>CM077823.1:42768021-43433733 GCA_039720395.1 Liquidambar formosana | reverse complement strand
AATCACCCGAGTGAGGTCGTCATGCATGACCTCAAACTCTCTCCTCTTTGACCCCCCCCACGTTCCCTTTGCTCAATGGTCGGGCCGACTCAAGGCTAAATCATTCCCCCCCGACAACGCTTTCGGTCGAAGTGGGAAGTGAATGATGAATATGGAATCTCATGCGTACGCATATTATTTTATGCGTACGCATGGCTATTCATGCGTACGCATGAAACCACCATGCGTACGCATATTATAAATATGCGTACGCACCACACTCCCTGGCTGTCTAATTTAATCGTTTGAACCCCCATTTGCTTGCTTTACGCGTAGAAAGAGACTCGAGTAGACGGCAAACATTGTGGACCTCATCATCGGGAAATCATCATCAAATGTAGGGACAAAATGGGGTGTCTACAGTCTCTTAACTTTATTAACTTATAAAAGTGTTTTGGTATTTTCAAATGCATTCCAATCACCAAAAAAAAAAAACAAATTAACTTTATATAGTTGTATAGATAAAGTGCGCAGTAAAAAGCTTGTTGTTGATAAGATGGGCCCCACGTAAATGCACTACAGCATTTAATAGATTCGGGTTGTTTAGGTCTTCTGTCAACTGTCCTTAGATGGAACGTGGGCCCATCGGGAAAATCTCAAAAACAGCTAGAGGACATACCCAAAACAAAATTTAGGGCTTAATTATTCAAGGGTTAATAATGGTTTAATACCTTCAACTTTGGGGGTACGTTCAATTTGGTCCATAAACTTAGAATTGTCTTAATTTAGTGACGATTTATGAACTTTTGTTGCAATGTGGGACAAGGACCAACGTCCGTCAGGTTTTTGGACGGAAAACGCACATGAGTGGCACATGCGACTGACGTGGAGCTTATGTGGCTTATGTCCGCTTACGTGGAGCCTATGTGGCAGCCACATAAGCATTCTTGCCCAATTATAGTCGACTATATCATTTGAAAGTAGACTATAATAAACAGAGAGTTGAAGTTGATGTTTGAACATTCAAAATAGTCGACTGGAAAACGTTATAGTCGACTCTAAAATTTTATAGTCGACTATAACAGACAGAAAGTTTATTTTAGTTTTGGAATCCATTTATAGTCAACTATAACTTGTTTATGGTCGACTATAACAGTCAGAAAATGTAGTTACGTATGTTTTGATGTGAAATTATTGTTTACGTCCGTGATGTTAACTTAGGCCATTTCAAATAAGATGTTACCATACTCATGTGCTTAATGGAGTAATCATTTACAATACTAAAGACCTAAAAAGTGGATCAAAACTCACACTCGCAATGTTATGGTCGATTCCTCTTAAAAAAAAAGGCATCAACTTGATTATGGTCAACTATAACAGTCAGAAAATGCAGTTACGTATGTTTTGATGTGAAATTATCGTTTACGCTCGTGATGTTAACTTAGGTCATTTCAAATAAAATATTACCATACTCATATACTTAATGGAGTAATCATTTACAATACTAAAGCCTTAAAAAGTGGGGCAAAGCTTACACTCGCATTGTGTAGGAAGGCTGTAACCAAATTCCTATTTAACATCAAAAGTTTGGGTTTATAACAAAAACCTTACCTTTACAAAGATAAGATTAATACAACTATTTGGCTTAGTTGAAATGGGTTTTACATGTCTCCAAAAATAGTAAATTATAGTATGAACCCACTTTTAAACTAAGTCCTGTAGTTTTGCAGCAAGAAAGACACGAATAAAATAGCTTCTTATTTCCCTCCTCTAATGCCAACACCCTTTATGCAGCTAAATCTAAAGCCACCAAAGCACATTCCAACCATAATGAGAATCTACCAAAACCTCCCCTATAAATATTAGAGAAAAACACGAATGCTATAACATCCCAATCACAAAGCCATATCAGAAAAACACAAATACTATGAGTTGTTTTTGAAGGTGTGGATTAGGAGGTTTTGTGTTTTGCTGTATTTGGCAGGATAGGATTAAAATTTTGTTTTGTTAGAAAAAATTATAAAATGTTTGGGTAGAATGGTTGTTGTACTTCATCGGTCATGAGTTGATTTTCAACATGGCTGGATTTCTTGATGAGAATTTATTGGAAAAGTTGTTTGGGGTTGGAAGCAAGTTTTGGTTGTATCTCATGCTGTTAGGTTGCTAAAATGGATGGGAAGGATGTTGCTACGCTTCTTTGTTTCTTGGTAGATTCTCATTATGGTTGGAATGTACTTTGGTGGCTTTAGATTTAGCTGCATAAAGGGTGTTGGCATCAGAGGGGGGGAATAAGAGGCTATTTTGTTCGTGTCCTTCTTACTGCAAAAATTACAGGACTTAGTTTAAAAGTGGGTTCAAACTATAATTTACCATTTTTGGAGACATGTAAAACCCATTTCAACTAAGCCAAATAGTTGTATTAATCTTATCTTTGTACGGGTGAGGTTTTTGTTATAAACCCAAAATTTTGATGCTAAATAGGAATTTGGTTAAAGCCTTCCCATACAATGCGAGTGTAAGCTTTACCCCACTTTTTAGGGCTTTAGTATTGTAAATGATTGCTCCATTAAGTATATGAGTATAGTAACATCTTATTTGAAATGGCTTAAGTTAACATCACGGACGTAAACGATAATTTCACATCAAAACATACGTAACTACATTTTCTGACTGTTATAGTCGACCATAGATAAATTATAGTCGACTATAAATGAATTCCGGAACTAAAATAAACTTTTTGTCTGTTATAGTCGACTATAACATTTTATAGTCGACTATAACGTTTGCCAGTCGACTATATTGAATGTTCAAACATCAATTTCAACACTTTGTTTATTATAGTCGACTATAAAATGATATAGTCGACTATAATTGGGCGAGAATGCTTATGTGGCTGCCACATAGGCTCCATGTAAGCAAACATAAGCCACATAAGCTCCACATCAGTCGCATGTGCCGCTCACGTGTGTTTTCCGTCCAAAAACCTAACGGACGTTGGTCCCTCTCCCACATTGCAACAAAAGTTCATAAGTCATCACTAAATTGAGACAATTCTAAGTTTATGGATCAAATTGAAACTACCCCCAAAGTTGAAGGTATTAAACCGTTATTAACCCATTATTCAAATACCCGCGTTCCACTATTTTCAAGTCAAGCATTTTCCATTTTAAGTCCCCATCCCCTTCCCCACCTCACAGGCCACCACAAAAAAAAAAAAATATATATATATATATATATATCTTTTTCCTTTATTTATTATTTTGGGTTTAATTCTGAGCTTCCAATTTTTATTTTGATAAGTACAAATTTGTGCAACAATTTTGTTGTTATCAACATGTGGAGATCCCTTGATTGGTAAGGGATTACGTTTCAGAAAGTGAAGCTATTGCCTACTTCTTTGGGCTGCTTGAATGAAATTTCATGATTTTTATGGAAAAATATGCTTGTACGAATGCCTAATCCATATGGGTTGTAAGACTTTCATGGCTAATATTTTATCCACGGCGATTCTGATTATAATTTATAGACGAAGATTTGAGGGTATAATTCGGGGTGATTCTATACGCTAATGTCACATGCTTGGCCCCCTCCTAGGTAAGCAAAACCACCAAAATAGCGGTGCAAATTTCGCAGGTCACAGGTGACAATCTAATAATTGGTGTGGTTGGCCAACTTTAGGGAATCTGTGTATTAAGGTTGGTGAACAACATGCATGCTTGATAAGTTTGCTCCCTATGGTAGAACACTCACCATATAAGATGCTTTCAACTTTCTAGGTATTGTAATGCAGATAATTTGCTTTGGATCCCTGAGTCTTTTCAAGGCCCATTTGGGTGTTCAAATAAATATTAAACAATTTTAGTTTATTTTACATAATATTGAAGGTATAAATTCATGGTCAATAGGATTATAATCTAGATGACTCGTCTTCCCCTTTAAGGAGGTAGGTTTTGGAGAGGTTGGGGCCCACCCTTGTGTATCTTCAAGAATCCTAAATTCGAAATGCCAGCATTTTCCATACACGTTATACGAACCTTATCAAAAATTGTAGTTGTAATATCATTAATCAGTCAATGCTGAAAGCTATTTTATTGTACCAACGAAGATTGGCTTGAGTGGAAGGGGTTCTGGTCGCTTAAGCAAGGAGTCCTGGGTTCAAGTCTTTGTGAATGCAGCAAACTTTTTTGAGAGAGGTCTCCACTTCGGCGCCCAATAGTGTCTCGGAGGATTAGTCCTAGGCGAAGCCAAAGGATACCTTGGGAAACCAAAAAAAAAAAAAAAAGAAAAAAAACAAAGAAAGCTATTTTACTGTAAATAGATAAAGAGGGCCAAGTTTCTGTGAAACTTGCAAAGATAAAGTCTATCATAGTTCAATTACTGGAAGCCATTCATTACAGAGCAAGAGAAAATCTAGGTAATGCATTGGCACTAATCTCATTAATCAGTCATTACAAAATTAAGAAAGGCTTAAATTTGAAATTTACAAAAGAACCAATCACTGCTAGCGAAAGAATGCAGGCTGTGATGTTTTCCAAAACGGGTTTTCAAGAGAGACGAGATGGAAAATTAATGAAAATAACCAAGAACCTGACATTTGGTCTGAAGGCCTCTTCATGTCACCACCAAATAACCCCACTGCATTGAAAAATAGAGGATAATCAGTCATACCTTTTGTGAACTAATATGACTTCATTGTAATTTAAAAGTGCAAACGAACATAACAAAACCCAGCCCTTCTAACCAGCATTGCCCTTTTCACTTATAGGGGCAAACGAATTAGACAAACCCTGCAAGTGTGCGTGTGTGTTAATTTAATTGTTCACTTCCACCTAAAAGAACAAGATTAATCGATACTCACAATCTCGGTCTACTTCATAAAACCCAGATGCTCTGTTTGGTTGTCCAAAAAATGTTAGAAAAAAACAAAGAAAGTTAACATTTAAAGTTTTAAACCTCAGTTTTTTGCTTGTATTATTTAAAACCCTAGATATCAAAAACCCTCCACCCTACTTAGCGTAGTACAACTAACCAGCTGATTTGACCTGAATTTTTCAATTTTTTTGTTTCTCAAAACCCAAAAAGAACATAACCCACAAGATTCAAACTCCCAAAATCCTTTTCTTTTCCCTCAGTTTTCTCAGCAACCAAACGGAGTGGGAATTTTTTCACAACTAAAAACAAAACACCCAAACCCTTTACCTTACAAACCTGAACACAATGAATTGTGTGACCATACTTACGAAATCAGCACCAATAGTACTGATGTAACTCTTCGGATAAGAATCATCCTACATATACAAAAGACCAAACAATTGCGGAGAGAGACATGTTAGAGATATTGGCCATTTATTAAAGTGGGTCCCATGTATAATTTGAGGTGGGTCCATGTTGGAATTAGTTAATCTCTATGTGGAGATTTAATTCGAATATTTAATTGGCCAAAATCATTAATGGGTGAATGAGAAATTGTTCTCTAAAGTCACCTTTGAATAGTTGGTTGAAGAATGGTAATAAGGCTTGTCCCACATTGAATAACTATGAAATTCTGAGTGAATTCATATACACATACTTTGGACCTATGGTTTGGGCCCAAAGGGCACCCAAGTTTTGTGAGGAGGGAGGACCTAGCCAACATTGGGTTTGGACCCAAAAACACACGCGCGCGCCCGCCCGCACCGCACCGAGCCGAGCCGGGCCGGGTCGGGTCGGGTGGGGTCAAGAAGATTGACCCATGTGTGTTATTTTTTAGGCAAAATTTATTTTGCTAATTAATTTAATTACCGTTAAGTCATGTCTGTCTGTTAACCCAGAACAGTCATGAACAAAAGACACACCTGATCAATGTGCCTTTTGGACTGTTCTGGAGAGTCACTTCTGGGTTGTTTATTTAAACTGCTTTTTGCAGTCAATTAGAGGTTAATCAAGAAATTAAGAGAGGGAGTAAGGACACAGTGGGTTCGCCAGACGCAGAGATTGCAGTGCTTCTTCTGTGCGTACAGATCATTGTATCCTGGGAGGCAGACGTCTGTGAGACTCAAAGCACCAAGTGAGGGGCGAAATCTATCTTAAAGACATAGCGTCAAACGCTAGCCTTGATCAATCCGGTTCTGTTTTATTATCTTCTGTATTCTGTAAGTTTGTGAATTTTCAGAATTTATTTCGGTTTCTTTTATATATTCTGTATTCTGTATGTTTGAGTAATCCAGAATAATTCGTGTATTATATACATACTGTTTTCACAGAATTATACATAAGTAAGACAATATTTTCCAACAATCTTAAGACAGATTTCCGTTTCTGTTTATTTTGTAAATTCTGTTAATTATAGTTTGTATATATCAGTTTAAATACTGTTTGATAATCTGTGTAATATAGAATATATTCTGTATTATATATTCTGTATTACGAATTCTGTATTATATTATAAAATTCTATGTTTTATTATATTCATTCTGGGTTGCGTTTCTGTATAACAGAAATGGCAAGTGAGGGTACCAATGTTGTGCCACCCGTTGTGGCTGTGGCCCCTGCTCCTGCACATGGAGAGAAACCAGAGAAATTCAATGGTGTAGATTTTAAGATATGGCAAATTAAAATGTTGTTTTATCTCACTACGTTGAATTTGGCTAAACTTCTATATGAAGATGCCCCTGTTCTTAAAGAAGGTGAGACCGATAAGAACGTCTTTGCGGCAATGGAGGCATGGAAGCATTCTGATTTCTTGTGCAGGAACTACATCCTTAGTGCTTTGGACAACATATTGTATAATATGTATAGTCCAATCAAGACAGCGAAGGAACTATGGAACGCCTTGGACAAAAAGTACAATTCAAAGGATGCCAAAATGAAGAAATTCGTTGTGGGCAGATTCTTTAACTATAAGATGTTAGACTCCAAGTCTGTTATTATTCAAGTTCAAGAGCTTCTTTCGATTTTATATGAGATTCATGCGAAAGGTATGACATTGAGTGAATCCATTCAAGTTGCTGCAATAATTGAAAAATTACCACCATCTTGGAAGGATTTCAAAAATCGTTTGAAGAACAAGAACAAAGAGATGAGCCTTGAAGACTTAATCGTGAGATTAAGGATTGAAGAAGATTACCGAAATTCTGAGAAGAATAACGGTAAAATTACTATGGAGTCTAATGCTATAGTGGAGCAAGTGCAGAATACTAACAAGGGAAAGAGTTTACTCTCAATGATATGCTACATGTGGCGGACATTCGCAAGAATTCTATTTTGGAATCATTGTTGAGTAATATTAGTTCCAAATTAGTCCTTGAGTCGGACAAGTTTGTACTTAGTAAGAGTGGGATGTATGTGGGGAAAGGGTACATGAGCAATGGGCTCTTTAAGATGAATGTAATGACTATTGTTTCTAAGATCAATAAAAACACAGATTCTGTTTATATTGTTGAGTTATCTAATGTATGGCATGGTAGGCTAGGACATGTAAATTATGGTTCTTTGCGTAGATTAATGAACTTGGAATATTTGCCTAAGTTTAATATTGATCCTAATCATAAATGTGAAGTATGTGTGGAATCAAAATTAACTAGGACATCCTTTCATTCTATTGAAAGAAGTACTGAACCTCTAGAATTGATCCATACGGATCTTTGTGATTTGAAATTTGTTCAAACTAGAGGAGGCAAAAAGTATTTTATTACTTTTATTGATGATTGCACGAGATATTGTTATGTGTACTTGCTAAGGAGCAAGGATGAAGCCTTGGAAATGTTTATACATTACAAAAATGAGGTTGAGAATCAACTTAGCAAAAATATTAAGGTTCTAAGAAATGATAGAGGTGATGAATATGAATCCGATCCATTTGGTGAATTTTGTTCAAACCATGGCATTATACACCAAACCACTGCACCTTATTCACCACAACAAAACGGAATTGCCGAACGCAAAAACAGAACCTTAAAAGAAATGATGAATGCTATGTTGATAAGTTCGGGTTTACCTCAGAACTTGTGGGGGGAAGCAGTGCTTTCTGCGAATTATATACTTAATAAAATACCTCGTAAAATTATAAACAAAACACCCTATGAATTATGGAAAGGTCGAGAACCTTCATATAAATTCATGAAAGTGTGGGGGTGTTTAGCCAAGGTAGCGGTTCCTATTCCTAAACGAGTTAAGATAGGACCAAAAACAATTGATTGTGTATTTATTGGTTATGCTAATAATAGTAGTGCATATCGATTCCTTGTTCATAAATCTGAAATTTCTGATATACATGTGAATACCATAATTGAATCTAGGAATGCATCATTTTTTGAAAATATATTTCCATGCAATCCTACACATGAGACAAGTTCTCTCAAAAGAACTTATGAGACTACGACTAGTCACGATCAAAACCAAAAGTCTATAGACAAAGATCGTGAAGATGAGCCTAGACGTAGTAAAAGGGCTAGGACTTCAAAATCCTATGGCTCGGATTTTCTAACTTATTTGTTAGAAAATGAACCTCAAAGCTTCAAGGAAGCTATGTCCACTCCAGAAGCACCCCTTTGGAAAGAAGCTGTAAATAGCGAAATTGAATCCATTATGCAAAATCATACATGGGAATTAGTGGACCTTCCACCAGGGAATAAACCTCTTGGATATAAATGGATATTCAAGAGAAAGATGAAAGCAGATGGATCAATTGATAAATACAAGGCGAGACTTGTAGCCAAAGGATTTAGACAAAGAGAAGGAGTAGACTATTTTGATACATATTCACCAGTTTCAAGAATAACGTCTATTAGGATGTTATTAGCTATTGCAGTTGTGCAAAAGCTTGAAATACATCAAATGGATGTTAAAACGGCATTCTTAAATGGTGAATTAAATGAGGAAATCTATATGGAACAACCAGAAGGGTTCATTGTTCCAGGACAAGAAAAGAAAGTTTGCAGGCTTGTTAAATCATTATATGGTTTAAAGCAAGCACCTAAGCAATGGCACGAAAAATTTGACAAAGTAATAATGTCAAATGGATTTAGAATCAATGAATGTGATAAGTGTGTGTATGTCAAAGAGACTACAAATGGCTATGTCATAATTTGTCTATACGTGGATGATATGCTAATTATGGGTAGCAATAATGATATCATTAAAGCTACTAAGAAGATGTTGACTAGCAAGTTCGACATGAAAGATATGGGTATTGCGGATGTCATATTAGGAATTAAGATTTCTAGAACGTCCGATGGATTAGTGTTATCTCAATCACATTATATTGAGAAAATTCTGAGGAAATTTAATCAATTTGATTGTAATCCAGCGAGAACACCCGTGGACATAAATCTTCATTTAACTAAAAATGGAGGTCAAGGCATATCTCAATTAGAGTATTCTCAAATTATTGGGAGTCTAATGTACGTTATGAACTGTACACGACCTGACATAGCATACTCAATTAGTAAATTGAGTAGATACACTTGTAACCCAGGGCCAGACCACTGGAAGGCAATAGTTAGAGTACTCAGATATTTGAAATATACTCTAAATTATGGATTATATTACACAGGATATCCAGCTGTACTAGAAGGGTATAGTGATGCAAACTGGATATCTGATACAAAAGACTCTAAATCAACAAGTGGATATGTCTTCACACTTGGAGGTGGAGCGGTGTCTTGGAAATCATCCAAACAAACGTGCATTGCAAGATCCACAATGGAATCGGAATTTATAGCTTTAGATAAAGCTGGCGAAGAAGCTGAGTGGCTTCGTCATTTCCTAGAAGATATTCCAATGTGGTCAAAACCTGTGCCAGCAATTTGCATACATTGCGATAGCCAATCAGCCATTGGAAGGGCACAGAATAATATGTATAATGGTAAGTCTCGACACATTCGTCGAAGACACAATACCGTTAGACAATTGCTCTCAAGTGGAGTTATATCCATTGACTATATAAAGTCAAATGATAATATTGCGGATCCGTTAACGAAAGGTTTGACTAGAGAGCAAGTATATAGTTCATCGAGGGGAATGGGCTTAAAGCCTACTATATTTTAAAAGTTACCATAATGGCAACCCAACCTAGCTGACTGGAGATCCCAAGAACTAGGTTCAAAGGGACAACCGAATTGTGTGTAACTTAGTGGAATCACTTAGGAGATAACTCTTCTACCTATTCTTATGATGAAAAAGTGATGCCTGTAGCGTGTATCAGGATAAGCTAAGCTTTTAATGGTTCTTATATATTGGAAATCCAAGTGGGGTATAGCAGGATACTCTTAATAAGAATCACCTATATGAGTGTAGAAGGGGCCACTTCTATGAGAATTATAAGGCTATATTCTCTAAAGCACTCATAGAAACCAGGAATTGTTCAGGGCCAAAATGAACACAATCATGAGAACCAAACTGTGTTCGGGAAGGAACTGTGTGAATTCTATTGTCTTGGTTTGCACAAACAGCTAAATAGTTCAAGACATCACGTTCACTAATTAGCCAGCAAATCCGATAGTCTTTCATAAGGGAAGGTTCAAAGTCACAAGCCACCTATCCTATGCAGGGACTTTCCATACTTACTCTCTTTCGTGTCAGCATTTTCATTTGCATAGATATCCAACCAATTTCCATTCATGTGGGGGATTGTTAGAGATATTGGCCATTTATTAAAGTGGGTCCCATGTATAATTTGAGGTGGGTCCATGTTGGAATTAGTTAATCTCTATGTGGAGATTTAATTCGAATATTTAATTGGCCAAAATCATTAATGGGTGAATGAGAAATTGTTCTCTAAAGTCACCTTTGAATAGTTGGTTGAAGAATGGTAATAAGGCTTGTCCCACATTGAATAACTATGAAATTCTGAGTGAATTCATATACACATACTTTGGACCTATGGTTTGGGCCCAAAGGGCACCCAAGTTTTGTGAGGAGGGAGGACCTAGCCAACATTGGGTTTGGACCCAAAAACACACGCGCGCGCCCGCCCGCACAGCACCGAGCCGGGCCGGGTCAGGTGGGGTGGGGTCAAGAAGATTGACCCATGTGTGTTATTTTTTAGGCAAAATTTATTTTGCTAATTAATTTAATTACCGTTAAGTCATGTCTGTCTGTTAACCCAGAACAGTCATGAACAAAAGACACACCTGATCAATGTGCCTTTTGGACTGTTCTGGAGAGTCACTTCTGGGTTGTTTATTTAAACTGCTTTTTGCAGTCAATTAGAGGTTAATCAAGAAATTAAGAGAGGGAGTAAGGACACAGTGGGTTCGCCAGACGCAGAGATTGCAGTGCTTCTTCTGTGCGTACAGATCATTGTATCCTGGGAGGCAGACGTCTGTGAGACTCAAAGCACCAAGTGAGGGGCGAAATCTGTCTTAAAGACATAGCGTCAAACGCTAGCCTTGATCAATCCGGTTCTGTTTTATTATCTTCTGTATTCTGTAAGTTTGTGAATTTTCAGAATTTATTTCGGTTTCTTTTATATATTCTGTATTCTGTATGTTTGAGTAATCCAGAATAATTCGTGTATTATATACATACTGTTTTCACAGAATTATACATAAGTAAGACAATATTTTCCAACAAGACAGACGAGTGTTACCTGTTGATGTCGGAGGTAGGCGACCGCGGAGGCGGAGGGCGGAGACCGGCGAATCGACTCGTGTGGAGGACGCCGACACGCCGTGCGCGAACCGTAATCGCGGGAGGGAGAGGGGGCTGATGGCATGAACGAGCTCCTCTTCGAGTTCTAGTAACAGCGTCTTACCTCTTTATTGAAAGCGTCATTAACAAAAAACGCTTTCAATTATATTACAAGCGTTTTTCTCAAACAGCTCTTTGAAAGCGCTAATATAAAACACACGTTCCATTATATTAAACCGCTATTTGCTAACAGCGATTTTGATAAATTGAAAGCGTCTTTTAGAGTAGGGCTTTAAATGCAATTTTTCACAAATGGAAAACCACGCTTTCCATATAAACTTTAGTTAAAAATATATATATGTATGTATTTCATACGTCTTCTTCATCTCAAGAGTCTGAAAATATTTACTCCGTATGGTTTTCCATGTGGAGAGAGAGAGAGAGAATTATTGATTTAAAATTTGTCATCATGTATGTTTAAAATAAGTGGAGGTGCAAATCAAGTCGAAGGGTGGCAATAATTGTCCTCAAAGAAGATATAATAAATTCATCACCTTAAATGGAAAAATTTAAGAGCATGATGGATATCTCATTTGAAAATTCAGAATAGTGGCGTTTTATAAACTTCTAAAAATTGATTTTATTACATCAATTATAGCGACGATTCCTATTTTTTTAAATAGTCTTGTCAATGTGATAGATTTGTACCTTCAATTACACTATAATTGTTTAAATTTTCATTTAAAGGCCAAACGGGCCCTACTAGTTCTGTTATGGAGTATATATCATCTTAAGCTTAGCTTCTTCATCAGAAAGGTGTATGCTGCCGTGCTGGAACAGAACTCACAACCTCATAATACTATATGTAATTCAAAAGCTATCATATCGTACAAGTTGAACCGATGTCTTAATTTTTATTTTTCTTTTCTTTTCCTTTTTGGCTCTCAAGAAATTCCCCTTAAATCAAAATCCAACAATGGGTGGCAACTTGTCCACGAGAATCAAGAATTGGAACCTGCAGAGAAAACCATGGAATTGAAGTTTTGATACACACATATACTATGAGTTCGGATTTTGTGTTAGTTGTTATAGGACCATGTTGTGTTTGATTACATGGTTGGTGTGTTGCCAATCATATAATCATGTTTTTTTTTACTACACACGATTGCATAGTTAGCAATACATCAACCGTACAATCACACACTAATATGATGTTATAACAGCACCAAATTCCCTCCCCATATACTATATGTCAATTAGCTCCACCAGTTGGCTTTGCCCCAAATGGTATGGAAATATGTATATGAAATAGAGAAGATGATAAATACAATCCTTGCCTCAGGGAAGCCAACATGCTCCCAACAGGCTCTTTGATGCCCTCGGTGACATACTAGCTTATTGACCGCAAGTCTGACCTGCAAGGCGGCAATCCCCCCTCCCCCAGGTGTGGATACACTTTCCTAGTCAAGCCAAACTCAAAATTATTCTTAGCCGTGTCGCTTATATCTTGTTCATATTTTTATTTTTTTCGAGTTAAAGGAGAACTCGATAAATCATTGGGCTACACATCAGGGTAGCCCAACTCTTTTTCGGGCCACAACCCCTTCACCTCTAGAGGAATTGAAGGCATAGCATCCCCCAAATCCTTTCCCCTTGAAAGATGAAGACGTGTAGTGTCGTGCCAGCTAGACTATAACCCCATCGACATGCTTTTTCACATAATAAACCATAGGTCTTACATATTCTTGCATTTGTGTGGTCCAAATTTTGGTTTTAGAGGAGTAAAACATATAAAAGAACTAGCGCTTGTGACAAGCGTATCTATTTTTCTCTTACAATGTAAGAAGCCCTTTAAGTTCTATAGGATGGGGCGTTTAAGGAGAGGTGAGGGCGACCCTTCATTGTGTAGCCCAGAGAGGCTGTATGGACTAGGGCTCTTCAAAATGCCTATACATATACACACGTGTGAGCATATATCCAATTTTATTAGAGATCCACAAGTCACCGAGCAACTTTCTTAATTTCACTTAATTCAATTAACCTTACAAAGCCTTATTGAACCAAGTTACAGCAAGCATGCCTCCAAGGAAAACTATTTATAAAATGGAAAGTTGAAGCATTTCTAAGGTACAATTGGAATGACTTTCTCAAGCAAAAATCAAGTGATCAAGGAGAAAAAGTGAAGGTGACAGTGTGCCATTATATTTTATAAACAAACATCCCATTTGTAAAACATGTTTTCATAGACTCACACGTTTAACACGTGTTTGCATGTCCAGAAAAATAGGTCATTTGTCATTGCAAATACAAAACAGAGTGTCATATTGGCCAGACTCATCAAGCATATACATTTGATATCATGAAGATATGATAATGAACTACTTCGATTCCCCTTTAGGTGGAGTCCTCTGTCCCAAAATAGAGACAGCTATAAGACTACATTATAGTACTATAAATGTCAGCAACTTTGAAAGCTTCAATAAGCCCATAAATTATTAGGTGGATCAAATAAATGTTGATTTTTTTTGTTTCAAAAACATTATGAGAAGTGAGAAGAAACCTCCAATCTAGCCTCTCGCCTCTACCCTAGAACATGCCCTAGTTCACTTTTTTTTTTCCTTTTTTTTTTTTTTTGGGTTACTTCAAATAACTAGTCAAGTTTTGAATCTTTATTTCACCATTTTAAGAAGGAAAGAACTTAAAACAATCAATCTCTATTGCATAATGGGAACACATGGAAAATACCTCTCTCTCTCTCTCTCTCCCAACATAAGATTCTGCTGCAAGTTCACCTGCTCTTTGTCAGGTGGCCAATGCTTTATTGTTTGATGCGGTGACATCTACCTGATGCAAACTCAGTTGTGAGTCACATACTCACATGCAAGAAAGTGTTCGTGTTGGGTTGGGTTGGGTGTGGGGGAGGGGTACTCATGAGCCTAACAAAACAATCTTAAACAAAACAATCTTTTTAAAACACATTATTTTATATTTATTAGGTTCAATTCCCAAGTTGTAAGCTTCATGACATCAAGAATCCCGATGATAAATGGTCTTAAGACCCGTACAATAATAGGTTAAAATTAGGAAGGAAAAAAAATATTTAAATATTAGAATTTGTTAGTGGTTCATGGGGATATGGGGTACGGTAAAGTGGCTTAGTTGGACAAGTTATATTTTATTAGGATATGATCTTGTAATTAAAATATGTGTCTTATGCTTACAGACATTAATTGCCAGTCTGAGAAGATGGAAACACATGACCATTCTAAAATTATTGCCCATTTTCAAATGCAACATCCATGGTGGCAAGCAAGGAAGATGACAATGAATCAATAACCCACCAATTGCATTGTTTTTTTTTCTTTTTCTTTTTTTGGGAAAGTTTAAGGGTTATGTTATTGGACTCTCTTTAACATTTCCAAAAAGAATCTTTATGACGTGATATAAACATAAATCTCAATCTGTTTTCATGTCACATTATCAGAGATTCTTTTTAAAACAATTAAAAAAAGGTCGAAAACCATTATCCAGATTTTAATGTATAACAAATTATATAGTTGACTGATAAAATCTTTTAAGTGGCGTAACGCTATTATTATTGTTGTTACTCCAAATTCTTGTTGTCATAACTATACCGTCGTTATCACCATGACAATAACATCTATTTGTTCACCATAAGTCCAAGGGTAGGTGGGCAACCATTGATGACAAAATAAATAAAGAATCCATGTGTCCCTTAGTAAGATCACGGGGCCTTTGCAATTCAACTGGGGGAATTCACTCTTACTCGACCTATATATGCCTGCTTATTTATGAAACATACTCTCATGAAAGGCAAACTGTAGTGAGTATGAAGCTACTTTTATCATAAATTTGGATCCCCTTATACAAGGAAAATCAATTAAAGCTAGGAAGTGGGGGCACTCTGGTTAGTTTAGGCAAACCAGAAGTCCAAATCTCCTTTAATTTCCTGGCCCTGCCTAGTTGGCTAGTTACCTTCCTACCTCCGTTAACCTTTTAATAAAGAAAAAGATGCTTGATAGATATACTTATCATTTATTATATGGGTAATAATAACTTTTCTTTCCTATATATATATATATATATATATATTATATAACGTGGCATGTAACGGGTTTGATATCGGTCTGGATCAAAGTTGTATATATATAAGTTTCTTCTTTTGTGAATCGTTCATGCGTAACGCCCATTATTACTGTCCATCACAAACCTAAACATCTCGCAAGAGAACAATAATTAATTTGACGTCTCAAATTTTTTTTTTTTTAATAAAGTAATCCAAGAAGCTAAGACCTTTTCCATGCCTGAAAATAATAAATTTGACTAATAGTCAGTTTTCTCATTTTTTTTTTTTTTTGCTTTGCTCAACCACCCATGAAATTGTCAGCGAAGTGTTAGGTGTATAATTAGTCAAATCAATCATATATCACCCTCCAACTAACCACCCTATTATCACCCAATTAACAGTAAACCAATTAGTTTATTGAAATCGTTAGTGTACGTGCCCTCGGTGGTTTTGGTTGTTCCAAGTGATGTACTAATACTCCCAAGAGGAAGATGGTATCAATTAGAGATCGATTATGAATTAACTGCATGGGATCGAGCTGTCTAATCTAAATTAGAGGACCCAAAGCATGTGTAGGTGGCCATGTTTTCACGAAACAGTTTTCAGAAATATGCTTTTAGAAAACGGTATGAAATCTTGAAAACATTTGAAACCAAAACCATCAGTTTAATATATCTTGAAATGAAACCAAAAACATATATCATTTTGATATCTTTTAAAATGGGTTATATTCAAAAACTTGGTTCTATACTCTGGAAAACTGTTTTCTGTTCTCGATGAATCAAAAAACATAAAACAACTAGAAGACATATTTTTTGCAACATGTTTATGAAAACCCTTCTTCCTTTTTTCTTTTTCCCCTTCTTTTTTTAAAATACTTCTTAAAAACAACTTATTTTCAAAGAACAAAAAAAAAAATACTGTTCTATGTTTCAAGTTTTCTGTTTAGGAAACACATATAAAACCACTGAAAACTACATGTTTTCAATTTTATTTATTTATTTTTGTTTTTTTTTTAACAATTTTTTGAAAATGCATTTCAGAGAATTGTTTTTTAATACTCCGTAGTAGAATCAAGCAATTATCCAACCAATATTTTTGTATTATTTTCAATTTTTTTTTTTTTTTGCAATATTTTGAAAAATAAAAATTTGTTGTATGAAGTATGAACTCCTATTTTGCAATTAGTTAAAGAAAATAAAATAACGGGAAAAAACCTAGAGATAACCCGAAGAACCTCAACACTCAATTAGGAAGCCTACTAGCTACTGATTTCTAGTGGCCTAGTTCGACCCTCCCTAGTCAGTTCATTATTTCAGAGAAGTGCCCTTAATTACTAAAATAATTACGGCTCAAGAACATAGATAATAGATCCTTCTCCATGATCACAAGGAACGTTTAAAAAGCCATAATACAAAACCACGTAGTTAAATTACTTTGTAAAGCGTTATTCGAGTTATAATCAAATGCATTAGGGCAAAAAGAAGGTGCTCACTCACGTGCGTGCACCTTGAACCATTAATAATAATACTTAGATTAAGTCAATCACACGCTTTTTAATCAGGTGTGGGATTATCATTTCGGGCATAATTAAAGAAATATCAAGTCACGTGTAATGCAAATGAAGAGAGGGATAACAACAAAAATCTTACCCCAAAAAAATAAAAATTGGGACTAGTACGTTTAGTGTGTTGCCAATTTTTTTTTTAGCTAAGTAAACTATTTAGAGGCTAAACACTTACCGAAAGTATAATGATCTCAAAACCAATCAAACTCATCTTCAATCAATTAGATATTTATATTTTATAGGTAAATGAAATCAGCCATGGTACTATTAATGGTTTAAGGATAAGTCTCTATTTTAAGTTTTTAACAAAACTATTACCGTAATAACTATTTTGGCTCACTGGAAACATCTTGAAAAGTCTTATCCGCAGTCACCAGCCAAAAACGACCAATTTTTTTCTTTTGTTTTTTTTTTTTAATGAACCAAAAAAGAAAAAAAAAAAAGACACCATTTATTATCTGCCACGTGTCGACATCCTATGGTTTGGGAAGCACCCGTCTTTAGCTCTGAGTAGACAGACCCAACGCAGCACCAACTAAGATTTACGCGCGATCCATTCGAGGCAGGCTTTTCGTGGAGAGCCGATTTTTGTTTTTATATCTGCGCGAGGAAAAAGGCTTATATGGAAACGTTGTCGTCGTTGCAGAGACGTTAGACGACAACCTCACACCACCGTCACCTCTGCCCTTTGTCTCTCTACAACTATCATGAAGAAGAAGAAGAGAGACTCCCTCGCCGGACTCCACCTCCGCACCGGCATTCTCTTCCGCCGCCGGCGCCATCACGACCTCGTCGTCCCGATTATCTCCGCCGTCGCTGGTTCTCTTCTCTTCCTCTTCGCCCTCCTCTCTCTCCTCGATTCTTCTCCAATCAACTCCGACCGTCTCCACCATGGCCCTGTACTCCCTCTTCTTCACGTCTTCTTATGCTCAGTTCTGGTTCTTCGATTGTTACGATTTTGACGCAGTCCTGTTTGTGTGCTATGTTGTATGCAGTTTGACAATGTAATCGAGGTTCCCCCGAATTCCGATCCGGTGGCTGTGTTTCGTGTTCCGGTTAGTCTTTTGTGATTTTGTTTTCGACTTGGTTGCTTTGTTTGGATCTTGTGCTTGTTTTCTTGTTTTTGATTTGAATTTGTGGTTTTGGAATTGTGCAGGCCAGTGGAGGGAGCTTAGCTCGTGATCTATGGAGTTCGAGATTATCGAAATTCTACTACGGTTGCAGTAACGCCACCAATAAGTTCGCCAGTTAGTCTCTGTTCTCTCATTTCAGCTCTCTCTCTCTCTCTCTCTCTATATATATATATATATGTGTGTGTGTGTGTGTGTGTGTGTGTGTGTGTGTGTATGTAGAAGGCTGTGTTACTTTACCTTTTGTTTGGTGTAGAAGCCATTTTTAAGCATTTTCCTATTCCCCCCTTCCAAACAACCAAACGAAGCCTTACGGTGATATAAACTGGGGCGAATTTAACCTTCAGCAGGATTGTGGTCAATGAGATTGAACTTCATTTTGTTAGTGTTGCTGTTTTGGGCATAAGGGAGTTAGTTTGACTCAGTTTTATGCCTTACTTATGGAATCAGTTTTTTTCAAATAGTCCTGTTTGGTTTTGACAATTTTTTTTCCCACTATTCTGGAATTATGCTTTGCGCTCGTGCAACTCATATACGGCTATTGATTTGACATGAACTGTATTGCATTTGTGGCAGAAGCTGGTGTGAATACGCATGCCAATCGATACTTGATGATTGCAACCAGTGGAGGCTTAAATCAACAAAGAACAGGGGTAACTTTTTTGGCTCATGTTATCAACTTAAGGACAGTTTTATTTAATTAAAAGTTTGATATGCTTAAGGACATAAGGGGTTATAGCAATGACATTCAGAATGTGCTTGATGTTAGTCTTATCTGTGTGAGACTGATCATATATCTTATATTTATTGAAGTGATTGTTTTATGCAATGAGATCCTGTTGTAGGCAAGAAGTAGGGGCTGCCAAGTTTTTGTTAATATGCCCCTTCCATTGCAATCTATTTTCGTGCAGTTTTTTGGTTTCAAATGTGGGTTTTATTTGTTTGCCCCTCCAATTACAGTTTGTGCCCTGTCACTTTCCCCTTAATATACACATACAAGGGAAAAAGGAAGAAGATCCTCATTTAGGAATAATTTTGTGGGTTTTTTGAAGCTGTAATGTTGGCCCTTGGTACTGTTTCTATGTTCTATTACTCTGTATATGAGTCAGATGTCAGCATTGCCATACTTAAATAGCATTTCAATTCGTTACTTGTTGCCATTGATCATGTGCTATTTTAAACCTTTCCCCCATTTTTAATGTGAGTGGAATTGTTGGTCTTTGAACTCACTCATATAATCACCAAACGCATGACTCTTGAATTATGCTGTTGACCATAAAGGGCATTATTGTTGTTGGTGTTATTGAGTCAGTTCCAAAATCTAATAGCTTATTATTTGAACATTGTGTGTTATAACAGATATGTTGATGAATTAGACTCTGACAATGAGTATATTGTACCCACCATGACCACAGATAACAGATGCTGTTGTTGCAGCCCATATTTTAAATGCCACTCTCATTGTTCCCAAGCTGGACCAGAAATCATTTTGGAAGGACTCCAGGTTTTTGTTGCAGTTTGCGGTCATATTTGATTTCTTTAAATTCAAATTACTTGCATCTTGTTCATTTATACGTGATGTGGTGTTTGGTGCAGCGACTTTGCTGAGATCTTTGATGTTGACTGGTTTATATCATCTCTTTCAAAAGATGTTAAAATCATTAAACAGCTCCCAACAAAGGGGGTTAAAAGTGTGACTCCATATACCATGCGCGTTCCAAGGAAGTGTACTCCAAGATGCTATCAAAATCGCGTCTTACCTGCTCTTATGAAAAGGCATGTAAGTGTTCAATTGCTTCAAGTTGCCTAATTCATTTTTGGCAATAAGTTCATTGGATGAGCTTCACCATGTTTTAGGTTTTGAGTTTTACTTATTGTTTGATGTTATGATTCTACAACCAGAAATGGAAGACAATGCTATATGATCACGTGTAAATCCTTGAAAAGAACTTTATTCCTTGGTTCTTCAATCATCACTGTGTTTTGTAGTGTAATATGTGGGTTGAATGCCAATATAATAGGCCAGGCTGTATGAATTATTGTTTCGGACTTCCCATTTTACAACAATATGCTGTTGTGGGTTATCTGTTAGGCTCATCTAGAAAATCAAAATCTGTATTTGTGGGTGAAAGTTCAACATAAGTTCTAGAAATTAACTGATAAGTTAAACCATGTGCAGTAAAATGCATTACTGCTAGCACACTAATGCACAATAAAATATGTGGAGCACAATCACATGTGTGGAGCTCTTTGGGTAGAGTTTGACATAACTTAGTAGATGATCAAAAGATGCTTACAGCAACTTACCTTCAGTGCTAAATTTTAAAATAAACTTTGACCCATAGAATTGGGTGCATTCAGGAAAACCTAAAGAATAGGAAAGTAGCCAACAGATGATTGCTAAAGGAACCTTGGTTATGATAGTTTGGAAAGGCAGGTGCATAAATATCTAGGCCTTAAGGGCCTGACCTAGTGATTGTTCTAGAAAGTTAAATAACTGCCCTTGGTTGAGCTAGTATTTATTTTTTAGGCTTTACAAAAGCTTATGATTCTATTTGTTCATTTGGTTATTAACACTTGCATGATATCCTTTTCATGGTGCAGGTTGTCCGGCTTACTAAATTTGATTACAGGCTTTCTAATAGGTTGGACACAGATTTACAAAAATTGAGATGTAGAGTTAACTACCATGCTTTGAAATTCACCGATTCTATCCGTGAAATGGGTGAAAAATTGGTCAAAAGGATGAGAATGAAAAGCAAGCATTTCATTGCCCTGCACTTAAGGTATAGTTTAATTTGTACTCAGCTATGCTGATGACCCCCCTCCCCACCTTTTTCTTTTCTGATTTCTCTTTTCCTTTATGCCCTGTGGTTGGTTGCTAACTTGCTATGATATTATGATGTTTGTCACCTCTTTGTCATAGTATTTTTATGCGTAGTGTGCACTATGTATTTCTTTGTGTATATATCTTTACTGGTTTATACTCACTCCAGCAAAAGAATAGTGAGACGTAGAATTGCATGTTTATCTGGCATTGTGTTTAAAGTTAAAATGGGATGGTAAATTCTAGTACAGGGCTAAGGAGCCAAAAAGGGCACTCAACCCTGGACATGGTCTTTCCCAAATCCTGCATTGGGTTTGCTACCTATCTTTCTGTCCCTCTCACTGTTCTCTGCCAAATCTAAGTCACAATACACCTATTATAAGTCTAAATTAATTTTTATAGAAACAACCACCTTCCTCCATTAATCTAGTGCTAGGTTTACTAGAACTAGTGCATAATAATCCTAGCCTTGTACCATATGGCATTCATCAATTTCAAATGATCAAAACTGTAGTTCCATTTCTTTCTTATGTAAATTGTTGTTGCGAGTCGTATGCATTGTCTAAACATCATAGAATGAGTATGGATCTCTGCTACCAAAAAGGTCCTTGAGGTTGTGGAAACACTTGTTAATTTACAAGACATTAATCATGTACATGGGTGTGTTCAGGTGTACGTGTATAAAGGCCCTCAGAGCAGTATATAGTGTGCATCTATACAGAGTGCATAACCTATGTTCATGAATTGCATAATATAATGAGAAAAGTTTCTTGATGCAGTTAGATGTTTCTTGTTAGGTTTGAATCGGATATGCTTGCATTCTCTGGATGCTATTATGGTGGAGGTGAAAAAGAACGGAGAGAACTAGGTGCAATACGGAAGAGATGGAAAACTTTACATGTAAGGCTCCACTACTATAAAAACATTATGCAACCTTGACAGCATATATAGCATGCTTGAGATTTCTAATTTGTTATGACATGCAGACAAGCAACCCAGAGAAGGAACGAAGGCATGGAAAATGCCCACTCACTCCAGAGGAAGTTGGTCTTATGCTGAGATCATTGGGTTTTGGCAGTGATGTTCACATATATGTGGCATCTGGTGAAGTATATGGAGGTGAAGAGACATTGGCACCCCTCAAAGCACTCTTCCCAAATTTTTATTCGAAAGAGACTATAGCCAGCATGCAGGAGTTGGCACCATTTACGTCTTTTTCTTCTCGCATGGCTGCACTAGACTTCATTGTTTGTGATGAAAGTGATGTTTTCGTGACGAACAACAACGGTAACATGGCTAGAATGTTAGCTGGACGAAGGTATGCTACTGATCATTTTAAGGTGCATTTGGAAGTAATTGCAAGAAAGATCTCAACAAACTTGAAAAAATAAATTTTCAGTTGAAATTTTAATTAGTTTCTTCTTTGTTTTAGTTTATTTCAATGTATAATTTAGTTCCTACAAGAAGCAAGTATCACCTGCTTTTTGGAAAACGTATTATTGAAGTTGCTCCATAGATGGCCTTCAAATTTAAACAAGGACATCTGAAATGCACCACTAAAAAATACATCAACTGAACATAACACCCTTGTTGCTTTGAACTGGTGACTGATATTTGAAAATTTTTGTTCCTCGCAGGAGATACTTTGGGCACAAACCGACAATCCGTCCCAATGCTAAAAAACTGTATCGGTTGTTCTTGAATAGAAATAACATTACGTGGGAAGAATTTGCCTCCAGGGTTCGAACTCATCAGATTGGCTTTATGGGAGAGCCAAACGAGGTGAGGCCAGGCAGGGGTGAGTTTCATGAAAATCCGTCATCCTGCATATGTGAAGATCCTGAGGCAAAGGGTGGGGGAGATTTAGGTACTCAAGGCCAGATTAGTGTTGGCCATAAAAATGGGAAGGAAAACAATACAAGAAAGGCTACTCCTGAAGTGACTGATGAGCAGTTAAACGAGGATGAGCCAGATTGGCTTGATTCGGATTACGTGGACAATGAAATCGGGTTTCGGGAAAAGGTGTTGCCAAATGAAACCGATACAGATTCTGTTGGTTCCATTAAATCCGAGCAACCAGAATTGGAAGAGATGTTTTCAGACTAATTGAATGAAATTGCATCCTCCTTGACAGGAGTTATAGGCTGTACCTAAACCATTTTCTTCATCAAATTCTTTGGGTCCTTTCGTTACCCCTTTGACAGCTTTCGATGGATAAGCACTTCGACTTTGCGACTCAAGTGGGCAGTAAGCACTTTGTATATAAAGAGCTTGGCAGTTGAGCTGTTCAGTTTCTCCAATTTTGTGAGCGGTGGCACATCGTGGGGCCATCAAGATGAGCTGCTCCATTTAGATTTTGGAGCTTCCTGTATATTAAAAGCCATTGGAATCTTAGCTGAAGACTGCATCCTTTACTTTTTCTTTCATGATTCTTGTCGTAAATCTTATTCAGAGATGGATATATGAGAGGACGTGGAGGGGTAAAGGTTTTTTTTCCCTTTTTTTTTTTTTTTTTTTCTGTATGATAGAGACATCAATGTTACAGGTTTATTTGAATTAAAAATATTTGAAGTGATGCAATCCAGGTCTTTTTATTCCCCCTTCATTTTGTGGGTGGAGATGAATTATGATGAATTATAGGTGAAATCATTTGAATTTTTTGTTCTTTGGAGCACTTCATCCGTGGATAGGTGGAGTTCTTCCGGGGCATGGGGTAGGGTGGGATAGAATATTTGGTTACTAGGTCCAATGAACCAAGAGAAAAAGATGAAAAAAGTAATAACAATGAGAGAGAAAATACGTATCTTGGTTTTATAATATCCTAAAACACTTTAGTTACCCTTTCTTGTAGACTAAAGAAAACGTAGGAGCCTATCCATTGTAACAAGGAATAAAAAACAACAAAAAAAAAAAAAAAAAAAAAACAGGAGAGAGAGAATCGAAGTAAAGAAAAAGGGTAGGGCTGAAGATCTCTCTTGTAGTATACATTGAGTACCTTGCCTAGTTCTGAAGGAAAGATACTGTCTAAATATAAGTTCCCAATTTTCATGTTTTTAAAATTCATCACTTATAAGAAAAAAAAATCAATAAAAGAGAAAAGTTATGGTATGTTTCGGGTTTAATTCAAAATTAAATAATTTAATAAATTTTATATCGTATTAATGACATAATCTATCATTTTGATTTGATAAATTCAAATCATATAATTATCATCATAAAAAATAAAAATTCAAAATAATAATATTTTATGAATTTTTAAAAATTGATTTTACAACATCACAGTATGAGTCCCAAGCGCAATTCTAATATTTTAAAAAGAATATTAACAATTACCCCTATTTAAAATACTTTAATTCATGGGGAGCAAAATGAAAATTTAGACAATTTTTTGATCCGATATTACCATGTGACCACATTCTATCACGGTATGGGTCCCCAAGCGCAAGTTAGCCGGAAAGGATGACGGGGAGGACCTTCGTAATCCATTTCGGAGAACGACGTGGCACGATTGAGTTCGATTGTTCCTCCCTCTTCCTCTTCACTTTCTTCTCTCTCTCCCGCAGAGAACACACCGAGAGAGAGAGAGACTGAAATGGCAATGGCATCGAAGCTCCCGACGCAGCTAGCCACCCCTCGCAACCTCCATCACCACCACACCACCACCTCCACTCACCATATCTCCTCCCTCTCATGGCGGCGGAACATCTCACCCGACGGTCTCGTTTGTCCACCCTCATCTCTCTCTCCCGCCAATTCCTCTTCTACAGGTACTTTTTATATGCAACCATTAGTAAGGTGTACTGCTCAGGTTACCGGTGCCGTTGATCTTGCTCCGGGGACGCCGATTAGGCCTACTAGTATACTAGTCGTCGGCGCTACTGGAACTCTGGGAAGGCAGATCGTCAGACGGGCATTAGATGAAGGGTATGACGTTAGGTGCCTTGTACGGCCCAGACCTGCTCCTGCTGACTTCCTTCGTGATTGGGGTGCAACGGTTGTCAATGTATGTTTTTGAATTTCAACATTTTTTGTGTTTTTTTGGAGTAATTTGGGACTTAATTGTTCTGCTGAATATTCTAATTTTTCCATTGTTCTTTATTATTAAATTTCCTCATTACATTGTGACACTTTGTAACTTTCTGTCTGTTCCCCGTTAAAAAATTTAACGAAATTAAATCATTTGAGCATCATGTGATACCATTCAACCAATTTAATGCATAAATTAACAGTTTTGTATTTGGTTCAGACATTGAATTTGACGAAAATAGACCATGATTTTGATGAAAATAGGCATTAAATTTATTAGTTTAGGGGTTATTTATTCAGTTTTACAGTTCAAGGGGTTTTCTGAACTGACCTATAGTTCACGGGTTTCGTGTTATGTTCCACTTTTTTTTAATGGTATTTTAGGAGATTATGTTTGCTGCCCTATTTTTGGACTATAACTCATGATTTCTTGATTTAGTTCTTGCATGCATATCATATTCTATGTATTCATTACATGTGAAATTTGCCGCAGCATGTGAGCTGGCATTACAATTCCTTTTCTTGTTTTCTTTTTTTGGGTGAAAAGCATTACAATTCGAAGTGTTTCTAAATTTTATTTTACTGTGTTAGAGTTCAAGCAATGAATTTAAAATATTTTTTGTGCAGGCGGACCTAAGCAAACCAGAGACTATACCTGCAACATTGGTTGGCATTCATACAATTATTGACTGTGCCACTGGGCGTCCTGAAGAGCCCATAAAAACGGTAAGTATTGTATTGAAGTGTGCCTTGCACTTTTTGGAAGTCACCACCCGTTCAGCTGCCAAGCTCGAAAGGGTCTTTGGATAGGTCAGTAGGTTTTTTTCTGAGGATATTAGTGTGCTGCTCAAAGTTTTGTCGTTCTACTGATATCCAGTAGTGAAGATATATTTCATTCCTAACCCCCTCCCCTCTTAGGCAATTTTCCTGTATCGAAGTGTTGATAGTATCATTGATGATGGTGTAGGATAATATGCAACTGGCCTGGTATTCCAGGCAACCAATGATGAATTGTACAACGCAAAGTATCTTGGTTGTGGAATGTTGCATTTATAAAAACTGACTCAGAAAAGAAGTTCATTAAGTGATTGCCTTTTCAATTAATTGTCTCTATACATTAGGGTTTGTCAGTCCTCTAATATGACTTGCATCTTCCATTTAAAATGTCCTCAAAGATTTAAAAGATTATTATATGTTTCTTGGTGTGTTATGTTTACTATGTTTTACAAAACACGTGATCAAGGTAAAAAATACTTTATCACACTTGGAGGCCTTCCCCCACCCAAATAATCGAGACTTGGTGGCCTTATCTAATCTGTTTATTCTGTTTAGGTAGATTGGGAAGGTAAAGTTGCTCTTATACAATGTGCAAAAGCAATGGGAATCCAAAAGTATGTATTCTATTCCATCCACAACTGTGATAAGCATCCTGAAGTTCCGTTAATGGAGATCAAGTATTGCACTGAGAAGTTTCTGCAGGATTCAGGCCTAACTCACGTTATAATCCGGTTATGTGGTTTCATGCAGGTAAATGTCTACTTCTCTCAATCCAAATAGTAGAGTTGGATTTTTTTTTTTTTAATTTTTTTATTATTATTTAAATATTAGAGGTTGTCTATCATTCTTGATCCAGATTGAAGTTTTGGAAAAGATCTTTTTTGGTTTTGCAACTAGAACAATTCGATCCAATTAAATGTAATAATTTCATATGTGTATACAGATAACCTTCACAGCATCTTGTGTTTTCCTTTCATTTTGTCTTTTGATGTTATTCTTCCGGTACTAAGTGTGAATTTGTGTTGCCAATTGTCCAGGGCCTAATCGGGCAGTATGCAGTACCCATACTAGAAGAGAAATCTGTATGGGGAACGGATGCCCCCACACGAATAGCTTACATGGACACCCAGGTCTTTTTTAAATAATTTTTCTTCCCCTCATTAGTTTCTTAAAGATAAATATATCATATCACAATCCTCAACAGTGTACAGTGTATCTAAAGAAGATTCCTGTCTATTCTAGGATATTGCTCGATTGACATTTATAGCTTTACGCAATGAGAAACTCAATGGGAAGCTTCTCACCTTTGCCGGGCCTCGTGCATGGACGACCCAAGAGGTAAAGAAGAATTTATTACCTCTGTTGAAGGCCAAGATTGTTTCCTTAACCTCTATAAATGCTTGCATTTTTTAGACTCTGACATCAATAATCTATCTTTCATTTTTAAAACGACTCTTAAAATTTTTCTGATACGGAGGGTACATATCGAAAGAATGAAACTCAGAAACTTATATCAGGTTGCAATTGGAGTGGCTGTTGTAAGATTCCAATTTTTCTTCTTTCTTGTTCCTTTTTCATAAGAAAGAAAAAAAGAAACAAAGAAAAAAAAAACAAATTGTCTGCAGTCAAATAAAGTGTTAATACACAGTAATAGGGTTAATTTTCTCCACTTCTTCAGCAAGAGTAAATTGTCAGTTCCTTGGACGAAATTAAATTTATTTTATTTCTTAAAGTGCATTCTTGGTTTTAGGTGATAACATTGTGCGAGAGGCTCGCAGGGCAAGATGCAAATGTAACTACAGTTCCTGTTTCAGTCTTGAAATTCACTCGCCAGATGACTCGATTTTTTGAGTGGACAAATGACGTAGCTGATAGATTGGCATTTTCAGAGGTAATAATTTATTTTTCCACTTTTGCCCCTGGTAGTTATCTTCCATGACACAAGGTTGCGTTTTTCGTTCTCTCCTTAAGGTGCTTGAACAGATGCCAACATGATTGAAGTGATCAAATCTCAATACTTTCCTTTTCATGATTTTTCACCTATTAATTTCCCGTGTTTCAAATCATTACCTCCATATGGTTCTAATCGTGCACACATGATTTTTTTTTTTCCTCAGTTAGGGGTGGAGGTGTCTTTCTAGATGTGTTGTTTACTTGCCACGTCCAACTGAGGACTGTTAAACACCATGATTTTCCTTGCATTTCTAATCTTTTTCATTAATTCTTTAGGATGGGAATTTATTGTGAATTTATAAACATGTGATGTATAGGCTTCCTCTTGGACCAGCTTTCCCATTTGACTATGTAATTTGATGGACTGGAGGATGGAGATCTCATCTATTGCTTATTTTATCTTTATTATTATTATTATTATTATTATTATTTTGTTGGAAGGGTGGGGGGTATGGGGGTTTGCAATTTCAAGGGACTCAACTCCAATAGTGATGAGGTTGACTTTTTCTGTCATTGTCTGAAGAAATTATAGATAATGTGAGAAGTAAATTTATGTGACGAGGTTGACTTTCTCGAATGTGTTTTAATTTTGTGTGAGGAGGAGGAAATTTATAAGAAATAGAAAAGAATGGAAATGGTGTGTGTGTAGAAAGGCATAAGTATTCAGAGAGGAGTTACACTTGATAAGCTAACATAGCAGCTAACTCACTTACATTCTGTACCTCTACTCTTTTTCTATTTTGACTGCAAATAATATTTCTTTTCTTGATGCAACTCTTACATATTGAGGCCTAATATCTTGTTGGGGGTATTTCTAGGTTCTCACAAGTGATATTGTTTTCTCGGTTCCAATGAATGAGACGTATACACTTCTTGGCGTGGATGCAACAGACATAGTTACACTAGAAAAATATTTGCAGGATTACTTCACGAACATTTTGAAGAAATTGAAAGACTTAAAAGCACAATCAAAACAAGCCGACTTCTACATCTGAAGAAGGACCACTTTGTATTTGTACATGGAGCAATGTATGTATTGACAACTTCGATTCCTGTTAACACTTCTGTAGAGGTATGTCATTCAAATCCCCCCCTTCTCGTTTGTGGAAGTCACATACCCAAGGAAAAAAAAAAAATGGAGAGAGAAACAGAGACTTTGTTGGTTCCTTTTCGAGCTGATCAGAGAAGAAAATGTTGGGTTCTTGTGTTTTCTGCTTTTATGTATCGACATGCGAAGCTTTGTTGTGTATATGTTGTGCCAATAATAGCATCAAGAAAATACATTGCCATACACATTGAAGAGGCCACAAAAATTGTCGATTATCATGAGTTCTCCGTCATCATCATCGAAACGATGAGGCTAATTCTTATCCTACAGTAGGCTGATAATTGATATTTTAGCAGCATCCTAGAAGTGAAATCTATTTTCTATTTTTATTAGCTTGGGTTGAATTTTATAATTATCAAGTACATGTTTCTTACTTTCTTTACATAATGTTTCTCAAGTAAATAATTGCAGGTCCTGGGTTAAGTACTTCACCATTTCTCGCATTGGGCCCTGATATAAAATCCAGGCATTGGGTTAGCATGGGCCAGGCTTGAAATTGAATTTATGTTGAATTTTAAATTGGCCCGGCCCAAGGCTCAAACGTAAATTTGAATATTGGAAATTAGTCCATGCCCACAAGATCCTGCAAGCCGAATCCACTTAATAGAAGCACCTTTTCCTAGGCTTCCTACTATTTTCAATTTTGGGTTGTAAACAAACGATGCTTTTTCCAGCTTTGGGTTCACCCCATTTACGACATTGATGGGCTGAGAGGCTGGGCATAACTGGGTTCTATCATTGGGCCAACTAAAGTTCACAGTCAGCAAGCAACCAGTCCATCAAGAACCCAACAATATGGGATACAATCAAAGTATCAAACAAGCTTTTAAGAAGCCGAATGCATCATAGCCCGGCTCAGTTCGGGTTAGACCACGCCCTAACAATTACGGTCCGAATTCTTAAATCGATTTGAGGGGACTTCTATCGTATCGAAGATTCAGTACCATGCTGAAGTTTAAACTTGGGCAATAGCACCTAATGTCCAGTGTATGGTTTTATGTTTCCCTTTCAAAAGGGTTTCAAAGTCATAATGGTTTAAATGAAGCTGAGGAATGAGTTGAAATTGACAAAAGAAGGGCTTCCCACACAAGAAAGTGACTGAATATGATGAGAAGATGTTTAAAGGAAAGAAGAAAAACACAATGTGGACTCCTTTGTTTGAAGATTTTGAGGACTGTATTAGGTCATTTACTCATTATTTGGCCCTACTTCTCTGTACCAATGATGGAAGCAAGGACTAACACAAAAGTGGCAATTTAGGTGGTGGGTTGTGGAATCTCTCCCCTCTACTCCTCTATTAGTGGTTAAAAGTTGGAAAGATGGTTACTAGGTGGGCCACCTCAAACAACAATTGAGCGTGGGGTTGGGTCCTTGTTTGATTGCCTCATTGATTCTTGAAATACTGAAAATGACAGAACGTTATAATTAGGGGGCCCCTATGGGTGTATTAATGAGGTTTTTCTTAAATTCAAGTAGCATTGCAAGAATCCCAAAACACATGTTTTATCACCGTATGGAGGATCATATATATGCTGATTAAAGATGAGATGGATTCAGCCCAATAAATATGATAATGTGGTGACACGTGTCTTATCACAGGATGGAAGATCATATATGCTGATTAAAGACAAGATGGATTCAACCCAATAAATATGATAATGTGGTACATGGTTCGCAATTCATGTCCAAAATAAATAGAACATTGAAAAAATAATTTCATTTGACATGGAAGTAAGTCGTACCTATTTACTGACACGAATCTTTCAATATAAAAGCAAAAGACAAGCAATAAAAATGCAATAATTAGTGGTAATAATTTGAATATTTGAAGGAATAATTACTACTTTCTTTTACAAGGGCATGAAGAGGGACCGTTGTATTAGAGTCCAAAAAGAGGGAGGGGCCAACCCATCAATTCAGGGTACAAATCTATCAATCCTACAATTATCACACCAACTTTATAAAATTCTAAGTGGACAAGCCATCTATTGAAGAGCGTCTGCCTTACTAGAAGGAAGGGGGAAAGGAAAAAAATCAAAAACAAAAAACCGTTTTTGCAGTAATCTAGCTGGTTCTGTCTACTAATTACCATATTTTGTATTTAAAAAAAAAAATTAAAAAAAAAATTAAAAAAAGAGCTAGAATAAAGATGCCCTTATGGGTGTATTGACAATATCTCCCTTATTTAAGAGAATATCTCAATAATTTTTTTTTTTTTGGCCAAGCAACGAGATGTCCGAACTGCTAAAGCCCGACTAATCCCCGCTCCCCACGCGGGGCCACCGCCCCATGAGGTCGTTTAATGTCCAGGCTAATAGCCCTGACTGGTGGCTGGCCAAAAGAGATTGACTGGTTTCGAACCCGGGATGTCTGAGTTTACAGCTCACCCCTTTGCCGCCAGGCCAACTCAATAAATTTAAGAACTGTTTTCTACCATTCAACAATGTTTAACCAATTTTAAATAAACTTCGACTGGCAAATGCGAGCCCATTTGTTTTTATGACATTGATTTAATTTATACTATTTTTAAAGACTTCTTGCAATAAATATAATGATATAATACATGTGTAAAATTTTATGTTCGAAATAAATATTTTGAAAAATAAATAAATTAATTAAGAGAACTCATAGGAAGAGACGAAAAGTGACATGGTCATAGAGACATACGACAGGGAAGTGAATTTGGTGCATTTAGTCACTTTAAATGCACCATGAAATTACTGTACGATGAGCGACACATGGAGAGAGAGATGAGATTGCAGACAATCATTTCATGCTCAACCAATCTCAGCTCTTGAATTTCAACTCTCTCTACATGTCGATCATTATACAGTAATTTTATGATGCATTTAAAATAACTAAATACACTAAATCTAAATCCCATAGGCGGACCCAAAAACGAAAACAAAGGGAACCCTAGGGATGTTCTGACACTTGTTAAAGCCATTTGTAAAACCCATCAAAGCATATATCCGTTGATAAATCAATCAATTTGAAAGGTACATTCCAGTCCTGAAGGTGTATCCTGCCACTGGATTTTAACCTTTCTTCTCATGATTTACTATAAGATATTACTGATATTCTTATGCTCCCTTATCTCTCCTGTTTTTTTCTTTTTCTTTTTTTTCTTTTTAATTTATAAAAGAAATTAATTATTAGTACTTTTTCCCCTGTTTTTCTTTGTCTTTCCTTTTACATTTTTTTTTTTTTTTTTGAGAAAAAAAATTTGGTTTTTACTTTTTACCCAGGCGACGACCGATGTGCCAGTCAAAAACACTAGACCTAGAAAGAAAAACATTGGGCCAAAGACCTTTTTGGTCCTGGTTCGTGCAATGTCAATTATACGCGCCAATGCAAGGAAATTATTTTTGTCCTCTTTCCATATAATTTCAATTGGCAGAGCAAGTGCAAACCTATAACTGCAATTATTAACCCATCACATTTTTTTTTTGCCCATGGTTGATCCCAAGAGGTGGGCCAACATGTTCCATGGGAAAAAAATTTCTTATAAAACAGCTATTTCAGAATTTGTGCACAAAAATTTGGCTTATAACATGGCTTGTTGGCCTAACGGCACTTCTCTTTTTCAAAAGAGGAAGTTCTTTTTTCGAGTAGTGATAAATTAAAGTTAAATATATTTGCTATTTTAATAAAAAATTAAAGATACAGATACAAAAAGCTTTCTCAGCTGTCTTTGTCTGATTGAAGTAATAGAGGAATGGAGTAGGGTTAGGAGTCATGTGATATGTGTAATGTCAATTTTACTTACCAATGCAAGGAAGTATTTTTGTCCTTATTGTCTATAATTTCAATTGGCCTAGGAAGAAGGTAAAAATCTGTAACTTCAATTGTTAGGTCATTACATATCCAAGGGGTAATGGCAACATCATTTAAGTTTCGTAATGTCCCAATTAAAATTTATTGTCAATCTTTAATGCTATGTTTTTCCAAGACTTTAAAACGAGTAGAATTGAGATTAGTACCTTTTTTTTTTTTTTTTTTTTTCTTTTTTTGATAATTAAGCAATATGAGTTATATTAGTATAAATGAGTCATTCCTGTTAACAACCTCTTCAACAACAATTGAAGGGGGGAGATCAGCAATGGGAATGTCTCCAAAATAATTACAAGAAGTAGCCTATTGGGGAAGTTCATGGACAGCACAGATTTACATGTCCCTATAAATTAATGAGTTCAAAAAATAAAGTTTGAGATTAAATTGACTATCTTATTAGTGAGTTCAAATGAACTTTGATCAAGCTAATCACAAGCAGTACGTATTCGAATAATTTTGCTATTTAAAATATTAATTACTTTATCAAACCGACTAATACTCTACTTGATTTTGGCTCGTGAAGTTAATGAACTCAAAAGATAAAATCTTAATTTCACTCGTTTATCTTATGAATGAGTTTAAATGGGATTTCTATCGAGTCATGTAGCTTCAACCAAAGTCAACCTATTTAGTTTATAATTTGAAGCTCACCAATTTTATATGCGCCATGGAGTAATCCAAAACAATATGATAAATTATTTAGATATTAAATTATATAATAATTATTAATAATATCTTATAATTAGGAAACGGGTCGAGTTTGGTTGGATCCACGGCAGATATCATTACTAGGAGATTTCACAAAATTCGTCATTCTCAATTGGAGTGAAGCAAACGACAAATAAAGAAGAGTTGTCCCTTTCTTTTGTCTGTCTCTTATCCTTTATTTAGAAGTTTTGGGCGAATACATAGCATGGATTTCATCTTCTCTTCTTTTTCAATGTCTGTTCTTGCATGTCTAGCTTCTGACAGACCCATAAATCTCAAGAATGATTCGTTTAGGAAAACTCTCACCTCATTTATCAATACAATTTTGCTACATTTACTAAATTTTTATACCAAATTCATAATTACAATTACTTTTTAAGTTCAAAAGAAAAAGAGTTTATGTTAACTCGCCATTGCCATGTCAATTGATAAAAAATGGGATGAATTATGCTCTTTACTTTCTGGTTCTACAAATATTTTTCACTTTACGATAACATAAATAAACTGTCATGCGTAGATGATGTCGGACACATTTTCTTTATTCTCTAAAACAAATTAGCCCATATAAAATGCTACAAAAATTAAAATAGTCACTTAAGTGTATGTCAAATACAATGGAATGATTTTATTTTCATATGGGACATCGAATTGTGTCATAGGTTTCTTGGATCATTAAAGATGTCACCATTTACCTACTCTAGGTTGTAAAGCCTTATCGGAGTGGTACTGAAGGCTTGGATTCTAAACTACTTTCTTGCTATCCCATCAATAACAGGTTTATCTTGCATTTACATTTTTTGGATAAAATAAATTTGAGTCTTGTGTAATGTCAATCAGTGTTGTGCCTTTGATTACTCCCATATTTTTTAGAAAAACGAACCCTAATTCATAAAAAGTATAAAACTTACATATTGAACAGGTCTGCGTGTCCAAGGAAATGGGTGAGTAAAAAAAAAATGTGCCCTAAAATTGTTGAGAGACATATTTTTCACATTAAAAGAAAAAAAAAAGATGTGCCATGTTAGTAAACAAGAACCAAATTGCTAACAATTATCATCAACTCCACATAGCATATAGAACAAATTTAAGATGTAACCCATTCTTGAATAGCTCAGTTGGTAAGAGCAAACTTATAATTGTGTAGATAGGCGCACAATTTCGGATTCGATTTCTCGTTAAGACAACTCAAGATTTAAATGAGAGATCGTGGCAATGGGTTAGTACGTTAGGTTTTATAGATGAGTCCAAAAGACCTTGTTATGGGATTATTCCATCGTTTAAAAAAAAAAAAAAAAAAAACACACCTGAGATGTAAATTAACATGACTCAATAACTATATATTAATTTAATGTCGCGAGGTTTGATAAGATCTAATCCTAGGGAGTCTGTCTAGAGTTTTGCATGTGTCCCCATAATTTTGTATTTTCTCATTCTCATGCATTGTACCATGTAGGCATGCAAGTGGGTTTCATTGGAATACGTACTAAAGTTGGAAAAACTCACTGTGTCACAACACGATCTTCTTGAACAAGTACTACTCGATCTCTATGTGATTTAATAGTGGGTCCAACAATGCACATTTTGGCTTACAGTGGGACCCCAATATGGTGCACTACCAGCATGGAAATCATCGTCCTGGCCTTGATATTGTCCTTGCAAAAAAAAAAAAAAAAAAAACTCTAAATTATTTGGATACTAATGTGCCCTACTTTCCCATATTCCTAAGAAAACTATGATTAAAATTCTCACTGTTTGTTCAGTGGAAAGTAAAGAAGATCCTTATCAGGGATTCTGTGCAAAGTCCTCAATACTTTAGGCCTTTAAATTAAGATTGAAAGGACTGTAGGGATATTCTCATTGATCCCTTCATTTGACCATAATTATACATTCCTTCCATTCTTAAACCTATTTTAGAAATAAACTCCACTTAGGACTGACCTTTTTCTTCTTCTTTTTTCCCCCTCCAAATCCCTGGTGAACATCAGATTTTTGTAGGATTAAATTTTGAACCCTAAACCTTCTCCTTATAAAAAGAAAATATATATATATACCACGTGTGCTATAAGGCCAATAACTTAATCAAACGAGAGCTGGCTGCCACTAAAAGTTTCAAATCTGAATCAGATCAGTGGCTTGAATATGTACATTGACTGTTCCTAGACATTTAGTAATATGTCCGGAAGTTGTATTTTTGTGGGGGAGGCTAGTACTTGAGCTTTAAACTTGCTGTTCAAATTAAGTGTAGATCACATGGCATCACAATTCACCTTTTGACCCTGCTAGGTAATTAACTTGCTTATCAAAAAAAAAAAAAAAAAAAAAAAACAACAAGGGGGAAATTACCAATGCAATAGTTTATAGTTTATAATAGTTTATAGTAAAGTCAATAATCAATTTGTTATAAGTCAATAGTTAGAGGAATTACTGCGAAAGAGTGGAATGCATTGGTAATTTCTCAAAAAAAAAAAAAAGGTAATTAACTCTCTTTAGGGATTATATTATTTTAAAATCAAAGTTGGAATATGAGGCACAAGAGTTGTCTGTTTGTTTGGCTCCATTGTAAACATCAAAACTAGGGTTAATTGTTTGATTGTCCCATAAAATTTGATCTGTCTCATAATGTTTTGCACATATTTTTTTATGAAAAAAACGATAATTGTGAAGGGGGCAATACTGAAAGAGTAGTGGCAGTCATTCTTGAAACCAAAAAAGGATCATCTCATTAGCCCTATAAAGATAAGTATGCCCAGTGTTTCACTATATTTTGATGACTTCATTCAAGACAATGAATTTATGTATAGCTTGAAGCTATATAAAATGTAAAAGGGGCCATTCAAATTTCCCAAGACTACCAAACTGGGAAAAAATGAAAATTAATGTTCTAAGGAAAACTGACGTGTCCAATTGCCCAACCTAAGGGCATATTTGGGACTTCAAAAACTAAATCAGATTAGATCCTATCCACAATTGTTATCTGGTTTTTAAATTAACCAATTCACAATTGGTTTGAAAAAAAAAAAAAAATTATGTTTATGTCTTATTTTCATAATGAATTTGAATTGTTTAGTTTAAAAAAAAAAAAAAACTTATCAAACAGTGTGAAATGAAAATTAATTAGATTTATCTTTAATTGATCAAATTTTTAAATTTGCCAAACAATCTCTAAAATGTAATTTTAAACTTATTCATAGCCGGCCCTTTGCTTGCGACATTCACCATAGTGTGCGCGACCATTTGGGTACCTAAACTTATAGGCGTTTTGTCAATGATGATGATTCAAGTTGGCGTGCGGATTTTTTTTTCAAAGTCATATCGGTAAGATTACCAATTCTTTCTCACCCTGCGACTAATCTACATTGCGTAATCATTGCGAATCTTTCAAATTAAAGTCAATTCCTCTCAACAGAAAAAGCATGCAAATTTTCTTACCCTCGTGCATTGAAATTAGCCTTTAGTCCACCATGAATTCAAGGCAGCTGAGCAGACCCAGCTTGTGAAGCCTCACTTTGTCGTGTAAAATCGGTTGCTAATCATAGTTGTTACTAATTTCATCTGCCAGACCAAACCAAAAAAAAAAAAAAAAAGACCCATGAAGTGGCCGGGAAAAACCTGACATTCTTCCCTACAAGTTGTGATGGGCAGTTTGCTCCTCCCCACCGCTTGACTATGAGGGAGTTCAGAGGGTTCAGAGAAAGTGAAAGTGATTGTTTAGGGACTCTCATATCTGAGTATACCACTTTTGATCAACATGGCATGGAGCTTTTACTTAAAAGAAGTTATCAAATTGGATGTTAGCCTACTTTGTCACGTGGATACAACCCAGATGGAGGACCCATAAAAAGTGTACTGCCAATGTCCCAGAGAGCTAGATAAAATTAATTAATTAAACAGTTCATGGCCGGTCAGCCCACTGAATGCTGCTGTCTCATGGTGGGGTTTATTTATATCGATTGAGAAACAATTGATAGAGGGAATCAGGTGTATATATGGAAATAAGTCAAAAAGAAGCAGAGCAAGGAAAGAAATTCATGAAGGAATCCGGTGTCTGTTTCACTAATTGGACAGTACACCCCCGGCCACTGTAAAATTGAGGAGTCTAAAAAAGAGTAAATTTTTTTCACTGGAAATAAGCCAAAACAAAAACAAACAAAAAAAGGTTCACGATTTGGCTCTGCAAACAATTAAAAATTGATCCATAGACAGAGTAAGATGTTGATCTTCCATGACTTTATACCCAAGATTACAGTACTAGAAGAGGAGAAGGAGAGAGAAGAAGGGAAGAAGGCTAGGAAAAAAACAAAAGATTGATGAGGCCATGTGCCAGCATTAACAGGTACATGCACGTTAGTTAGTGGATGAGCCATGCCAACTCCATATAAGACGACACGTTGATGAATGTACCAACATATAGAATTCCATTTCGTAACTTTGGGTCTCTCTCATAGTCACTTGTACGGGCCAATGGTTCGCCTCATGCCACATGGTTCTATTCTTTGCTGGGGCCTTTTCAAGCAGAAAGTAAAATATTTTCTGAAATAGAAAACCAAACGGAGTAGTAAAAAGTAATAATATTAAAGCCTGACTGTGAATAATTCTAACTCTTAGAATTAGAAATACGAAAATGAAACTCTTAAAAAATTGGCAAAATTACACTTCTAATAATTTAAAGGAAAGAATTTTGTCAAAAAACGAAGATCTCAACATTTCCAATCTAACACTCCAATTTTTGATAATTCTCGATTGGGGCTCTCATGGAATGTCTACCAGTGCCGATTGGACTTTCCAGTTATGACATTAATCCAATCGGATCCCTTAAGTATTCAACCACTTGTCCTACATTCGCCCATATTTGCGTTTAAGATTTTGATAAATTAATCCTAACTATTAACAGCAGTATAAGATGTGATGGATCAATAAAATTCGTCCAAGATAAACTCTACCCTTGTAGTCAATTATGTAATGACTGATGCAAACAACATAAAGTGTTCCTCCCACTCAAGTTGGCTTTGCCTGGACCACCCCCCACCCCAACCCTCAAAAAAAAAAAAAAAACTCTCTCTCTCTCTCACTCTCTCTCTCAAGTGGGTTACAAGGGTGAGTGAGTTCCATGTACTGTGCGACATCAAAGTTGTACCACTAATAATTTTAATTCACTGATTATGACTTCTCCATTTATTGAGCAATGTACTCTTTCTTCAATTCTCTCTCTCTGTTGGGTTGTAGTTTAGCTCCAACAGCAGCATGCAGTACTTCTTTTTAACAAAAAGGACAAAGAGCAAAGGCCAACCAAATGCTTGACCCTACAGATTTCACCACTTTTAAGAGGCACCACGCAACATGTCAATGGTAGGATCAAAATACTTTCACATCAGTCGTCATCCTTTATGCAAGAGTCCTGTTTTCACGACATTTGTAATTACCTTTTGTAACGACAGATGCATACATTATTAATGCAAAAACAATGACATTCAAACTACCATGTAAAGCATTTTTATTTCTTCAAACCAAACCTTCTTATTTGAGACAATGAGGCAAGAGAAGCAAGTAAATGATAAATATTTTAGTCGGTGAGACTAATTGAGAGAGAGAGGGAGAAAAGAACAGTGGAAGGAATTAATGAAATCAATCCTAAGGTTTGGTGAAACATAACTCAAAGTAAAATCTTTTGTTTATATGGAAACACAGGACCACATTTAGTGCCCGACAATAATGTCAGCTCTATCTCCCCACAACCCCCCTCCCCCCTCTCTGTTTTTTTCTCATTTTATTTTTTTTTTCTTGAAAAATGATGCCTTCATGTATTGCCAGAAAAGGGTGGATGGTGGGCAGAAGATGGAGAACAACATGAGAGAGGAACGAAGCAAGAATTGCAAATATTAATTAATATTCGAAACGGCAATGTCATATAGGAGTCAGTTCACGTGGTCAGATCCTGATTGGGGACGAAGACCAACCGTTGGGGATGTCGTATCCTTTACAAAAAAGTGTTGGAGATCTCCCCGCTCCTACTCCTTTGCACTCATCTAACTAGGATGAAATGAATCTCAGATTTCATCTCGAGAGAGTTAGTAAAATAATTAGAAAATATAATATATTAATAATAAAAAAATTGCACTATATGTCTATGTCATCATCAAGTAGATTTGAACTCACGTTAATAACTTTTGGGTCTAATGGCATGTCCCATCACAATAGAAATATAAGATTTGCAGAGGTTTTGATTTTAACTCCATGCGGATATGTGTATACCCACGTTTTTTTGGTGTATGATGGTCATGCATGAATTGCAACTAAATCAAGCTGATTACGATTCTCAATAAATATATATTATGTTAGACAATTTTCTCCTTGGAGCCGGTGTGAGTTAGAAGTGTTACAAGTAAAGTTGTTGAGGGGTCGTTTGGCACTGCCTATATTTTCAAAAATTCAAAGATGAAAGATTTTGTTTTTACCCTGTTTCCAAAATTTAATTACTTATTTTTTAGGTAAACAAATGCAGGTAAAGTTATTTTCCAATCATTGTTTTCGCTACACTCCAAATCACAACGTATAGTTTAGCTAGGTATTGCTGGGCAATTGAAAGCAAATTTTGAAAGTAATGCTTATTTTGTCATTTTTCTATCTTGGTAGGAAATAAAAAGCCAATGTGGAGTGAACATCAAAGGCCCAACTTTTTAAGTAATAATTCATCTTTTAGAGTATCACAAATTCTTTAGAGCATAGGTAACATCAGTGCCTTATACCTTGCATCATTTAACAATTAAGATAAATCTTATTGGCCGATATACTTATTGAGGTTAATTATATATAATTAACTTTATTATCATATAACAACACAACAAAGGATCAGATATCCATCAACTCAATTCTTTTTCATTACCCAAAAGTACTCACATATTGCAGAACAAGGCCTCTCAGTCATACACCAAACCAACCATTGATAGGTGTGGTTTCCCTTTCACCACCAAGTAATTACGTATGATGCAAGTTAAAAGCATGTCTAATAAAAAGCAACTGAACGTTGTCCAAAACAAAAACAAAAAACAAAAAAAGTGGAAAAAGAGAAGTCATGGCATTTAATTCTTGGTGGTACTCTACCATTTACTATATGCTTTTTTTTTTTTTTTTTTTTTTTTTTTTTTAGGTTTAATAATTACAATATGCTTTTTGAACCCTAGTTCTTTGTACCACCCTCTCTTTATGGTGGGGAGGGTGGGACCAAAGAAATTGAATGCCCAAAGATCAGAGGGTGTAAGCTTGGGATTCACCTTAGAGGTAACAAAAGGAAAAGCCTAAGCCTAAGCCTAAGCCTAAGCCTAGTGGCGACTTCTTTACCAAGTCATTGTGGGAACATTACGATATACTCCGAATCATTTGTGCCCCAAAGAGGCAACCCCACACGGAAGCCTCTTCCCACATGGGTTCTCCTTAGCGTCGACGTAAAATGTAGCAGTACAACATTGTGGGACCTGTCACTTTCGACCGTTGAAAAAAAAATATGAAAAGACAAAAATACAAGTCAATTGTATAGATTTGATTCATTCCATCATTATTTACATTTGATATATTAGGTGAGACCCATTAGATACATGTGTGATTCGATTATGTTGACGCGGTTAAACCCTAAAACAAGGTAATCGAGGATAATGACACCCTAGTCAACAATCCGTTTGACCTAAAATAGAGGGATGTATGAGATAAATGTTTTAATTTCTTCATGCTAACATGGTGAGCCTCTAATATAAAGCGAAGATAATTGAGAGTTTATGGGATTGAGTTAAACCAAAATGTTGGAGGATGATGACCATTCAACAAAATGTTCAAAAAATTATTTTGCACAAAAAAAGATCATTGAAAGTTAATTACCCTTTTTTTTTTTTTTAATTAGCAAAGATAATATTGTTAAAACTGAAAAGAAAGAGTACACTGTACCCAAGAGAGAACCACCCCTAAAAAAAAAAAAAATTGAAAAAAAACAACCCAACAAAAAACCTCACCAAAAACAGAGCAAATCACCCACTGCTGAGAAAATACATCGAAAGTTAGTGAATTAGTGGGTATTGTGTGGTTATGATGGGTAGACAACGTGAGTTTTATTTTACTTAATAAAACAATAAATATATAAATAATACAAAACAAATTTATGACTATTACAACCACACTATATTTCTAGATCATGTGCTTTGAACTTAAGCTACTTTAAATTAAACCATTGCTACTATATATATATATATATATATAATTTTATTTTATTGCTACTGTATTGAGGATACGGCAAATAGAAAATGCCTAAACCGAAAGTAGATCTGTTGTTTTCTTGTATTAGGTCTCTTTTCCATCTGATTGAAAAAGAGGGTACAACGTGTGAGATTGAAGGTGTAAAAAGTGATGAAAGCGCTCACATATTTTCTCACCTTCATTATAACAACTGAAACCATTTCTTGTGCGCGCAGTAAAGCAAAAAAGGCAATACTGGTAGAAAAACTTGTGCCAAGTATTCGCTACCCAGCAGTCCCATTTTTGGTTTTCTCTCTGTGAAATTAAAGAGGAGATAGCAAAAGAAGAAATGGTTTGAATTTTGATCCAAGTGGATGAACCACCACATAAAGGGAGCGGATTCAGTGCTCAGCTTAAAAAGCTCAGCACGGTGTCAAGTTAATCCCAACCATCCATCTTAATTTTGGACGGTTGAGATTGAAAGATGAAAAAATTACCAAAATGTCTTTATAAGGATAACTTTTTCATCTTTCAATCTCAATCGTTCAAAACCGAGATGGACTATCAAAATCACTTTGGCATTGTGCTGAGCTTTTTTAAGCTCAACATTGAATCCGAGTCTCCATATAAATCTCTAGTTCTAGCTTCTTGTAATGAAATTACTATCGTGTTTTAGAAAAGCCCTTTATGGTCACCCACTCTTGAATAGAAGTAGATCTGTCATGCATATGACTTTGGATAAGTAACGTGGAGCCAATTGCTAAAAATAATAATTTTGCACTATACTTTCCATATATTAGACGGCAAAGCATTTGCCATTGTTTCCTAGCCTCTTTTTTCCATTTGATTGATATAGACATAAAGTTCGTGTAACGTTTTTCTTGCTTACTTTCAATTTTCTTCATAATTATCCTTTTATATATAGGACTGAAATTTCCCAATTTTTTCCTTCATGTTTCCTCGTACTGATCATTCGAGAATATACTGCGCGCCAATGGGATTACCTCTTGGACCATTATATAAAGTTTCATCAATCATAAAGTAGGTGAAAAAAAAAAAAAAAACCAAAGGATAACCAATCAAATATAGGTTATTTTTTTGAAAAAAAATAAAATGAACGAAAAGTATAATAACCATTGGAAGGGGATCCCTCCCTCGTTCTGGAACCCATCCGTGATGGGGAAGCTCAGCCTCTCCAATTGATTGATTCCTTTATTCATGACGCTAGACCTTTGTTGTGTTTGTTTAATATGTCAGTAATTAGATATGTTTCTCGTAGTGCTGATGTTACAGCTCATGAGTTTTTTTAATGAGTAACTCGTTATAATAGATTTGATTCAATACCAATCTCTAACTTATCTCCCTTTGTTTTGTTTGAGAAAATTGAGATTGGGAATGACCCTGGTTCTTTCTTTTAATATATTTTCATTTGATTATTAAAAAAAAAAAAAAAACCATTGACTAGATTCATATATATAAATTATTATTATTATTATCATTATTATATTTAAAAAGCATTGATTGGATCGCACTTGTGCGCATACGTTGTTTGCACGAGTGTGTGAAACACGTACTTGTGCCGTGCCACGCATGCTCATTGCTCGAACAGTCAATGTCCTCAAATTTCTACGCTTTGGCCCCTCTGTGCACCCAAAAAATGAAAAGAAATTGTTAATTTTGACTTGCTCAATTGGTGGATATCAAGATTCCCTAGTTTGGAATTTATTATAACTAAATATCCAAATAAAATAAAATAAATGAAAGGCATAATAACTATTGGAAGGGGATACCTCCCTTGTTTTGGAACCGATCCGTGATGGAGAAGCTCAGCCTCTCTGGTTGATTGATTCCCTTATTCATGATGTTAGAGTTTTGTTATGTTTGTTTAATATGTCAGTAGTTTGATATGTTTCTCGTAATGTTAATGTTGCAGTTCATAAGTTTTTTCAATGGGCAGCTCATTGTAATAGATTTGGTTCAATATCAATCTCTGACTTACCTCTCTTTGTTTTATTTGAAAAAGTTGAGATTGGAAATGATTCTGATTCTTTTTTTTAATATATTATCATTTGATTAAAAAAAAAAAAACCCCATTGGCTGGATCCATATGTATAAATTATTATTATTATTATTATTATTATTATATTTAAAGCATTGATTGGATCGCACTTGGATGATAAATGTAGAAAAAAGTTCCAGTTTAATTGGCGTCTTGTGTGCGCATGCGATTGTATGCATGAGTGTGTGAAACACGTACTTGTGCCGTGGCACGCATGCTCAAACAGTCAAACTCCTCAAATTTCTACGCTTTGGCCCCTCTGTGTACCCCAAAAATGAAAAGAAATTGTTAACTTTGACGTGCCCAATTGGTCGATAGATGGATTTCCTAGAATGGAATTTATTATAACTAAATATTCAAATTACTCAATAGGATCAATCACCCCCATAAAATTATATAATAAAACATATAGGTATTAGGCAAAGGCGACCTAAATCCTTTCCGATCAACACAAATCGATCATTCATAAAACGTCGATGATAATTTAATTAAAAAAAGTGTCATTCATTTACAGGTCATCGCACCAAAATAAATGCCACGTATTATCTCATTAACATTTTTATATTTTTATTTTGCTTAAAAAAATTATTTTTATTTTATTTTATATAAAAATAATGACAAACACTTTAGACCTTAATGATGTATTAGAATGGGGCAGGCACGTGTAACATTCCGATTATGGAACAAAACGTGCATGAACAGTTGAGGTCAATCTCAATACTTTACAATACCTCTAGACGGCCTAATCCCCCCACGTGCGCTCCTGGGTAGGAATTTGAATATTCCAAATCAAATGACCTTTGAGAAGAAAATGGGTATTAGAATAGTTTTTCTCTGAGCTTCTTTTGTTACAGGTCATTCTCACTTTCCCCTAATGTTGCTTAGGAAAATAAATAATGTTACCAATCATGTCATGCCTTCGCCATTGGCCATCCTTTTTTCATTTTTTTTTGGTAGTGGTGGTGATATAATTGTTTTCCTTTTTATAAGGGAAAGGATATTAATGACATGTGATGCGGTTTCATTTTTAATTGGTCAATAAATAGGTTTCAAAATTTATCCAAATTATAAGGCTGTCATTTTTAATTACAAAATTGTCCAAATGAGACCATCAAATATCTTTGAGATTAAAAAAACATTGGGGGTTATTACATTATCTTAACAATGTCAAAATTTAGATATATTTTAATGCGTTTTATTTATTTAAGAAATCACATCTATCGGTTTTCAAATTTGTATAAATGTTTTTTTATAAATTTAAATTTTCGATCAATTGGTTCACCTAACAAATAAGGCAAATATTATAAAACTATCGCACCATCTACCAATTAAAAAATAATAATAAAAAAATAGGGGTTCATGTACTATGGGATAAACTGTAGGATTGGTACTTTAAAAATAAATAAATAAATGAAAAAAAAAAAATGGAGGGGTGCGGGAAGTCATACCTAGGCATCCTAGAGGTGAGAAAAGTGGTTCACAAATAATCATGCCTTCAAATTGTCTTTCTCATAACTCTACGCCACAAGTCCTCGTCAAAATACGAAGAAATCACTTCTCTTGGTTCATTTGTCTGACTTGTAACCAAAAGGGCCATTAAGGAATTAAGGGCTGTCTTAAGGTTGTTGGCTGTCCGACACTGTTTCACCAGATAGGTGGGGTTATCTTACGTCACTACCAATTTTTCTTTTTCTTTTTTTTCTTTGGCATATTGCGTGACCCCTACCCTAGGGTGGTAGGTGGACCCCTAACCCACCATAAGCGCGTCGCCAATCTAGTCTCTCCCACGCCATAGATTAGTGTTTTAATTAAATCGAGCAATAACGGTTGTCTTGATCTGTTGGTAATTTGCAATTTTTAGGGTTCCACCAATAAAGTGTTTTAATTTGACTTATACCTCAATAAAGTGAAAGTTTTCTAACTTATACGTAGGTGAGAGTGACTTTACTCATGCAGTTGAAGAAGTGGTTAGATTTAGGGTTGCAAAAGAGTAGAGTCGAGCCCAGCCGAACTAATTATTTAGGTGTTTGAGCTTATTTCATTTTAAAGTTTAATTATTTAAGCTAGAGCCAAAATTGTTATGAGCCAAGTTTTGATTTGTTTGAACTTAACTAGTTTAATAAACGAATTAACGGACTTAGGCAAACTCTCAATGAGCTTGTTGGCGAACAATTATTTTTGAACTCTTTGGTTCATTTGCAATCTTATAAAACGTCAAGACTCATAAATATGTATTTGAATGCAAAACAAAATAAGATAACAATAATAATCATCATCATAATCATAATCATATTTTCATTGTTGATTATAAAAGATATTTAAATAAGTTTGTTGAGCGTCGTTCACGATTATTAAACAAATTTATTCACAAAGCTTATTGAGTTGAGTTTGAGTTTGTTTGTATTTGATTCATTTATTAAACGAACCTAAACCTTAAGCTTAAACTTGACTCGTTTCATAGACGAAGAGGCTCAAACGAGCCATTATTGAACTCGTTTACCACCTAATTATAAACGGTTTGATTGTAACCCTAGTCAAATTAAAGATCTAGATACCTATAACGAGAAACAAAAATGTAACCCATGATCATTATAAAATGCACTAATCACTAATGTAAGTCTTGAGCACAAAAAAAAAAAAAATAAAATAAAATAATAAACCAGGAAAAAAAAAAGTTTTTAAAAAAGGAAAAAAGTCATGCACATGCATCACATGTGACATGTTTGATAGTAGTTAGAAAAGGAATGTCAACAATTAATTTTTGTTCCTTCCTTCAGTTAGGTGATTTTTTCACCTTTAACTCCCCAGGAAAACGATGGGAAACGAAAAAGGGGGAATTACAGATTAGTCTGGCTACAGGCAAATAATTACACTTACTAGTAATTATTCGTTAAGTTAGTAGTCATTTACTAGTAAATTAGTAACCATTTCTATTGACGTGTATTTATTAGCCCGTAGTGGGACCAATCTGTAACCGCCCACTCTAGCCTAGGTGCCGCTTCGCGATCAAGCCACAGCCGCTTAATTGGAAAAAAAAATACAAAGACGTCAACACATAGGTCTGCTGAAGAAAAATACAAAGACTTCGGTTAGGGCACGTCTTATACGGCACCCCCCCAATTATTATTCATTATTACGAGAATAATATCTATTGCAATAAATTTATAAGAAGACGGTCAAAGTTTTGATTACGACCCTTTTTGGCAATTGTTTTTGACTACTTGGACATCTTTATCCTAATTTTTTTCAGGTGAAGTCAATTGGTTAGACCAAATTGCCCAGTGTAATTGGCAAATATTTCAGCTTATGTCCACTTGTGTTATTGTATAAAAAATACTCCTTCATATATACGGGGTTTTGATTACATTTGGCTTTGCAGTCTAGTAGCATTTTTCACCTCACCCGTAAAGTCATTTCAGTAATTGGGGATTTGGAATAAGTTTTTAGTTGACCCCTCCACTTGCTTATTTTGTCGACGTGTCCCGATCTCCTTGATCTAACACGATGTTGATTTTCATCAAATCCAAACTCAATGCGTTCATTGTCCCTAGGGTTTTGAATTGACATCCACGTATTTTACCATCCAACCTAAATAGCATCTTTGCGATGCTAATATATGTACATATTTTGGAGCTTGGGTTTTCAGTTGGGGGATTTCAGTTGGTCTGTCACATGAATATTTGATTAGCTAGGGAGGTGTGAGGTGATTATTGGTCAATAGGAAGCATCAGTTTTGATGAAATATCATGTTCATTTTCTTCGTGTGGCTGGACAGAAACCACAGCAATTCAGCCCATAATGGTCGCTTGGCATACCATCTTGCCCAGACAATGTGATAAGTGCTGATGGAGACTACTGTTCCTCTGTTACACCTTATTTATTCGGCTTATTTATGCCAATGGACCTATGAAGTTAACAGAAACCTAACCTTATCGAATGTTTGATATTTATTATCAATGTTTTTCTAATTGAAAATAAATCTGACCAAAAAACCGTGGTAGAAACAATTTAAGAATACTCAAGAACCTCTACTTTCAAGTCATTAGGGGCAAAAGTACTCTTGAAGATGTCACATAGTATAGGTAGTAAAGTCTCGTACCGATGGTACCAGAGGCTCAAGTGCAAAACCTGTCACTAACATTTAATCCTCACCCAAAGAGTGAGAAAGAAAAAAAAAAAAATGATGCAAGGTACTACTAAATTCAGCAAGCTTGGCTTTTCCAATAAAGAAAAATGTTTTTAGAGGGACATTTTATATGAGTACTAAGAATGATTTTTTTTTTTAAGGGTATTTTTCATTGAGTCACAGATAAAGTTGCAACTCTGAAGCAATTCTAGTTCCCCACCCCACAAAGAAAAATAAAAATAAAAAGAAGAAAAACAGAGAAACAAAAAGGAGAAAAAGTGAAGCAATTCACTGAGAAGTGGTCATCCCAAGGGAATTTGTGCAGAGCCAAAGGCCCCCCTAGAACTTTGCTTTTTCTCTGTAGTAATTTTTCCCATGACTTGAGTAAGAAGACTTGTATATGATGTAGTTGTGAAGATTCAGGACTGTTATCTTTGGGCAAAGTTAAATGGCGCCAATGGGTTAAGCAAAAGAAAGTGAAGCTTTTTATGCAGCCGCACGGTAAACATTACCTTGTCATGTAGAGGTTGCATTCATTTTCTTTTCCCAGCGAAGATCGAACAAGTGAATTTGGTTCAAAATCAATGAGATTGAATTTACTTCTGGTATTAGATCAGTCCAGCCTTCCATGTCCTTGAGGTCTTGTGACTGTAAATTCTCCTTGTTCCTCTTTCACCACCTTCACCATATATGGGATTGCCTTTCCCCAGGTAAATTGCCTCGACAAAATGGGGTCCTCTTTTCAATTTTTGATGTTATGGCTCATTGCCACAAGTTTAATGTTGCCAACCCATAACCTACTCGTTAGAATGGTCCCTTATCTTCTCCTCTTTTCACCTTTATTCTACCATGCCTACCTCAACAGTGTCGTGCTAGTCTTCCCTGCGCTGTTTTCTTTTTCCTTTTTTCCTCTCTCAAAGAGGAAGAGATGGACACCATTTAGGACCACCCTTATTAACAGCATATTCCAAAAGAATATCTAAATTTTTCTTAGAAAAATTTGATCTTCAAATCTTATTGTATTTTGTCCTGTGACTTAAATTAACTAAAGAATCGGCATCTTTATTTCATTCTCTATAAATGTAGTTTATTATCATCAGAGTCATATCATTTTTTAAAATAATCTTAATATGGAAAAATATTAATACCCATATGTCAATAGTAAAAGGGTTTAGGAGTAAGGATTGGTTCTATTGATTATAAAAAAAATCTCTTAATTTTAAGAACGTACTTTGAATTTCTTACCCAACTGATAATATTTCTATACAAATTAAACATTGCCCTTTCTTTTTTCCTTTGCTTCTTTTTTTGGCAATGCCTAATTACTGAGTTTGCAGATGTAACCCTCTAACAGCAAAGAAAATTAAAGCTTTAGGTTGATGGTATGGCATATTTTGACCGGAAATGCCCTGCATCTTCCTCATGATCGAAAACCTACTCATGCAATGAATGCTAGTGGTAACTGGCAACTCACGAGAAGTAAACAAGACAAATTTTGCGTAACAGTAAATTCAAAGAATTTGGTTGTGTAACTCTCTTCCATCATTGCCACATTTTTGCAACGGTCGAATCATGTGCATGATTCTTTTTCAAGTGGGGCCACCCAAATCTAGTACGGACTATTAAGGAGAAATCCATAAGAGTTTCTAAAACATGTAATTTTATTAAAAATTGATTTTGACAAAAAAAAAAAAAAAAAAATTTGAACCTAATCTAAAAGTATGTGTTGGTGATTTTTGGATTTTTAATTAACAAAAATTAGGGGTATATCCCAAGTCTTATTTTTTTTAGGGTTTCAGTTTAAACTATTTCGTTAATGATGTATATAAGACATCTCATACTCATATACGTAACGATCTTTTAAACGAGTTGAAAGTTATTTTCGAAATTTACAAATTAAACTCAAAAAATGGAAGTTTTGGTATACGACCTTTCACTTTTTTTTGTTTTTTTAATATATTTTTTATGAGTGGACTTTTCACCTTCTTCTAGAGTTAGTTATTAGATAGACAATTGACATATCAAATGTTTGATTTGATTTGATATCGATTATAAATAGGTGCATCATTTGTTGGTTCTTTGTCACGATCAACCCAAACGTTACTTATCTTGTACCAAATGAAAAAGGAATATATATATATATATATGTAATTTTGGGTAGAGGCCCATCAATTAAATTAGAAAATGTCAACAACTCCCAAGCCTGCCAGATTTTGATCCTCTGGACAACCAAAAGGAGCACTTCTACATGCTAGATAGTTTAAATTTTAAAATGTAAATGCACATTTATAAACATTTTTATAATGGTAAAATTTTCGATATCATATACCAAATCCCTAAGTCTAGTAATCTGTCACATAATGTGTATATGAATTTATTTGGTAATCCTCTCCAAAAAGAGTATATTTGTAAATATTGCCTGAAAATTGATTTCTAAATTTTTCCCTAATTATGTGGTTATTATTGTGTTATGAACTTTAAAAACACATAAAAGGAAAAAAAAAATCTAGTACTACTTAACATTTGTTGATGTGGTATTAAGAAGAAATATCATACAAGCCATTCCTATCAACCTCCTCAGAAATAACAGAAAGGGGGAGGTTCGAAATGGGAATGACCCAAAAAGGTTTAAAAAAAGCAGCCCATTTAGCCAACTTATGAGCAGCAAAGTTAGCCAACCTAAGAGTGTATCTGGCCACCCAAAAAGGAAAATTAGTAATCAACAATCTAGCCTTACAAACTATAAGGACAAAAGCCCAAGGAGAATATATTTTCCAATCTGCAATAGATGCCAAAACTATAGGTGCGTCTCCTTCTAACATGATGTTGAATTTAACAAATGAGTATCAATGTTTTTCTATAAACTTAAACTCGAGACAAATACCGTTAGTTTTGATCATGTATGAAAAGTATTTTTTTTGTTTAAAACAAAAAAACAAGAAGAAAAAAAAACCAAGAATCTGTGAACGTGTTTTCAAAGACTATTGTTGAAATTTTCTATTTTTTTTTTAAAAAAAACATCTCACTTTCAGAAACTATAAAAATAATAATTTAATCATTAAATATTTTAATCCTTTTTCAACATAAATCTAAGAACACTTGCGATCAAGTGGGGCTAAAGTTCTCTAAATTAGTATTTTTAGGGTACAATGAGGGTATATATGGAATATCAAAAGCCAAAGAACTGAAAAAATCCGTCTAAGGCGGCAACACCCGTCAAAGTTCCCCCGTCAACACCAACCACCTCCCTCCTCCTATTCCCTTTCTCTTCCCTTATTAGTCCAACCTTTCTCCTCAAAATAATCACAGAAATTCATTTTTTGGGTTCGCCCGTTGTTTCCTGACGACCCATTATTAAGTATATTTAAGCGGAAAACAAAAATAAAAAACATTTAAAGTGTTTTCCAAAAGTACTCACACACTTATATATTTTCCAAAATAAAAATGTTTCCACACACCGACGATGCCTCAGCACTCAGCAGCCTTCTCTCTCTCTTCACTTTCTCTCTCTAACCCCCCTCCTCTCTCTGTCTCTCTGCGCTGCAACCCGACGAGAAACTCCGCGCTGGAAAGATTCTCACCCTGTCCTTCCTTTTCCAGCCTTTCTCTCTCGCTCTTATCTCCACTCCTCCTCTCTCTCTAGCCCTAAATTTTCCCGAGAAACAAACAAACCCTTCTACTCCCATGCCTCCTCTGATCTCCCAATAACCCCTTCTAAAAACTCAGTCTCTGGATTTTATTATTTTTCTTAGGTTTTTTTTTTCTTTATGGGCTGTGCGAACTCTAAGCTCGACGATCTCCCGGCGGTGGCGCTATGCCGCGATCGATGTGCTTCCCTCGACGAAGCAATCCACCACCGGTATGCCCTCGCCGAAGCTCATATAGCTTATATGCAGTCCCTCAAAGGGGTTGGCTTTACGCTGCGTCATTTCTTCGATCAAGACGTTGATATAGCTATGTCCAACGCTCCTTTATCGCCACTTCTTCCGCTTCCGAAAGATAGGAAGGGCGGCGATCTGAAGTTTACCGCCACCGGACCCTCTGGTTCGCCGGAGGCGAGCGCTCTGCCGCATCACTTGCACTCTAATTCGGGGTCTCATCTTCAATTCCATTCCGATTCAGACGACGACGATGGTAGCCATGGATCTCTTCACCATTCTGGTAATTCTTCTCCTTCGCATTATGACGAATATCCCATGGATCACGAAGCCCTAGATGGGTTTCCTAGTTCGTTTATGAATATGAATTATATGAAGAATCAGGCGACGCCGGCTGTGACGTACGAGCAGCGGCCGATGGGGCAGGAGACTGTGTATATGGGTGAATCCTCGCATGCTGCTTATCGTTATCCTTATCCTTATCCTAATAGTAACCCTAACCCTAGTTCTTATCCGTATAATGGGTATCAGAATTATGGTGGGAATACTGGTTATTTTGGTGGTCCGCAGCCTCCTTATGGTGGTGGTCCGGGGCCAGTGGTGGCTGCGGAAGAAGCATCGTCTTCGAAGCCGCCGCCACCACCACCGTCGCCGCCGAGTGCATCGGCTTGGGATTTTTTGAACCCTTTTGAGAGTTATGAGAAGTTTTATTCGCATTACACGCCGAGTCGGAATTCGAAGGACGTGAGGGACGAGGAGGGGATTCCTGATTTGGAAGACGATTACCAGCACGAAGATGTGAAGGAAGTTCATGGAGACCAGAAGTTTGTTGGTGATGGTGGTGGTGCTGCGAATTATTCGAAGTCTGTGGTAGACGACGAGGGTGGGAAGGGTAGGGATAGGGAGGCATTATACCAGACGAGGCCGAAAGTTTCGGCGGATAACAGCCCACTGGAGTTTGAGGTGCATATGGTGGAGAAGAAAGTAGTTGATAATGAGGATAAGGCTGGGGATGGTAGCAATGTTGCTGCATTTAAGGGTCGAGGTGGTTCACGAGGCATTCCTGAAGTTTTGAGAGAAATTCAGGCTCAGTTTGATAGGGCTTCGGAGTCGGGGAGTGAGCTCGCCAAGATGCTGGAGGTGGGAAAACTTCCATATCACCGGAAACATGTTGCCTATCAAGGTAAGAAAAAAAAAAAGGAAAAAGAAAAAAAAAACTGTGCTTTGATCTTTATATTGTCAGATCGATGCTCCCCACCAATAGTTCAATACAGACCCTTTTCTATACTGTTAATAACTCGCTTGATCTGCTATAATTCTATGGATATTCTCATTTTTTGGTGCTAAACCAATGTTTTAAACACTTGCGTACACAATAAAATGAGCTTAATATGTTGAATTGAACTGCAGTGGAATTCATTCGCTTGCCCTTAACTTTTTAAAACTTTATGAATCTCTGTAAAGCAGTTTCTTCCAAGATGTTGCATGTAATTACTCCACTATCTGTAGTATCCTCACATCCTTCTACTTCTACAAATGCCGAGTCCTCATCCTCTGCTGGGAAGGCTGGTTCTGCTCTTTTGGACTTTGATGAAGATGTGGGGATGAGGTTGAAAACCCTTTCTTCTACCTTGCAGAAGCTGCACCTCTGGGAGAAGAAACTCTATAACGAAGTTAAGGTATGGTGTATCTTGTTGATTTCTGATGTTAAGTTGGTATCTCCTTTGATCTTTTACATAACTTTGAAATGTTTCACACCATTGAATTTCTTGAACAATTCAAAGTTGCTCCACTGTGTTAGTGCTAAGCACGTGGTACTTCTCCCTCTTGCTGTCACTTTTATTTTGGAGTTTTCCAATAATTTCCAAGCACGTGGTCTTTGAAATCTATTTCTATTTTAAAAATAATAATAAGAATAAGAATAATACTTTCATTCATTTTTTTTTATTATTTATTTTTAGATTGATGGTTGTAGACCCTATCCTAGTCAATTTAAACTTACATTTGTGTTGTTGCTTTCACAATTCATCAGGATATCCTCATCTTGTTAGATGATGGTACACACACCCATACTCACACATCATAAATAAGTTGGTTATATGTACTCTTTGTGATCTTAATTTAAGATTTATTTTTAAATTTAAGGAGGTGGTTTATGTCAAGAATATAGTTTTTGTGATAGGCACTTTTCTGTTAGTAGTATTATTAAAATGTCTCCCACCTTGTGGTCCTCTTGATTGGATATTTTCTTGTAATAATGAAATTCTTGTATTATCCATTATGTAATGAAGAATGGAAAATATGACTACATCCGTAATCTAGCTTATCATTGTGACTTGTCTATTTTAATTTATTTTGATTTCATTTTGTGAAAAAATTTATTGGGCTAAATTAGGAAGGGCATGCATAGTTTACTTCACTGTCCTGTAAATTTATATTTATTTTAACTACTGTTAAGTGGAAAATGCTGTTCTAATTGCTAGAATTGTTGTGACTCTCCTAGTTTGATGTGGCAGGGGAGGTTTTGAAATTAATGTCATTTCTTCCTAAAATGATAGGGAAAAGTCACAAGCATGGCAATGGGGCTGGGGAATTGGAATAGGACATTGGTTGGTGTTGCATTGCTCTTGTAGAATTATACTAGGTTAAAAATTGACCACGACGTTAGTCATTGCTATCGTTAAAGCTCACACTTTTCATCTTATTTTTTGGGAATGGGGCATTGAAAAACTGAAACATTATATTTTTGACTTCCTTTTTGAGTGGGGAGATCCTGGCCGCTTTTTTCGCCAGACTCCCCTGAAGATTTTGTGGATAGTTTGATTCTTTAGGCTCTTTTTCTCTTTTTCTTTTCTTTTTGGTATACTCCCTGTATACATGGCTTTGGCCTATTCTTTTGCAATCAAGTAACCTTTATCAAAAAAAAAAAAAAAATGTATTAATGATCTAAAAAATTTTTTTTTGCTTCTTCATGTATGATATTCACAATACTTGTTCTTGCCGATGATTGGCCCGGTGGACACTTGTCAACATGATGCCCATGTCACTACACGTTGGATACCAGTTTGGACACTTACAAATGTATTGACTTAATTATCAAAGATGACTCATATCCCTCACATGTAGCATGTGCCTACGTGCTTATATTAGTGGCCTCATTGCATGCTTATGCTTAAAGATAGCAAAACAACAAAATCCATATCTCAACTATGGGGTTGGGTGTGTTAATCCCTTTTTGCAATTCCACTCTACCTAGGTTCATTAATTATGCCATGTCACAACTCACAAGTAGGGGTGCAATAGAGCAGATTTGGGATGTCCCCTTTGCCAACCATGTCCCGAGAAATAAATAACAACACCCCCTCAACACACCCCCCCCCCCCCCCCACCAAAAAAAAAAAAGAGGAAAGAGAGAAAGAAAAAGCACAAGTAAAACACTAGGACTGGATGTAGTGTGACCAAATAAATGAGTGGCATTAATGACCAATTTGCTAGGAACGTATGTTGTCTGTTTGTGGTGGTTAACGACAACTTAAGACTGTAATGGAGGGACTTGGTGTGGTGGTTGCCTTTCAATCTTTCTCTTCTTATATATATGTGCATATATTTTTTTTGTCTGTGTGTGTGTGTGTGTGTGTGTGTGTGTGAGAGAGAGAGAGAGAGAGAGAGAGAGAGAGAGAGAGGATGTGAATTACAATTGCTCACCATGTTTTTGCATGGGAATCCTTTTGTAGAACTTCATTTCAATCGATTCTACCACTGTATGTTCTTCCTTTGAATGGTCTCTTCTTTGGTGTGCTGTTTATGTTCCCATGAGGAGGGATTATAGTTCATCTACCAAGTTATGTTAATTCCATGTCCATATTATTATGTTCCATACCTCACAACATCATTGCTAAATTTTTTCACATTGACAAATACTTACTATGTTATGATTTTGACTTGGTGTGATGTTCCCATGGCTATGCTTTTGCAGGCTGAGGAAAAGATGAGGGTAGTCCATGAAAAGAAGTGCCGGAAGCTGAAGCATTTGGATGAACGGGGTGCTGAGGCTCACAAAGTTGATGTAACTCGAACTTTAATCAGGAGTCTGTCTACAAAAATAAAGATTTCTATTCAGGTTGTTGACAAGATTTCTGTGACGATAAATAAGATTAGGGATGAAGAGCTATGGCCACGAATATATGATTTGATCCATGGGTATTTAACTCGAACGTTATACTAGCTCTTTACAGCCCTTTTTTTCCTCTTAATTTTTCTTGTCACTTTCGGATCCTGGCATAAGTATTTGGTTGTAGTCCAAGGTATTTTGAATGGTGTCTCCAAGCATTTTAGAATGGTATTATGAGTCTTGCATTTGCAATGTGGATACTTGTCTTTCCTCATATTATTAAAAATATTTGTCTGCCACAAGTGGATGTTATGAATCTTTGTGATTACAACTTAGTGTTGCCTCCATGAGAACTATTGTTGGTCTATCAATGTATTTTGCATGGTCCTGTGATTTTATGTACTTATGTTATTGTGTATAGTTTTCTATAATCACACCCTTCCTCCTGATATGTTGCTTCAGGGTAGCAAATCTTCTTGATGTCCTCATTCTTGATTTTGACACACCCATATACTTGTGATATCTGATTATCTGCATAGATCATTATTGTTGATGTTTTTCTTCACGCTGTCATGATGGGGGCTAACCTGGATTTTTTTCTTTTAATATTTATTTTTTCCTTCAGGTTCACCCGAATGTGGAAATCTATGCTTGAGTGCCATCATAGTCAATACCAAGCAATCATAGAAGCTAGAAGTCTAGATGCCATTGCATCTCAGAAAAAGCCTAGTGATGCTCATCTTGAAGCCACATGGCAGCTTGAACATGAGCTTATTCACTGGATTTCAAGTTTCTCTGTTTGGGTTGGTGCCCAGAAGGGTTATGTCATAGCCTTGAACAACTGGCTTAGGAAATGTCTTCCTGATGAAACTGAAGAAACAGCCGATGGACCAGCACCCTTCTCACCTGGTAGGATGGGTGCACCCCCAGTGTTTGTAATCTGTAACCAGTGGTCACAAATATTTGAGAGAATTTCTGAGAAAGAAGTGATTGATTCTATGCGACTTTTTGCCACGAGTGTGCATCAATTATGCAGAAGGGATAAGGAACTAATGCGCCAGAGAATGATGGCAAACAAGGATTTGGAGAGGAAAGTTAGGAACTTGGACAAAGAGATTCAGGCGTTGGACAAAATGATGGTTTTGGTCTCTGGTGATGGCAATGGTCTCTCATTACCTGGAAAGGTTGTGTATCTGAGTGACACTAGCAATTCTATTAGTCTACAAGCAAGTCTACAACGTACTTTTGAAGCCATGGAGAGGTTCACAGCTGACTCCATGAAAGCTTATGAGGAGCTCTTGCAACGTAGCGAAGAGGATAGGATTGCCCAAGAGCAGGGGAAAGTTTCATAGGGCTGTGTAGTGTGATGAAATTGTTCTCGTTTAAATTGGTGATTTGGTTCACTATCAGCAGCTTGTCATCCTCTTGTACGATTAGTTGAAAGTCAAGATTCTCTAGGGGCTTATGAGTGGAGTTTAACAGATTTGCTCTTGTTGGACATCTTTCACTTCTTTTGTTGCTCCATAATGGAATGGTTGCATGCTGCTTTGGCTGGTATGTCTTCAGTCGGGGAAAGAGTTTGAAGTGAATCACATTATGGTGGATGTTGACACAGTAGCGACTGTATTGGTGGCTTACATCCTTGATGATTTGCACTGCCAGTGTTTTGAAAATATACTATTCAGATGCCAACTCCAGCAGTGTGAACCATTTTGAGCCAACCCTGCTGTCGAGTGATTATTTGCGAGAGTACGAAGAGCAATATACGAGGGAATATTGATTAAAAGCCAGTTTGGTCCACTATTCAATCGAGAATGAGGATCTCTTAGCTGTAGCTGGGCCAAGTGAGTATGATGCTTGCACAATGTGTTTATCGGAATATATTTTGAGCTAGTCCCGTTCACCTGTCTAGAACGTCAACAAAAACTTGCAGTTTAAATGGGACTCTCATTTGAAGATCCTACTGGCGACCTGGCACTACAAACCAGCTTTGCATGAAAAGAGGTTTAAGGGGCATGCATCCTCAAATTTCGAGTAACTAGGCACAGGCAACCTCACCAAATTGTTCTTCGGGTAAGCAGATTTCACTTAAGTTTTGCATGATGATGAGTGTAATTTTAGGCTTATGGCTGGTTAGCATGACGCAAGTCATAGAAATGCCCAGATATCAGATCCTTGTACCATAAAATAAATTTTATTTCTTTAATAGATAATTTATTTAGTTCAAATTATTGTACAGAAGGTCTTTTGACACTGAAGAATATTCAGGACACCTTAAATGGAAAGTGTTGTTGGAATGAGCAAATTAAATTTTCTTTTGAGGATGAGAATGATGATATCTGATTGCAACTAATTGGTGGTCCAAGAACTATAATGGCTATGGACTGGGTACATAATTTAAATGATAGGGCCCGTGATAATAACTTAATAATTAATTATGTAAATATATAATAAATGCCATACCGTATAGTTTTATATCTAGCATTAATCCGAACTTCTATGTTAATGACATTGAAATGTTGGGGGAAAAAACTTACCCCAAAAAAAAAAATTGTTGGCAAAATGCCCATAGACAAGGTGTTAAAGCTTCATTGGCATTTTACTGGAGGCTTGGGATCAAAGTCGGTCTTTATGCCTAGGGGAAGGAAGTGAAGAAGGGGAGAGAGAGAGAGAGAGAGAGAGAACAATGAAATGTGGGACAGAATGCTAATAAGTGGTGGTGAGAAATGCTTTGAGACAGTGTCATGAAATTTTTACTTGCTTTGGCGAGGAAGCAAAGCATTCACTCCTGGGCTCATCTCAAATCTGCTTTCCTATGACTAATTTTTTTTGGAAAATAGAACCCATATCAGCCAACTCTTTTCTCTTCTTTCTAGTGGGGTTAAAACAGCACTATGTTGTATTCATAAAAAAGCAATCTCACTATTTCGGAACCATTTGTTGGGTGCAGAAGACAATACAATGTAATGTGAAAGCCATGAATTTTTCAATGATTGAGGCTTGGATCTAATCTAATAATGTAACAACCTATTCCGCGATTAGATTCGAGGAAATAAAGTCGGCGTATTTAGTGGACATGTCACAGTTCCGTGAACCGGATAAATGTTTGTGATTATCCGATTGATGTAGCATTGTACATTGATTAGGATCTTTGAAAAATAATGGATCAAACTTGACTAAAGTATGAAGTGAGTACAAGTGCAATGTACATATGTGATTAAAGTGATTAACTTTAGTAGAAAATACAGAGGAGATACCCATCAAATCCCACCCAAACAATAGAAGAATGTTGGGATAATATTCTTATACAGTATGGACGGCGACAAAAAGTACCACGTTGTGGTCCATAGGCAGCCAGCTAACAATCTAGCCCCCACAAGAGAGAGAGAGAGAGAGAGAGAGAGAGCAAGGAGTGTTGCTCTCATCAAAGGGCAAAATTGAGATTGAGACAGTTTTTTCCATTAATGTTGTGAAGCATTGCAGGGGGCACAGCTCCCGTTCACGTCGGTGAGCCTCTGATTTGTTCTCTGCCCAATCACAATTCACAACCATCAATTCTAAGAGTTGCTGTGCTTTGAAAAGAAAGGGAATTGCTTTAGAGTAGTGACTACGGGTGCAACTTGGGTTTTGGACGGGCTTGGACAATCATTTTTTATTGTGGGGCTTGGCCATCAGCCCAAGATATAAGATTGATTTGGCAATTACTCAAGTAATTTTTATTTTAACTCATTTAGTCCATTTGGCTCATTATTGATCCAAAATAATCTCACCTTTATCCCTTTTTCCCTCCCTCCCACCTACACTACAATCATAACAGTCAACCTTTTCTGGCGACAACAACATTATCCAATGCCGAACTAGATCTGAAAGCTCATTGGCATAACCTTTTCTCCCTCGTTCCCTTCTTCTCTCTCTCTCTCTCTCTCTCTCTCATTCTCTTTCAAATCTGAAACTCACAAGGGAGTTTGAATGGAGTCAAACTGATTGTTGAAGGACGATCCCCACTTCTCTTTCTCCAGCCACGACGACACTGATCGACACATTGTAGGCGACTGGAATGGGTCCTCGCAGGATTATGTCCTCCCTCATTAAAGAGTATGGCAGAATTAGCAAAGTTGGATTCACGAAGGTGGATTGCAGGAATTACATGAGGAATAATCTCCAAAGGATGTTAGATTCAGCTTGTTCTAGATTACTTGAGGCAAATGCACGCCGATTAATCCCGCATTCTTCTATTCTGTGCAGGGCGATGATGATTAGTGTATAAGCAACGTTTTTTGATCCAAAGGCCAGGGCCAACATAACCTCCATGATTTGATCAGCCATCACACAGGTTTTCCAGACACCCACCACCGTTTCTGCAAATGGCACATCTTTAAAAAGTGCCATGTTAGGTATACCTACAAACCTCAACTCTCAATGTTTCTTCTTTCCAAAACCAACGGCCATAGTTTCGTCTTTTCATTTTTTTCTTCTATTTTACACCAGATTTGTAGAAATATAATGAAAAATAAAAAAAAAAAAAAAAGAAAGAAAGAAAGAAAGAAAGAAAGAAAGAAGAAAAGAAATGAAAAGTTTGCCTCAAAATATCCTTTTTTTGGTTGTTGACTTGCCTAATAGTGTCACAGGTTATGTTGACTTTAATCAGGATGTCATCCTCATCAAATTGTAAAATTTTATAATTTGACGAAGTAGTAAAAGTTTACAGTTTTACGAAGTGAACCATATTCACTGTAAAATTTACTACTTTGTAAAGTAGTAAAATTTTATAGTTTTATGAAGTATTATGTTAGACTTAGTCGAGCTTCAAATTGGAATGTTGGGAACAGTCCCATCTTTGCAAGAAGTTAACCAGGCCCTTATCGCACACCTGTATGCCCAACTTTCGAAATACTAAAATTCACTGTAAAATTTATTTCGTAAAGTAGTAAAATTTTGCTACTTCATTATAAATTTTACTACTTCGTAAAGTAGTTAAATTTTATAGTTTTATAAAGTATTATGTTTGACTGTGTCAAGTAGTAAAATTTTGCGATTTTAATATTTTTAATAATTACCTAATCAATATGGATCTTTTTTCGAAAATATCGACGAGTAGATTCCAAAAATATAATTTTTTTTTTTAAACGGATATGTATATTGTAAGTTATAAGCCTTTAAAAATTATAATACTAAAAGGCTAAGTTAGTTATACAAGGTGCCCTTATTAACAAAAAAGGGAGTGCCCTTAGTAATAATAAGGGTAAACCAGACATTTTCAAAAAATGTGTGACTAATTGATAAATAAGTTCAGTCTCCTTGATTAATTGATTTAGAAAAACTCTTACATGATTAATTGCTAATATTTTACAAAAAGGTGGACTAATCACCAATTTCCCCTTTTTAATTCATGGGAAAATGGTTGTCTCAATTAAGGCCCTGTTTGGCTAAGCTTTTAAATAATTCAAAATCACTTTTGAAATCTAAAATCACTTTTGGTCCTCTTTGTCAACCTATATCATAATCGCTTCTAAGTTCAAAAAATGATTTTATAATAAGCAGACAGTCTCTAACTTCTAATTAGAAGTTAGTGTCAGCTTTTGCAGAGGATTTTAATAATTTTTCATATTTCCAAAACTAGCCTTAATACTTGAGTATGAAAACAATTTTTTCCACCCATATCCTTTAACAAAACGATAATAGACCCACCTTAAGCCCAACTCTTCTTCTCTTTTGCGGCTGTACTCTTCTCTCCTGTCGGAATCAATGTGTTTGTAACTTCAATCAACTTGGATCCGTAGGATACTAATTAAAATTTCAAATCTTTTTTTTTCTCCCTTCATATATTCATTGATTTATACTTGTTGGAATTTTTTTTAGAATTGATTCCATAAAATTTGGATTTGTGATATATATATATATATATATATATATATTTTGAAATATCGATTCATGCTCTTTTCTTTCTTTCTTTCTTTTTTTTTTTTTTTTTTTTTGTTTAAAAAAAAAAAAAAAACGTAAGTAAAATCCTTAGTAATACACTTTTGTGGGGTTGGTTGAGAGGTTAAGTACTCTTGTGTGTGTTTTCCAAATATTATTGTTTTGACTTCTCGCTGCTCTTGTTGTTTGTGTAGTTATGTGACGTCTCACATAGGCTGTTATGGGAATAGTCTGAGTTCAAATTTCAATAAGAGTATGGCTTAAGATACCCCCAATCATTAATATTAAAAATAAAAAAATAAAAAATCATTACTAATACCAAATAGAGCAAATAAAAAATAAAAATAAAAATAGAAAAAAAAAATCATTTATTATAAGGGTCAATTCAATCAATTTAGGGTTATAATAACTTCAACAAATGTTCTTCCCAAACAGACAAAAAATTACTTTCAACTCTAACAGCATTTTTGAAATACAGTTTCCAAACAGAGATTGATTCTCTTATGTTTTTTCGTAACTTTTGATTCTCTTCTGCTTTTGTCTAAAAGCAAAAGTTATAATTTTCCCAAACATGACCTAAAATGGCCTAGAAATTAGAGCTCGAGTTGGTTATGGTAGAGGGCTTGGGTAAGGGGCATAGTCATGGGCCGCAGGGGTTTACTCCTTCAGGTTGTGCAGAGGCACACAGCACGCATATCACATATGGTGGCATATAAATTTCTTGTCCTTGCTCAGAAGCCAACTACACACAAAAATGTACAAAAAATGAAAGCAAAAAAAAGGAAAAATCGTCTTTCTCTTATGTACAATAACAGATCTGCCCACCAAAAAATGAGTCACTTTTTCAAATACTTTACACACGCCTCAATCGATTTTGGAAAGAATTCAAGTGCGTGAACACCCCCTCCAAGTCAATGCCATGCATGCAGGCAATCGCTTTCTTATCATTGGTGACTCGTTGATACTGAAGAGTGAAGACCATAGGCAATTCTTTTAAATTCCTTCACCACTATACTCTTGACCCAACAGTTTCCTTTAAGATCGTGTTTACAAGTTTACCTATCGGGTAGACTTCCAACCCAATATAGGGGACCGAAATTGTGCTATTTGGCACACCAAAAAACAATAGAGAAAAATTAGGTTACAGATGCTTTTTTTTTTTTTTTTCTTAAAAAAGGAAAATTATACTGTAGTCATGTCTAGGTCGGACCCTTTTCTCACGTAGGAGTGAGTCGAATGGAACCCATGTGAGCCCACTCTCAAGACTAAGAGTACTAGAGGACAACCACGTGATCGTCTACCTTAGCCTTGCCATTTTCTCTAGCAATCAGCTCTTAACTTATATTATAACAAAATTCATTTATATTTTAAGAAAAGAAAAAAGTCCGACTAGAATGGTAGTTTTTTTTATTTTATTTTTTTCTAATGAACTAAGGGATATGTTAATTCATTGAATCGAGATTAATCCCATCACGCCGCAAGCTCGTGTGACCGACGGTAATGGAGTAGATTTGAACTCAAAATTTAGAGGATGAATTGGGAACAGTTTGAAAACTTTTGAAGACAAGAATGCCCTTTACCACTGAAGAAAAGAGAAGAGAGAGAGTGAAAGAACAGAGAAATCAAGAAGAAGACGACATCAAAAGAAAGACAGAGATAGCTTTTTTCGGCTCAAAAATCTCTCAACAAAGACTAGAGTTATGGGCTGCTGTGCATCATCATGTCTCACAGAAACTCACCCTGAAGAAGAACAACAACGTCACCACCACAACATTCACAACCCATCACCACCCTTCAACAGCCACCCGTCACCTTCCGGTGAATCCGACCCGATTAAACTCCACTGGAGCCCCACCCTTCTCGGAGTTCTCCTTCTCCGACCTCAAAGCCGCCACTCACAATTTCAGCTCCGAATTCATCGTCTCCGAGAGCGGGGAAAAGGCCCCCAATGTTGTCTACAAGGGCCGCCTCCAGAATCGTCGGTGGATCGCCGTCAAGAAGTTCACCAAGATGGCGTGGCCTGACCCAAAACAGTTCGCGGTAACTATTGTTTCTAATTTCCATATATATCTTTATTTAGCTAGTTGCTAATAGCTTTGATACCATGAATGAAGTGAAGTATGTATGTATTATGTATATGTGTGTGTGAATTTTTTGTGGGTTTTAGGAGGAGGCTTCAGGGGTAGGGAAATTGCGGCATCGGAGGCTTGCCACTTTGATTGGGTATTGCTGTGATGGTGATGAGCGGTTGCTTGTTGCAGAGTACATGCCCAACGATACTCTTGCTATGCATTTATTTCACTGTATGTGCTGATTCTATTGTCTAGTTTGATTCCATTTGGTTTATTAGCCTCTTAATTAGTGTACTCATTAGTTTCTCAAACTCAAATTCATCTGTGGTAAACCTCTGAGCTGGGTAGTTTTTTAGAACCTTTTGATAAACACACATTCAAATGAAAGCTGGCATTGTGATCTATGACCTAAAAAGCAATTACCCTGTGTTCGTATTGCGAAAGTGGGGTCGTGGGAGGGCTGAGCTGGATATGGTCCGGAGTCCTTCAATACATTTTTCCATTGTTTAGACATGACTTGAGATTATTATATGATTCATTTTTATGGGTATAATTCACTTTGCCTATGTTGAGCTCTGCTGCACTCAGACAGACTACACTGGTGATGTTAATGGACTAGCGGATGACAAAGATATGAAGAGAGAGGTGTTTTGGACAGATTTGATTCTTCGAGTTGTGTATTTTGATATGCAGTTTCATTGCACGTGATGTTTTGATTTCGTTTCCATTTGTGATTGCATTGGTTAGGTGGTTCTTGATTAAATTGGTCATGACAACAATAGAGCTAATATATATCTTATGGTGGACTATATCCAACTGATTTTGGTTTGAAAACTTCCAACGGGTTTAGAACATATACTCGTAATTGTCTTATTCCTTTCACACCCTTTGTGACTTTAAAACTAGTATATTTTTTTTAGCTTTGTTTTTTGAATTTGTTCATTCTTTTTATTCTTTTAAATTTTGCATCTTCAGTTTAATCGATTTGCTATCTTCTACTCATAAATGCTTTCAAATTGAGATTAAGTGGGTGGATTCTTGAGGTCTTTGCTGCTTCTTGACAGGGGAAAATCAAACTATTGAGTGGGCTATGCGTTTGAGAGTAGCTCTTAATATTGCCGAAGCCTTAGATTATTGTAGTACTGAGGGCTTTCCATTGTACCATGATCTGAATGCTTATAGGGTTCTCTTTGATGAGGTGTGGTAATTTGTCTTCTTTTTTGAATTTGAAGTTTATATTCTTCTATTATGTATAAATTTCATAACGCTTCCACTGGGTTTTGTCATTTTCGGTTGATAATCTAATATTTGAATGGACCTTGTAGGATGGTGATCCACGGCTTTCATGTTTTGGCTTGATGAAAAATAGTAGGGATGGGAAAAGTTATAGCACAAATCTTGCCTACACACCTCCAGAGTATCTAAAAACTGGTAGTTAATTCTCTTTTTTGAATAATATGTATTTGTTTGTGTGATATATTAGTATTTAGCAGTCTTCTAATGCTTCAGATGCAAAAATATTATCCTGCATTGATATACCTCTAGAACTTGTGTCAAATAGCTCTGATACCCTTTGGCTCACATTCCTAGTTTGGTCTTCCACCGCTGTTCATCTTTGCTGACATTTATATTGCCAAAGTGAAAATGTACACATTTTTAAATGTTAAACCAGTTCTTCTTAGGTAATTTAAACGAAGATGTTAGGAAATGGGTCACTTTTGCATGTCAATGCGCCTTCATATTTGACATATAAAAGCAGTAATTTGAGTTTCTGCAAGTGACGTGTTTTTTCCTTGTCCTTTCACGTATGAAAAGCTTGCTATTATCTTGGTATTAGAGCATTCCTGCCCAATTAACACATGCGGTCCCTACAACTTAATATTGTGTCCCTCTGAGAAAAAAGGGTGGTTATCTCTAGAATCTTGGACGACTGATCCTTTAAGTGGGTGCATGGATTTACTAATTGCAGATTTCCTTTTGTTTTAGAACCTTGATTAGCTTTAACATTTTCTTTAAAGCATCTTACATGGCTTAGACTTTCAGTTCTTCTGAAGAGAGTGAAATTGGTAATACTTTATGGTGTAGTTTTCACTCACATTCATTAAGTGCTCTTATTTTCATGGTTGAAACATCAGTTACATAATTCAAGCTGCTCTTCATTTTCATAGATTCTTTAGGAAATGATGTGCTGCTGTTTTACAATGCATAATGAGCTGTTTACCAGATGTAGATCTGGTGATCTGTGTTGTAAGAATTAGTTTTATTGTTTTGAATTGCATGACCAATATTTTTCTTATGCTGTTGACTTATACTTACGGCGATATCCATAATCTGTATAGGTAGGGTCACACCTGAAAGTGTTATTTACAGCTTTGGCTCTGTCCTTTTGGACCTGCTAAGTGGAAAGCACATCCCTCCAAGTCATGTAAGTGGCTTATATTTGTGACACATTATATGCATATTTAATACTGTGAATATGATTTTTCTTTCCTGGGTTACTCGGATAAGCTGGGACCCATATTCTTATGGTTTTGATGGAGTATGGCAACCATATTTTTCTACTGAGTGTAAGTTAATGAATTACAAGCATTCCTACGATAGTGAATTGTTTAAAGAATTTGGTATAAGAAGATGCTGAGAAGGGATATTTTTCTATTAAATTTTCATAGTCTACAACATTTCGGATTTGATCAGCAGTTGGTCTTACATCCTCAACTTATAAAAAATGTCAACTTCGAACACTTCCCTGTTTCCAAAAATAACTTGCTTCCCTGACCACATCTTTGGTTAACGGTTACCATAAATTGCCTAACTATCTAAATGTTCAGCATAACAAAGACATAATATACATCCTTCCTTCTAATAATACCTTTTATTCTAATAACAACTCCATGCTTTGTTTATCAATATTTTTCCTCATTCTGTATAAATCTCATCTTAGATTATTTAAAATTAAGACATTAATTATTTGCCGAGTTTTCCTTATAAAAATAAAAAATAAAAAATCCTTTGCTGAGTTCCAGTGCAATTAAAGTACTTCCTGTCTTTCTTGAGCATCATTGTTCTATGGGAATCTGAATTAGTTACATTTGAATGAGTAAGGTTCATTTTTCATCCAACATCAGGTTGGAATATTATTTTCATTTCTCATCCAACATCAGGTTGGAATATTATTTTCATTTCTCATCCAACATCAGGTTGGAATATTGTTACCAATATATAAAGATCAAGGAACGAATGCTGTGGTTTTTAATAGGCATGTTCATCAGTTCATGTGATGATCAAGATTAGATGAATCAACCACCAGATTAGGTAGGTAAAAGATGAACTATGTGATTTATTGCACCTCGATGATCATAATCCTTTTTAAAACTAAAATGGTAGGCCATGTTATATGCGCTGAACACATTTTATTCTGATTGTTAATTTGTTGTAAATATGATGAAAGGGGGCTTGAAAATCATGATGAGGACATCTGTGTTCAAGTTTGCACTTTGGTCATTCTAAGAAACGTTGCAAACTCCAGTTTTATTTTGATCTCTATGCATTCATACAGGCTCTGTCCTCATTTGGTGCTTTGGTCATTATAAAAAAAAAGGATGCAAACTCTAGTTTTATTTTGATCTCTATGCATGCATACAGGCTCTTGATATGATACGGGGAAAAAACATCAATCGGCTAATGGATTCGCATTTGGAAGGAAACTTTTCTGCAGAAGAAGCGACAGTAGTTGTTGGTCTTGCATCTCAATGTTTGCAATATGAACCTAGAGAGCGGCCTAACCCAAAGGACCTTGTCACAACACTTGCTCCTCTACAAACCAAAGCTGATGTAACAAACTTTACTCTTGTTGAAATATTTAAGTTTCCAATCCTCAAATTAAGCTACGGTTCTTTTCTTTATCAATAGATGTTCAGAAAGAATCTTTGTGCAGTAAGTTTGCGCAACTGTGATTTGATATGTTTTTTGTGGTTTGGGGGCCCCCCCTTTACCATTATGTGTAAATGGGCTACTTGCTTTTTAATACTTCAATGGCTTACCATGGCAAGATGCTATTAGGAATTTCTATGCTATTGGAATCCCCCATATCACAATTTGACATGTCTATGTGGCACAATATGATTTGACTTTGTTGAAGTAAACATGTTCTCTCCTCATCAATTTCTCATGTCCAGAATAGCATTGTTGCAATTCACGTAGCGATGGATAAAAGTTTTGATATCTCCCCAACTTTGTCTAGTAGTGATGAATAATTTTGTTTATATATCTTGTACAATGTTGTCATAAAGCGTTAATATATAGTACCTGGATATCACTGTTAATATTTGACCCCCCCCCCCCCCCCCCCCAAAAAAAAAAAAAAAACAAAATTAGAGAGGATATTTTGTTTGTGGATGTATTGCGCATGTTAGAAAAAATGCCCTTCATGCCATGTAAATATAACATGCCTATTTTGTTTTCATTTCCTTTTGCAGTATTGCATTAGTGTTTCCTTAAACAATTCTTGAACTCCCTCTCCCACATAAAAATTTCACATTTTTCCTCGCTACTTTCCATTACTTTTCTGAATTTTTGTTATTAATTTTAACATCAATGTAGATATATCTATCCATGTATTTGTAGTTTGGATGTCAAATAGATCTTGGACATGGGTTTGGTATGAAATATGTAACATTGTGGATTTGACTCTATCCTATATGTATTATGGGTGAATATTGTTTATGAACATATGGTTAAGATACATGGCAAAGATAGTTGCTATTGTTGTGTCTAGGATAGCCCTGGAATTAGGTGCTTAGGTTATTTTTCAAGATTAGGTAATGGTTCATAAGTAGTACATGGTTTGGCGCTGTTTGTGCGGTGCTTCGCCTTCTAGTGCATCTTTTAAGATGGCCAAAAAATAAGCTTACCAGATATGCTTTTATTTTGAACTTTATTTATTTATTTTTTAAATTCTTGGTGGCATTGGTCTAGATAACTTGGTTATGTTATGGGACCTGATCACCATGATTATATATTTGCAGGTTCCATCGTATGTCATGCTTGGAATTCCAAAGCACGAGGAAGCCCCATCAACACCGCAGCACCGTCTTTCACCAATGGGTGAGGCCTGTTCACGGATGGACCTCACAGCGATCCATCAGATTTTGGTTATGACACACTACAGAGATGATGAAGGAACCAATGAGGTAATTGAATTGTAAGGGTTTTAAACATTCCTTTTCTAAACTTCTCTGCTAAGATGTCCATTTAAATGCGTGTTGGTTCAGTTATCTTTCCAAGAGTGGACCCAACAGATGAGAGATATGCTGGATGCAAGGAAGCGTGGGGACTATGCATTCCGTGATAAAGAATTCAAAACTGCCATCGATTGTTATTCTCAGGTATGATTACTTCACGGTGGAAAATATTATATTCTTTGGCCAAGAATGTGTCTTGAAATGATGTTCTTATGGGTGTCACCCAATTTCTGATTCTGGACCTTTCAACTGGTAGGCAAGTTTTTGAAATTCTGAGCTCCTCTACTCTTGATTTATTGTTTTTACCCTCTAGGCCTTTCCATTTTATTTTATAGCGCTCAAAGCTTTTAGAATTCTTTTATAGACAGTTAAGATAGCTGTTGGCAACATTGTGGTTTGGTTTTGTTCTATGAACCCTTTTTTCCCTCTTTCGGAAATGGTCCCTCCATGAGATGTTAAAGGTATTTAACAACCTGTCTGATGCTAAAACCTGATGTAATATAACAGCATGTTCTATATGTCCAGTTAAGTATCTACGACTGTACATGCATTGATAAAAAAAATTGCACTTGGTTTGAAAGAAGATAAGAATAGGGTTGGGTTGCTACGTTCTCTTTATGGTTCCTTTTGTTTTGCCTTTTATGCAGTTTGTAGATGTAGGAACCATGGTCTCCCCCACTGTTTATGCACGGCGCAGTCTATGCTACCTTCTATGTGATCAACCAGATCCAGCCCTTCGAGATGCAATGCAAGCACAATGTGTCTACCCAGATTGGCCCACGGCCTTCTACATGCAGTCAGTTGCCCTTGCCAAGCTGAACATGCACAAGGATGCTGCTGACATGTTGAATGAAGCAGCTACCCTTGAAGAAAAGAACCAAAGAGGTGGGAGAGGAGGATCATGAGAATCAATCCAGTTATCACAAATATATCTTTTCACCACCAACCATTGTTTTTGAGGCCAACACAAGTTTGTGTAAAATCTGAGTAGGTAATTGAATTTAATAAGGAAACTTGTTGCATTGTTGCATGTATTTTTTGTCCCATTTGATGATAATTATCGGCCTCAATCTGTGCATAAATACTTGTATATTTTAAGATAATTATTGAGAGAGGAAAATTTATCCTGGCTTTGCCATCAATGATGTGGGTTTTGAACTCTACCCCATTCAGTCTTTTAGTAATTGATCAATGTTTCTTGAGGATGTCGATGTGGGCTATGATCTGGTTGGCCAAGCAGTCCCATACCTCCTGCAGCTATCATTTCCACAGTTGCCACAGAATCCTTTTGGAATGCCATCTTACATACTCAAGCAGGATGTGGTTCATCTTTTGTGATTCTAGCAACTACAGATATACCAATGCCTAGAAATTGAACAAAAAATATGGTAAGGACAGATCATGCTTCTTAATAAAAGGAAAGCTAGATAGGAAGATAAGTGATGACCCTTATTTTTCTTTGTATAAGAGACAATATGTCAACGCCACTCGTGCATTGCATTTATTTGTAGATAATAATCATATAATTATATCATGTACTACTGCATTATGATCAATTTAATTATAATTTTGCACCTTCAAATAAAAATTCTATTTATAAAGATAATAATCAGGTGGTGAGATGGGGTGCATGGTAGGAGACATTGCACAGACATTGCCAACAATCATATTTAGATCGTAATCAAAATCACATTATTACTCATGGATGGTATAAAAAGGATGAGATTCGTGATATTTTGTGTTTCTTTTTTTTTTTTTCTTCTAATTTTTTTATATTTTATTTTAAGTCATTTTGTGGAATTTTACCATATAAGAGCGTAACTCTATAACCTAGTTGGTAGTTGGTCCCATGAGGGAGTGGGAAGTCAAACCGAGACCATCTGCTTCTTGAGTTGTAAGTTTCAAAAACCACTGATCCACCCTTGATTCCCCTGTCCCCAGAAAATAATTGATCAAATGAAAAGTCTACGTACTAATCCAATTGAGGCCACACGTGGATTTTAAGAAATTTCAAAATGATTTCAATGCTGTACGTAAAGATAGGTTTGTCTCAAGGAAGATGATGCCACTCCCAAGGTCAATTCAAATCTAATATGGCAGATCAGACATAATTCGTTTGCATATTATAATATTATCATTATCATGTGTAACCTAATTATACAAATTACAAGTACTTAGCACAAGTGGCACTGCAATCTTGTCCCCCATACAAGCCATATCCCAGCCTAATATGCAGCTCATTTTGGTGTCACAACTCCAATCTACAATCTTGCTTATTCGAGTTTTTTAATGAGACCTCATGATCCACACACAAATAAAATGAACAAGGAGACAAGCTAGGTGTTGATGCCACTCGTGCAACACATATTTTATGGATATTATTTGATAAAATATCATACATCAACAGGTTGAAATTTAGGAAAAATAAAAAATAAAAAGGAAATAATTTTTTTTTTAATACTAATTATGGGGTGGTGATTGGAGTTGGAGGAGACATTGAGCAAACATCGGTGGACATAGTGTTTAAGATCCAAATTGAAATAATGTTATAATGCATTGAGAGTTGAAAAGGATGAGATTCCTCATGTCTCCTCTCCCCCAATATATATTTGAGCAAATGCCAAAGGAAGGCAACTTAGCTCAACCACATTTTTCATTCAAGTGCTAGGCTTTTCTTCAAGAAAGATGGCTTCTTCTCCTTTGAACCCAAAAACCCATTATCATGCCCGCTCAATCAGCTTGCCCTCTAGGCGTCACCCGCTTATTAATCAACTAGATGAGCATTTGTGTAGACTAAGGTCATCGGAAGCCACCTCTTCATTGTCATCAATAGGTGAAAAACTAAGTGGCCTCAGAGATTTGTATGATTGTGTTGATGAGTTGCTTCTATTGCCACTCCCCCAACTAGTGTTGGCCCAAGAACGCCATGAAAAATGGGTTGATGAGGTCTTCGATGGATCTCTAAGGCTCTTGGATGTGTGCGGCACTACTAAGGATGTCTTGTTGCAAACAAAGGAGAATGCACAAGAACTTCAATCCATTTTGCGAAGAAGACGTGGAGATGACTCTGGGCTTGCAAATGGGGTTGGAGAATACTTAACCTCTAGAAAGAAGGCGAAGAAAGTAATTCGCAAGTCCTTGAGGGATTTGAAGAGTAAATGCATCTTCTCTCCCTTAGACAAAGATCATGATACTTTGGCTGTTGTTGGCATGTTAAGAGAGGTGGAAGAAGCTACTCTCACCGTGTTGGAATCCTTCTTGTCCTTTATATATGGGCTGAAGGCACAATCAAAGCCGAGCAGCTGGTCTTTGATTTCCAAACTCTTGCACTCTAAGCGTGTAGTGTGTGAGGAATATGCAACGGAAATCAATGAATTTGAGGTTGTGGATGCTGCATTGCACACCCTCGTCAGTGACAAGACAAAATCTAGCAATGTGCATGCTGAGAAGGTGCAAAAGGAGTTGGAGAAATTGGAGTCGAGCATTCAAGATCTTGAAGAAGGATTAGAGCCCCTGCTTAGGCGTTTAATCAAAACAAGAGTGTCCCTTCTCAACATCCTCAACCACTAGCCCAAGAATTATAGTACAGTGCCATGGATGCCATCCAAAAGTTTTGTTACAGAAGTTTTGTCATACATACTTGTACATGATTGAAAAATACCTATGTATTTTGTCAATTTAAATCAATATATACTTTTATGCTCAATTCAATGCTTTTCTTATTACTTCTAGTTTTATTTTATTTTATTTTATATTAGCTGTGCACATATAATAGTGGAAGGCATGTAACAGAAACATTAAAGATAATCAATGGTAAGACATCGATGAAGTTTTACTGCATTATGTGAATGATCACATGATAGTAACTTGTAACAAATATAAAATGTTGTGTTACATGAAATTAATTAGTTAACTATGTGGGTGTGTGTGCCCAAAAAACTTTGAAATGTAACAGATGAGTGCACACGTGAGACACAGCCCTTGTCTCCCATCTCATAAGCATTTTTTGAATATCAAATCTGATTTACATGGTAATTAGTCCAGTAATTGAATCAGTCCTTGTGTGCAGATCTGTCTGACAGAGTTAGTAGATAGAAAGAATGGTAATGGCCATTTCATATATTAGAGAGATGGGATGTCAACACCACCCGTGCATTTGCATATTTAATGCATCATCATGAAACATTAGTACCACATTATGTAAAGATAGGCCTATGATTTTTCAAGTTAAAATAGTTGGGATTATGAGTTGGAACCTCGTGGATGGGAGACATTGCAGAAACATCTCTGAGATAGACTATAGATCCCAATCAAGATCACACTACTACTTATCCATGTACATGATTGAAGAATACCTGTATATTTTGTCAAATTTAAATCAATATATTACATAATAGGTTTTTTTTCTCATTACTATTTTTTCTTCATGTATTGAAGTATTTATTAGCTGGATTAATGAATTGTGTGGAGCAATACTAGAAAATGGGATTATAGTACTACTTGACTTCCAATTTTTTATCCTGCCCTTGGAATCACTAATTGAAGACGAGGGTTACATTTTGATAGAAGGCATTACTTGAGCCATTAGATCTTGTCGAAGATGACAAATATGGGGTTGGACGATATAAATTGCAATCTGTGAATTGGGCAATTTCAGCAACCAAACTTCCTATGGGCTTTAGTTCTAATGTACACACAGGAATCCCCATGGATTTTTATGAAAGCATCTAATCAAAACTGCAGCATCCTTTCTCGATCTGTTTTCTTATGTCAATGATGTATTCTTATTATATCTCGATAAAATTCACTTTTTGCTGGAAAAATAAAAGCATCCTTTTTCGACATGTTTACCCACTAACAGGGAAGAAAAAAGGGTGAAATCATAATGCTATAGAGTCCTAGAAATTTTGGCATCCATAATTTTCTCTTTTCTAAAGGAGATATGACTAGTTTTTCGAAGCCTTTTGATTTTAAGTCAGATCTTTTGGGGGCATAAATGAGCATATATAGAATCACCAAATTACAAGCAACTAAGCAAGAGATAATAGCCAATACAAAGAACCTAGTAATCACTGATCACAGATAATTATGCTGTGTAAGCATAACAATATGGTGACAGATTCAGAGGAACATAATGTTGAACAAGGTAAGACATTGAAGAAGTGTTACCAGTATGGTGAGCATGATTGCCTGATACTAACCTGCGAGTAATTAATGTTATTGTAATTAATGTTATTTAAATTTTGTGTTAAATGAAAATAATGAATTAGGTACACATATGGACCCCCCACCAAAAAAAGAAAAAAGAAAAAGGTTATTAATGTAACAAATATGGGCATGAGTGAGACAGCCTTCTTGTCCCCCATCTCAATAACATGTTTTGAGTGTCAAATCTAATTTAGGATGGTAATTAATCTACCAATCAAGCTAGTACCCATATGCAAACAGAGAGTTAATGTATAGAGAATGGTGATGGCTTTTCTTGTATTAGAGATAGGGTGTCAATGCCACTCGTGTGCTGCATATTTTATGGTTCATCTATAAATCATTATGTAGCACCAGATTTTGTTAAGATAGACCTGTGATTTTTCAAGTTAAAATAGTGGGGTTATGAGTTGGAACCTGGTGGTGGGAAGACATTGCACAAACATCGCCGAGATAGTCTATAGATCTGAATCAAAATCACATTGCCACACATCGATAGTTGAAGATGATGAGATTCCCTATGTCTCCTTCTCCCTCCAATATATAGTGAGCATATGCTAAATGAAGTCAGGCAACTTGCAAGACTGAATTGTACATTTTAGTGCTGATTCTTCTTGATCTTTTAAGAAAAAGAAGAATGGCTGCCTCTCCTTTGAACTTCAAAACCCGTTACCATGCTCGCTCAATCAGCTTGCCCTCTAATCCTCACCCCCGAATTCCTCAATTCGATGAACATTTGTGTAGGTTAAGAGCTTCTGAAGCCTGCTCTCCATCGTCATCATCATTGGGCCACAGACTTAATGGTCTCAAAGATTTGCATGATTGTGTTGATGAGTTGCTTCTGTTGCCTCTCACTCAACAAACCTTGGCCCAAGAGCGCCACGAGAAATGGTTTGATGGACTGTTGGATGGATCTCTCAGGCTCTTGGATGTGTGTAGCACTGCCAAGGACGCCTTGTTGCAGATGAAGGAACACATACATGAACTTCAATCAATCCTGCGCAGAAGACGGGGTAGTGAATTTGGAATTGCAAAGGAGGTTGGTGAATACTTTGCCTACAGGAAAACAGTGAAGAAGGCAATCCACAAGGCCAGAAAAAATTTGAAGGGTATTGAAGATAAGTGTTCTTTCTCTCCCATCAACGAAGACCATGAGACTCTGTCCATGGTTAGCATGTTGAGACAAGTAGAAACAACTACCCTCACAGTGCTTGAATCTTTGCTTTCCTTGATAGCTGGGCCAAAAGCACAATCAAAGCCAAGCAGCTGGTCTTTGGTTTCAAAAGTAATGGTGCACTCCAAGCGTGTAGCATGTGAGGAAGAAGAAACAGATGTTAATGAATTTGACAAGGTGGATGCTGTATTGCACTCCCTCCTTGGTCACAAGAGAAACAAATCTAATAACAGCTTGCATGCCGAGAGTCTGCAAAACCAGTTGGGAAAATTGGAATTGAGCATTGAAGATCTTGAAGAAGGACTAGAATGCCTTTTCAGGCGTTTAATTAAGACCAGAGTATCCCTTCTAAACATCGTCAACCACTAGCCCAGATAATCATCATGCAGTATCATGGGCATCCAAAATTTGTATACTTCAACATAGGCCTAGGGATTAACTGTGCATACTTGTACATGACAGAGATATACATGTAATTTTGTCTTTTGATTCTAAATTAATCACACTCCTTTGCACAAATCATTGCTTCTACATTACTACTTTCGTCTGCCCAGGGCATTAATTTCCTGCAATGTTTAATACTCGATTCTGCAGTCACTACGAAATGAAACTAAATCTTTTACCACATACCATTCTTGTCCCAAACAAAGAATCACTTGTGTGAAGAAATTTTTTTTCTTTTTAAAGTAGAGATTTCAAAATTAAATGATTTCTCTAAATCAATCAGGCCTTGCACAGTTCTATTAAAAAAATGAGTACAATTTGATACCTGGGAGAGTTCGACCAATCAAACCCATGGATTCTAAATTTATTAATGGGGGTGCCCATGGGTGTGTGCAAGGTCTAGACCAGGATATGGCTTTGAATTGTATCAACTAGTTGAGTTTCTTAAGTAAATTCTGCAAGGGTACGAAGTGTAAGTCTGCTACCAAACAAGTTTTAGGCCAACCCCACTGGAAATTCCACAAATTTTAGTATCTTGGCCGAGTTTCCTAGTTGACTCACTCAATTCAAAAACACTGTCGTGGAGTGGTTGAGAATCCTGTCTAATTTTCTTTTTAAAATTAAATTTCTCTTATAATCACCTTCCCATTTTAAGCAGATATATAATCAGGTAATATAATTGATGCCACACGAGGAATTTATGTAATTAAATTGATACCAAAGCTGTCAAGATTCCAATTGTCTCAAGTATGATAATTAAACGCTGATAAAAATTTAATGCGATTCACATGATAAATTCAGATCTCAGATGCTATAAGCAATAAGAATTGTGCTGGCTGTCTTTCTGTTTGGGGGACAGTCCAATTCATGAATCCTGCTTACAAGCCAACCTCATTCATTTTTCAAAATTATAAATGGAAAGAGATGGCGAGAGTCTTGTACACAGTTCTTGCCTACCTCTTGCACAACAATCATGTCAGAGACCTGCACAAGTTGATTAATTAATCAATCGAAACATTGATCGAAATTATTGTGTTTGCATGGGAGTGAGGAGGCAGGGGCAGAAGCAGGATCAAGGAACTTTGGAGGCATCATCCTTATCATGATGGTCACCAATATGACATATTTTGAGTTATATTGAGGACTTATATATATGAAAGCATCAATGCTGTAAGTAGTCACTACTCACTCACCTTGCAGCGAGCGCTTTCACATGAAAAACATGAGAATGGGTGGATGAGATGTTAAATCCAAAGTTGTCAGATGTGTGTGGCAGTGGCACCACAAATGGGATTAGTATAAATTGCATTCTGTGGATTGGTACAGTTTGGGCAACAAAATTGCCTAATGGGTTTTAATTCTTCACATAGGGATGCCCATGGACTTGTATTTAAGCATATAATTGAAACTGAGGTGTCCTTTTTAAAAGCATCTCTTTCACCATCTTCTGTTTTTATGGTAAGCATTAAAATCAAACTTAAATGATGACCATTCAATCCTCAAGGAAACTATACTACTATGCAACTCACAGTGGCTGAGTTGAACATACAAATTATTTTAGCTAGGCGAGACAGAAGAGATCCGAATATAATTATTTAATAATGCTGTGTGAGTGTAAAAGTATGGAAAGAAACAAATGCAGCACATACAATTTTAAAAAAAAAAAAAAAAAAAAAAATGCAGATGAAAAACTGTGAGACATTGAGGAAGTTTTGCCACATTATGTGGATGACCACCTGATGGACCTTGTAATTGTCATCTAATTAAATAGTTAGTACCCAAAAAGTTTTGAAATGTAACATATGTGTGCACGAGTGAGATGGGTTTGCCTCTTGTCTCCGATCACTATCGCATTTGTTGAATATCAAATCTGATTTACATTGGTGATTACCTAAAATTTAATTACACCCCACATGCAGATATGTCAGGCAGAGTTAATGTTAGAAAGAATAGTGCTGGCCTTTTCTTGTCTTGGAGCAGATAGGGTGTCAACGCCACTCGTGGGTTGCATATTTTATGGATCATTCTGCTAAACATCATATAGTACCACATTATGTTAAGTGGGCCTGTGATTTTTCAAGTTTCAATAATTGGGTCATGAGTTGGAACCTGGTGGATGGGAGACATTACACAAACATCGCCGAGATAGCCTATAGATCTGAATCAAGATCACATTACCACCCATCGGTAGTTAAAGATAATGAGATTCCTTATGTCTTCCTCACCCTGCGATATATATTGTGCAGATGCTAAACGAAGGAAGGCAACTTGCAAGACTGAATTGTACATTTTAGTGCTGAGCCTTATCTTTTCCCAAAAGGAAGAATGGCTGCCCATTCTTTGAACTCAAAAACTTGTTACCATGCTCGCTCTGTCAGCTTGCCCTCTAGACCTCACCCCCTCGTTCCTCAATTTGATGAGCATTTGTGCAGGTTGAGAGCTTCTGAATCCAGCCCTTCGTCGTCATCATCATCAATAGGCCACAAACTTAGTGACCTTAATGATTTGCATGATTGTGTTGATGAGTTGCTTCTTTTGCCTCTCACTCGACAAGCCTTAGATCAAGAGCGCCACAAGAAATGGGTTGATGAGCTGTTGGATGGATCTCTTAGGCTCTTGGATGTGTGTAGCACCGCCAAGGATGCCTTGGTGCAGATGAGGAACACACGCATGAACTTCAATCAATCCTGCGCAGAAGACGAGGTAATGAAATTGGACTTGCAAAGGAGGTTGGTGTATACTTAGCCTACAGGAAAAAGGTGAAGGCGGCGATCCACAAGGCCTTAAAGAATTTAAAGGGTATTGAAAACAAGCAATCCTTCTCTTCCCTCAACGAAGACCATGAGACAGTGTCCATGGTTAGCATGTTGAGAGAAGTAGAAACAGTCACCCTCACAGCGCTGGAAACCTTGCTGTCCTTAATAGCTGGGCAAAAAGTACGATCAAAGCCAAGCAGCTGGTCTTTGGTTTCAAAAGTAATGATGCACTCCAAGCGTGTAACATGTGGAGAAGAAGAAACAGATGTTAACGAATTTGACAAGGTGGAAGCTGCATTGAACTCTCTCCTTGGTCACAAGAGAAACAAATCTGACAACAGCATGCATGCCGATGGTGTACAAATCCAGCTGGGGAAATTGGAGTTGAGCATTGAAGATCTTGAAGAAGGACTAGAATGTCTTTTTCGGCGTTTAATTAAGAGCCAGAGTTTCCCTTCTAAACATCGTCAACTACTAGCCCAGATAATCATCATGCAGTATCATGGGCATCCAAAATTTGTATACTATTAAAAATAGCCTAGGGATTAACTGTGCAGACTTTTACATGAATGAGATATACATGTAATTTTTCTTTTGATAGTAAATGAAATTCACTCCTTTGAACTACTCATTGCTACTACATTACAAATTTCCTCTTCCCAGGGCATTAATTTCCTGGAATTAACCATGCTCAATTGTGCAGTCACTAGGAAATGAAGCCAATCTTCATTCCACATACCATTTTTGGATTCTCTAATTTTTAGGAAAAAAATAATTTGTTCTTAGAGATTTTTAAGTGATCTCACTTGTTCTCGCAGCAAAAAAATAAAGAGAAAAAAAAGTGATCTGAAATATAATTTTGATACCAGGGAAAGTTTGAGCAATCAAGCCCATTGGTTCTAGGATTTATTCATGGGGTTGCCCATGGGTGTGTGAGGTCCAGACCATCGGTGTCTTTTTTGCATGTTATGGCTTGAACTCTTTCTACTTCTTGAGTTTCTTGAGTAAATTCATTGAGATTTCAAGTGTAACTCAGATAGGCTATGAGTTTTAAGCCGAACCCATTAAAATTTCACCAAGTTGTGTATCGATCATGTTAAATTTCAGATGACTCATTGAGTTCAAGTACTAGTATGTAGTGGCTAATATCATGTTTAAAAAATAATTTACTTTTATTGATATTTCTACATTTTAAACAGATACATAAGCAGGTAATATGTTTGAGGCCGCATGATGATTTTATGTAAATAAATTGATGCCTAAGCTGTCAGGATTCCAGTTGTCTTAAGGAAGATGATCAAACACTGATAAAAATATACATGAGATTCACATGATACATTCAATTCTCACAGGCTATAGCCAACGAAAAATGTGCTGGCTTTCTGTTTTGGGGACAGTCCAATTAATGCATCAAGCCTGCTTTCATGCCAACCTCATACTAATTTCCAACATTATGGAGAGAGATGGTGAAGTCTTGTTTACAGTTCTGTCCTGCCTCTTGCACGACATTCATGTCAGGATTCTGCACAATATGGTTTATTAATCAACTGAAACAGTGATTGACATTATTGTGTTTGCATGTATACTTTAACATGGGAGGGAGGAGGCAGAGGATGAAGCAGGATTAAGGACCTCTGGAAGCTGCATCCTCATCATGATGGCCACATATATGGAAGCATCGATGCTGTACATAGTCACCACTCACTCGCCCTGCAGCAAGCACTTCTACATGAAACTGGCTAATGGGTGTTTTTTTTTAGTTTTACACATAGGGATGCCCATGGACTTGTATTTAGGCATCCAATTGAAACCGAGGTGTCCTTTTTAAGTTTTCATAATGCTCAGCTAGTAACAGGAAACATATGCAACACCTGAAATATTAACAAGACCATAAAGATGAACTACAGTTGGACATTGAGGAAGTTTCACCACATGCATGATGTGGATGATCACCTGATAGGACCTAGCAATTAATTGAAAGTTGGGTTACATAACAATAGTTAGATGATTATAAATAAGTACCAAAAAAGTTTTAAAATGTAACATATGTGTGCACGAGTGACACGGGATGGCCTCTTGTCTCCCACCTCAGTAACATTTGATGAATATCAAATCTGTTTTAGGCTGGTGATTAATCTAGCAATGAATTAAACCCCACATGCAGATATGTCAGATAGAGATGGCTTTTTCTTGAATAAGAGCAGATAGGGTGTCAACGCCACTCGTGGGTTGCATATTTTATGGATTTCTGTAGAACATTATATTGTCTACATTGAGTAGGCCAGTGTTTTTTTTGAAGTTATATTAATTGGGTTATGAGTTGGAACCTGGTGGATGGGAGACATTGCACAAACATCGCCGAGATAGCCTATAGGATCTGAATCAAAAATCACATTACCACTCATCCATAATTGAAGATAATGAGATTCCTCATGCCTCCCTCTCCCTGCAATATATATTGTGCATATGCCAAACGAAGGAAGGCAACTTGCAAAAGTGAATTGTACATTTTTAGTGCTGAGCCTTCTTGATCTTTTCTAAAAAAGAATGGCTTCCTCTCCTTTGAACTCAAAAACCCGTCACCATGCTCGCTCTATCAGCTTGCCCACTAGATCTCACCCGCTCATTCCTAAATTCAATGAGCATTTGTGCAGGTTAAAGGCTTCTGAAGCCTGCTCTCCATCGTCAACATCAATAGGCCACGAACTTAGTGGTGTCGCAGATTTGCATGATTGTGTTGATGGTTTGCTTATCCTGCCTCTTACTCAACTAGCCTTAGCCCAAGAGAGCCACAGGAAATGGGTTGATGACCTATTGGATGGATCTCTCAGGCTCTTTGATGTGTGTAGCACTGCGAGGGATGCCTTGTCACAGACAAAGGAGCACGCACAAGAACTACAATCAATCTTCAGAAGAAGACGGGGTAATGAAGTTGGAATTGCGAAGGAGGTTGGTGAATACTTATCCTGTAGGAAAAACGGTGAAGAAGGCAATCCACAAGGCCTTGAAGAATTTGAAAGGTATTGAAAATAAGCGATTCTTCTCTCCCCTTGACGAAGACCATGAGACTCTGTCCATGGTTAGCATGTTGAGTGAAGCTAGGAAAGAGTCACCCTCACAGCTGCTTGAAACCTTGTTGTCCTTAATAGCTGGGCCAAAAGCACAATCAAAGTCCAAGCAGCTGGTCTTTGGTTTCAAAAGTACTAAATGCACTCCAAGCGTGTAGCATGTGAGGAAGAAGAAGCTGATGTTAATGAATTTGACAAGGTGGATGCTGCATTGTACTCCCTCATGGGTCACAAGAAAAGCAAATCTGGCAACATCATGCACATGGATGGTGTCCAAATCCAGCTGGGGAAATTGGAGTTGAGCATTGAAGATCTTGAAGAAGGACTAGAATGCCTGTTTAGGCGTTTAATCAAGACCAGAGTTTCCCTTCTAAACATCCTCAACCACTAGTCCAGATAAACCATATAATGCAGTATAATGGGCATCCAAATTTTGTAGAAAGGCCTAGGGATCAGCTGTTCATACTTGTAAATGAATGAGATGTACATGTATTTTGCCTTTTGATACTAAATCAATCACTCTTTTGCGGATATCATTGCTTCTACGTTACTGGCTACTTTTCTCCTCAGAGCATTAATTTTTTAGAATGGTTAAAACATATAAAGCACATAACGATTTAAGTGGTTCGACCTAAAGTCTAGGTTGATGTCCTAATATTACATTTTTGATGGCCTCAAGTTTTAGGACGATCCCTTTGAAATGCCCCAAATTTCAGTATCTTGGCCAAATTACCTAGGTGGTTCATTGAGTTCAAAAACACTAGCATAGAGTGGTTAATGGGCATGTCCAACTCTTCCCTTATGAAATAATTAAATTTCTTATATATATATATATATATATTTTCCCCAATTTCAAGAACAATGAGGCATTAAAATTTAAGGCTACATGAGGATTTTGTGTAATTAAATTGGTAGCAAGGCTGTCAAGATTCCAATTGTCTCAAGAAATTATCATGATCGAAAGAATTGACCAATTTTTTTAAAAAGAATTTCACATGATAAATCCAAATCTCACACCATATAAGCAATGAGAAATGTGCTGGCTGTTTTTGTTTAGGGGACAGTTCAATTCATCAAGTCTCCTTAGTAGCCATGCCTCATACCATTTTTTTCCCCCTCATTGTGTTTGCATGCACACGTGCACGTGGGAGTGAAGAGGCTTGGGGCAGAAGCAGTTCATAGATTTAACTATGGGAATGGCTATAGCAACCCCCCATTCTTATAACCCCACCCCTTTTTTTTTAGTTTTTAAGATTTCATGAAAAATATCAAAGGTTTTTGCAAAAATCGGTCACATGGTCTACTAGAAAACATCATTTTGAACAACTTTGCAGAAGAAAGTTTTTCCAAAATCTATCGTTTAGGTAGACTTTTTGGCAAAAAATGAAATAAAGGCTATAAATGGCTAAAAAGTATATCTAAACGATAGATTTAGGAAAAATTTTCTTCTACAAAGTTGTTCAAAATTATGTTTTCTAATGGACACCACGGCCAGTTTTCATAAAAATCTTTTATATTTTGCATGAAACCTTAAAAACTTAAAAGATAGGGGATGGGTGATAAGAATGTGGGGTTGCAATAGCCATTCCCTTTAACTATTTAAGGACCTTATCACAACCCAGCCCTATGTGCCAATATTACATATTTGAGCCCATTCAGTGTCCTCCCATGACCCTCAAGGCCTCGGGCAAGACGGGTCATTGGATCCATGCCCATTATCCCTTTTGGGTTGCCCTCCCTCTTCCCCCCTCTCACTAGCACTATATAGATTTGATACTGAAATCTCTTGCATCAGAGCGATGTTACTCGACCACTTAACTAAGGGCATTTCTCAAGACGATACCAAAGCACAAGGTGTTGGATTTTGGTTGCGAAATTGATTTTTAATAATCATTGAACTTTAGCTTGACTAAGCATCATTCAGGTTTACTAAAAAAGAGGGCATTATACAGGCTAGTCGGGCTAGCATTGACTGGGTGGAGCCTAAAGTTTAAGAACCGAAGCGGAGAATCATTACATCCTTAGGGCGGCTACTGCAACTCCTCAATTTTATTTATACACTCCACTTCTTTTTACTTTTCAAGGTTTTACAAAAAATATAAAAGGTTTTTATAAAAACTGGTTACATTAGTCCACTTAAAAAATATTATTTTGAACAACTTTGTAGTAAAAAGTTTTCCCAAAATCGATCAATAAGATAGATTTTTTAGCAATTTATTATCTCTATTTCATTTTTCCATTATCTTCTGGAGAACTCGTCACAACTTGCAAACCAGTCCTATGGGCTAACATTAAAGGCCTTATCCTATCCCAAACCCATGGGGTAAGTATTACATTTTTCTAGCCCGTCCAATGGCTGGGTCGAAACCCTTGGGCTCGACAGGTGCTTGGTTCATGCCTACCATCCCTTCCATAACCCTCTCCCATTTCTCCTTTTCACTCACACCCTTCAGGAGTTTATCCTAAAACCTCTTACATTTGAGTGATATTACTCTATCACTTAAACCACACTTAAACCATGGGGCTTATCAAAAGATAATAACAAAGCTTAAGTAATTGCTTTTTGGCCGTTAAAAGTGATTTTAATTAAAAGTATACCATGCAAAGTAGCGTCATTGAATGAATCCTACTTAGTATATCAAGTTCAAAGAGGATTGATTTGGTTTGATAAGCTCTATCATCTTTTGAATTCAGAATGCCGGCAAAAAAAAAAATACTAATAATAATCATAATTCATCAACCCTAATTAACAATCTAAAATGACTTCCAAGTTTATGAAAGGTACAGAAAATTTTAATTATAGCTCACTGTACATGACGATTGTTTATTGCAACTCTACTCTAATCTATTTTCCTATAAATTTTTCTTTTATTTTCTTTTCATTTTTTTTGGTGTAAGGTGACCAAAGATATTTTTTCTGTATTCAATACAATCGAATGATTCCAGAGTATATGCCGTATCAGAATCTTACCCAATCTTGGATTAAAATCATGGAGTGGGTAGAAAGTAGAAACGTGTTCTGAGGTCCCTACTCCCTAGCTAGCTAGAAAGCTCTAAGTTCCAACTTTGAATTCCCATATTTAAAAAAATCATTACTCCATTTAAATAAACCAAAAACACGTACTCATGGTATGACATGATCACTAGTCTTTAACCAAAAAAAAAAAAAAAGAGACATGATCACTAGTCCTACGTTAATGAGAATCAAACATGAAAACTAATTGCAGGCTACAAAACGACAACATCATTTTATAACTCCTTAAATTTTGTGAATTGATAAGGATACAATAATTTTTATGGAGACAATCTATGATGGGGTGCTACCCAGCGAACTTAACGGTGCTATATTACTTTATATGCAAATCCTGGGTCTGTACAACAATCTAAACCTTTCAATAGATTGAGTAAAAATATATCTATTCCTAGATCAATTTCAATGACCTTATTACATACTTCCTTACATTTGTGTATAAAAATCCAAGATGGTAGTGGAGATGGTAAAAGATCACGGCTTGATCAAAATTCTTACCTTCAAATCTTCATCTTCTCACTATCAGCCGTATGAACTTACAGATAAATTATTCATCACATGAAGCTAATCTGAACCTTCAAATCTTCATCTTCTCACTATCAGATGTATGAGCTTATAGATAAATTATTCATCTCGTGAAGTTAATCTGAACCCAAACATTGACCAAAAAAAAAAAAAAAAACCCATTTATAAATGAAAAAATATAGTCCAGTCAATGTTATTGGAAAAGCATCTTATCCTATTGATCAGAAATGGCCTCACTTTTAATTGCGTTAAGACATCAACTATAGTTACGTTCCAAACTTGGGTCTTCATCCATGGTCTAATACAATGAAAGGTAAAATATAGCGGAAAGGAGAGGGCCAATGTGTCAGGTCATGGACCGTCTGTATTGAAGGAGATCTCTTCTGTGCACCAATCTATAAATTATTACAAAGTTAGGTTTATTGCAAATGATGAAAGTAGGGTGGTGATGCAGTCATGCAGATGCTTATCACCAAAACATCATCTTCAACGTAATAGTCTAATAGAGGGGGGCCTCCATGTTTCATTGTCTCATCTCCCTCTCCCTTATAGGGTGTGAGAAACACGCCCTCTTTATTTATTTATTTATTTATTTTTAAAATTTTGCATTAACATTTGTAAACGGAACAATTCAAAATAACAGTGGTCATCGTTACAAAAGATTTAAAAAAAAAAAAAAAAAAGATGAAGAAGCATTTAATAATTTTAATCCCATAACAATATTTATTTATGCTAAATTGGTAACGGATCCAAATCTAGCTTAATTGCTCCTTTCAAGATGATGATCAAATTTTGTCTTAATATGATTTATAAGTTGAGGTTCGTAATCCTTCCCAAATAGAGAGAAAAATAATTAGATGATTGTTGCAATAACAGACTTTTGAACATCCATACACACATCCATTTAAAAGTAATGAGAGACAATCATGTTAGTCAGACTCTAAATTTTTGTCCCGTATTGATTTTTTTTTTAATTGTTTAAACAAATCTACTCTTCATGAATACTTGCCACATCAACTTACACTGTTTGGGATGGAGAATTATTGTCATCCTCTCCCTCCTTGGGTACTTTAGGTTTATTTTTACTAAGATTTGGACTCGAAATAGTCCCAGCTAGCAACAATTTGCACATACTCTAAAGTTGCGCGTGGGGTATAGTTTTACCAACAATAGCATTCATGAATGTGAAGCCAAGAGCCGCCCTCGTGCTCCTCCTTTATTCCCCATTGTTTATTGAAGTTTGATAGGATAAGATTATTAGAAAAAGGGTAGCAGAAATCAGAAATATAACCATTGAATTGGTCAAGATAGAAAGTAATGAATAAAAAACAAAACCCCATCTTTACCATTTTCCAACCCCTATATATACCCCACCTTCCCTTCACCTTCTCCAACATCACCAAAAATCACAAGATGAAAATGGGGAATTGGGTCTATGCAATTTTTGTTCTTTTGTCGTTTTTACTAGGAGGCTCGGCAGAGCAATGTGGTAGCCAAGCCGGGGGTGCTCTGTGCCCAGGAGGGCAATGTTGCAGCAAGTATGGTTGGTGTGGCACCACTTCAGACTACTGCGGCGATGGTTGCCAAAGCCAGTGCACTCCAAGTGGTGGTGGGGACATAGGCAATCTCATTACTCGATCCATGTTCAATGATATGCTTAAGCATCGAAACGACGGTGGTTGTCCCGGCAAGGGATTCTACACCTACGATGCTTTCATAAATGCTGCAAAGTCCTTCAATGGCTTTGCAACCACCGGCGACACCACCACAAGGAAAAGAGAGATTGCTGCTTTCTTGGCCCAAACTTCCCATGAAACTACTGGTCAGTTAAATCAATTAGTGCTAAGCTCTTCCTCAATTTTTACTTCTTTTTCTTTCCAAAATTACATAATCTAAACATACACTCAGAGTGGCAAGATCAAGATAAAAAACGAGCACACATATCAAAATGGCCTAACTTTTTATCAAGGAGGTGATCGATGGTGGTTTTTTTTTTACAATTAATACCATTAATTATTTGGTTGTTCATGTGTAGGGGGGTGGGCAACTGCACCTGATGGTCCATACTCGTGGGGATATTGCTATCTGAGGGAACAGGGCAGCCCTGGATCTTATTGTGTACCGAATCAGCAGTGGCCGTGTGCTCCTGGCAAGCAATACTATGGCCGAGGTCCAATCCAAATTTCCTAGTAAGTACATGGCAATTTCTTCTATTTTTGCTTTAGTGCTACTGAACATAGTTTGTTCTAACTAGTTGATTTTTTTTTTTATTGGTTTCAGCAATTACAACTATGGGCCTGCTGGAAGAGCCATAGGAGTGGACCTTCTAAACAATCCAGACCTTGTAGCTACTGATCCAGTTGTTTCCTTCAAGACAGGAATCTGGTTCTGGATGACACCACAGTCGCCCAAGCCATCGTGCCACAATGTCATCACCGGACGATGGTCACCATCCGGTGCCGACCAGTCAGCAGGCCGAGTTCCGGGATATGGGGTTATCACAAACATTATCAATGGTGGTATTGAATGTGGCAAAGGTCCAATTGCCCAAGTCCAAGATCGCATTGGGTTCTATAAGAGGTACTGTGACATACTTGGGGTTAGCTATGGTAACAACCTGGATTGCTACAATCAAAGACCTTTTGGCTCTGGACTTTCCGTTGACACCATGTAATTTTATTGCACTATAGTTAACCCTTTTTTTTTTGTTTTTTTTTGGTTTCCTCCTTTGGGTTTGTAATAATGAGTGAATCCTATCTTTTACACAGATAGCTAATGTAACCACGGGCCTTGTAGCCCAGTGGAACCTAAGGGCCTTGTAGTCCAGTGGAACCTAAGTGGGTTACAGTATGGGTAGAATCTAAAGTCAAATCTCATCCAATATAATCAGAAGATGATAAAGTTATTTATCTAATGTAATAGCTGGTTTTACATTTGTAAAACTACTGTTTTAATAATAATGACTATGAGATTGCCAATCTCTCTCATAATGGTTTGGACTTTGGGCTCTTGCATAGTGAATCGATCATTTTCAATACCACCCTGTATCCAAACATGTCATAATAAATTACATGTTTTGATAAGCCTCTCTATCCTGTCCCGTTAGTGGATCATAAAAGATTGCTTGATTTGACATAAAATTATTATTTTCCAATTGACTTGTTTTAGTCGTGGAAAAACTTTTAAGGATATTTTTATGGATGAATTTTTTTAACCACCTTAAGGGGCTCAAAAACCCATGAAGTTAACGGAAATGGCAAAAGATCTTGGCCTAAGAACTACATGTTTCAAATTCAAGTCTTCGTTCCCTCATTATCGAATACACAAGTTTGTGTATAGTTTGTGGGAACTAATCTGTGTCCAAAAGCTTAGGATACCCTTCATTTGGCAAAAAAAAAAAAAGGTGACCTCAAATGTCACCAAGTAGTGGGGTTCATTCTAAAAATTAATTAATATGAAGTGGATAGTGATGTTACCAGTATTCAAAGAATTAATTTGACTGAAGGTTTGGATACCTATTGATAATGATAATGATAATAATAAAAGCTAATTTCTTTTCTAATAAGTGATTTACCAATCCTTAAGATTATCCCCTTCATATGAACACAATGCTATGCATCTTGGCTTCTCCTCTCAATTGATGGTATCCAATCACCCAATTCATTATTTTATTTTGATCCTTAAGGACAGCCCATTCACATTGATGGGCTCTCATTCACCCTCGTTAAAACTTGATCTTACAATGGGAACAGCTATGGCAACCCCCATTTTTATCACCCCACCCTCATCTTTTAGGTTTTTAAGGTTTTATGCAAAATATAAAAGTTTTTACGAAAAGCAGTCGCGATATTCACTAGAAAATATCATTTTGAACAACTTTGTGGAAAAAAGTTTTTCTAAAATCTATTGTTTAAGTAAACTTTTTAACAATTTATAACATTTATTTCATTTTTTGCCAAAAATCCACTTAAACAAAAGATTTTGAAAAAACTTTCTTCTGCAAAATTGTTCAAAATGATGTTTTCTAGTGGATAATGTGGCCAATTTTTGTAAAAACCTTTTATATTTTGTATAAAATCTTAAAAACCAAAATAAAAGGAGAGGTTTGATAAAAAAGTGGGGTTACAATAGCCGTTCCCTCTTTCAATTTCCAAGTAATAGTGATGTTACTTAGCCACTTAGCCAATGGGCAATGGCCTTTCACGTCACTTAAAATCATTCATTTCGATGTATCATCACTTCCCCTATTTTTAATCCCTCTAAAAAGTGATGTCAGGCAAATCACAAGAAGTGGCTAATAAAAAAGGTATTAAGTGGGTGACCAAGTCCAAAGACTCAATCGAGTGAAGAACCCCGTGGGCCACACTGAAATCTCCACACAATTTCCAAGTTTACTTCTCAAACATACAATCATTATCGTTGGTCCCTTTCGTCTACGTTTCACATTAATTCCCGGCCATTTTTCCCTGTAAAGCGTGTGGCTGTCATACATTACACATGGATTCAAATCCTTCATGCCCGTTTTTGAGCGCACTAACCCATTAGTTTTACCATGTGTGTGTCATACATTACACATGGGTTCGAATCCTTGATACCCGTTTTTGAGCCCACTAACCCATTAGTTGTATAGATTGAATTAGAAAAAGGTTAATCGTTCCAATTTTGTGTAATATAACTCACAATATAGATAAGATGATATTAGATGATTTACTATTTTTTTTAATGAGTTAAGGTCACATCATCAATCATATGAGTCGGTGCATATAGCACTGCTCTTGATTTTATATATTCACCGCATTTAGGTTCGAATTCCTATAAGAACATCCATTTTCATTACGCTAAGAACACCGAGGGTCTTACTTATTCGTTAGCTACATTAATCAGAAAAATGATATTTTTTAAAATAACCAATTTGTTCAAGTGAGCAATTTAACAAAGCTCTTCATTTTTTTCTCTATTCCAACCGTCAAATTTTTTTCTTTATATTTTTATGCTTTAATTTTTATTATTAAATGGAGAGAGGGTTTTTTTTGGGGGGGGGGTGGTTGCGGGAGTGTGTGAATAATGGAAAATAGATTAAAAAATAAGTAGCTAAGGGATATAGCCAAGAGGGTTTTTTTTTGGGGGGGGGGGGGTGGTTGCGGGAGTGTGTGAATAATGGAAAATAGATTAAAAAATAAGTAGCTAAGGGATATAGCCAATATGTATAATAACTAATATAATAGTTAGCCCTTGAAAAAAGAAAATAATTGTTTGGCTCTCTAAATTAGTTAAGGGGGTTAGATAGCTAACCTTTTGGCAATGTTCTAACTATCTAATGTATAGAATGATAACACGGTTACTTGCGAGGTACAAAATATAAATAAATAAATAACATTTTTATAATAAGAGTAATAATCACACGAATGATAAGGATCAATGCTACAATAAAGGATTAGTAATAACAAAACCCAGTGATCACATGATGTCATAAAGGAGTAGAATATAGATTAAATGTAATAATGCTCATTAAGGAAATCAGTTAATTAAAAGTGCTCCCAAGCTTTTGAAAGACAGTTATGTCCACCCTCTCAGTCTTGGCTTAAGGCACAACTGTTTTCTTCTTATCTACAGGCCAAAGTTTTGATTTGTTTTGGCATAGTAAACATATGTAACCAAACCATAAGGCAGGTTTCAGAAATTCAGTATGTTGGCATAAGGGGTCAAATTCTGAAGCCAAGGACTGTTCAACTGGGTCCAAAACGGGTCCTGGGTCCAATCCATGTTGAATTTGGGTACTTGGAGCTCCGGCAACACATCCTTCTTTGATTGTAAATTGAGAGATGATGAGGAGGAGACCCCTTGACTCTTCTCTGCCTCGTCATCTTTCTTGTCTTCTATCACCTCTTGCTCTTCTTTCTTGAAGACCATGTGGTGTAAGGATATTGGTGCCACCATTGGTTCCTGTTGACCACAGAATGTGATGGTATCCATTGATGACATTGGAGATGAGGGAGATGCTGCAGCATGGTTTGCCTTCATCTCTTCCTCCATTGCTGCCCTTTGTTCCAGCACTTTCAAGGATGTTGCCTTCCTGTATATTTTGCAAAGTACTATATCCTGCATTACACATACATAAACAAACATTTATTAACACAGACTTTTGCAGCTATTATATTGTTCTATTAAATGACCATGACCCGTACCATCCCTAGTCAACATACTTGCACATGTATGAGGATTTTTTTTTTTTTTTTCCGAATTTTTTTAAAATCTGGTAGAAATGAATTCAAGATCGTCCGCTCTATACCAATCACAAGTTGATGGACCTCAATCTAACGTAATTGACTTCAAAATTGAAATACATTTGAAATAGGTCCAAATCCTATGTTTGAAAACTAATTTGTGTTGATAAACATGCATGGCTTTCATAGGAATCCTCTCCCCCGAAAAATTCATGGTTCGAAACATAGTGGATTTTTTTTTTCTTTTGAATAATTGTTTAATTATTAAATGTTAATCCATAAATATGGAGATGGGTTTCGAACACAAGCCTCCAGTACGATGATGAAGAGACTAGCTAGTATATATATGGAATTCTTAGTGCATGTGTGAGCCTTTAACAAGTAATTTTCCACCGTGTCTCAATAGTTATGTGAAAGCTACTGTACTTTTCATAGAAGTAGGGTGTGGACTTAGAACTCAAGTCTCATATTCAAATTTTTTTACTTTCCTGGAAAATTCTTGTAGGAACTATTTTCCGGCCAACCAAGCAGAGCCCTTGTAAGAAACTACGTTTGATCGGAGACCCATTAATGACTGGTAGTTACAGCACGTACTACGTACCTTGGGGATGGAGCAACTATCGGGTAGGCGGTACTCGTTCATGACCCAGTCCGTCTTCGACCCTCTTGGTGCCCTTCCCTTGTAGAAAACGAGAGTCTTTCTCAGCCCAATGATCCGCTTTGGGTCCGACGAGCTCAGAATCCGGCGGTCAGAACCCGTTGCTTTCCAAAACCCATTTTCGGTGGTCCGGTTTGGCCTTCCCCCACTGCCATGCTTCCTGTCCCTAGGTACATAAAAATACCACTCTCGCTCCCCGTTCTTTGCCAGCCCTATATAAAACATCCATTACATAAGTAATTAATTAGCAAAATCATTTTTTTCAAAACAAAAAAATTAAAAAAAAAGGATGGGTCATAATCATATGTTAACCCAACTACATCAACAAATCAAAATTTTTTTTTTTTTTAAAGGGCAAATACATACCAGGCAAGTCCCATGGATCATGGCGATAGATGTTGAGTAATCCTATTACATCCATCCGCAATTTTTTTCCGAAAACCATGTTTTTGAGGTAGAATTCAAGAAGCTCTTCCTCGGTCGGATGGAACCGAAAACCCGGCAATACAAGCTCCGGCGTCGCATCTTCCATCGTGTCGATCGGCAGCCGATAATGGTTAATGGCAACTGGTTTTGTTATGAGCTAGCTCTCTACGTTTTTTTCTCTTTCAAGTATAAAGAGAAATGCAACTACATGCACACACTTATCTCAATAGATACTTATGAGATCCCATCGCCTCTATATATATATATATATATATATTGTGTGTTTGGTTCATTTTAACTTGTCATATGGTAGGGGGGACCCAATGTTGGCAAGGGTAGAAATTCTCCAAGAGGATGCATGGAATACTGTGGGAGGGAGGGTTCAGTGGGGTCACATTAAAATGGACCCCACACGCTTAAGACTGACCCATTGATAGAAAGTCACCAAAGATGGAGACTAGTGACAGAGACATTTACACGGCTTTGGTATTATGCTTGACCCTTTTTCTTTCGTTTTGGACTTTTACTTGGAAATTCCAAGCAAAGGTGGTGCAGGTTTTGTTTTTAATTTTAATTTTTTTTTCCAAGTAAACTTTCCACCACATAATTTTGATTCCAAAGAGGCCTTCAGTGGTCAGAAAGTCTGATCAATTGCCTACAATAATACCAGCAAGGCTTCTTTTTTTTTTATAAAAAAAAAAAGGGAAAAAATGGCTAATTACATATTTAGTCAGTCGTATTGACTTGGTCTCTTCCATCTTAAGAGAAGACCGAGAAAAGATATTTATCAAAATTTGATAACGTAAATTAATCATAAATTTCTAATTTAATTGTTGAGCTTCGTAGCCCCATCCGATTGCGTTTAACATGATAATTTATACATGGACGGTTGTGATTGTCCATTGATGGTGGTTTATGAAGAGTAAACATGACAGATCCATAAATATCTTGCTTCTTGTTAAGTTAAATTTGGTAAACTAAAACCAAATGTCATTGGCACTTGGGTTGATTAGGTAATGGTGCACATGTTGCAACTTGCAAGATCTTGTACCCCTAATGATCTCCTGTCAGGAATATTTATTGTGGGTGTGGGGTAGTATTGTCTCTAAGGTCTTTTGTACCTCTTTTAATAGAATAAAATGACCTTGGATTTGTGACCTTTCATATATAGCTAGATGAACATGGTGCCCAAGGTGATTTTTAAATTTCATTGAAAAGTATTGCTTTAAATAATCTAATAATAATAAATAAAAGATTGTATGTAACGTATTCAACACCTCACAATTAAGAGGAGATTTCTTTTTACTGGTCACCACTCAACTATCATTTTCTAGATCTAATAGATTTACATAAATCCTCATGTCTAAAAACTCAGTTAAGCTGATGCACATTTATCATGGCTCAAACAATTATGAGTAATAGCGGAAAATTAATAGGTATGAAATAACAAGGAGTTCAGACCGACTCGCAAATTAATGAAATGACCCCCCAAAAAAAATTAAGATCTTTTTTTTTTTTTGGTTTTTTTGTACTCATTTAAAGAGGGGTCAATGTCGATGGGTATTGATCACATGGAAACGGCTATCGCGCAGCTCAATCCGTTGCTATAATGACCTAAAAAAGACACAAATGTGGAGCAAGCTTTTGCAAGAGCATTCAATCAATCAAATATATTTAGAGGTGGGTCTCCTTATAATCTCAGAAAATCTCTCGACAGAGTGACCAAATCAAAAAAGAGACAGTGCCTCCTTTTTTCCTCTCCTTCAATTCGGCGATTCAAATCATCTCCGCGTTGTTTACTTTATTTTCCATATCATTAATCATGTTGGAAAGACAACAGAGCTTTCATGGTACTGATGGGCAATTTGACTTGGAAGTCTTCGCCGAAGACCTGCAAAAAGTTTTTGTGGAAGTCTTTCTTTTTTAACAGCTTGTTGGGGTCCCATCTTGAGGTTTCTTCCTCTCTTTTTAACCATATGTATTGTTTATGTATTTAATGTCAGTTTAATTAACCTTGAGGGTTACTTTTATTGGGAACATATTTACTTGCATAGTTAATGTGTAGCTTTCTTAGCAATTTCCTTGAATCTTCTCCATGTTTTGGCAGAGTTCCTAGTGGGTTTCTTAGTGGTTGCCTTGGAAAAGTTGTAGTGGATGAGCACATGATCACACGGTTTCAACCTTGTAAATTATAGACCAAAGTACTATTTTCTCCCTTATGAAGAAGTCGACAAGGGATTGAGCCTATACCAAATATGTGGGAGGGGAGATTATGGTAACAGGCGAGCTCAGTTTGTGTCTGCGTATGATAGAAGATGTGCCCTCATTCCTTTGCTATGAATTTTTATTTTTGGTTTATTGTTGTTTTTGTACACATGTCAAAAACACACACAATATATGAATGAGCAAACCCACATATGTAATACAAACCAAAAAAGAGTTCAAAAGGCTTATAAAGTTAACCTACACTCAACCTTCAAAAGACATGCCCTATCATCGTTTTTATAGTATTGAGTTCATCATACTAGTATAAATTTAAGTAAAGCAGCCAATATTGCAACCCCGGAACTATGTTTGTACATCCCACAAATTTTGATTTTTTTAAGGTTTTAGAAAAGTATAAAAGGTTTTTATGAAAATTAGTCAAGTTGTTCTTTAAAAAACATCATTTTGAACAACTTTGTAAAATAAAGTTTTTCCAAAATCTATTATTTAACTAGATTTTTTGGCCATTTACCATCTCTGTTTCATTTTTTTTTTACCAAAAAACCAATTTAAACTATGGATTTTGGAAAAACTTTCTTTTACAAAATTATTCAAAATAATGTTTTTAGGGGACTTTGCAAATACTTTTCATAAAAACCTTTTATATATTTCTAGAACTTCAAAAAATCAAAATTAAAGGAGTGTACTAACAAATTTTTGGGGTTACAGTAACCGGATTCTTTAAGTAAAAATATATTTAAATCGGCCCATACATCGATTTAAAGTTGACAGAAAGTTTCACTACAATAACTTTAGTCGACACATATGGTTAAAAACCTTATAGAACTCTTATAATGATTTTGTGCGTGAGATCCTTGTAGAGTCCTCTTCGTAGTTTTCCTTTCTGCTCCCTGAGGTAACCAAATGACTATGAGCCCCTTAATAACCTATTGCTTATAGAGTGCATTGAAATAGCAACCAAGTAGGTCATAAAAATCAGGTAGTCTGTCAATTGACCATTGATGATGATTCATAACAAGGATCATGGCATAAAAGATTAATTACTTGTTGAGCTTAATTTTAACAATAGATTGGGTGTTTAATCCCGCGGCTGAGATGCTCAGTTGACTCCTAAACCTTTGTGGAAAGATGGATTAATTATTCAATGATTCATGCACAAGGGTAAGGAATTTTGGATGAACTTCTCACTTCTGCAAATGGGTTTAAGCCTTGCTGCTCGTCAATGGAGAATTTTCTTTCCCTCGACCTACACAAAATTCCAAAATCACATTAGAAGTGGTAGGATTTTATTTTATTTTATTAGTCCTTTAGCAGAGCCTAGAGAAGCCCTTCTGCCATCCAACGCCCTTAGTCCTCCTCCTACCATTTTTTCCCAAAAATTAAAAAAAGACTTAAAAGACTTGAAACAAAGACCTACAGACACTTATTTGATCAAGAATATGTAGCTTGATAGATAGACTAAGGGTTTGACTCCTCTCAAATGCAAAACGCGAAAAATTATAAAAAATAAAAAATAAAAAAAAAATAAAAAGAGAAGAAAGATGAAGAAGAGAGAGAGAGAGAGGTATAGCTTGGAGTGGAGTTTCCCTTGTATCAAATTGGTGAAATTAAATATTGATGGGTGCTTAAAAGGTAAATAGTGTAGAATTGTGGGCTCTTTATCAGTGGTTCTCTCTTCTATGGAATTTAGGATGAATCAGACTTGTTGGCAAACTTGAGCCTCATTAATTGGCATGAATTTTGAAAGAAAAAAAAAAAAAAAAAATATATATATATATATATATAGTCTCTTCTTATAAGGTTAATTTAACCTAATTTTACTTTAGGTCACTTTCCAAAATTCTATCTTTGATTTTTATTTTTTAAAACCAACAGTTGGATTAGATCTACTTCATGTGAAGGTCATCTAACCTGATTTTTAGTATGCATCAGTTATAAATGTGAGATTGAAATACCAAAAATCGAATTAATCTGAGATTGAAAACTATTTCATTTATAAATGTCCAAAATAAGCGATTGTCATTGATTAAAAAATGTAATTTTTAGTTCGAATAATAATCAATTTCAAATCAACTTGATTTTTAGTATGCATCAGTTATATGATAAGGTTATCTAATCCAACGATTAGTTTTAAAAAATAAAAAATTAGAAATTGAATTTTGAAAGGTCATCTAACCTAAAGTTAGGTTACGTTAGAATGTTCAAAGGGGACAAACTGTGAAAGGAATTGATGATTGGATTTTTGGGGTTTTGTCACTGTTAGTCTTAGCCTCTTAGGACCCTTGAAACGATGACTTTCCAGAAGAAGAAAGGCCTTGAAGTGACTTTCAAACTAGTACCAGGGCAGGGCAAGGTAACAATGCCGCCTTATGTTTTGAATGCTTCAAAGATGAGACTAAGGCTGTGTGTTTTGTGAAGAAACTTTGTATAGAAAATTAAGGGAGAAGGAAAAGTAAAAGAAAATGAAGTTGCTTTTCCAATAAAGTATTTGGCTTAATAAAAAGTTGCACGAAAATAGAGCCTAAACTTTCCATAATGTATAGAAAAAAAAATATGTACAGAAAAGGTTTTGAGGGAAATCATTTCTTGCAAAAAAGAAAAACAACAAAGTTGAGTAGAATTTTATTTTATTTTATTTTATTCCAAACATATGAATTAAAATTCTAAATCAATTATATTCTGTTGAAACAAATTCTATTCTATTTAGAATTGGTTCCAAACAGAGTACTAGTGGTAGAATCGACACTTTCCTTTCACAAAAATGAGGAAAAGTAATTTTATTTTTCTTTGCCTTAACTTATTATTATCAATCAAACAAAGTCTAAGAGTTTAATGGGCCAATACGAGTTTGGGCCAGATCTTCTTCAGTCCTTTTTCTAATGCGGGTCCAAAAATCGGACTCTAGTACTACACTACTACCCCAAGGAAAGCCCAATCACAAAGTTTTTGACTTTTTGCCATTCGACAAATAATAAAAAAGTAATAATAACTACTAATCGAGCACACACGATGTGTGTGCAACACATCTTTTCAAGTTTTCACTTCATTAGTGGAACTAATATGTCAGTTTCCAAGTTCTTTTAAACCGCATGTGTATGTGAGAGAGAATTAAGGGGAAATAGGTCATGGTGGGTTTTTTAAAGTTTATAAAATTACCAAATCGTCTTTTAGTTTTATTAACTTTTAAGGTTGTTTTAATAAAAAAAAGAAGAGAGAGAGAAGTATAGTTTGGAGTGGAGTTTCCCTTGTATCAAATTGGTGAAATTAAACATTGATGGGTGCTTAAAAGGTAAATAGCATAGAATTGTGGGCTCTTTATCAGTGGCTCTCTCTTCTATGGAATTTAGGATGAATCAAACTTGTTGGCAAACTTGAGCTTTATTAATGGGCTTGAATTTAGAAAGCAAAAAAAAAAAAATATATATATATATATATAGTCTCTTCTTATAAGGTTAACTTAATTTTACGTTAGGTCACCTTCCAAAATTTATCTCTGATTTTTATTTTTTAAAACCAATCATTGGATTAGATCTAATTCATGTGAAGGTCATGCATACCAAAAATCAAATTAATCCGAGATTACTATTTCCTTTATAAATATTCAAAATAAGCGATTGTCATTAATTAAAAAATATAATTTTTGGATCGAATAGTGATTAGTTTCGGATCAACTTGATTTTTAGTATGCATCACCTACATAATAAGGTTATTTAATCCAACGGTTGGTTTTAAAAAATAAAAATCAAAGATAGAGTTTTAGAAGGTCACCTAACCTAAGAGCATCCACAATGGATGCTTTAACTTCCTGACATGTTAAAGTAATTTATCCAATCAAAAAGCAACAGGTGGAGACTTTAGTTTTGGCTAAAGAGACCAACTTCTTTAACATTTGACGTGCTACAATAGAGTTGTTTGCTCTTTCATTAACTACAAAAAGCATCCGTTTCATCAATTTACCGTACGGTTTGAAAAAACTACCAAATGGCTATAGGGGAAGGTTAACACAAGAAACTAAAAAAAAAAATTAAAAAAAAAAAAAAAGATTAAAAATTCATAACGTGCCAAGGTGGCACATTACTGTCGTCCCTAACTGTCGAGGGAAGGTTAACGTCCAACAAGTTTAACACCTGACTTAGCCTATCCATTGGAGCAACAAAAGGCGTCTTTTGCCCCTTAAATATAAAGGCTGACACTAAAAGGACTGGTAAAAGCATCCATTGTGGATGTTCTAAAGTTAGGTTACGCTTGAATGTTCAAAGTGGACAAACTACAAAAGGAATTGATGACTGGATTTTTAGGGTTTTGTCACTGTTAGTCTTAGCCTCTTATGACCCTTGAAACAATGACTCTCTAGAACAATGACTTTCTTAAACATATGAATTAAAATTCTAAATCAATTCTATCCTATTGAAATAAATTCTATTCTATTTAGAATTGGTTCCAAACAGAGTACTAGTGGTAGAATCCACACTTTCCTTTCACAAAAATGAGGAAAAGTAATTTTATTTTTCTCTTCCTTAACTTTTTATTATCAATCAAACAAAATCTAAGAGTGTAATGGGCCAATACGAGTTTGGGCCAGATCTTTCTTGAGTCTTTTTTCTAATGCGGGTCCAAAATTGGGACGCTGGTACTACCACATGGAAAGCCCAATCACAAAGTTTTTGACTTTTTGCCATTCGACAATTAATAAAATAATAATAACAATAATAAGGGAGACATATTGTAACCCCAAAACCTTACCTGTATACCCTATAAATTTTTATTTTTTAAAATTTTAAAAAAAATATAAAAACTTTTTTAGAAAACTTTTTTTTGCAAAGTTGTTCAAAATGATGTTTTATTGTGGACTGTGCAAACACTTTTCATAAAAAAAACTTTAATATATTTCTAAAACTTAAAAAAATCAAAATTAATGGGTGTACAAATAAAGTTTGGGGTTGCAATAACCGGACCCTAATAATAATAAAAAAATGTTTTTCAGTATTAGTTTTGAAGAAAACACTTGTTCAAAATAATGTTTTCAAAGAATTTTGCAAACACTTTTCATAAAAACATTTTATATATTTCTAGAACTTTTAAAAATCAAAATTAAAGGGGTGTACTAACAAATTTTTGGGGTTACAATAACCGGATTCTTTAAGTAAAAATATATTTAAATCAGCCCACACATCGGTTTAAAGTTGACAGAAAGTTTCACTACAATAACTTTAGTCGACACATATGGTTAAAAACCTAACATAACTCTTATAATGATTTTGTGCGTGAAATCCTTGTAGAGTCCTCTTCATAGCTTTCCTTTCTTCTCCCTAAGGTAACCAAATTACTATGAGCCCCTTAATAACCTAATGCTTATAGAGTGCATTGAAATTGCAACCAAGTAGGTCATAAAAATCAAGTTGTCTGTCAATTAACCATTTGTGATGATTCATAACAAGGATCATGGCATAAAAGATTACTTGTTGAGCTTAATTTTAACAATAGACTGGGTGTTTAATCCCGCCGCTGATCATGAGATGCTCAGTTGACTCCTAAACCTTTGTGGAAAGATGGATTATTCAATGATTCATGCACAAGGGTAAGGAATTTTGGATGAACTTCTCACTTCTGCAAATGGGTTTAAGCCTCGCTGCTCGTCAATGGAGAATTTTCTTTCCCTCGACCTACACAAAAATCCAAAATCACATTAGAAGTAGTAGAATTTTATTTTATTTTATTTAATTAGTCCTTTAGCAGAGCCTAGACAAGCCCTTCTGCCATCCAACGCCCTTAGTCCTCGCCCTACCTTTTTTTCCCAAAAATTAAAAAAGACTTGAAAGACTTGAAACTAAGACCTACAGAAACTTATTTGATCAAGAATATGTAGCTTGATAGATAGACTAAGGGTTTGACTCCTCTCAAACGTAAAACGCAAAAAATTTAAAAATAATTAAAAAAATAAAAAAATAAAAAAAGAAGAGAGAGAGAGAGAGAGAGGGGTATAGCTTGGATGGAGTTTCCCTTGTATCAAATTTGTGAAATTAAACATTGATGGGTGCTTAAAAGGTAAATAGTGTAGAATTGTGGGCTCTTTATCAGTGGTTCTCTCTTTTATGGAATTTAGGATGAATCAGACTTGTTGGCAAACTTGAGCCTCATTAATGGGCTTGAATTTAGAAAGAAAAAATATATATTCACCTTTTAAAATTCTATATCTGATTTTTATTTTTTAAAATCAACCGTTGGATTAGATCTACTTCATGTGAAGGTCATGCATACCAAAAATCAAGTTAATCCGAGATTAAGAACTATTTCATTTATGAATATCCAAAATAAGCGATTGTCATTGATTAAAAAATGTAATTTTCAGATCGAATAGTAATTAGTTTCGGATCAACTTGATTTTTAGTATGCATCACCTACATGATAAGGTTATTTAATCCAACGGTTGGTTTTAAAAAATAAAAATTAGAGATAGGGTTTTGAAAGATCACCTAACATAAAGTTAGGTTACGCTTAGATGTTCAAAGTGGACAAACTACGAAAGGAATTGATTACTGGATTTTTGGGGTTTTGTCACTGTTAGTCTTAGCCTCTTAGGACCCTTGAAACAATGACTATCCAAACATATGAATTAAAATTCTAAATCAATTCTATTCTATTGAAATAAATTATATTCTATTTAGAATTGGTTCCAAACGGAGTACTAGTGATAGAATCGACACTTTCCTTTCACAAAAATGAGGAAAAGTACTTTTATTTTTCTCTTCCTTAACTTTTTATTCTCAATCAAACAAAGTCTAAGAGTGCAATGGGCCAATACGAGTTTGGGCCAGATCTTTCTTCAGTCCTTTTTGTGATGCGGGTCAAAAAATCGGACGCTGGTACTACCACATGGAAAGCCCAATCACAAATTTTTTGACTTTTTGCCATTCCACACATAATAAAAAAATAATAATAATAAGGGAACCATATTGTAACCCTCAAATCTTATCTGTATACCTCATTAATTTTTATTTTTTAAAATTTAAAATAAATATATAAAAACTTTTTTAGAAAATATTATTTTTGCAGTCGTTCAAAATGATGTTTTATAGTGGATTGTGCAAACACTTTTCATAAAAAAAACTTTAATATATTTCTAAAACTTTAAAAAATCAAAATTAATGGGTGTACAAATAATGTTTGGGTTTGCAATAACCGGACCCTAATAATAATAAAAAAATGTTTTTCAGTATTACTTTTGAAGAAAACACTTGGAAATTCAAGGAAACGGACCTAGCCCAGCCCGGCCCACCTGTAACTAAGGGGTTTTTGCCAAAAAATTTATTTTAATATGTCCTATTTTTTTTATAACAAATGTACGAAAATCAAAGGTAGATCATAGAAAACTTTTTAGGGGAAATTGACGATTAGTCCACTTTTTGGTAAAATATTGGCAATTAATCAAGTAAAAGTTTTTCTAAATCAATTAATCAAGGAGACTGAACTTATTTATCAATTAGTCACATATGTTTTAAAAATGCTTGGTTTACCCTTATTATTACTAAGAGCACTCCCATTGTGGTTATTAAGGGCACCCTATGTAACTAACTTAGCTTTTTAGTATTATAATTTTTAAAAGCTCATAACTTACAATATACATATCTGTTTAAAAAAAAAAATTTATATTTTTGGAATCTACTCATTGATATTTTCAAAAAAAGATCCATATTAATTAGGTAATTATTAAAAAAATTAAAATCGTAAAATTTTACTACTTGACACAGTCTAACGTAATATTTCATAAAACTATAAAATTTTACTACTTTGTTAAATTGTAATCACTTAAAAAAAATGGATTGATCATCCCTTTGTAAAGTGCACTTATTTGCCTCTTGAACCTATTTTTAAGCTGGCTATTGCATATTTGCAAAGGGCATTAATTTTTTTCTTTCTTTCTTTTCAAAAGCTTAATTTTCTAATCAATGCAACCCCACCCATTTTTCTGTAATTTTTTCTTCCGCGTCTCTCTCTCTCTCTTTACTCTTTTCCTTCTCTTCTTCCTTCTCACGGCCAATTTCACCACTTATTTTACATTCTTTTCTAATGGTGTCTTTGAATATCATGGATATGCCCTTGCAATAGCAACGTCCCTTCTAGTCTTGTCTTAGTCACAACAGCAATTTCCAGTCAAGTTCGCTCCTCCATTTTGAACTCCAAGTCCTAATTGCACCTTTGTAACACAGCATCTTCAAACAAATCTGGATTTTTTTTTTCTTACCCTAAAAAAATGTCTCTCTTCATTGTTGCCAATATGTAAGGTATATATATAGTATGTGTGTAAATGTTTGTTGATGCGAAGGCAAAAGGGCAAAGGGAAAGTTTTTTAGAATATGGTGACAAGAGATAGAAGTGATGATCCTTTCCCCAACTGATCGATGCTGATTATACTATGCTATTTTTTTCCCTCATTTGAGAATTCAAGCCAGAAATCTAATAACAGAGAAAGAGAGAGAGAGAGAGATTTGGTTCACAATACCATGGCTTTTTATTTTGTTTTGGAAATCTCCATAGCCTACTCTAAAGTTCGTTTGAATAGTTGTCAAAACTTAACTATTGGACAACAAATAGTCGCCTAAGGAGGTCTTAAAGTCATTAGACGGTGGTCAGAGCTTGAACGGTAGTGATCACCTATATCGGAGGCTATAGGTGTAAGGTGGCAGTGGTTGGTTTGTATTGTTGCTGGAGTTGTTCCTTGGTTGGGGTTTGAGAAGAAAGAGATGGTGAGGGGGATCTTGGTTTGGGTTAAGGATGAAGAGGAGTAGGTGGAGAGAGGAGGGAAAAAGAAATAAAAGTGAGGGTATTTTGGTCAATAATGATAAAAATGGACTTATTGAATTAAGAAAAAAGTTAGGTAACTAATTGCTAAATAAGATATAGTTTCTTGACTAATAGCTAAATCCCTAACTTTTTAATTAGTCATGGGTCAACCACTGGTTGACTCGCTTGACTCAACAGGATGGCAAAACCAACAAATATATATATATTAAATTGCAAATTTATTAAAAAACTAAGAGATAACATAGTGGTCACTGGTTTAGATCTTAGTTGTGACGTCTTAGTTTAATCGTTGCGCTGGTACTCCTTTACCTTCTAGTTTCTACCTATTAACATGTCTTTCAGATTTATTAATGCATTCCGGATTTGTTTGATTGGTTGGACCATCAGTCTACTGGTCCAACCGGCTGGGCTGGTCACTGGTTTAGATCTTAGTTGTGACGTCTTAGTTTAATCGTTGCGCTGGTACTCCTTTACCTTCTAGTTTCTACCTATTAACATATCTTTCAGATTTATTAATGCATTCCGGATTTGTTTGATTGGTTGGACCATCAGTCTACTGGTCCAACCGGCTGGGCTGGTTTGTGTTTATTACACTGGTTAAGATATTCTTAGTATCTTGTATATTGCATAGTGTATGTTGAGTGTCTGAAATCTTATTACAGTATTGATTTCCTTTCGGGTTACACTCTAGGATCGAAGGGTTTAATAATTACTCAGTGTGTGTGGTATGGTTACGTATGCCCAAGGATTAGTAGGGATCAAAACCTCGGACATGCACTTGTATAGTGAATAGATTTCTGTTGTTCCAAATTAGTGGATCATCTCAGGTTTAAAAATACTTCTAGTCCCCCCCTCCAATCTAATCACCCATCATACTAAGTGGAAGAAAAAAAAAATTCAAAAATCAAAATGTCAAAAATAAATAAATAAATCACCCATCAATTTTTGAGTCTTAAATGAAAGGACGGTGGGCGATTGGACTGGACTATGGAGTTAAAGGCAAATAGACCAGAAGGGCGTTTGCTCCCAATAGAAGAACTTACATTGAAATTCATATCTAGTTTACTCGGATGAACGTGGGGCGTCGGCTAAAGATATTAGACTTTTGGTTAATTGGGTTTATGTTAAAAACTCTAAATCGGACTAAATAAATTTGGGCTTATCATATTGGTCCAAAATGATCTGAAAATACACATGTAATTTTTACTGCAATAGCATGGAAGTCCCAACATACATTTGAATCTGAACTAGATCGCACTTACAAGCTTTTTCTTTGTTGGATTTTTATGGGAGCACGGGCATTACCTTGCTCATCTGGACATTTGGATACATGTTTACAAAAACTGTAACCTCCCAAATGTTAGGCATGTCATAGACACTTGTTTGCATGCATGTCCGAGCACAAGTGGGGCATATGTCATGTTCAAATTGAATGAGAGCCCAGATATCCACTGGATTGAATCTTCATTGATCCGTGATTCGTCAACTTTTCATTGACCCATGATACCACCAAATCATGCCAAATGATGCATGTGGCACTACAGTTGCACACAAGTCTGTTCCCCGTGGGGTTGGGGGTGGGCGTGGCCGCGTGGTGCGCAATTTGAAGGACAAGTACTACTAGCCTTTCTATCTACTGGGATCTTTCACATCAGGCACATTATTCCTCATTCATTTCTGCCATGTTCTCCCTACTATTTGAGCATCATTCTTTTCCAGTACTTGTGGGGAAATGGCAATACTTCCTTACCATACTCTTGAAAAATCACTTCCCCATGACTAGTTAATTGAGACTTTGGAAGTGAGTGTTAGGGCAGAGACAATGTCTTTGTACATCTCTTCCACTGCTACATCAGCCCCTTACTGTTCATGTTTCTAGCAGAAACTATAGCAATAGTCAATTAGTGGCTCTCTTTGTTTTTCACCTAAAATTCTTTTCTATAACTAGTGCTATTTGAGTTTTAGGACACCCCCACCACCATAAATGTTGTCCTTGGTGGAACCTGCATTTCCAAATAAGGGGACAAAATTTTGGAAATTTTAATGTTGGAATTTGGAAATGAGGGCTCAATCAAACTATGAAGTTTTCTCAGTGCACTTTTTCTCATGTTTTTTGAGTTTTTAATGGGGCGGCCCATTCAGTAACCCAATATCCCTGATGTCTCTATTCTTTTGAGAAATGGGGGATGAACTGTGTGGTGCCCCCTATGGCTTGAATAGAGAACATCTCTTTGGATATGCATACAAAGCCTTTTAAAAACTTTCAGAAAGCAATTTAGAACCTTAAAAATGGAAGGCATTTCAAGTATGCATGAGAACTGTTTCAAAAATGTTCTTAAAAAAAAAAAAATGCCTTTGTAATTTTCAAAACTCAACTTAAAATGATCGACCATGTGAGATTGGTCAAGTGGTCAAACTCTTATTGTGCTTTCTAGAAGTCATCACTTCAACTCTTTACAAGTGTTGCTACCCATGTGAGTATGGAGTATCTCATACAAGCTGTTAAGAAATTAGTTTGGACTGAAATCTCAATAGGAGTAAAATTTGAAATATTCTTAATCGTTAATCCCCCGAAAAAAAAAAAAACAAAAAACAAAAAAAAAAAACTCAACTAAATAAAATCCTATTCTCTCATTGGCTAGTACTTCTATGTGTCCAACTTTTTAGTCCGTTTGATTTATACACAATACGTTCACACATCTTCTTTGGAAAAATGACAAGAATATTGGATATGTACATCCAAACTGTTGCGATAACTGCACATTAGAAACTAATTAATATATATATAAATTATTTGAAAGAAGAACAGTGAAATCCACATCGCCAGATAAATCTCATAATAGCAACTCATTTTCTTTTGGAAAATGCTGTTAATTCTTAATTTTTTCCTAATAAGGTGATGTAGCATCATTTAGAGAACACAAAACAGCCGAGCATTGAAAAGTGGTCGTTCATCAATCAAAATACCTATATATATATCACTTCGTTCACATCCAACGTGACAGCCTACATAACATGTTCCACGTCAATTGATTGATACGGCATAGCATGTAATGTGAAATATAACCTTTTTTTTTTTTTTTTTTTTGGGTTTTAAAGGTTCATTGGATCGGAACCAAGAGCAATGTATACAAGCGATGAATATCGTAGCACTAAGGAAAAAGAAAGAAGAAAGAAAAAGCATTGACGTAGAGAGAGAAATTAATTAGTAGATACAAAATTAGGTACCTAATAATGCTCTTTTCTTTGTCTCTTCCTTGCTTAGTCATTTGACCTCTCTTTTTAACACCCACAATTCATTTCCTAATACACATATTCCACTTCTAACAAGTGACAACAATGGTCCCCCAATTCCTAGTTGACCCACTTTTATCCTTTGGTTCAGTGACATAGTATTCGACGGCTGCAGTCTCTCCACAATCACTCTGCCTGTTCTACGGAAAAAAAAAAAAGAAAAAAAAAGGGATCCAACTGCCAGACTGCATGTCACAAGCACTCCCTCTCAAAGAAAATGATAATGCGGGGAAAGGCAGGCACACTGCAGAATTGAAACCGGTCCCCAGCTCTATACACTTTGTCCAAACACCCGAACCTTCAAAAAGTTCAAATTCTTCATTTGGTAACCCAAGCTAATACTTCGTATGGCCCTCTTGTGCCATCATCCACAGAGAACAATGTGCAAACAGCCCATCAATGGCTGTCCCTATAGCCACAAGTTCAAATCAAAGGCAGCAAAAAGCCAAATTTTCCCCCAACGGTGGTCCTCCTTAAGCAGAGTCATGAGAAGGGTGACTGCTCTCAAAATGAACTTATCCAAATTAAATTTCATTTTGGGGGGTGGTGTTTCCAATCAAATCCTAAATGTATTGCTCCAAAAGTAAATATTATAATGTTGTTGGGCTCATAATGTTTTGCAATCATAATCCTGTAATCTTTTGAAAGTCACTCCCCTATAAAGGTGTTCCAATCATTCACAATAGAGACTTGAAAATTTTATATTATATATACATACAAACCACAAAGGAGGACTCCTTGAAAAATTAAAAACTTGGGAAGTCTTCTGATATTTGTTCAGATGAGAGAGAGAGAGAGAGAGGATACTTTTGGAAGAGCAATTCAGAAAAGCAACATTTGGTGGTTCGTTAGGTCGCCATGAGCCCATGAAAGCCATCATTCACACACATCCTCTCTCTCTCTCTCTCTCTCTCCCCACAGTGCTTTTTCAGGAGCACCAAACAAACTGCTCACGGCTACAGTTCAAAAAAACCCGGTCCCTGCAAATGAGCTGTGCCGTACCCTCCCTCCCTCTCTCTGACCACTAATCAGGACCAACCAAACACGAGGTTGGTAAAAAGAAAGGCTACGCGTTGCTAGTTGTGACTCCCATCCAACGGGCAGGCCCACTATTTCAAGGTCTCAATTGATGCAAATGCACATATCATCATACACCACAACAGTACCTTAAAAACTGGCAGCCAAAAAAACAAGAGAAAAGGAGAGAGAACTCATAGCACAGCAGTAAGGCATGCATGCTATATAACCCATATGACATAGAGAATAAAGCTGCTATTTTTGGAATTTTCCTACTTGGTTCTTTCCTTAAATCTTTATACATATTTAGTCAGAAAATACAAGCTTAATATCCCAACAAATAAAATTGGAACTAAAAGAAAAAAAAAGCATTTTTTTTTAATTACCCACAAAAAGAGACAACTATTTCTGTCTGTGCATAGTTCATCAACCTTACCCTACCTTACCATTATGGTATGGTTGGTATGAGACCCAAAATCAGAGTAAATGAAAAGAGCCCAAAACACCCTTTTTTTCTTCCTACTTTTCTTCATGTTTCTTCTCTCTTTATAGAGCAATTTCAGTCTGCAAAGTAGTAGCATTGAACCCCACCTGTTGTTGTTGCTGCTCAACCTCCCACATTGCTTTGGCAATCGCTCCATCATGGGCAGGCACGTACTCCTTTTTCAAAAAACAAAAACAGTATCATCATATTTTCACACAAACAAAACCTTACAGAAGAAAAAAAAAGGCGACACCAAGATGGTAATATGAGAAAACATCTTTCTCTCCATCTCCAGATTGTCTTTTCCACATATGAAATAGAATTTATTAGACCCCAAAAGAAAAAAAAATAAAGTAGCAAGAAAATGTGAAACCCACCTCAAGTTTTTGAACTAGTTCTTTGGCGTTGGGTGCAGAGACAATGATGTGCCTCTGAGAAGGCCTGATGAAGCCATCATCAACAGCTTTGTCGATGAAGGTGAGGAGGTAGTTGTAGTACCCATCCACGTTGAGCAAACCCACCTGCAGATATTTGTGAAAAAGATTTTCAACATGATTTTCCCTTACAGTAAATGAAGGGAAGAGAAATCAAACAAACACTACAACATTTTTTTTTTTTTTTTGTGGGTGTTCGGGTTTTTGGCTTACAGGCTTATCATGAATACCCAACTGAGCCCAGGTGATAACTTCCAATAACTCCTCCAAAGTGCCATACCCACCTGGACAAAAATGCAAACAGTGAACAAACTCCATTTATTTTTAGGAAAGAAGAATAAAAACTGCAGTAGCATAAAATATATATGTAGCACAAGATGAGACCTGGTAAGGCAATGAAACAATCAGAATGGCGGGCCATCTCAGCCTTCCTTTGGTGCATGTCGGCTACTGGTTTCACCTCCCCAACAGTTTCACCAGTTATCTGTAGCCACCACCACATGATACCAACATTTTCATACACCATGAAACCAAATAGCTACACTAAACAAGAGTTCAATCCAATACTACAAGAACGAGAAAACCCCAAACATAAAAAATCAAAATCAAAACCCATCAGTGAGAATATGCACCTCTTTGCACATCAGAGTCCTGGGAATGATCCTACAAACAAAAAAGACAGAAAATTTTAACAAGGAGAAAAATATACATAAATGGAAATCCACAAGGGCATGCGAGGATGATTAATTGTACCCAAGAACATGGCCTCCACCACGATGAACGGCCTGAGAAACCAATCCCATCAGCCCAATACTCCCACCACCATACACAAGGTCCAACCTCCTTGACACCTGCATAAACACCATTAAAAAAAAAAACCCTTCAGTGTAAACCAAAGAGAAAAAGGCAATAGAAGAATAGAAATGGGTATGGGGATAGAAGTGTACCAGCTCTTGGCCTAATTCAATGGCAGCATCTCTATAGCAATTTCTCTTCCCAGTACTGCTCCCACAGAACACACAAACCCTCTTGAATCTTGAATTCACCACTATCTCCTCCATATCTGTGGTGGTTTGGTTTTTGGTTTTGCTAGTTGGAGCCTAAAGGAGCGCGTGGGGTGGAGGTAAGAAACTCGTCCTTCCACTCTGGTCAGAGGATAAAAGTGAAATGGAACCACCACTATATATAGAGACTCCATATATTATATAAAATATATATCATCTAAATAAATAAATAAAAATTAAGAAATGGAATAACAAAACAATATTTTTTTAGGGACAAAAAAAAAAATACTGGAACAAATGGACAGTCATGGAGATAAAGTAAGACAAAAGGGCAAAACAGACAGGTTCTTGGGAATCGAGCAACCTCCCCTGTTCCAACACGTGTCATTATGCGGTGCCAAAGTCGTGAGGGTTCTATATCTCCATTCTTGTAATAAAAGCACTATCCAAATTTATATTCCCTATTTTTTTTTTTATTACACTGTGACCCAATCCGGATGTAAATCATATAAAGTTATAAAACCCTCTGGGTTCGTTTTCTCAGGGGTCATTGTTTTTGTGCAAGTCATCCTGCCTACTCTTGAACTCTAGACTCTTGAGGCTTTAAGATTCACATTGATTCAATGGTGATTATCTATAGAAGCCATTTCATACGATGGTTGCGGGGTAAGCCCAATTATCTAACTAAAATCACACATTATTCCCAGTTATCAATAACCTGCCTAATTTATTTTCTAATTAAAGATCCTCAAATACAACATTATTTTAGTAAAAGGCGAAAGAATAGTTCGCTTTGTGCTCACAGCACGACTGCGTAAATATAACATTACTTTAAACTAACCATTGCCCTTTTGAATTCAACATTATTCTAATTAAGCTTACTTTTACCTATACTTAATCATTGTCCAATAAGAAAATGCAAGCTCACGTGCCTATAGTTTTCATTGATCAGACAATCATATGCGTTACATCAAAAAGATGAAAGAATAGGATTGGCCTTTTACCAAATCTAAGCACTAAGTTCAACAGATAACTCTGGACAGTTATATTTGATTGCGAATCAGAAAAATGCAAAGTATTGGATAGATAGATAACAAAATGACAGATTATAAAAATTTGCCACAAATTTGAACTGTACAAATTTCTAACCACGTAACAACGAAGTCAGAATGAGTTTGACGGACGACTCCACTCGCTCGGAAAATTATGTCTTGTAACTAGGTTCAAACTAAGTCCATTACACTACCTAATATCTTTATGATTGTTGACTCAAATCGATCTCAAGGAAAAACAATGTTTCTATGAACACACCTTCTCTAAGCAATTGCTACTTTAGTTTAGTGTTAGTGATAAGGTGCAAAACAAGCATCTATGATCAATCTTATAAATGGTTTTTTTTTTTTCAATAAAAAAGCCAACCAATCATTCATTGTCATGTAAAAAAATGAAACGACAAAAATGACATTTTACCGAAAGAAAGCATTAAGTAAGCTACAAAACTCTAGATAGACATTAAAGTTTACACATAAAAAAAACATACAAAATATTGAATAGCTAAATAACAAAATGACAGATCATGAAACATATGTTTTTATGGCTAAACAACGAAGCTATCACGAGTTTGGCAAACGACAGACCTCATTGACTTGAATAATTTTGTCCCCCAACCAGGTTTATATTGAATCCACTACACTACTTGATGTTCCAATGGCTGTTGAATTAGTAGGTCACTGAAAAAAGTGGTCCCGCGTAGCAAGTTGTCCTCACTCTAAACAAGTACAATAAGGGTTATCATCAAATCAAAGAAGCCAAAAGGCAAAGAGGGGAATCGACAGCTCAAAGGAAAAAAAAAAAGGGTCGAACTTACTATTGAACAATAAAATGAATTTAAAAAAACATTGACATAACCTAGCAACCCAACAAAGTTATCAGCCATGCCACTCCCACCATACTTGCCAAATTACAAGCAATTCCACTAATACTAATAGTTGTTATATGTAGTAGGAGCCTAGGAGCCCATCACTGTAATAGTGAACCTTTTTTTTTTCTTTTTTTTTTTTTTTTTAACCTTATATATCTTTTTTCTTTTTTTTTTCAAAGGAGTTGGAGTCCAAGGCCACGGTTTAATTTTATTTAACATATTTTCGTAATTATGATGAGAAAATCAACCCACACAGTCCCACCCTTGCCTTCCCTTCCCTCTCGGCCACCACGGCACGGGAGCCATCTCTCCCTCTGGCTGCAATAAATGTTTGTAATCATAATATAGTGGCGTAGTGGCAAATACACGTGCAGAACCTATAGACCGATCAAATCAAAGATTAGCGTTGCACATCTAGAGAGAAGAGAAGTGAGACTCCAAGGCCATCGTAGGGCGTGAAATTGAGCTGATAGAGTGAAGCCGGTGAGTAAAAGGTTTGGGGGCTGCGCGTGGGGGTTGCTAGCGTTCAATTTAGGTTGAGGTTGATGATTGGTTCTGATAATTCTGATGGGAAATTTTGATCAGACCGGCCAATTCTCTCTGCGGCATTTAAAGCCCATTTGCCATCCCAAAAACCCAAAAAAAAAAAAAAAAAAAAATCCAAAAGGCCTAGCCATACTCTGACGAGAGACTCTTGCTTTTATCCACACACCAAAGCAAATGCCCCACCACAAGTTATCTCACCGTCAAAAACACCCCTTTTTCTCACTGCTGCTTCTTTGTAATAGGGATGGGCTTCTAGGAGGTGCTCTCATGGGGTGTTTTGGTCAGGTTTTATGTTTCTCCATTTCAAGGGATATTGCACTAATTTTAATATATGTGATTCCTTTTGCCGACTTGAAAAATAAATAAAAAATAAAGGAAAAATAAATATCTTTCGGAAGTGCACCCTAATGCTGTGTTTCATTGGGTGAAAAAGGGGAGGGAAGGAAAAAGGAGGGGAGAAAAGGGATGGGAAGGGAAGGTATATTTATTCCCGTATAATGTGGCTAGAATTTCTTGTCAATTTTCATCTACAGGTTAGTCTACGACGCCTTAATTGAATTAATATAAATATTACATACTCAATGTGATAAATATAATAAAATAATATATTTTCTAAATTATGTGTCTAAAATAATTAAACATGTCATGAGAAAAGGAATGATAGGACCTTCACAAAAAGATGGACCCATACATATGGACTTTGCACAAAGGACCATCTCATTTCGTATTTCGAAACTCAAATAGCATTAACCAATTCTCAAACACCCTCAAAATCCCCTCCCTCTTTTCTCTTCCTCCATCCACACCCTTCAAATATGAAAATGTAAAATAAAATAAAATAAAGAAGAAGGAACAAGAAAAATATATAGGGAAAATGCTCAAGTTTTTTATACCAATTCATATGACAGATAATGTTGAGTACATTTTTTTATTATTATAAATGAACTAACTAATGAGGTAAAATCACATCATTTGTCACATGAGTTGGTATAGAGAATTAAGGTAAAAATTGTTGTATTTAGTACTACTCTAATATGTATTAATGCAATCAATGAGAGTTAGTCTGTTGGTAAAAAGGTGAACTGTAAATTCATACATTTCATATTCGAAACCAGTCAATCTTTTTTAGCCATCCGCCAGCAAAGGTTAATAGTCTGAACGTTAAACGAGTTCATAGGATGGTGATCTTACATGAGGAGCATGGATTAGTTAGGTTCTGACAATTCAAACACCTCGTTCCTTCCTCCCTCCAAATAAAAAAATAAAAAAATAAAAAATGAAAGCAGTGGAAATTTTTTTACTTTCTTTCGGGTGATGCCTTTTTATACCAATTCGGTAGATATGTCTAACATATAACTGGTGGGAAGAATTCCATTTCGTTTATTTTTTATCTTTTATTTTTATATTTGATCATATACACAACACAAAAATAAGACAACCCATATAAATGATACAGTTCAGATGTAACGTAGACCAAAAGAAAACGAGTTAGGGACAAGTAATATATATTTTCCCAAATCTTTTTATGTACCAAACCAGTACCCGTCAGCCCGTAGGATGAATCCACCACGGTTGTTGCACAACCCTTGGTTGCATCGGAATTATTAACACACAGTCGATTTTTAATTGATGAATTAATAAATAGCAGTTACATCATCATCATAATGACTATCATGATTATCACCATCACCCTCATCCTCTGGTCTCTCATTTATATCTGCCGACTCGTACGTACAGGGCAGAGTTAATTCACTAATCAGCCATCTCTTGGTGGCCATTGGTCACTGCAGAAGCCCAATTCAAAAAGATTTGACACCACATTAGAGTTTCGTTCTTCCCTTCTGTTTTTTTCTTTTAATTAATTACATGACTTGCATAAGGTGGTGGTAGTGGTGCTAGGGCCATTCAACGTGATGGGGTTTCAGCTGAACTTTCACAGTTTGGTGTAGCGTGAGACAAGTGTTAAAGAGAAAGGGACATGCAATCACTTCTCGTTAGGGGAGTTTTTGGCTTTGATTTTACTGATCAGCAGCCTCCAAAGTCCAAAATACTGGTAAGAGTAAGAACCCAACACGGCATCTCTCCCTTTCTGAACCCACATTTGGTTACTGGAGAGGGACCCACTATTGGTGTTGGGTTGGGTCTAGCCAGAGTGGCTTTCTAATCTCACTGTCTTAGGGCATAGAGGGCAGTGACTCGTAGCTACAACCAGGTGTGGTGGTTGGAGTTTCATGAGATGAGTCATTTCAAATAATAATAATTATTATTTATCAAAATAACAATGATAATAATAAAGATTAGGACCATATCCCTTTCACCTCTTTTAGGGACCCACTATTGGTGTTGGGTTGGGTCTAGCCAGAGTGGCTTTCCAATCTCAGTGTCTTAGGGCATAGAGGGCTGTGACTCGTAGCTACAACCAGGTGTCGTGGTTGTTGGAGTTTCATGAGATGAGTCATTTCAAATAATAATAATAATTATCTGTCAAAATTAACAATGATAATAATAAAGATTAGGACCATATCCCTTTCACCTCTTTTAGGAGCCCACCTAATTGGATTATCATTAGATAATGATTTATAACCTTTAATGCACATATTACAATCTCATATGTGGGTGTTGAGTGAGCGATTTTGAATTCAAATTTATAAAAAACTAATAATATTCATTTATTGATATTTGCCATATTGAAGATTTGGGGTATAGGAAAATTATCTTGATTGTCAAAAAAAAAAAAAAAAAAAAAAATGAGTGTGTTGCATAACTTATTTTAACACATTCTTATAATATTGAGTGGTATTTTGTTTGCTTTTTAGATAAAAAGATAAGAAATCATATATATATGTAGAGAGTTGATGATACGTGGAATATTTTGAAATATCCTGTTTGATCACAATCGTTCGTAAAAAACACGCATGCATTTATAAGTACGTACGTATCGTTTACGGGCGGTCGTGATCGAACATGGTATCCAGAATATCTTAGATATGATCAAAACTTTTATATATATATATATATATATATATATATATATATATGCACAAATCCTATTGTATAAGCATGATTTGAAACTAGAAACACCCTGCCGTCAAAGAGAGAAAACAAGTGATTAAGCTAGAAGACAATTGACATAATTTTCCACTTAATAAGGGGTTTCTAATTGGGTCCCAATGCTCCCAACCTCTGTAATTATTTTTCCGTAGCCCGACCAATCTAAAATTCCAAATTAACCGATGGAGAATCAGTGGCTCACCCTTCCGATCAGCTGAAGCAAGCCAAGTCCAATAAACACTATACTGACTCCTAGCTCTGCACAGGACGTTGTTTCTCACTTTCTCATTGAATGCGGCTGACCTTTCGTTTGTACCTTTGCAGAATGTCGGATCTATCTCTGGGCTATGGCCCATTCAACACCATCGGACATAGAGAGAGCTAGGCACGTTGGGTTCCCTCTCCGTCTTAAATCTTTCTTCATAAAGTAGGGAGCATTGAAGAAGATACTATCGGCACTGTTTATAATAGTTTCCCACATTTTTTAAGTGGGGAGAATGAAAGATAGTGGAAATTTTCATGGGAGTTCAAATTATGTCTCCCCAAAGAAATGTCAAAATTTGATAATTCTGACAACTTTAATTTCACTTTTTCAATCAAGTCTGCTAACGCTTGAGAATTTTATTTTTTTATTATTATTTTTTTTAAAGTGTAAAATTTTGATTGCATAGGATATGGCATATAACAGATGTACTCATAAAATTACCACTGTTAGAACTCATAAAAATGCATGTTATATATATATATATAAACCACACACACACATGGTAAACATGAAGAATTGTGATTCTTCTAAATGCTTCTACATACAATAATAAAGAACCCGACGGCCTTAGTCCTACCCGGCGGCTCTAGTTATTACTACACGTTTGTTTGATCGGTATTAGAAGAAAACAGAAAGAAATCCATTGAAATCTCATTTTATTGTGGTCACTAACTATCAAAATCTCATTTTATTCGATTCTGATTCATTCTAATTCCGACCAAACAAATATATCATTTTCTAAGTTTCCAAATCTAATCAGGACAACTTATCACAAATTCTAATGTATTAAACACACATAATACAATTCCCACATGTATTACTGAAAACTCTAAAATTGGATTTTAGGTTCCCAAACAGTCAAAAAAACCTCATCTAGAACTCACTTTTACAAAATCACCATAAATAATTTATAAATTTATTAAAACAAAATATAAGTTACAAAAGTCCAAAAAATTCTTATAATATGGTCCATAAATTTTTTCCTTTTTCCTCCCTTTCTTTTTTTTTTTTTTTGTTTTTTTTTTTTGTTTAACTTGATAATTGGTTAGGTACAAAAAGGACAGGGTTGGAGCTGAGGAATCTAAAAACATACTCGATCAAAAGGCAGTAGGCCTTAACCACTACCACCACCCCCTAGTGTAGTGGCATTTTTTCAGCATGCTCCATGATGGGTACGGTGCACCATTCCATCCAATTGTCGATCAAGGTTCACATATCCTATTATAGCAGCAGCCTATTAGCAATGTAGGCGTATGGGAGTTGAGGTGAAAGGCTGAAAGATCCGTCATCCATGGAACAATGGCCGGCCGGAGCTGCTACCTACGTACTAGCTTGTTAAACAGGTAACGGTACAACAGATCCACAGTGAAGCGGCCTGTATTTGGCATGCAACAGTTTTTCATAAAAGCAAACCGTGTAGATACATCAACACTGGAAAACGCGCGTGCATCAAAGAGACTCGAATTGAGTGAGAGAGATGGCCAAGAGAGGGATGGTGCTGCGCTGCGCAGAGCGGCGCAAATGATTACCAGCGCCGTCTCCAATATTTGTATTCACTGTACCTTCCTCTCTGTTTGTTGAATTAAATGACTTTCTTGTCATCTACATACCAATTTTTTTCTTAGTCCCACCACGCTCTTTCAACTGCAAATTTTCACTAAATGGGATCCCCACCCTCTCAGGAAGATAAACTATTTTTATTAATTTTTTTATTTTAAAACATTTTTCTATTTAGAAAAATTAAATTATTATTATTTTTTAACTTTTTTATATTACTCTTAATTGTTTTAATTATTACTTTTAACGAAAACCAAATACCAAACAAAAAATTCTCCTTTTGAAAGATTTTAAAAAATTATAAATCAATGTAACAATAACTTTTTTTAAATAGTATGTTTTGTCAAATTTTTTTTTTTTTTTTGTGAGATGGAAAGAATCTCATATACCTAACATGGTATATTTTTGGATCACAGAGTGATTCTTCTATATAATTATGATATGATCATAGAATATTACAAGTCTTTAAGAATAAAGGAAAGTGAAATCCAAAAATGACAGACATTCTCATGTTGCACCACTCCCATTGAATTTAATTGTTATATATGATCATTGCATAGCCAATTAGCCACCACAACAAGTGGAAATTGGAGAAGGAGACATTTTGTAGGCCTGTGGGGTACGTCCATTTAAAGATTGGGTTCGTTTGACACTTTTATCGTCAGGCTTGTAATGGGAGGGGTGAAACATTTATTGAGTGGGTCCACCATTATAAGGGAGTGATCATGGATTTGAGTTTAAGCCCCAAATGTCGTAGGTTCCAATTCTAAGACGCTCCAACTGACTTGGATTCAATACACAATTATGAGTCTCATTTTAATGTATTGAGAGCTGGGATTGTTGAAGTGTCCAAGAATTTTTGTTTCTTTATTTTGTGAAACGAAACCAAACTTTCAGCACGACTAATCTTCTAAATAGGAGTAAAGACGGTAAGAAAATCCCACCCACCCAGCGTTAGTTAATGTAAATAAGGAACCTAACAAGCCTTTGGACTGGACTACACAACGGCCAGTAGGGTTGCAAACGAGCTGAGCCAAGTCGAGCCGAGTTTTGGAGTATTCAAGCTCGACTCAGTTAAAAGCTTATTTATTTATAAACAATCCGAGCTTTAAACGAGCTTAATTTATTGTGCTCAAGCTCGGCTCATTAAGATTTTAAAAAGCTCAGGTTCGGCTCGGTTTAGTTCGGTTCGGCTCGTTTAACTAAACAAGCCGAGCTTAAGATTGAGTTCGAGCTCGAGCTTGTGTTCAAGATTGGTTTGATTTCGTGAATGTGAGTTTTAAACATTAAGATAAAAGTTCACAAATCCTTAAAAATCTTCCTCGGATAAGTACAAGATATAACTACTAAGGAAGAATTATCTCTTTCATGTTAATTGGTCCACTCTGCAAAGAGAAGCCAAAAATAAATTAGGGTATTTCTACAAGTCCCTTAATGAGCCTACTAATAAGCTATTTTATGAACCTTTTAACGAGCCTATTTGCGAGCCTATTCACGAGCCCTTAACAAGCTTGTTCACGAACGTAAACGAGCTAAGCTATGGTTTGCTCAAGCTTGGCTCGTTTAATAAACGAGCCTAGTATTCAAGCTTAAGCTTGGCTCATTTATTAATCGAACGAGCTCAAATGAGCTTTTATCAAACTTGTTTACGAGTTGTTTATGAACGATTCAATTCATTTGCAGCCATAACAACGGGTAGTCCAATCCCATTTCCATAACTCATTTATCATAGTCATTACTCATTACACACACTTGGGATGAGTTGAATTTACAATTTCTTTCAAATTCTTCTTTTTAAGGGATAGGCTCATTGGTTTCTACGGTTATACTATTGACACTTTAGCATATAACTGCCATATTCAGCGAACCAATAAATTTTACATGTCAGCAAGTATACCAAATTTGTAAATTCTACAATTTTCCATTCTAAATTTGGAGCCTATATTTCTACGCATCCATGGATGGCATCCACACCCTTTTAAAGTGGAATTACCATAGAAAGATGCGGAATGAACTAAAAAGGTGTGAAAATAGCCCCTCCATAAGGATTGAAGACCTATCTAATGCAGAAGGTTGTAGGAATGATAACTTGTAACTGTATTCTAGAAAAAAAAAAAAAATGGAGGAAAGATTTATACTCCATCTATTCTTATTTTATTGGTCCTTCTTCTTCTTTTTTTTGTTTTTTTTTTTTTTTTGGGATGTTCTAAAATTATAGTCCCATTCAAAAAATCAATGATTCTTTTGATTTGATTTCCTAAAATATCATTCGTCATAGGTATTTTATATTTTTTTCAATATTTGTACACTTAAAGGCAAAACTGAAATATTGAAACATATACACTGATGTAAAAGTATTTAATATAGGGCTTTCCTGAAATAACGTGATATTTCAAAAGTTATGTTAATTAAGAACGGGGGAATATGTAAATGTGACATGATTGATGTGGTATTATAATCCAATGAGAATAAAATAAAAAGAAATTATCATGCTCTTATTGGCCTTTGACACCTCATGTCCGTGTCATAGTTGCGTGAAAAAAATCATCCTCTAGAAAAATGAGCAATTTCATTTCTCGACGTTCATAAAATTGGGCCCACAATCAAGACCGTGATAACTGCCTTATCCATCCATTGTCCATTGCTTTCCATACGAGATTCAATCACTCGTTGGAGTAAGTCTTCCATGTAACTATGACACGGCCATGTGATGTCACGTGGCCAATAGGGATCAAGCGAAGTGGGATTGTGAGGTCAAAAAGTATTTTGACAATCTTACTTTACTTGATTCCTATTGGATCATAATATCACATCAATCGTGTCACAATTACATGGAAGTTTTTCTCTTATACGAGTACTAGCTTCATTGAAAGTCGCTTGGTTGTTCAGAAATTATTGATATTTTTGTTTGTTTTTCAATACTTGATTGATGAGTGTACACACTGAGGCAGAATTATTATTATTATTAATTTCGTATGAAAAATAAAAATAAAATTAAAAATGAAGTGACTCCATCAATCCATCTACATTCAACCAGCGTGTTTAACGGAGAGGGAGAGAAGCTACAATGTCGGTGTCTTCATTGGTCCATTAATGTGCTCTCACTCTATTTCATAAATAATATATGGGGGGCTTTATTGGCACCTCAAAACTTGTTTTTCAACCCTCATTTATTTTACATTTTAAGGTTTTATAAAAAATATAAAAAGTTTTCATAAAAATTGATCACATAATCTATTATAAAACGTTATTTTGAACAATTTTGTAAAAGAAAGTTTTTCAAAAATATATCGTTTAGGTAGACTTTTTAACAATTTATGAAACAAAGACTGCAAATGGCCAAAAAATTGACTTAAACAATAGAATTTGAAAAAACTTTATTCTACAAAGTTGCTCAAAATGATGTTTTTTAATAGATATCACGTCCGGTTTTTATAAAAACTTATTATATTTTTCATAAAATCTTTAAGTGTAAAATAAGTGGGGGATGAAAAGCAAGTCTTCGGGTGCCAATAGAGACCCCCATAATATATATATAGGAATTTCAAAATATGCATAATAAATGTTGAGTTAGAAAACCCATAAGAAACCAACAAAAGTTGGCCTGGGTGAAAGGGGCTCTGGTCGCTTAAGTAATGGGTTTCGGGTTCGAGTCCTTGTGAATGCAACAAATATTTTTGAGAGAGGTCCCCGCTTCGGCGTCCGACAGTATCTTGAAAGATTAGTACTGGGCGAAGCTTGGGGACACCTTGGGAAACCAAAAAAAAAAAAAAAAGGAAAAACCCATAGGGAGCTCTATACAGATTGGAGTAGAAAATTTTAACTTCAAAATGCGATGTGATCGAATCACACACACTGATCAAAACTAAAATATGTTGAATGCCTTGCAAAAAATTAGAATATCAAATCAGGATCCTCTTCAATCCATGGGCTAAATTTGTGAGATAATTTGCTATTTTATTCATTTCTCTATAAATTTATTTCACACAAATTTGTGAGATACATATCTTGAATTTCATGTCCACATTACTTAAAATGCATCCTCATTGTAGACAGAGTAATATATGTGAAAATGGTCAAGTGTTCGACATAACACAAATACACAACTTCGAGTTGGAGCTGGATCACATGTGGACACATGACAAACAAGAAAGGTCTTCATTAATGTCCTAATCATACTATATATTACCCTACTTGTCTACTAGTACATACCCCACAACCCCAACTCATGAAAATATGGTGCTACTGCAGGCATCGAACCATCCAATTGCAATCCATTGGTTATTGTTCTTTCAAGTTCATTTTACTACTTTACCTTTAAATTTTTATTGTTCAAACAGAACCAAACATTATATTCCATGTTTATGGGACCATTTATTTTATTTTTTTCAATATTTATTATTCTTGTTGTCGAAGGAATTTTTGGGCCTAAACTGGTATCTTATCCAGACCTAACTCTGCCACTTATTTTAACTGCATTCAGCATTTATTTTGTTTTAAAAAAATACCCATCACTCTTTTTTGACCTGACCCCACTTTCCTTAAAATTCTAATGTTCCCTATAAAGAAGGCTAATGGTGTTTACGTGCACAACTTTTCCTTTTAGAAAGGTACATGTCATGAAACATTTGATCATCAAAATTGGCGGGCAGATGTAAGCTATGCCATGCAAGAATATAAAAGACCTCTCCGAGGTCACAATCCAACATTGGATGTGATCAAAGAGAAAACATTGAAAAATCCTGGTTTGCCTGGGTTGAACGGCACTCCTTGATTTGAAACCCATTAGTGCGGAATTTTTTTGACTGAGCCCACAATGCTTTCCCTTTCTAGTTGGTGCCCACCATGTTGTGGTAGGCTGCTTGCTTCCACTTGAGAGAGGTATACTCGTAAACATATTGGTTTTTATTATTATTTAGACGTTTTATAATGAAAAATTGTTTTTTTTTTGTAATGACAAGTACCATACCCAAGTATATATAGGGATATGTGTATGTAAAAACACACTATATACCCACATATCAAAAACGTACTCTCTTAGAGTTACGATCTGGTGCTGGTATTAAGTTGAACCTAGCACCTGTACTGAGGTGATCCATACCGTTGGATCACATTTTGGACGATTAGAATTAAAAATTGAAAAAAGTTGTATCATTGAGATCATTTTGGTTATTTCAGTAATAACATTTTCTACTTTTAATCCGAAATATCCAAAACATGACCTAACTGGTGCTGAGTTAACTCAGAACCGTGGATTCATGCTCACGTGCTTATCCAAATCAACATCACATCAACAGCACACTTTATTGATATATTTGCCAAGTATAATTTATTGTCGGGTCATAAATGCAAGTGCACTAAAGGTGAAGCAAGTTTTTATTGCCTCTCATCCTCTTGAAAAGGGATGTGGAGGGTTAGTATTCGGATTCTTTGTGCTTTATGAAAAATTGGATTGATTAATCTATCTTAGGAGGCAGGGTGTTAGATATAATGTTTCTCTTATCTGTATAAAAAAGGGTATTTAAAACTAACTCTAGTTTTAAATATTTAACTCTTATTCATGGTTAAAGGGGGGAAGGTTCTAAGGTGGATTCCTTAATTGTATATTGTGTGAATATTTACTAGTCTTGGTAGTAGGCTCTATCTAATGAGATAGGGTATAGTCTTAAACTGATCTAATTATAAAAAATAAAAATAAAAAGGCTTATTGACTAGGGGTCAGGCCCCTAACTTGACTGGGTCAATGATGCAGCATTTATAGGTCTGGCAAGATCACGATGCCCACCCATTTTAATTATTAAACTTTTATTTCCTTTTGGAGTCTGATTAGTGATTAATACCCACGTGATTGGGGCCTAATTTTAACTTTTACACACACCTATCCGAAGTTCGAATTTGTTCAACATGTTGATCGCATCTCTTTAACTGAAAATTCCACAATGTTTCCCCACTTGTTATGGTAACACAAGATTAGCCAAAAGGAAATTGAAATATATATATATTTTTTGGTTGTGCGAAAAGATATTCAGATAAGTGACCCTACATGCCGGCCATTTGGTAACCATGCAAATATGATATAATTAAAATATTTTTATGGGTCCAGGATTTGTTCAATGGATTTTCTCATCCAAAAAAAAAAAAAAAAAACCTCCTACCATTGCTTTAAGTAGAAATTGCACGTCTTGTAACTTATGTTTCTATTTCTTTCTTTAAAAAGAAAGGAATAAGAGTTAAGGATTTGAAACTTGACCAATTAAGTAGAGAGATTGTCCTATTGTAATATATTTTATTTTATTTTGCTTTTTCCAAAAATGTATCTAAATTTTTTGCCCAATTAATCCCATGAATGACAGGTAAGACAAGTACAAGACCTTTTACTTCTTGAGGTGTAAGTTTAATAAATCACTAATCCACCCCTTGAGGTTAGATACAATGTGTAATCTCTCGATTTTATTTTTTATTGTTTGTTTAAATGAACATTTTAAACTAAAGGAATAGATTAACTAACTCAAAAAGCAATGAATGACGGACAAAATGTGCGTATATGTTTGAATTCTTGAGAGCCCATTGTTGCATCTACCCAATATTCAGGGACGACAGGGTCAGCATCAAGTTTGGTCAGACCCACTTATAAGGGTTGGTCTGAGGTTGGGCAAACATCGGATTCCCACAAAATTGGCCAGTTAGACAAATAGAGACGGAATGCTTAGGGTCCATAAAATGATAAGGGAAATGAATTTGGCCCTAATCAATCTCTCTTTGTCTAACACCTACTCCTCGTGTGGCTTATCTAATGTGACTCTTTGATGTCTCCCTGAGCAGCCTCTCCACATGCATTTACTCGTTGGGTGGCAAATCCACCTTGAAATTCTATGACTATTTCTATTTGTGGTGAGTAGTCCCACCTCAAAGAGCAGTCAATCCAAAGCTTGCAAATCCCTAGGATGAGTATTGTATCACATTAGCGGTGTCTCAAGCCAGTGAAAGTTGTATAAAATGGGCATGTTAGGCTAATGAGTAATGGGCCAGTATCCGAATAGCTTGAGGCTCTAAGCCCATCCCATTAGTTACACGCGATCGATTATTGCAACCCCTTTAACTTTTTATTTGCACATCCTATTAATTTTAAATTTCTCAAGATTTTTAAAAATATAGAAGGTTTTTATTATAAATACTAATGATATTGTTCACTAGAAAACATAATTTTGTACAATTTTGTAGGAAAAAGTTTTTTCAAAATCGTTTGTTAAGTGGACATTTTGGCCAAAAATAGAAAAAGAAATGATAAATGACAAAAAAAATCTACTTAAGACGACAGATTTTGGATAAAGAACTTTTTTTTTGCAAAGTTGTTTAAAATGTTGTCTTTTAATGGACAAAGTGACTAGTTTTCATAAAAACTTTTTATATTTTTTGTAAAACTTTTTGATAAATAAAAATTAGTGAAATGTGCAAATAAAATTAAGGGGTTACAAAAACCGCCCTCTACTTTCACTTTTTACAAAATCACTCTCCATGGCCCGCCCAACTTTCTCTTTTCCCTCAAATGAGGCCCATTAGCATCCTCACGACACAATTTTTTTTTTCAGTCATAATAGCAGATAAAACCCAGCCCAATATTACTCAGCTCATAATATGGATCATTAGCTTTGAAAGAGCCGAATCAATAGGGAAAGAGGTACCTTCGGAACTAATAAATCTAGAGCACCCCATATGAGCTATGACCACAATAACCCAAGTGAAATACAGACGGTTACTTACTAACTCTCATTCTGAGTAGGTGTCCAAAATATATGCTTTTAATCTATCTATCAAATTGTTTTTTTGTTTTTATTTTACTTGCATGGTATCTAGAGCTTTGGCATAACTAATCCTCTAGACACATGGGTAAAATCATCACCCATTTTACATCGGTTAATGCCTAAGATAAATTTGTTTGGTAGATGGCTCCAAGAAAGGGTAGAAAGTCAAACTTAGAACCCTTTGCTTCTTGAGATGTAAGTGCCCTGAATCACAGGTCCACCCATTGGGGTTTATGGACTTAACAATTGAGGGTTTTAGTCTGAAAAATCACACCATTCTTACCTTACAACATCATCACCTTATGTCCTTATATAATCTAAAAAAAATCATTAGTATGGCGGGCCAAGCCAGAAATCCAGATTTGTTCAATGCAGTTGGGCCAGGCCGACATCCAACTCAAAAAAAAGAAAGCATAGCAACCAACAGGTGCTTCATGCAAACTTATCTCTCAGAATTCTTTGATGGGTAGGCCTTAGAACAGTAAGAATGCCATTTTGTTTAGAGGAACGGCTATTGCAACCCCCCATTTTTATCACCCCACTCCCCATCCTTTAGGTTTTTAAGGTTTTATGTAAAATATAAATGGTTTTTATGAAAACCGGCCATGATGTCCACTAGAAAATATCATTTTGAATACCTTTGTAGAAGAAAGTTTTTCCTAAATCTATAGTTTAAATGTACTTTTTAGCCATATATAGTATTTATTTCATTTTTTGCCAAAAAGTCTACCTAAATTATAGATTTTGGAAAAACTTTCTTCTGTAAAGTTGTTCAAAATGATGTTTTCTAATAGACTAAGTGACTGATTTTTGTAAAAACCTTTTATATTTTTCATGAAATCTTAAAAACCAAAAGGAAAGGGGGGTGATAAAAATGGGGGGTTGCAATATCAGTTCCCTTTGTTTAGCCCAATAAAGCCCAAAACTACAAGTACATGAATTGGGCTAAGAAGGGTTTATCCATAAGTTTCATCTAACATTTCCATGACAATCAACAACCCTCCTCTCTCTCTTCCCACACCCCACAAACACCCTATTTTTCTTCTGAAAAAATAAAGATCCTTTGCCATAATGAGCCATTTTGGAAGTCAGATCTGGGCGCTACCACATCATCTAAGGGCTTTCCATCATATTGAACTCTAAAATGCTCCCATCACATCAGAATTCTGGAAAACAATGCATAGGGCATAATATAGGGCCTTCCATCATATTGAACTGTAATGAAAGTAACTTTTCGTACGTTCTCATTTCATCCATCAAACTTTAACCTCGTTTACTCATTGCAACATCTATGGGGCCTTGGCCTAGGATTCCGATGAATGAGTGTTGGGCCACCCCCTAAACAAACAAACAAAATATAAAAAATAAAAAAAAAAAAAAAAAAATACACACCCACACCCCACACACACAACAAATGGTACAGAAATAAGCAACTTGCATGGTCCCGAGAGTCGGCTTTAATTCTTATCCATGGCAATACCAAATGTTCCGGGGGGCTACCTTAAAGCATTATCCCCACACTAAATGCCATGCCAAAAATAAATCCCCACCATCAACACCTATGAAAAAGCCAATTCCCTTCTTAAAATCCTCAATCATTCTCATAATTCATTTCCACGCATGCAAACTATTTTTCTAGGTGATAATCTATTGATAATTTCTTCACTTGTTAGTGAGTAATTACGGGTTTAAATTTATAGAAGAGACCTATTTATTGATATTAGGGGGTAAAATTATTGCATGGGAAACAAAAGTTCAGCACTAGGAATTGTAAAATTACTGGGAAGATAAAAATTCGAGGGTAATTTTATTGAAGTACGTATGGAAAAATATATGTTAAACATCACCGAAATATGGTTCTCATTTCCTAATCTTCTAACATCATGTAATTCATATTATATTCAAGGAATCAAATCAAAATCTATTGTGTATTCACAAGAGCAGTGGAAACATCCTTCATTTCCAGATGCTACCATCACATGGAGAACAGCCTTCTTGTGCAATGTCACTGATTTGAATTCCAGAATCATAAGTCACACCAGCCTTCCAATCGGCAGGAAGAACCTTTTGTGCCCAAACATACTTCCCATCGTACCCAGAAGTTACCACGAATCTGAATTGCAGTGGCCCAGCTGGAACTCGACTTGTGTCCCATACTGCACCATAATTTCGGCTCATGAAACCCCAATTGGCAGAACCAACCTATAAACCCAAAAATCAATATGGTTAATTAGAAGTAGTAACAACGTAGGGAATTTTTTTTTTTTTTTTTTTTTTTTGCTTTTTCCTCAACGAAGTACACCTGACATGTAATTATGTGTTTGACATGTGGGTCTCATATTCTTCTGTTGTTACAAAAAATAATGATGAAATGTAATATAAGTGTTTTCCTGACTTACTTGGGCTACGTCAATGGCTACAATTTCTGTTTGACCACCTTGATACAGAATTTTAATTGCTAGATAATTTGCCTTCTGGCTTGATTCTTCCACACGCACAGCCAAGTTCTGATTTTTGTATTCACAAGGGACCCTGTTCCATGCAATTAAGAAGATAAGGATAATTAATATAACAATAATTTAATTCAAGAACCATTAGCCACCCAAAAATGACAATTCAAAGGCGTCTCTTATTGCATTATAAAAACTCATCCACAGCATTCATATCTATCCTTATGAATATAGTACACATATTGGACCGTTATAAAATTTAATGTGCTTAGTTTTTTTTTTTTTGGTCCAAGGGGACTGTGCCAGGACATGGAGGGGCCCAAAACATTTAAGGTTGGGTCACCTTTCTTATGTGGTGGGTATAACAAAGCCATTACCAGAATTGACCTTTTGAAAATGTAAGATCTAACAGTGTCGCTGCTGAGTGCTCACCTCTTATATTCCACATCAACAATCCCACGTTTCAAAATGTCTTGGCCCATACCCTTGTTAGCCATGGCCATGAAAGCTCTGCTGCTGAGAACAAAATCTGTTTGATTGTTGCGATTGAGATCAGTTATGATCACTTTGGTCCCTGCACTACTACAAAGAGTAGTATTCTTGCATCTTATCTGCCAAACACAGCCTTAATCAGTACAAAATTTCCACAAGAGTAAATACTTCATAATAAAAGGAAGGTAAAAGGTGTGCAAACCTGAAAACATGCACCACAACCAGCTCCATCTTTGTAAATGGAAGGAACAGCGGCAGCAAGTTGTCCACCATTGAAGCCTATAGCCAAGGAACCATACCCACATGCCCCAGCTGCATTAAAATCACAAAACAAATGTTACCCACTTAATATTTCAGTGAAATTTCATCTGGTTCAATGCCAATTTTGAATTTTCTCAAGAAAAAATCATCTGGGTCTTAATCAAAATATCAATCAAACAGAAGGGAAGCATAGAGAAAACTTGGTTCTTACACGAGAGTGCAGCGGCTTTGGAGAAAAATGCAGCCTTAGATTGGTGCACACATCGATCACAAGCAGTTGCAAAGGAGAATAGAAAGAAGAACAAGCAAAGAAAGGTAGCCATCTTTGGCTGAGAATATGACGAAGAGAAAAAGAATGAGGTTACGAGCTATATATACAAGGAGTCGTGCAAGGAGAGGAGAGTGGAATACAGGTTAGCATTTCCTTAAAAGTTTAGTTGGATTTTGTTGTGGCGAGGCTTACCTAGCAAGGAAAGAGACAGGCATCTGCGCATACGCGGCAAGACAAAGGAAGATATGATTGGGTGTGTTTCACCGACCCTTTGCCTATGCAAAGCCAGCTGTGCTGTGAATGCAAATGACTTTCTGCTGTGGGTGCATTTATTTGCCTTTTTTTGAGTCTATGGGTGGCTGTGTTAGTGAGGAGACAAACTTTTGGACTTTTGGAGAGAAGTTTCTTATTTGGTTCCACTCCCCACCACCGTCTGGCACTTTGAGAGATTGGGATTAATTCTCCATTTGAAGTGGGTTAATGGTTAAATGACCCTTGAGAGAATGATAAGAATAATTACAAAAGATAAGGATCAATATAATCAATCATATATGACACATCTAAGATGTGGACGGCCATTTATGAAGGATAAGGATTGATATAATGATTGGTGATTAATGCTATATTGTTCAAATTTTTTATCTCAATCTTCTTATCCATATGATCTGGCAACTAGGATAACTAATTAACATTTTCATTAATATGATAATTATTCATGATAGACTGATATGACAGCTGTCATATCATTTGAGAAAAAAAATGGTTAATTTAGTTATTTATTTATTATTTTACGACTGATTAATATTTTTGGTGGATGTTAACTCTCTTCCAAACCAAGTAAGCATTATGTGTTCTTTTTCCCTCCATCTTTTACAAATTTTCAAAGGAGAATGGTCCTACTCCTTTTCTTTTTAACTTAAGAACAAAAAATTCGCACCAAGTTTAGGCAAACCATACCTTTAATATATAATACCCATTGTGCATGGGTGGGCTGGAATCCATTGCTTAGCTTGAGGGTAAAGAGATGAATTACCATTTCCGTAGTTTATTGTCTTCATTAGCTTAATTCAAGGAGAACATGAATCGATCCCATTTCCCCTGATATTATATGTATTTTCACTTGCACCCTACTTGACAATTTTAATTTTTATTTTTTATTTTTAAAGACAAAGCTCCATCAAATGAGTATGACTTAAAGTGCAAATTGGTTCCATCGACTCAATTACAATTTAATCTATTAAATATCGCCCAAATCGTGGAATATAATTATCTTTAATGCACTAACGCTGTAGTGCATATTTAATATACTTATACCGTTCATGAATCATGACTAGTGAAATCCACACCTATGTCATGTTAGAGGCCCCATACATGTAGAGCTCATTAATTTGTGGCCAAAGATTTAAAAATGAAATTTAGGCGTTTTGTGTGATTCATTTAGAGGTGCTTATGCGTTGGTTCCAAAAACAAAAAAGATAAGACACTTGGGATGACAAGTTTGGTGAATTTGATGATTCCTTGTTGATAAGTGGGGAGAGAGAGAAGCAAAGTCCCACTTGTCAAGCAAGAATATTGCCAAAATGCATCAACATAGGATAGGGCTATGGAATAAAAGAAATTTCTATTTATTTCTATTGAATTGAATAAATAGATAATTTATTCTCATTTATTAGGTTATCTAACCTTCTTTCTCTTTCATTATTAATAAATAGATAATGGTAGATAAAAGAAATTACTCAGTGTGAAGGATAAGTTTACCCACTTTTCTTATCCATTGATGCTACAGTAATAAATTAAAAATTAATGAAACAGCTGAATTTGTCTTAATTTAAACTTTAAAAAAAAAAAACAAGAAAGAAAAAAAAAAAAGGTAATACATGTTGGTGGGATAATTTCAGTCTTAGCAGTACTAAAAAAAGAAAAAAAAATGCTTTTATGGTAATATATATAAAGTAAAGCCATGGTTTTTTAGGCATTACCAGAAAAGAAAAGAAAATAAAAAAAATGAAGAAGAAGAAGGTTTAATTAGGGGTAGAATTATCTTTTCAAAATATATAAGTCCAACGACCAAAAATCATTACCAACTGAAGCCATACGGTTCCTTACAATCCATTGCCTAGTACCAACGTACCCTCCACACTCTATTCTTTTTAATGGAAAAATATTACTTCTATTGTCATCTTTATTTAAATAAAAAAAATACTATATTTTTATCCAATATGATAACATCATTTCAGTTCAGTAAAATTATATAATAGTTAACATGATATTTCCATATTCATACAATAAAATCTATTAAATCAACTTAATATGTTAACGTCCTAAATATCATCATAATCTTCTTAAAAAATCCACACTGATATGACATTATGACATCATCTAAGAGAGTACTCTTTTTTTCTTTTTCCTTCTTATTGGAGTAGCTTCCATTAAGGTCAAAGTTGGATAGCGATCAAGCTCTCTCTTTCTCAAAAGACAGTTCCATTGTGCCTATTGTCAATGGCACTGTGTATAGCACTATGCATGAACGTGGTGTTACTGGTGTAATTCAACCCAGCTGGATCCATGTGCCTGAACAAGTGAACATGGTGCTTCTCCTCTTCGGGTTAGTTCCATATGGGTAGGCTCAGTGCGTAAAGATATAGGCTGAGCCCTGGACGAGGCAGATGAACGGAACCCACCCTTCATAGTCTTCTTAGAGTGTGTTTGGGGGAAGAAAATTTGCCTCTAAAATGGTCTTTCTTAAATTCTTATAATCAAATTTTGTGTTTGACTAGTTAAGATCGGAATTTCTAAAGCTTTAGTTGGAATTTCTTAAACTAAGGAAATTGCAAAATTCTGTTTAGAAATTCTAACTTTCAAAAAGTAAACCAAATAAATAACTTTAAAAATCCCAATTACAGAGGTTTTATTACCAAATATTTAGCCATGTTGCAGACCTAGAGGGTCAACTTTTTCTTTCTACAATTTTAGTAAAGTTGACCAATCTTGCAATAACAAAATTTTGGGCATTTGATTTTATCATATATTCATAACAAGTCCTTTTCGAAAGTAAAATTTTGTAAGTGGAATCCACGCGAACTCCTCTAACAAAAAAGTTCACGCCGTTTGTCGATCAAGAGAAGAAGCTTAGATCTTGGGGACCATATGAAAGCGCCAGCATTGTAGCCTTCCTCTAAAAGTCCAAGCGAGAAGGGTAGACTCTTAGCTATGACAACCATATATAATCTGTATTTTTGTCAATTGGTTAGGCCCCACACAGCACTGTTTAGTCATCACCGTTTAGTCATCACCGTCTAGATTTGGCCATAATTATTGGAGAGGAATCTCTCACACCAAGTAGTCTCTTACACAAATTCTCAGCTGGTATGTGCGTGGTGTGAGACTTGAACTATTCTGTAACTTTAGGTAGCCCCCCCAAAAAAAAAAATCATCTGTAACTTCTTGGGTTCCCAAGTGGCCCATGTGGATGATGTCACTTGGGAAACAAACCCATTCAGCGCCCTACATTATAATCGATTCAATCCCCATTATGCAGTCCTGGTGGCTGATGGAAACCTTCCCAAATCTAAATACATCCAAATTCATGACATAAATATTGCTCTTGTACAGCCCTTAATGGTGTTGATGATGTGGCAACAAGTTCGTGCACATTCATGCTGTTGTATAATTATAGAATCCCACCCCTAATCTATACATGTCTTTGGATTTATTTTTGCTTTGATATGAAAAAAAAAATAAAAAAAAATGGTAAGTCAAGGAGACCATCCAGCATGCTATGCTTTGAGTGGGAAAAAAAATTGCAGATTTGGGAAGTGGAAGAAATATGGACCCTTCCAACTTAAACCACCTACCCCAAGTGCCGTAACGTATGTATTACATCAATAATTTTTCCAGGTAAAAGGAACAATTGAGTCCAAACAGAAAACTAATAGCTGCCAACCATTCATTTTCCGAACGACATTGTTTCAACAGACAACTAATATATCAGAAGACCCTAACTCAAAAAAACGAGAGCTTTCATAAATTGGAGTTGATTATGCATAAATCTGCTCTATCAAGGCTATGCTTCATAACAAAAATCACTGTTTTCAGAAGAAAAAAAAAAGACTTCTATACAACAATTTTTCCTACCAAAAGGGGGGAAAAAGAAGAAAAAGGGTATGTCACGAGGTTTTGTCATGATTGTATGTAAGAACAGGTAGTATGCTTATGCCTCGTTGTAGATGCAGAATTGCAACGTAGATTCCAGAATTAAGAATTGTTGTGTACTCAACCTCAACATGTAGAAGTTTGATACTCGTGAGCATTCATGAATGTCAGTTTGCTATCAGATAGAAGGGAAACAAGCTCTGCACGAGTGCTTTCAAGGGCACTCAACAGATGTTCAGGCTTCCTCCACCAGCCTGAGCAAAATTAGGCCTGCCACCCCACACCACACAACTTAGCTATAGCCCCTATAAACTTCCTGGCCTGAATTCCCAGACCAACAATCTCTGGAGTGAATGCGGCCACTAAAATTACCTTCCCTTCACCAGCACATGAGCCCAAAATCACAGTGGCTTGATCTTGTAGTGTATCTATCAAATATTCGGCTGCACTCTTCAGTGAATCAGCATCAGCATCATCCATGCACTCAACCAGTACCCTGACACAATTTTTTCAGACATAAAAGAACCTAAATCATTAATGGTTTCTTCCACTATGTAGCAATGGAAGCTTTTACTTTTTGGTCCAACAAGTTTATCACTGGCCCTTGTGGCCTAGTGGTATCCAGGTGGGGTTGGGGTGTGAGTAGATTTTAGAAACTTGTAACAGAATTACTCTGACCAAGAGCAGTTGCAAGTGCACATTTACGTGATCTTTTTTGAGTTCCCACTGGGAATGCCTTGTTTGCGATAGTTGATGCTTTGTACACTGCTGCTTTTGCACGTACAGCAGATACTTCATTGCTTGCCATTCTTAACTCTTCCAAGAGACTTTCTACCCTGGTTGTTACTTCCAAGAGACTTCATTGCTTGCCATTCTTAACTCTTCCAAGAGACTTTCTACCCTGGTTGTTACTTCCTCACAAAGTGGCATTTGATAACATTTAAAACATAGTGTTATTTAGAAGGAGGAATGATTTAAACACCAGACAGCATTCAAAAAACCGGAACAGACAATGCCATATTGGAACAGTAAGATTAAGTCCTAAAGAAAATGACAATGACATTCAGCAATTTCTGCTGCTATGGGAATTTTCTTGGTGCGTTTTCAATTTAATAAAACTCCTCCTAGTTAGTTACACATTTAGCTGAAACCTCACTCATAAAAAAACGAAGAAGTTGCTTGAGTTGCACTCAACTGCAGTTAATCATGTTCGGGGACAACTAGAAGTTTAATAGCAAGAAAAGAACCAATAACAAGGAAAAATCGGTTTCCGACCGAGGTCAAATTATTTCCATTTTGAGAAGAAATTCATGGGGCATTATGGTTAACATCAAGTTCTGGAAATTCTGGCTATTTACCTTTTATCAGGAAAATTCTGGTTATTTAGGAGAATGCCACAACTTCAGTTTTGGGCTTGGAAATTAGAGCTTCCCATAACTACACACACTTGAGCAAAAAATATCATGCAGTTCAGTATGTGTGGTACTTGCTGATAGATATGGATTCCCATCATGTTGAGATGAGACGCATTTTTCACAATGGAGCAGAATATAGGGACAAGTTATACATCCGGTAACAGCGTCTAGAAGAAAACATACCTTGAGAGTGGAGCACAGTTGTCTCATATGGTTATCTCTGGCATTGGCATATTCAATGAAAGCTTCATCGGCACAGCTTCAATCCGCCTGATTCCAGAAGCAATTCCCTGTTCTGAGATTATTTTATTTCAGTATTGTTGACATGGGTCCTGCCACATAGTTCCATGGACACGCCTGGAACCTCTACAACACATACCTGAAACACATCATCGTACAAGAAAAAGGAGTTACTCATGAACTGGCTCCTTGCTCCATGACCAAAATTGTGGGACATCCAAATTTCCAACTGAAAGTCCAAATTCATATATCCAAGATTAAAATACAATCCGACTATGGAATTTTTCAAAGTATAAATTACACTGTACACTATAAATATGGGTGGAATTAAGCTCTATTGAGTTAAGTGGAATTTAAGCTTTGTTGAGTTAAGTTGACTTGTATAAACTTTAAAATATGGGAGGGGCTATTTCCACAGCCTTTTTGGCTTCATCCACAACCTTCTAAATGTTCTTGTTGACTTTTAAGCTACTTTTGCAAAAAAATCTCAAATAATCCCATAATGCCCAATTTACCCTCATTACATATCCTTCAATCGACTTTCACACGTTCAGCCTTCCTCTTTGTCCAAATTTCCACATTGCCCCTTCTTTTGAGAACAAACCTAAGACAAACACTTATTTGTAAAAAGACGCCAATTTCTTTACACAAAACTGTCAAAGCTATTGAAGGGAATACGTAAGGTACAATCCTACATTTTCCTTAAATGTTCAATTTTTTTCTAGTTTTCTTTCCTTGCATACCTCTTTTATATTTTCTTTCTTTTCTCCCAAGAAAATAAGAAAATACTCTACCTAGGTATTTTCTTTTTTATTCAAGCCCTTGTTTTCCTTCTTTATATGGATTGTTTATGTTAACATTGTCAATTTTTGCTTGATTCTCAATTTAGGGCTTTTTGACCCTTTTTTTTTCCTTCAAGATTTAGGGATTTTTTATTCAAGCCCTTGGTTTTCCATTTTTTTTTTTTTTTTTTGAGGGGGGTGGGGTGTTGAGTAAACTGTAAAAGACTCCAATGAGACAATCCAAGAAGCAAGCTAGAGGGTTTTGTATGCCACTATTTGCAACAGAGGGAATTTTGGCGTAGAAGTGTTGATTGGTTAATTTGAGGCTTCATGAGGTTTTGTGTAAGGTTGGCTTGTATATTTCTAAGGTTTTGGTCATTTTAGTTTACAACAGATTAAACTTTGCTGCCATTTAATTGTAGTAAAAACATCAATTTAATTATTTTATACTCAACATCCATGGGTTTGTGGACAAATGCCATCCTCTGCTATAGGCATTATTAGTTGTGTGGCCTGCTTGGTTTGATCCCTGTGTCACAAATGTTTCCTATGTTTCAAATTTTTCGCAAGGTTAGCAATTACAAGCCATCTATCTAAAATTTCCTCTTCTTTTACTTCTTGGAAGATTTAGTTTCAAACTTTCTTCCATTTTTTGGGAGTATCAAAGGAGATATCAATGTGTATAAAGTTCTTGTTCATTGGTTCATTCACTAAAGTAGTATGGTCAATACTATAGTCGGGTATGTTAACTTCAAAGGATTGCTATTGCTAAAAGAAGGGGGTAATATGGGAATTTAGTTAAGAAGGATGGCTGAACATGTGAAGGTGGATTGAGGGGATATGTAATGAGGGTAAATTGGGTATTGTAGGATTATTTGAGTGTTTTTATGAAAAAACAACTCAAAAGTTAACAAAAACATTAAAGAGAGCTGTGGATGAAACAAAAAAGGATGTGGAAATAGCATTTCCCTTAAAATATTGCTTGTGAATTAAATTAAATACATTCTAAGCTGCTCAATTCTTTGATTATCAATTACAATTGACTAGCCATGTTATTTGACTTGAACCAACCTGTACTTAACACATCATTATAAGAGTAGAATATTTTTTTATCTGGGGTATAATAAGAGTAGAAATGTCTTCCATAAAATTGACCTGCCCATGGGTCAGGCAAGCACATAAAGCCTATCGGCAAGATTTTGCCCAACATACTAGTGTGTATGTGTTTTTTTTTTTTTTTTTTTTTTTTTTTTTTTTTTTTTTTTCTCTAGTCAGAAGCCAACATGCTAGTTCATTTACTTACAAATGTAAATTACTTGTTCGTTCAAACATGGAAATATATATCGGCTACCCCTTCACAGACACGAAGACCCTGTTTCACTGTTGCAGAAGCCAATTTTGGCAATCGAATTGAGTTAGACAAATATAGATACCAGAGTGAGGATGGTGGAACCACCTTTTTGGAAGAAGTCAAAAAACAAAATTGACAGGTTGAAAATAACTGTTGTGTAGAAGTTATTGCGCCCAGCCCTTGCTGTAAGACAATTATCCTTCTCTGAATGTGCAATTTACTATGCAAACAGAATAAAGCAAGCTGGACGCAACTTGTTGAATGCTGCTAAACAAGATAATAAGAAATGTATGGCTCTGAGGTGTCTTACTCGAATGAGACAGTGATGCCGAACAGAAACCAATTATGCAAAACCCTTTGAAAGTTTCATTCAGGAATCACCAAACAGTGCCCTCATAAGATTTCATGAAATCATTTCGGATAATACATTATAAGTATAAATTCACAAGAAAACATGAACTTGTTAGCTGGCTGCCACTCTGATTGGACCGGGGTGTCCTCAAAACCACTTAGCAGAAGGGAAGCATATATCATCCTTTTCTATGCTCCTTGATACGTTGATTACCAAGAAAAAACAAACATGCCCACCACCCAAACATCGATTTTAGTCCAACAAGCACGTGGCTTTGCAGCCCATGAATCCCAACACAAGCAATGCTACATTTAATGGTCTGTTTTCTGGCCCCGTGAATATATAAGTAAACCACTTCCATTGCCTTTTAAGCATCACACAACAATACGTACAATTTCACAAATACAAAAGTCCAATTCTTATTTTCTCTGTGTATCTCAAAGCCTCTGTCTCCTAGTTTACAAAGTAAAACAACATGATCAGTCCCAAGAAGCTCATTAAAATGGCAAGGAAATGGCAGAAGTTTGCTGCAGTTGGGCGAAGAAGAATCTTGTTACCAAAAACGGATTGGGGTGTGGATGGGAACAGTTGCCAAACATCCTCCATTGCTGATGAAGGCCATTTTGTTGTTTACAGTGCTGATCAGAGCCGCTTTGTGATTCCTTTAGTATATCTCAGTAACGACATCTTTAGACAGCTCTTTAGAATATCTGAAGAAGAGTTTGGACTGCCAAGCGATGGGCCTATCACATTGCCATGTGATTCAGTCTTCTTGAAGTATGTAATCTTACTTATCCAGCGGCATGCTGCTAAGGATCTGGAGAAATCTTTGCTCATGTCCATGGCTACTGGCCGCTGTTTATCCACCTCATATCCCCATCAGGAACAAACCAACCAACAATTACTTATCTGTGGCTTCTGAAAGAAATTTTAGTTTGGTTTTGTAGTTGATCTACACAATTGTAACTTATTACTTCCAAGGAAAAGTCCTAAGAAATTTCTTCTTTTTTAATTGTACTGTTTTCCAATATTGGGTGTGAAATCAGTAACTAAGCCTCTGTTTGGACTCGAAAACCTTGAGGGAAAGTAGAGGGAAAAGCTAGAAAATGCTTTAGACAGGTATTTCTAAGTAAGTTTTTGCATTTCCCTTTCCTTTTCCCCCGTTTCCAAGATTCAAAGAGTGCCTAAGGCTCTATTTGGTTCGTGGATTTTATCAAGGAAAAAAAATAAAATATAAGGAATTCTATTTTTCTTTATTTGGTTGTTATGGAAAATTAGAAGAAAAATAAGAATTGAAATAATTTTGCCTTGATATGAGTTTATCTTTTCCTTTCATTTTCTTTCCTCCTCATTTTTTTTCCCTTCCTTTTTTTTTCCTTAGTAGAATCCATGAACCAAATAGAGGGTAAATGAAAAAAAAAAGGAAAAAAAAAAGCAGATCAATAGCACTATAGAATTCATGGATCATCAGCTTAACTAAAACTATATCTTAATGTAGTTCTTTACTGCAACACTCTTGCAACTCCCACATATAAGTCTTTTGGTGATCGAAGAACAGACATCACAGCTTCATTCCATATTAGACATAAAACAACAATTATGAGGTACAACAATACAATGAACATTCAACCTTCCTTCTACCAAAATATTTTGATATAACCCATTATTTTCACAGATTTTCCACTACTCCAACCTCATTAATTTTCTTAAACTATAGTTAGCTATGATGGATTCAACTCAAAAGGGGTATATTATAGCAAAATATCACAGAGAATGATTCAGGAGTAAGGCATGCACGTGAAGGTAGGCTGCATGATTTAGGCTATGGTTTGATGGTGAAAATATATGATATAAGCTTAATCTGCAAACAGAATTGGGAATATTGGTTGAAAAGTATTACAGTATGACTTATGGAATCGGGAAATGCTTAAGGAAAGATTGAACAAAATGCACCGGCCTGTGGGCCTTGGCTTAGGTGGTCAAGGGGTGGTTTGGGAATTATAAAAAGGTATAAAAAACTTTAGAGCAAAATGTCATCCTTCTCACTCAAGCATCCACATGAAGGTTATTGAGTGGTCCGATGACAAACTGATATCATATATAAAGTTGCCAAGGTGAAAAACAAACAAACAGACCAAAAAAAAATCACTGGAGAAGGAAGCACAAATAGTATATGTGGTTGATGACAACACAAAAAATTTACCTTGGACTGAAAAAACTTTGCTGTTTAGGCACAAGAAGTAATTTCATTTTGATTGCTTCAGGGATGACTGGTTGCCCCCATCTTTTTCCTAGACCTTGACAGTAGTTGATTTATTGGGACCCTTCAACCCCACATTCTAAATTTGTATGGGACAGTACATAGGGATGGATAGAATTTGAGATACAACAAAACAAATAGCTCAACAAAATGAAAATCCAGGCAGTGACTAGAATTGGGTGTCACAAGCTTTGCTTTCCCACCTAAGATAATAAGGCATCAAACATGGCTGACACATTGCCAAATCTTTCACACTCACCCTATCACTGAAGTAGTTAAATCGATCAGTTTATCTTTGTTCATGTGGTTCAAATTAGCCTATCACTAGGCAGAAAGAAAACGAAATAGTTTGCTTCAAGTACGTAATCCCCCATTCGAATCAACATGTCAAAATCTTGAGAGAGAGATGCGTGCTACCTGTTGACGGCAGAGGACGGTGATGGAAGAGGGTGGTGACGGGCAAATCGACGAGGTGCGGAGGACGGCGTGCAAGAACTCTAATCGTGGTATTAAAAGCGGTGTTACTAACACCGCTTTTAGATATATATATATATATATATATCTATTTGTCTGTGTGTGTATTTAAATGGCTTCTTATAACCCATATTTGTAAAAGTATATTCTTAACATGTGCCCTAAGGGCACATGTTAAACTATATTTAATAATTCAATCATTATATGAAAAAATTTGTTTTCATAATTTTTCAAACATTTTTACATTTTTTCAAGTAACTTTTACCATTTACAATGCATTTTCATCATTTCCAATGCAATTATTAGATTATTAATTGCAGCTTAACATGTGTGCTCTTAGGACACACGTTAAGAAAACCTTCTTAGAGACTCTTAGGCCATGTTTGTTTGGTTGGAATGGAATGAATGAAATAAAATCACATTCCAAACAACGTGTTTGGATGAAGTAATTAAATGAGAATGGAATCAAATAATAGTAGTGAATTATAATGATATTCATTCCATAATGTTTATTTCAATTTTATTTTATTTCATACTATTTTAAGCGTGAAATCAAATTCCATTTCCAATCATTCCACTTCAACCAAACAAACATAGTTTTAGTAACTCTAGGTGTACCAATAAAGGACATGGACTTAGCCCATCATTAATGGCAAACCAATATCCTATAAACTTGCTTTGGAAAAAATGAATGTTAGTTACAATAAAAAGTGAACTACTTTAATGAATGTAATGAAATCAGATTTAGCTTTCACCATACCCACGCTGCCAGCAATTATTGTTGCCTCAGTTCCAACATGCCACATGAGATATATGGGTGAGTATAAATCTATAATTTCTTTTACAATTGATAGAAGGACTGATATATTGATTTACAAAACATAATTTTGGTAAATTTTTGTGACCTATGAATCATTTGATATTTGATTCAGTGCCACACAAAGAATTCATCGGATTACTCGATAAAAAATGTACCATGTCCACTTCTTTCTAGCTAATATTAACACAACCATCCAAATTTACCAAATTGAATCAAGTTTTTCTTTGTCCCACAGTCTCCTGCGATTACAAGCCACCAGCTTTGGACCCATGTGTCGTAAAAAATAAATATAAATGGCTTCCTCCCTATGCTCCACCTTGGGTCTTCATTGGCAAACATGATTACATGACCAAACATGCCCATCACCCAAACAACCCTTCTTATCCAACTATCACATGGTTTTGCTCTAAAGGATGCCTGCACAGGGGAAGCTGCATTTATGGGATTGTCTATGGCTCCGTGAATATATAACCAGTTCACTTCCACTGCCTTATACTCATCTCAACAACTCACTTTAGTGTTAAAGGTCTAAATCTCCTTTCACCTTCTATTTCAAAACTGTCCCTCTATAGTTTGCAGACAGACAGCATGATCAATCCCAAGAAGCTCATCAAAATGGCAAGGAAGTGGCAAAAGCTAGCAGCTATCAGAAGGAAAAGAATCTCATTACCAAAAACTGCAGAGAGCTGCAACACATCATCAATGGCTGATAAGGGACAATTTGTTGTTTACACTGCTGATCAAAGACGCTTTATGACTCCCTTGGTCTATCTCAGCAATGACATCTTCCAAGAGCTCTTCAAAATGGCAGAAGAAGAGTTTGGACTGCCAAGCAATAGGCCTATCACACTGCCATGTGATTCAGTCATGATGGAGTATGTAGTCTCTTTGATCAAAAGGCATGTAGCTAAAGATCTAGAGAACTGCAATAGTGATGTCCATAGCTACAAGTTGCTGCTTATCATCATCTTCATATCTCCATCAACATCAACCCAACAAACAATTGCTAATCTGCGGCTACTAAGACAAATTAGACTTTGATTTTGTAATTTTAACTCGATACATCAAATTAAAAGTTACTCGTATAAGAGTTTCCTCTATGTTTGGTTGTGTTTCCATAAAGAAAGAGTATCTAATCAGCCCCAAAAATGAACAAATTTTGTTGACAGTTGACAAAATCAAACAAAACTTTACTTGGCCACATCACATCAATTGTTGAGTAATCACAAAATCCCCACTTGGTTACTCCATTTTACTCAATTTGTGTTCATGTTGACTTCAATAACCTACAATATCCCCATCAGCAGGCATGCATATATAATATACTCCTGTAAAACAGTAATCTGAAAATTGCCATATATAATGCCTTCTCTAAAAAATTCCATATTTTAGATGACAAGTCTTCTATCGAATCCTAAACAATCTTTGCAGCTGCATACTTGTTAAATAAACTTGGAAAAACTTTGAAAGGTAATATAACATGCATATGATTTTGTAGAAAATTCCCATCTTAGCAACTCAAGCATGCACATAAAAAACCAGGAACTCAGCCCATAATTAATAGCAAACCTATATCCTATAGGTTTTACATGCTGCTAATGAACTAAGGTGTTTAACAAAGCGTATATATTGCCTCCTCAAGTAATATATAAGCACTTAGAATAGGAGAACACCATATTCCTGCCGACATTGCAGGAGTTTATTGCTAGCAAATTACTGTTCAGAGGGTGTCAAGATTATTCTTGATATGTTGGTAGGAAAAATGAAAAAAAAAAAAAAAAAAAATCAGTACTATCAATGAAAGGCTAATTTAACATGTTTTCCTGTGTCCTGACTGCTTACCAGCCAATGCATGTTGGGAATTTAAAGCTTCACTTGGCAGATTCATAGCTATACCAAAGAGATCAAACAAACATGAACACAGCAAGATTTAAGAAATTCTGAGATGTGACAAAAGTTTGTGGGTGATGGGTGAGATGATCACTTTGCATTCTTTTTCCGGAAGCCCTTTAAGTGGGCGCAATTAATCAAAATCACCCTGATGGAATATGTCCACAATCATAAACAGTTACTATAAGGAAATAAGACTTGGTATTCACAGTATTGCCACTGCCAGCAATTGCTGTTGCCTGATTCCATCATGTCACATGAGGCCAATAGGATTGCTTTTGCTATCAATGAAAGATTTTCTGACTTCCAAAAGATAACTTATAGTAAATTTTTGTATAACCAACAATTAATTTTACATTGATTCACACCATACAGATAACTCAACTTACATGGATTTACCTAGTTGGAGCTATGAATTATTTGATGAAGAATGTGATATGTCTCCTTTGATCTAGCTATATTATCGCAACAACTAAATTTTACCAAATTGAATAAAGTAATGCTCTAACATAGAAGCCAATCGACCATGAAAAAAATATTGAAGTTCACCATAAATTTTTCAAGCAAAATCATGTGGATGATTTACAGTATTTAAATCTGATCAAATGTATTAGCCAAAAACAAGTAATTATTGGTTTCTCAGTCCTTGATGTAAAGATGATGACAATCAGCAGCAAGAGGTAACGACTGATATTTGAAAGATTTTCTCTACATCCTTAGCTACACCTTTCTGCATCATTGAATCACGAGAAGTCTCCTGGCAGTGGGGTAAACAACAAAATGACCGTTGGCAGCCACTGAAAATGTATTACAATGGCCTGAAACCAATACACAATATGTCTTTTGCAACAAAGTTCTTGCTCCCAGACACAGCTGCCTCCTGCCAATTTTCTTGTCATTTTGATGAGCTTCTTGGTATTTATCATTCTGCTTTCCCAAGAAAACTATAAATGGATGACTTTGAGTCATAGCAAGAAAATTAAATTTGGTATCTTCTCAAAACTCTGAATTGATTATGTTTGGCTTTATATATTCAGAAAACCAGTGATACCCCATTACCAGTAGCTTTCGTCGTGTTCGGTCTCATGGCATGCAAAACCATGTGTTGATGTTTGGCTGTTATCAAATCAGCACATCCGAGTGGAACAAAGCTGGATACTATCACTTCTACTGCAAGTGGTTAACAACATACTGGGTCCAATCAGTTTTGCTACATTCAATTTTTTTTTTAAGAGATCACAACCTCGTTCAAGTAAGCCAAGTTTGAGCCACATATTTCTTCATTGTTTGGTAGTTCATCGACAATTCGACATATTGGGTCCAACATGCCTGTACTGCACATGCCTAACTTTGCCAATAACCAATCTGAGTCTTCATGAATATCTGTAGATCCATCATTGGTCTAAGATTCATAAATGTGAAGAGTTTATCTTTGTTCCTGTGGTTCTCAAAGGCTCTTGCTATTGTGATCCACCAGCTTTGGACCCATTGTGTCATCTAACTACTTGGCAGAAGATGTGTTGATTGCCTAACAGAACAAAACATGCCTACCTCCCAAATATCTTTTTCTCATCTAACTAGCACATGGTTGTGCACCCACTCTCTACACAATGAAAGCTGCATTCAACAGAATGTCCATGGCCTTGTGAATTTATAGATAAGACACTTCCATTGCCTTCTACACAGCACAAAATTCCATTTCATTGTTCTACAGTCTAAATCCCTTCATTGTCTTGTCCACACACAAAGGTAGCATGATCAATGCAATGAAACTCATCAAGATGGCAAGGAAGTGGCAGAAAGTAGCTGCCATTAGGAGGAAAACAATTTCATTTCCAGGAACCAATGGGAATGTAAATATTGAAAGTGGAAATATGTTATTGGTGGCTGATAAAGGCCATTTTGTCATCTACACAGCTGATCAAAAACGCTTTGAGTTTCCCATGGTGCATCTCAACAATTAAATCTTCAGGGAGCTCTTTAAAATGTCTGAGGAAGAATTTGGACTACCAGGTGATGGGCCTATTACATTTCTATGTGATGCAGTGTTCATGGAGTATGTGGTATCTTTGATCCAACTGGCAGCCTGGTAGAGATATGGAGAAAGCTTTGCTTATGTCCATGGCTACTAGTAGATGCTCACTATCATGTTCTCTCCATCAAGGACAAAGTAGCCAGCAATTACTAGTTTGTAGCTTCTGAATCTATCAGACAGATTTAGTGATGATACATTAAAGTGTAATTAGAATGTTATGATATAATTTAATGAAATTTTTTGTTTCCTCATGCTTGTGTCATTTTGTGGCAGATAAAAAAAAACCTTACCAAGCATTTAAAAGAAAAGAAATCGAAATGCCAATAATCTACTCCTTAGAAGTAAAAGATTATGGGTTCAACTTTCCACTCCCTGTTGAGCCTAGCCACTAATCAGGTTTATCCTGCACATAACCGATGCAGAAAGTCTGGATACCCTATTGGCCACACCATGTGGTTTAGACAAGCGTGGTAAGAATTGATTTCTCTCTCTCTATAGGTAAAAAAATTCAACAGCGAAAAGACTTAAAAACACAACCCATAGTGCCTATCAAACAAAAAACAACCCATAGAAGTATATGATATGAGATTTTTCCATACAGTGTTCTTATGAAATATATTGATATTTAATGAAAATAAAAATATTAAATGAACATAAAAGAGACAGAATAGCATCAGGCTTGTGGTCCAGTGGTATTTACGCTATACTCTGTTAGGGGGCTCATTAGGGTTTTCGAGTCGGAGTGTAAGACAATAGCATGAGATTGAGTTGCTACATGTTATTTACTTTCATTTAAATTTCTACAATTTGTGTTTTCATTTTGTCAAACTGATCATGAATCCCATTGTATAGATGGTTTATCTTCACAGGGACCTCAACAACAACTCAATTGACCGATCAGAAGCTCCCGCTTGGTTCTCAACCTTACAATGGCTCACCACTCTGTAAGTTTTCAATTAAGTTACTTCCTTGAACTTTTTATCTTTTTTATTTTTTTGCTAACACACAAATAACACGCACACAAACACACAATCTAATTTGGAGGTTCTGTTGTGGTACACAGGGTTATCGAAGATGGATCACTTCAAGGGCTTGTGCCACAAACACTCAATGGATTCAATGAGACATTGAAAATGGGTAGCAATATCAGCCAACAATTGCAGCTTGTTGATTTGGAAAACAACCAGATCTCCTCGCTAATGCTTATTTCCAGATAAACGAATACATTAATGTGAGACAATTTTTGGATCTCAACCATCTATGTGCAAATGATAATTAACATCTTTTTTTCTGACCATCATTCATTATTTACTTCCAGACTTAATTGAAACCGATGTGCATGAGTACTCCGTGATTACTGTCAACCTCAGCAACCAAAAGCAAACCATCCTGGCTAATTGTGGAAGCATTCATGTCCACCCTAACCCTCAACCCTCAACCCCTAAACGACATCATTGAAATATCATTCACGCATCTTAACTAGATGGAGGAGTTCCTACGTTAACTTCAACCAATAAATATGTAGTAGACAGGATTATTATGCAAGCATCATATCATACGAAGACAATAATTTTTTTAGTTATGTAGGTTTTAACTTCTTGTCAATTTTCTCTGGCACATACATGTTAATCTTCCACTTTTAGAGTATAACATGTTGAGACTCCAAGCTCCTACACCTTGACCATTGGATAAAAGAAGCTGACAAAGGTATTGAAACTGCTGGAATTAGTGAAATAGGTTTTGAGTAAATTCATCAAATATCAGGAGCTTTATGTATAGCACCCATGTTTTCCATCATAAAATCCAATTAGCTTATCTAGTTAGAAAATGTAAAGAGATCTTTGAAAGTCTTCATATCAAACTAGGACCATAATCTCCTAAGATGGTTTCTATTATAACAAACCACATGCTTATGGTTATGGGCGAAGAGAAATATCAACTTAATTTAAACTCTTGCCTAATCAATGAATAGCAAGTAATGTCAAAACTAACAGAAAGGGAGTACACATTTCATTTTCTAAACCAAATACATATCCACATATATATGTATCACAAACAAAGGGTTCAAACAAGGGTAGTGAGCGAAAAAACCATAGTGGCAGATTCAATGGCGTACTTGAAAATGTCCATAGCTCATGCAAAAGACAAAACGACAGCTTAATTCCCTTCATTAAGTAGAACGAGGCTCTCCATGTAGTGGGTAAATTCCTTCACGAACTTTGGCTCCCCATGGATTCGAATATCCTTAAATTCTTGGACTCTTTGGTCATATGAAAGCAACTCGTACGTGCCACCCCCACGATAACCTTTTAGTACAACTTCACCATTCTTCATAAGGCCTATGGGGTAGGCGTAGCTATTTATCGGCCTTCCAATACTACATTGTTTAGTCCAAGACTCTGGTACACCATATTCCTTCATTACCCATACATCCATGCTCCCATGACTAACATCATTAAAGAACAAACAAAGCGACTTCCTTGACACCTTCACAAACATATCTACAAGTGGAGACCATTTATCATCATCATCGTCTTGATCGCAGAAACACTTTGGCAGCTTTATCTCACCGAATACCTCATTAGCCATATCAACCCACAGGATAAAGTGACTACCCGTCTCCCTATATCCACAGCAATGAAGAACTCCATTATGAATTGTTTCCAATGAAGAATACGAGATTTTTCCCGGCATAACACTTTGCATCATTCTCCAAGAATTCGCGCGTAGCGAGTAAATCTCAGTTTCGGCCGGCTTATGTCTCTCCTCACCTTCGAAAACCTTTAGCACCTTGTAATCGTTATCACGAGGGAAAAAGCCGAACGCAAGACACAAAGCATTTCCATGCCGCGACGAATTAGGAAGGGCCTTGAACTTTTGAATGGCAGGATTCCACAGATATATGTCTTGACCAAAACGAAGTTCAAAACCTAATAGGGGAGAGATGCAGAACACCCCATGACAGTACCCCGCTACATGGAAACATTCTGATGATAATGGAGATTTGAGCTCCACCAGCTCGACAAAAGTCTCATCACAATGTAATGAGAAGGAGTCTGACCCACCAGAAAGAACGGGCGAGGATCGAGTCTGAATAAACATATAGCCCTTATTATTGCACAAGTTTGATTTCGGTGGGCGTCGATGAAATTGGGATCGGTGATCAGAGCATGCCAAGACTTGCAAACGCACCTGAATCGCATTAGGGTTTTGACGGGCAATCTCGTGAGAATGTCGATGATTGTATCTCTGGGGAGATCGGGCAACGTATCCGCCATTGCTCTTCTTCTTCTTCTTCTTCTTCTTCTTCTTCTTCCTCTTCCATAGGTTTTCGGGTTTGCTTCAATTCGGGGTGACATTTCAAGGGCTTAGGGTTTTGGCTTTTCTTCCCTGCAGCGATATATGAAAAGGATAGAGAGAGGAGTTGGATCCAAAAAAAACGCAGCGTTTATGGTTGAAACTTGAAATGCACCCTCTTCGTTTATCGTTGAAACTTGAAACGCAGCGTTTAGCAGAAACGAAGAGAGTAATAATTTCCTTTCTATGTTTGTTTGTTTGCTTTGCTTTTTTTTTTTTTTTTTTTTTTTTTTTGGACTTTTGGAGGTCTGCCCTGCTCAGTGTTTGCATTTGGAGGATCAGTTCAAGGGCTGGGCCATTTTGTGCGGATTTTGAGCTGGCTGTTGTATGGGGGATTCTATTGGCACCCAAAGACTTGCTTTTTATCCCCCATCTATTTTTAACTTAAAAGATTTATAAAAAATATAAAAGATTTTCATAAAAACTGATTGCATGTTTTATTAGAAAACATCATTTTGAACAACTTTTTAGAATAAAGTTTTTCCAAAATCTATCGTTTCAGTAGACTTTTTTGCTATTTATAGTGTCTGCATCATAAATGACTAAAAAGTCTATTCAAACGATAGATTTTGGAAGAACTTACTTTTAAAAAATTATTCAAAATGATGTTTTCTAATAAAAAACTCTATAAGTTTTTATAAAAACCTTATATATTTTTCATAAAATTTTAAAATGTAAAATAAATGAGAGATGAAAAACAAGTTTTTGGGTGCCAATAAAGGCCTCCCTGTTGTATTTGAGGTAGGCCCAAGTCTGCAATTTTTCTTTTGAGCCAGATTGAGCTCACCAAGATATATTTAATGCTACTCTGTCCTTTTTTTATTTTTATTTTTTTTAAAAAAAATTAAGAAAAGAGATTTCCTAACAAACTTGAAGACGGTAAAATGTAATTATCCCTTAAAAAATAGGGAAGTAAAAAAAGCAAGACTTGATTTGAAGCTTTGTCAGGCTTCCTTCAGCATGATGGTTTGAGGCTTAATCGATTTGTTTAGTTTGGCTGTGATATATGAACAAGAAGGAATATGAAACCTTATTGCTAGAGATGATAGTTGACTACAAAATTTGTTGGTGATAGCTTGTATTTAACTTATCTTTATCAATGAGATTTTTCATATTAATGGGTTTGCTTATATCTCTATAATATATAGTTGACTTATTTTATTCACGTGAATTTCGTGGGATTAATTTAGTCCATATCTTATATTAACATACCCTCGTTTCCTATATTATTTGATTGCAAGTTGCTATGATGAACTAACATTAATATACTTTATGTGATTAATGTAAGCAATAGTGGTCGGCTAGACCTTATTATTTTTTCGTATTCTTTTTAATTCCTCTAGCTCATCTTCATATTTAAAATATATCCCCCAAACTGATGAATTCCACCCAGCTTGAATTGAGTGTGGATCAATATTCTGTTGAGTGATTTTTTTTTTATTTTTTTATTTTTTGGTGTAATTTCCTTTTTGTTTTGTTGAAGTTGGGGTTTGTGTTTGCATTTGGAGGCAATGTTCAAGGGCTGGGCCATTGTCCGAATTTTCAGTTGTCTGTTATATTTGAAGTAGGCCAAAGCCTGCCTTTTTTTTTTTTTTTTTTTTTTTTTTTGGTGGGGTGGGGGGAGGGTGGGGTGCTTGAGCACAGCCAAAATATGTTCAATGTATTAACTACTCCTTAATGTTACCCAATAGAAGAAAGAAAAGGAGAGAGAAAAATAATTTCGTCTTAAGGGCCTGTTTCGAAATTTTGTAAGTTGGATTAGGTTGGATCCATTACTTAATGCTATTTGGTTTTAAATAAAACAACCCACAATTAGTTTGGAAAAAAAAAAAAAAAAAATTATATTTGTGCATTGTTTTCTGCACAAAGATAAACTCGTATTGTTGTTGATTTCCCAAACAGTCTAAATCGGGTCCGGGCTGAGCTTTGCTTAGGTTCAATGCTTCCAAAAGAACTCAAATGGGCCTCACCCAACTAGGAATGGCAATGGGTCATTCCAATCAAGTTTCTCGCCCTGTTCCATCCCTATTGGGACGAGTTTGGTATGATTCTAAATGAAATAGGAGCTGGTTTGGTATTTTTTTTAAAATCCCGATTGGGTTTCGGGACAGGTTAGGGTTCAGTGTATAGCCTTACCCGCCACACATAATTACATATATATATATATATATGTTGTGTTTACCAAACTAGTCTTCTATCATTTCATATAAGTATTTTTTTCTTTCCTTCCTTTTACTTATTAGGTTCTTGTGCTATTAGTTCATTTATCTTAGTTTTTTTTAATATTTTGATTGAGGTCAAAAGAAATCTCTCGAGTATTCACTGTTTAAGCATATTTAAACGGATATATTCATTAAATTGTCATAGGTTAGTAGTTAAATCGGAAATTAATACCTTATCCATGTAGGATTTGGGAAATGAATGGGTTTAAGGATTTTTTATAGAATCAGGGTAAGGATAGGGGAGTCCGGTCTCGTGTAGGGTTTAGGTAAGAAATAAGGTTTAGGGAGCATTTATAGGGTTGGGGTTGAGATAGTGGGGTCCCGTCCGAAACCCGCCCCATTGCCACCCCCACACCCTACCCTAACACAGAATTTGCATCCCCCTGGAACAAGTCTACAATAACAACAACCTTTCTTGCTAAGCCATAAAATAGATAATTAACCATTTTATTCTAAATGCACCCATTAAAAATTTTCCTCAAAACTTCCTGGGCCCTAGAATCCTATGGCTCATCGCACCTACGCAAATTAACTACCCAAGTACCCAGTAGTGGTTTGACACTCGACTACTTACAACAGACAAATTTAACATTTCATTCTTATTCTTATTATATAAAATTTTAAATGTAAATTTTTATTATTATTATTATTATTTAAACTAAAATACCTTAGCTGGTGGGGGGGTTTGGCAAACCCCCAACTGTTCATTAATTGGAATATAGTGGAATTCAATCTTCAACAAACAAATTTAACCTGAAAAAAATTTATACACACAATCCAGATGGGTATGAGTTTTGGTTTGTAATTGGCTCGTGGAATCAACTAGCCTGCATCCTACCCACTAATCACATTTAAAATCTAGTTAATTATACAATATAATGTATTATCCTTTAACTCCATTATAATGGTCAAATTCTCCATTTTGCAAATGATATTATAAAATTAAAATGGTCCATAAATCGGGTTTGGATTGGGTAGCTTTGAAACTGTGCATAGTTGGCCAGTCCTAAGGCTGAGCATCGCCAACTCAACTCGTGGTACCACTCTCAGAATTTAAGGGCATGTTTGGTCATATCCTTCAAGAAGATGTACCGGAAACATGTTTTTAAAACATGGTATGAACTTTTGGCAACAATTTCATTTTCAATAGTTTGTATTTCTTGAACTGAAAACATAGAGGATCCGATAAACATCATTTAAATTGGTTGTTTGCTTGAAAATTGGTTGTTTCTAGAAAACAATTTTCAAGATTACGTTTTACTTTGTTTTGGGGTTTTTTTTTTTTTTTCCTTTTTTTTTTTTCCCCTGAGTCAAAGAGGCCTATGTTTTCATTTTTTTTGTTTTTTTCTCTGTTGTCTTTTATATGCTCACCCTAATTCTTGAGAATGTGGTATATTCTCTCTCTCTCTTTTTTTTTTGGTTGAGATATTCTCTCTCTCTTTAATTGAATGAAACTCTTACATCAATCCCTGTCTATAAGTTGCAAAACCAGAGTGACCCAATGGGAAGTAGCTGAACCTGTCATGTCCAAATTTAACAACCCACTTGACATTCAATAAATTAAATCAAAGCATCTAGTTGGTCAAATTAATACAATTGGTCCAAAGCTAGCCGGCCATCATTAATTTTTTTCTTCTGTGAATTCCACCATAGAAAAAACCATTGGTTTTTGTCAAAGCCAAGAAGAAATTACTAATTAAAATATAGCAAATTGAAATGTGATGATTATCCCATTAGAATTTGATGACTCAATTTGTTGTGGCACTTTGACTTTGGATTCTTTTTCTTTAAGCTCAAAATATCATTTTGGGTTAAATTTGCAGCAATAATTGGAAAATCAAATTCCTTGTGTCGCACCCTTCTTTAAAATAAATCAAAAAATTGACCCAAAAATAAAATAAAGTAAAATAAAATAAAATAAAATAAACCCCTAGATTTAGCTAAACTATGAACTTGCTTAAGTTGCTCTGCACTTTTTCTTTTTTTTTTCATCCCAAAATTTAATTAAATTAAGGAGTTTGACAATTTAAAATTTCATTGTTCCGTCAAGCATAAACAACACAATTCTGGCTGTTACTTCAAGCTAATCATTTCTCAATTAATATTTAACTCTTAATAATCCGCTGTCTTTTGTTGAAGTTAATTGTAGAAAGGAAGACTCCGAGAAAGTTTGACAGCAAGCTTTATTACAAAGCTAACTTTTACCCGTTCAATTAACAAAATTAAAGCAGTTTCTTAGGAAAAAAAAAAATTAAAGTAGTTATTGATAATTGATTATCAATCTAAAAAATAAAGAAAAAAAGGCAAATGTCAAATGTTCGAAACATGATTATGCTAGTTGTAAGAAGTCGTATAAGGGGATCGATCTAACCTAACCTATAGGCTGATGTAAGGTTTGAAAGAGAAAGAGAGCACGCAAATTACGTACTCTTCTAACTTAGATAGTATCTCTCTTATTTCTAAGAAGAGATAGATACCACCTACTCTCTTGCTTCGAAACATGATTATGTTAGTTGTAAGAAGTAGGATAGGGAGATTGATCTAACTTATAGGCCGATGTAAGGTTTGAAAGAGAAAAAAAGCATGCAAATCACGTACTCTTCCAACTTAGATAATATCTCTCTTCTTTCTAAGAAGAGATAGATATCACTTACTCTCTTGTTTCGAAACATGATTATGCTAGTTGTAAGAAGTGAGATAGGGAGATCAATCTAACCTATAGACCGATATAAGATTTGAAAGAGAAAGAGCACGCAAATCACGTGTTCTTCTAACTTAAATAATATCTCTCTTGTTTCTAAGAAGAGATAGATACAAGTTGCATCACTCTTCTTAGATAATATCTCTCTTGTTTTTGAAAAAAGAGAGACATCACCTGACCTTATATACCCAGGTGGTCCCTCTACTTAGAAACTTCACTAAATAAAAATTAGGTGGGTGATGAATTGAAGGGGCGTTGAGACACAAGCGATTAGAGTAGCTTCGGAAAGAGCGAATCTTGCTTTGGTAGCTGCAATTTTAATTCAACCACTCTCCTCGGTTACTGTTTTAGAGTACCCCCAAAAAAAAAAAAAAAAAAAGGTGTAAAGAAATGCATAAGAATTGAAGACACCCATGTTAAGACTTTGATTATTTGTGATTGCTATAGTATCTGTTTTCTATGTATGATTCAAACGACAGGAAAAAAAAAATATATATATATATATATATATATATATATATGTGTGGGTCAATTGGTCCTCCTACCTTTCATATTTACATTCACATTGTCCTCTTCTAGTAGTGAGACTGCTTTGGGTGAAAACATTCTTTATTACCTTATTTTCTTGAGTGGCTAAGCCATATTTAAAAGTCAATTCTTCAGTGTCTTGCTACCGGCATATGAATCATGGTGTGGGTTGAGACACAATTCTGTAAGCTTGGCCTACAGACTCATTATCCATTATCCATAACTAGTATCAGGCCCCACGCAATGTGGGCATAATAATCATTGGATTGTTTATCCACCGGATAATGATTTTGCCCCACAGTTTTGCCCAATTAATATAATTTAGAAAGGTAAGATTGTGGGATCTACCAATATGATTACAATCTTTATCCTCCCAAATATACTAGTAGGGCAAAGTATAAAGCAAAAGTGTGAGGCTATCTAGCATTACCCTTATCCACATGAGATATTAAAAAAAAATAATAATAATAAAAAAAGGGCTTTTTGGGAACAAAATTGAGAACATTACAAGAGGCAACTTGCATCTATCATATAATGGGTCAGGATATTTTCTTTTTTATTTTTTTATTTTTTAAAGAAAAGATCCTTAAGCATTAGGAAAGTCAAAGAATCCCAATTATGTTGGCACCCTCAGCACTGGGCATCATCATGTGCTCAAGACCCTACATATAATTAAATAAAAGAAAATTGGATAAAATGGAAAAAGACAAAAAATTGATGTTGGTGACTTATATTGGATAATGCTTGTGATTGCTTAATAATCATGTAGGAAATTGTGTACAAAAGTTTTGTCCTTGATCCTTATCTTTATTTAAGAATTAAGAGGGATGACGATGAGGTAAGCACGTGCTGATATAACTTATACTATGGAGATTGTATTTCGTGCATTAATAGGTTACAAGATATATTTATAACATAATATAAGTAGAATCATAAAAATAATGTAATTGAGATACCAAAAGTGATTTGATTTGGTGTATCTCAATCCCAATTTTTGAGATTGAGTTGGTGTGATTTGATTTTTTTTTTTTCCCATGATTTCTTTTCATGTCCTTGATCTCATCCATGATTGCTTGTCTTGATTTATTTCTTCAATACTTCCCCTCAAACTTAAGAAGATTTTAAATAAAATCCTCTTAAGCTTGATGCCAAATCATGAAAGATACACCACCATGGAAGCAAGAAAGTGACATGGTGAAGATTTTAATGGCAAATTCATGAAGATTTTTTTTTAAATTTCATTCATAATAGATTACTTGAATACAAATCACTTTTGCTAGGGTTTAAATAGAAGTCTAAACATAACATAAATGGAAAGGAGGTAATTTAAGATTAATCAAATATCCATTCTCCTAATCAGATCGATCACTCTAACCCAATCTCAAAAATTGGGATTGAGATACACCAAACCAAATTACTTTTGATATCTCAATTATATTATGAACACATGCTGACTAAACTAGGACTATATATAAAAGTATAAGTAATTGAAAAGAATCCTTAGACATGTACCACCACCGCAAGTCTTGTAGTCAAATTTCTCCACAAAACTTGATTGCACTTGATGTAACAAAGAGCATAAGAAAAAAGAAATCAAAAGTACAAATAAAAATAAAATTGATTTACCTAGCTACTTATAATTGTTGTTAAGGGAGATACCAAAACTTGGGAAAACATAACAAGAAAAAGGATTTGATGTTGAGTTCAAAAAACTTTGTACTCATATTGGATTAATTGAAGCCATTCACTATCATACTGAAAGTAAAAATTATACTAATAATAATAATAATAATAATAATGATGATGATGATGACGACGATGGGTCGAGATATAACAATTATTAGTCTTTGCTAAGTTTCATATATATCATTATATTTTGTTATATTTTCTCCCATATAGTTCACTGTTATGTCATTGTTTATGTGATTTTAATCAGCACAGGGCTTGATTTATCCCAAATGGACGGTCCAGACCAGTGACCACGTGGGAACATATGGAACATTTTGTTATGATTTATCTCTTAAGGAATCCTAGCTCCTACCCGCTGTCTTGCACGTGCTTTTTTCTTCCCAATGTAAAAATTAAGGTCGGCCTTGCTGGCCCAGTTTCAGCATGCCCTTTTTTAATTTACTCCACCTCTATTTTTATTTTTTTTTAATAATTATTAAGGTTAATTAGTAATTACAAGTAAGAACACCAAGGACTTTGAAAAACTAATAATTATCTAGAGGGTTAATAGGATATATAGTACTTCTTATGAAGACAAGTGCCTCTTCAAAACCAGAAATTTTAAATTAAAAAAAATAGGGGAGGGTAGTGGGCGAGATGGGTGGTGGCCGATTTCCCGGAAGGATATATGTGCAAGGGAATAATTTACCGGTCTCTGTTTCCCATGGGCTTTTTGCCTTTTTAACCTTTCAATATTTTCTCTTATGGCTTTTTGTTGCTTTACTTTTGGACCTAGTCTAAGTCAATTATGGCAAATATAAAGAGGAGGGCAAAATTTTCCCATTCTGTTATATGTGTGTGTGTGTGTAAGATGACTAGAGTATTAATTGGTAGGCAACTTCTGATGACCGGCAATAATATTGATTATTGATAGAGCCAATAGTTTGACTTACAAGGTTGGCTGCTGCAAATCCTTTTCCTACCTTTGAATATTGTAAGGATTTAGAGCACCCCTTTTGAGACTTAAAGTGGGGCCATTCTCTCACACATAGACCTTTCCATTTGCACACTAGCATGCAAGCTCTATATATAGGCAAATTTTCTATGGTTGGTTTGTGTGGCCAAGGGAGCTAGGAAAATAGGTACATACACAGTATTACAGAGAGTTTCAAGGAGTGGAGATTCTCTACACTAGCCAAAAAGAATGGCTGATCAGCTGGTTGAAATAAGCTCCACCCCTGCGACGCCGAGGCCGGCGTCTGTGGCACCAACGCCGCCGATATCGGCTCCTCCCTCCCAATTCCACTCGCCGTCCTTGTCTCGATCGCCCCTCCTCAACGCCGGTGAAAACACGGAAAACGGAATCGTTAAGGTGAAAACCCCAAGGCGTACCCCAAGGCATCTTACCCCACTAAGTCTTACTCCGCGCTTCCTCACCCCTTTGGGAAGCCCAATTAGGAGGGCTCTACACCTTACCAAGCTCGACCCTCAAGATGCATGGCTCCCAATCACTGAGTCAAGAAACGGAAACGCGTATTACGCAGCCTTTCATTGCCTTTGCTCTGGAATTGGATTCAAGCCCTTGTCCTTCCTGTTGCCTTCACTATTCTTGGATGGTAAGTGTACAGTATTTTCATGGTGTCATTTCCATATCATATTTGATAATCTCTTCTTGGTTTAACCTATATCTGGATTTGGCTTACAGGACATGGGGAATCATAAACGTGACAGCAGCATTCATATGGCAACTTTACACACTCTACCTACTGGTTCAACTCCATGAATCCACGGAGACCGGCATGCGATATTCTCGATACCTTCAACTCGCCTGTGCAACTTTTGGTAATCATCAAACCTCTTTTCAAAAAAACAAAAAAAAAAAAAAAAAATCCTTCCTTAATCAAGGCCTTATGCAGCTCTGAAAGCTAGAGTTCTCCTTTTGGGATAACGCAGCAGGCTGTACTCCAAAAACTGTTTTCAGAAAACAATAAGAACCCGACTTGAGATTAGTGCCTTAAAGGCGCAACCCATATTAATAAAATGGATGCTGATGTGAATCCTGAAATTTCTCAGGTGAAAAGCGAGGGAAGTGGCTAGCCCTATTCCCAATCATGTATCTATCGGGTGGCACATGCGTGGCCTTGATCGTGATCGGAGGTTCAACGCTGAAGGCGTTCTACTCCACTGTGTGTGGCGCAACATGCAGTCAGCCATTAACAACCGTGGAGTGGTACTTGGTGTTCACCTGTGCTGCAGTTGTTTTATCTCAGCTGCCCTAACTTGAACTCCATTGCTGGTGTATCCCTCATTGGAACAATCACAGGCTGTAGGCTATTGTACCCTGATATGGGTGGTCTCCGTTGTCGAGGGCAGGATGCCCGGTGTGTCGTACAACCCAGTGAAAATGGGCACAGAAATTGAAAAGGTTTTTGATGTTTTGAATTCACTTGGGATCATTGCTTTTGCCTTCAGAGGACACAACCTTATACTTGAGATTCAGGTATGAAACTTACATAGCTTCAATTCATATATTTTCCTTTTCTTAGCTTTAATTTTTTTTAATTTCTTGGGGCTGTTTCCAATTAGATTTTACAAAATTTCTTTATTTTAATTTCAATTGGTATATTTTCCAATCAGCCGATACAAAATGGGTACTGGTCGTATCCGTGTTGAAAGAGTTAGACAAGTCTGAAATCTAAATACCGGCCAAAAAGAGAGAGAGAGAGAGAGATTAATTAGACTATAAAATCTGTTGTAATTTTGTTAAAAATTACAAAATGGGTATAGGTCTTCTCTTCCTCTCAAATGGCTTAGAAAATTAGCAATACTTTACACCCAGGACTACTCTGTCATATTTTTATTTTTTTAATACGCCTCCTTTAAGTCTTATTTAATTTAATTAAATTCTTTTACTTTTGGTCGGGACCTCAAAGTCTTCACTTGGGCAGTTTTTGAATATTAAAAGGAGAGATTTTTTTTTTCTTTTTTTAAATAAAAAATATTTTTATATAATACTAAAAATATACAATATACATACGTTTGAACGTTGAATCATGAACCAAGATGTTTTTGGCTTATACTATGATTTGTTGTAACGGATGAGCCGGCGATGTTGAAATTTTTTCTGTTTTTTCGATAAGTGATGTTGAAATTTCAACGTTCCATTGATGCCTCCTGACCAAAGACACTTTGCCAATGTGATTGACTTAGATCATAGCCATTAATTGAATGTAGATCGGACGGCTCTAGTTAAACCCCAACAATAAAGGGTCCAGTTCACATTCTCATTCTTACCTCTCATTCATGAAAGTGACCATAGAATGGTCTAAACACCTCACCTACCAAACATATCAAACACATGGCCAAGTATTAACTTTGTGTTTATATATATCTCGGAAAACACGGATCACCTTTTATTGTAAAAAAGTATTGACGGACTGTTATGCTAATTGACCTCTTAGAATATTAGTAATCAAGTACACGTGATACGTGTGTAACACATCTTTTTAAGTTTTCACTTTATCAGTGGAACTGTTATATAAGTTTCCAAGTTTCTTAAACCACATGTGTGTGGGAAAGAGAATTAAGAGAAAACAGATTGTGGTGAGTTTTTTAAAGTTGGTAAAATTACCAAATTATCTCTTATCTTTTTAAATTATAAGGGTATTTTAGTATTTTTAGATGCAATCCAACCATAAAAGGAATTGGTTTTATATAGTAGTATAGATAATTGAAACCCTTTTGTTTTAAGGCGATTTTTATTAAACATGGTGTGTTCAATTGTTGCAGGCCACCATGCCATCGGATGAGAAGCATCCATCGCACGTGCCCATGTGGAGAGGTGTCAAGGTTGCATATGCAATCATCGCAATGTGCTTATTCCCCCTTGCAATAGGCGGATATTGGGCATATGGCCAAATGGTATTAATTTTTCCTCTAACCGTACCCTCTAATTCCCAAAAATCTCAAAAATCTCAAAATCATAGTCTAAACGACCTATTTTTCTGCATTGACAGATTCCAGAAAATGGTGGTATGCTTGCGGCCGTGTACGAGTTCCATGCACAGAGCACATCGCAGTTCATTCTAGGGCTAATGAGTTTATTTGTCATAATTAACGCCGTAAGCTCATTCCAAATCTATGGCATGCCAATGTTCGATGACATGGAGTCGAAATACACGGTGCGGGCGAAGAAGCCATGTACATGGTGGCTCCGGGCGATTATGCGGGCGATGTTTGGATTTGGGTGCTTCTTTGTTGCTGTGGCAATCCCATTTTTGGGAAGCCTGGCTGGTCTAATCGGGGGGATTGCGTTGCCAGTGACTTTGGCTTATCCATGTTTCATGTGGCTAAAGATTAAGAAACCAAAGGTCTATAGCTCAATGTGGTGGCTCAACTGGGGATTGGGAGTCTTTGGATTGGCTCTAACCGGGGTTGTCATTGCAGCTGGGGTTTATGTTGTTATTGACACTGGCATTCAAGTGAGCTTCTTCAAGCCTCACTAATTGTAAGAAAGGGTAGTAGTAGGAGGAAAATTATAAGGGTTGCTTGAGGAGTGTTGAGTTTTTAAGTTTTTACTTCATAAATGTTTAATATAATTTGTTATTTGTAATTGTGATATCGATCGTCAAGAAAGAAAGTGAGCAATTAATTTTCAATTCACCATTCTCTCTCTCTCTCTCATCTGCACTAAAACCTTGGGCGATGATGCCACCAATGACTCACCAAATTAATTGAAAAACACCTCTCTCTCTCTCTCTCTCTCTCTCTCTCTCTCACCTTGGGCGACAATGTTGCCAATGACCCATTAACCCAATCCAAATTAAATGAAAAGTCTCTCTCTCTCTCTCTCTAGCCTTGGGCGACAATGTTGCCAATTACCCATTAACCCAATCCAAATAAGATGCTCTCTCTCTCTCAAACCTTTGGCAACAATGTGAATACAAGTAGAAAACCGCCATGGAACCAATAATTATTTTCGAACCACCACGAATCAATCTGATGGGGCGTCTACCTCATTGGGCCTTCATCCTTTTACAGTTTACCCACCAATTAATGGGCCGTATATTGATCTAGATCATTCGAATATATCTAACTACTTCGAAAATAGATATATTTCACTATGTTTATTGTTTTTTTTTCTTTTTTGATAATCACTATGTTGATTGTCTAGTAGTAAAGCAACTAATATTTAACGGTTTAACAATTTAATTCTAACTTATTATTAATAGTTCCACGAACCCGCATAGATTAATATTACAAAATGGATATTGGTCTTCTACAGATTGTACATTTACCTATCTCTTATTTCAATGGATATTATTAATTTTGTTAATTTCACAAGTCAAGCCGTTGATTAATATTACATTATGGCTTCTTTTTTTATTAATGTTTATCATTCCGTTAATCATTCGCGCAGTAATGTTGGATTCTCTTTTTTATTTATGGATAAAAAGAAAGGTACAATTATTTCACATTCTTTTTTACTTCATCCATTTCCTTTCATGACTAAAAAATTGCAAAAATAAACTATAAAAGACATTGACAAAGCCAAAACGAGTTTGAAAATATAATGCCCTTATATCGATAGCATAAGTAAATACAAGGTAAACTCTTAAAGGCAAGAGTTTCTATCTTTTATTTATGGACAAAAACAAAGGTAGAATTATTTTCACATTCTTTTTTACTTCATACACGTCCTTTCGTGACTAAAACAATTGCAAGAATAAACTATGAAAGGCATTATTGACAAAGCCTAAAACGAGTTTGAAAATATAATGCCCTTATATCTATAGGATGTGTAAATACAAAGTAAAAGACTCTTGATGTCAAGAGTTTCTGTTTTCATTTATGGATAAAAAATAAAGACTCTTGATGGCAAGAGTTTCTATTTTCATTTATGGATAAAAAGAAAGACTCTTGATGGCAAGAGTTTCTGTTTTCATTTATAGTATACTTTTAATTCCTATTTATATTTATGTGTTTTATATTCTTATTTTCTATTCCAATCAATGTACCGTGTCTAAGGGTGGAATTATAGTATAATTTAAATTCGTATTTATATTTATATGTCTTATATTCTTATTTCTTCTTTATGTGTTTTATGTTTTATATTCCTATTTCTTCTTCCAACCAATGTACCGTGTACAAGGATAGTGATGTATTTAAAATATAAAATAAGTGTATATTGGTCGATCAAAAAAATTTTTAACATTCAACCTTTTATAGGTAGTGTATATATATATATATATATATATATATATGACCACATGAGGCCTATTAATTTTTCACTAAGTCATGGTCCCGGTGAAACTTCATCGACATGTACTAGAAGCCTGGGTTCCAAACTCATCTTCATGCCACCTCATTAACATGGTTTTTTTTTTTTTTTTTTGGTTTCTCTCTCTCTCTCTCTCTCTCTTCTCTTCTTAATAGGCTTACATGTTTTTCTGTTTTCCAAACAGCTCTTTACAGTTCACACCCTAAACAAACCCAAAAGAAAGGCCCAAGGTAGCGGCCCAAACTATTTACATGTCACCAATACATGAGCTTGGACCAAATACTTAATGGGTTACAAGGACCAATTTTAGCCATCGGCAGCCAAACGAAGACAAAGTGCTCTTCCCATTAATTCCTGTTCTGTCAAAAGAGAGTATTGAAAATGGGAAATGTTACAGACAGCACCTAATTACAACATTTACGGTAGTATGAATTGGTTAACAAAAAAAATGGTCCAAACTATTTAATATCACCACAAAAAATCCATTGCCACATCGGGTGATGTCTAAATAGTGCTGTATTATGGTGATAAATATAGCACTTCTCACATCAGTTAGAAGACAAAATCCACACCAAACGTGTCAACCTCAAAAAATTCCATGCAGTGAAGAACAAGGCAAACTATATATTCTTTCACTAAAGAAAATAGTACGTGCTAGCTACAAATAGGCCACATGGGCCTATTTTTGGGAGTTTGAATTCAAATCAGCACGGTGCTGATCGAGGTGATTTCAGCCGTCCATCTTGGATTTGGACGGTTGAGATTAAAGATGAAAAAGATGCTCATAAGGGTGTTTAGGTAATTTCAACACTTTTTTTATATTTTAATCTCAACCATCCAAATCCGAAGTAGACAGCCGATATCACCTCGGCACCATGCTGAGATTTTCAAGCTCAGCACTGAATCCGAGTCCTAATTTTTGGAGGAGACTTTCCTCAATAGAGAAAAGCCTCACATCAAAGCCAGCTGGTTTTTCTCATAAAGGTGATGATGATTTCTATCTATGTTAAATTATTTGACATAGTTTGCTGATTCCTATAGGGCAGCTCACTTGCAGAATGGTCCGCACGTCCCCCATATGAGGAAAATCCTAGTCTGCCATTGTTGAATTTTGAATGTCGTTTTGTTGATGATGATTGAGTGTGGGTTCACGTCTTATATTATGTGCAGTGCCATACTATTCTTTCCCCTCAGACAATTTATGTCAATTTCAAAGATCGCTTGCAGAATCCTCTTGCTCCATTCATGGGTCGTCAGCTTTCATCTTGATGCAAACTCGTGGGGGTTCACTCCACTAGGTGACCCAAAATATTCTCTCTTTTTTGTTTGTTTGAGAAGAAAATTTAATCGCAACACCACCTTGATGTAGATTTACCAGTCACTTTTTATAGAAATTTTTACTAGTCTCATGGAAAATTCCAAATTTGAACCATTTCCATCAATTTTTAATTTAGTTTAACAGAGTTTATGATAATTAATTTAGATTTCAGGCCATGAAGATGAAACATAAAGCAGGTGAAAATAAGGATTTGAGAAAAAGGTTTTGACTAATATGACGGTTTTGCCAATACTTGCTGCAATGATTGATGAGCCCCGACATGTTCATGCATCTTCCATCATCATCTCAATTATTTTCCATTTCGGATATAATAATGGAGTCGTGGGGAGATAAACACCATGATGGGCAGACCACTATATCCACTTCATTTATGTCGGCACAATCTCATGAGTCATGAAATTGGATAAAAGGTGTTAGCTCGATATCACGTCATCCGTATTATAAAATCAATAATAAAAATAAATAAATTAAGAATAGAGCGGGGTTATTGTCCTCACATAAAGTACTCAAAATCCCCCATTAGTTTACACATTTTGAGGTTTTATGAAAAATATAAAAGGTTTTTACGAAAACTAATAGCATTATTCACTAGAAAACATCATTCTGAACAACTTTGTAGGAGAAATTTTTTCCAAAATCTGTCATTTAAGCAGACTTTTTGGCCATTTACAATCTCTATTTTATTTTCCATGAAAAATTGTCAAAAAGCCTACTTAAATGATAGATTTTGGAAAAACTCTTTTTACAAAATTGTTCGGAATGATGTTTTCTAGTAGACTATGTGATTAGTTTTCATAAATTTTTTTTTATATTTTTCATAAAACCTTATAAATGTAAATTAAATGGGAGGTTTAGAGTATACTATGTGGTGGCAATAGCCTGGTCCTTAAAAATATTGGGTATTTTAGCGAAAAACGTCAAACCTGACATTTCCACATTACTATTTTTTTATTACTCCGTATCCATTTTTGGAAGCATACATTTCAACCCAAAGGTGCTAAAGTTGGAGTCATTGATGGGAATCAAGGAAAGATTATTCATTGTGAAATCTCTTTGGGAATATATCCACCATCCACTGAATAATTTTTTGGGATATTTGGATGGGATACCCTTTTATGGTATATCCTCCCCACTTCCTTTTTCCTTTTTTGGGGTTGCGCAAAAGAAGGTAGAAATGGGTAATCATTTGTGGCAAAATTACTTGGTGCGATTCTACCCAACAAAAAAGAACTCTACTTGGTGTGATCATAATAGTTTCGAACCTGCTGATGAACTCATGATAAGAGAGGCCTCTATAAACCTATAAAATGAGAGTACCGTAGGTATTTAGAATCAATGGCTATAAGTATTTGGATGTTTAACTCAACGAGTTTTTTAATACTACAAGACTATAATGTCGATTACACATTAGTTAATTTTCAAAAAAAAAAAAAAAAAAGAAGTCCAATTTGTGGCTGCCCTATGAAGAGAATCGAACTTAAAGCTTTTCTCTCAGATACCTTCTTCCTTTTGTGTTCTCTCATTAAAATTTGACGAAGACGAACAATTGAAAGACAGCAGATTCGTTTACCCATTTTATAGCGTACTCCATGAGTCTGCTTTTTCTCAAGTTTGAAGGGAAATAATGAACCTTACTGAGGTGTGACAATGCTTTTGAGCTCATTAAACAGATCGAATCAAAACTTGATATGAAATGTGTTGCAATTGAATAAAATATTTCCGACTTTTGTTAATGTGAAATGTTTTTGGAATTCAATTAAATATTTCCAGACTTTTGTTTCCATCCAAATATTCGATTCAATTCTTATAATTTATGTCACGTACTTACCCTTTGGGATCCAATTCTACTCACTGATGCAATTTATGCACCAAATATTAATTTACTTTAATCAAGGTTTTTTTTTTTTTTTTTGGCCCAATAGGGATATATCTAAACCTTTGATTTGAATAATCCCCTATAATATGAGTAAGGTTATCGCAAACATATCCGGATTGGTGATGGTTTGAAAATAATGGTGTGATTCAAGCTGTCCATAAAAGTAATAGGTGACTCATATCAAAAGTTTAAAAAGTTACTGACGTTATGTTAGCATTTTTTTGGACTTTTGATCCAAGCCGTTCATTGATTTTATATATGAATGGCTCAAATCACACCATCAGGGTGATTTTTTTTAAACTATCAGCGAATCCTTGCTCCATCGCACAAGGCTCGTTAATTAATGCTCAAAATAAGCTTGACTGGTAATTTACCCGAAAAAGAAGTAAGAAATTGAATTCAAATTTGCTTCTGGAAGCGTAATTCTCATAAACCACTAATCCATCTTTTGAAATTGAATTGAGAACTTTGTTAGTAAAGTTTTTGGCTTAATCTTAGAATCAATCTTCCTTTTTTATAAAAAAAAGGGAAAAAATTAGAAGCATTAAAGAATAACCAAGAACCAATCTTCTTTTTCCTCCAGTTTATTTTCTTTTATTTTGTGTGGTGGAAAAACAAGAACTTCATTGGATCCCTTTTGGGGGTTTGCCATTGTTATGGAATTGCATTTGTACTACAGTGACTTTTGAAGGTGAAAAATCCACGAATAGGGGACTGAAGGGCATAGATCTTACAAAACACTACACTTGGTCAGAAAAAAGCTGTTGAGTGTAGGAGTGAATCATGTGGTGTCAAGAATTAATAAAATCTAAATAAAATAAGATTTTGAGATAAAAAAGTATTTTGATAAATTTTGTTCATTTCTTATTGGGCCGTAACACCGATGTACAAGTTTTTCTCCGACGGTGAGGCCTCCCACTTCCTGATACAGCCTTCCTTTAATTGGGATTGGGACTTAAAGTGGACCCCCACCCCAACCAATTCATCTGTGATGAGCTTGACGTCTCTGGCTCCTCAGGATATACGTGCCTACCCACCTCTCCACATAAAGTGAAAGCTCAGGTCCCAAACACATTAACAATTGACCCTTCAACATCTAGGCATCTAGCCAAAAGAGGGGATTAAAAATAAAATTAAAAATAGAAGAATGGAAGACCCACAAGAACAAGTGATTTTTTTGGGATTTTCAAGGTACAATGGGGCTAAAGTTAATACTGGCCTCATGGTCACTGAAATTATTAAAGGTGGTTCTCAGAGAAAAAATAAAAATAAAAATGTACGTTAATTACATTTTATATTTAAACGACAGAGGTGGGAACAACATATTACCTTTTTTTATTGAAGGAGATTTCATTTTATGAAAAAGAACCATTATAGATGTCTTTGAGCAAAAGCTCTGCAATAAATGGTGGAGGATCACTATCGAGGGTGGCGGTTCAATGGTTCTGCATGGTGGTTCCTAGAACGGGTTTAGTAACTAAGTTCGGTGTTTGAAGCGTAGAATTGGCATTACTCCGGATTATTATTAGACTATCGCCGGATTCTCTATTAGGCCCCCCTTTTGTAGGACACTTATCTCCAATCATGGTTGAGCTAGAGTGATGTATTAGATCTATTTGCGGTGAGATGCTCAAAAAAGAAAAAAAGTGACTAAATTAAAGACTTTCAATATGATCATAAGGGGGATTTGCCACAAGTCCTTAAAATGGGAATTGTTTAGGTGAAAGTCTAAAAACAAAACTTATAGTGACATTTATAAGTCACCTACACTAGTTTTCTTTGTCTTTTCCTATTGTATTCATTTTTCTTCATTTAATAATATGTAGGGCTTTGAGCACATGATGATGTCGAGGGACCGGGGGGTGCCAGATTCCTTGACTCTCCTTGATGTTTAAAGACCCTTAATAAAAAAAAAAAAAAATAAAAAAAGAAGGAGGTCTACGAAATTGATGTGTGACAAAAATGCCCCCATAGTGTTCACGAAAAAACATGTTTCCTGCACAAGCGTCCTTGGCTCATAAATTAAAAAGAGAATCTTAGTTATAATATTTTTAAAATTTGTGCTCATAAATTAACGAGACAATTTAGGATTTTGGACTATAATATTACCAAAAATTGCACGAGCAGTTATATGAATAATAAATAATGCATAAATTTTGGTGCTCAAATTGTTAATATAATTTTCTATGACTAAGATATAAATTGTTAATATATTTTCTATGCATATAATATGAAGATATAAATCTAATTTACAATGAAACATTAATGTTCCAACTCATTTTTGGACTTGTGGCTGGATAAGAAATTTAAGAGGACTTTTGTTTCCATTAATGTCCTTGCATATGAACTACCCACTAATTTCCCCATCATATCATAGGGGTTACATATCATCCTTATTTTCTAGTGATCGAATTATGAATTCTAGAAGGACAGAAAGTCTAGGCTTTTGTTGGAATCGTACAAATATTAATTCATTTTAAATTAAAGTGTTCACAGTTCACACTACAGACAAATGCAACATGTCCTCCACTCGGTCGGGGTCTAGTGGAAATTGAATCAGGTTCCTCTGTATTGGTTAAATAGATATAAACAATGATTACTTTATTTTGCATTTGTGGTCTTGGGTGATATGACCCGAAGTTCATTGAATGCCCTCAAAGCATGGAAAGTAGGAAGGATATAAAGTAAAGGTTGAGCACTTTCAAATTGAGGCTATAGATCATAGGTTTCTTTTTGCATTTTGATGGAATTGATGTCCTATCATAATCTTGGTCATATATAGATTTCCACGATAAGTGGATTAATCACTGAAACCATGGAAAGTAAGAAGGAAAGGAAAAGATTGAGCACTTTCAAATTAAGGCTATAGATCATAGGTTTCTTTTTGCATTTTAATGAAATTGATGTCCTATCATAATGGATTAATCGCATTACCATAAGTGTATATATATATATATATATATATATATATATATATAATATGGGTCATATTAGTCTTATGCACCCAGTGGCTAGAGAGTCTTGTCTGGGTTGTGTCATTATGGGTCATAATGAAATTGATGTTCCTATCATAATCTTAGTCATGTATATTTCCACAATAAGCATGGATTAATCGCATTACCATAAGTGTGTATATATATATATATATAATATGGGTCATATTAGTCTTATGCACCCAGTGGCTAGAAGAGTATTGCTTGGGTTGTGTCGGATAAACAATTATAAGACTCGACTTAGGATGAGTTTTGAATATTAAATCCTTCTGTTACTCAATAAAATTTTATTATATCTGAATTGGGGTTGAATACTGATCCTTTTAAAGCTTTCGTTTAGTAGTTCAACCATAGTAAGAATTAATTTCAGTTGATGAATTTTTATCATTTGATTAATATAAATAAGTAAAAAATTAGAAGGTTGAATTCATCACAAAACTAAATTTTTTAAAACTTGATATGATAAATAGTATTGATATGTATGGAGTATTATTCGTATGTTTTCAAGGTTTTTTCCTTTTTCAGCCACCTGAAATCAGAGTTTCAAGGCTTAACTTATAATATTTTAAACATAGATAAGATTATTATCTACTCCGCATTAGTTAATGACTAAAATTTATTGATAAACTTGATTACCAGTTGACCACAAAAGAGAATGAAAAATCGAACTCATAATCTTTCTATGCTTAATTCATTGTATCTTTGAAACTACTAATTCACTGATTAAGGTTCTTACATGCTCAAGTTGGCACCTGATATTCCTGGAAACTATATGAAAGTCCCAATGGTTGATAGTGGCCACTTGTCCCATATCAAGATATATCAAAAGTGGTTGGCACTGGAAAGGTCCTGACTAGGATCGCTTTATGATGGTGGGAATTGTGGGGGCCATCAACTACACGGATCATGCGGCACCACCACCCTTTTTCTTTTTCTTTATTTTTTTGAGAAAAATATTTGGATCATTTCTCAATTTGTGCGTGTCATCTTTGTGCAAGGATCATACTAATCTTCTCTGTATCGTTTAGATTTTATCAAATGTCTCTGGGCTAAACAGCAATGCCACCAAGGATATGTTTGTTATTAGGGACGGAATAGAATAGTGATTTTATTCCTAAAAAGGGATATGTTTGTTATGTTTGAAGGCATAAATTCATCACATTGAATAAGAATATTTTAAAATGTTGGAGTTATCGTTATAGTAAATGTTATAAAATTAATTCTAAAAAATTCATAAAATACTACTATTTTAAATTTTCACTCTTATTTGTGACAACGACCATCATTTTCTTGAATTTATTAATTCAATGTGATAGATTGTACTTCCAATACTATGTAAAATTTATTGAATTGTTTAATTTCGAATTGGACAACCGAACAAGCCCTAAACGTTAACTTTCATAAACACTTTTCTATATTTCCTTAAGCTTCTTTAAAATAATAATTAAATCTCAAAGGATGTTTACCAAACAAAAAATAGAACCATACAAGATGAAGGAAGAGACAAAAAAACCATAAAATTAGGGACAATGACCCCCATGAAACATCTAGCTCTAGTGGAACATTTTGGGTGTGAGGCTATCAAGTGCTGGTCTTGTCTTGGCCGGCCAAACATTGCTGGCTGTATTGATGGTTGATTGATATATCATCACATTAGTTGTTGCTGGAACAGGTATAACCAATGATTTGAATCAAGGAAGGGTGGACAATGGCGAATTTCACTGACCTAGGCTTCAAGATCATGACAGCAAAAAGAGGGGAAAAAGCTGAGAGCACCACAAAAGAAAATTATTGCGATCCATTTTTTTTATGGGAATGAGGTGGTCGAAGTAGGCAACAAAAGGAGCTCACGAAAATGGGGGGTCTGTGACATGGGCGAAGCCAATGAAGAACCAGGTGAGGCAGTCACCTGGGAATTTTTTTTATTTATAAGAAGATACCTTTAAGCTTTTGAAATTCTATGTTAACCCCTTAAATTTTTTTAACACTCTTTATTATTTGTTTCCACCCCTCTCATTTGTTATTTTTTCCTCCATATAAAACCCTCAATCCCCCCCCCCCCGCCCCCCCCCCCCCCCCTTCCCTCCTCCAATATCTCATTCCCTCTCTCTTGAATTTCTTTGCTATTTTATCAACATATTATAAATTTTTATAATTTTTCTACCTCAAAATACAAAGCGAGGAAAATTTTTTGAACTAAATCTTCTTCGATTTTTTGAATTAAGCCAGATAAAATACTAACAACAAATCAAAGTTCACCTCCTCTCAATCCAATTCCTGGCTTCGCCCCTAGTCACTGAAGTCATAAAGGTGGTGAGGGAAGAATATAAGGTGCTGCCATTTAAACAAAGTGACATTGAATCTAGAGTTTATGATACCAGATACAAATAAGGGAAAGGTTATCGTACTGTAAGGGTTGGTTGAACTAGTTGTTTTTTAGAATTACGTTTCAAGAAGCGAAATGTGAGATTCAATTTTTCACTCCCTCTTAGGTTCGGTTAGCATACATCTAGATAGTCCATGCTTTCTATAAGATTAGTTGGGCCGAAAGTTTTTGGATATCCCTAAAAAAAATAAAAAAGTTTACAAAATTTTTTTTTTAAAGAAAAAGAAAAGAGGTTTGTTGGGTCAAGAGAACTGTTGTTTTCTATTTTATTATTTTTATATTACTATAGAAACTAGAAAGGAAACACTCTTACTGCTAGTCTCTTTTTGCTGGTAGCTTAATGACATTTATTTCATTTTTTAGGTGAGTGATCTTGAGTTCAAGTATGCATAAAAGTAAGGCTAGGTTCTAACGATTGTCAGGAAAAATGATCAGGAAAAAAAAAAGAATTTATAAAAATAATCCCTAATAAGTCATAATCTTTATGTCAATATGATAAAACAGTACTTTAAATTTTAAAATGCGACCATGTAAATGGATAGGGTAGTTTTTTTTTTTTTTTTCCAAGGTGTCCTCAAGATTCACTCAGAACTAATCTTCTGAGGTACTGTCAGGCACCAAAGCAGAGATCTCTCCCAAAAATGTTTGTTACATTCACAAGGACTCGAACCCGTGACCCCTTGCTTAAGCGATCAGAACCCCTTCCACTCTACCAACCTTAAAGGACAAGATAGTTGTTGTCTCCCATAACCTTTTTTTCCAAATTCAATATCTTAAACAAAAGCTCTTCAACAATTTTTCCCTATTGAGATAAATTTTTCTATGTTTTTTCTTCACACACATAACATGATAAATTTTTTCCAAATTCAATATTTTAAACAAAACCTTTTCAACATTTTTTTTTTTTCCCTATTGTGAAAAAAAATTTTCTATATTTTTTCTTCACACACATAATGTGATAAATTTTTTCCAAATTCAATGTTTTAAACAAAACCTTTTCAACATTTTTTCCCTCTTGTGATAAATTTTTTTCTAAATGTTTTTTTCTTCACACGCACATAACGTGTAACCTAAAGTCTAAGAGACATAGCAAAGTACAAAAGGGTTTCTTTCGGAAAAGGAGATGCGTGAGAATAATTATACGAACTCAGCAAATAAATAAATAAGATAATAATTGAACGAGGAGAGATTTTTGGGCTAGAGGAAGGTTCAATGTATCATCACTTAGACCAGCTAGGAAAGTTCTTCAAGAAGATGAACCCAAACGAAATAAGGCTTGCAAGCCATGAGGATCAAAGGCTTTAGGGAAGAGAATTGTTTCACAGCCATTAAAATTTCCTCCTTCGTTAGTCAATTAAAGTAATACGAGTAATCGAGGATTCAAGGGCAATTTTTCACTCCCGCTTAGATTCGGTTAGCATACATCTAGATAGTTTATACTTTCAATAAGATTAGTTGGGCTGAATGTTTTTGGATATCCCTAAAAAAATAAAAAAGTTTACAAATTTTTTTTTCAAAGAAAAAAATGAGGTTTGTTGGGTCAAGAGAACTGTTGTTATCTATTTTATTATTTGGGGCATTTGGGTTCAAGTCCAAAGTAATGCTTGTGTTGCGTAAAATTTTTCTTTAAAAACACATTTAGCCTCTAATACACTATAAGTTGGGAGGACAAAAATGCTCCTATTATAAATATACAAATCATATAAAGATCAGAAATAGGAATAATTCAGCTGAAAAATCTCCTTGAATTTCAGGCCAAATTGATATGCTCCACTCCTTCCTTCTTAATCTCCCTCAATTAATTCCCATAACTCCCCTCTACTATTTTCGCCCATTCATAACTCTCTTTCTTTATTTTCCCATACTTCTCAAAACTCTCTCTCTCCATCTTTGTTAGGTCCTTCCTTACCTCTCTTAATTCCCTCAATTATTACTCCTACTTTTTCTCTCCTTGTCATTTACAATCCTGCAGGCATTCCTTTAGTAGTAGACCCTTTGTTTCATCGTGTGACTTTTTGAATATGTAACTAAATCTAGATTTTTTTTTATTTTTTTTTTTAAGAAATTGAATGGGTAATTAGTTATCTAGGTTTCAATTATATGTAACTAGAGATATATGTGATTGTAGTTACTGTAACTGTTATAGCGGGGAACAGTTACATGACAAACAAATTGATCAAAAAAACGAAGTGTAGGCATGTAACTATTCATGTAACTAAACATAGGGGTTTGTTTTGATTTATTCGAATTCCGATTTAGGGATTTTGACATTGTTAATGTGGGTTATGAAATTTCATACATTATTCGGAATAGTTACATTGTGAATTTTTCTAGAAATACACATTAGAAAAGAAAAACTCTTACCGCTAATCTCTCTTTTTTTTAGTAGCTTAATAACATTTATTTCATTTTTTAGGTAAGTGATCTTGAGTTCAAGTATGCATAAAAGTAAGGTCAAATTCTATCTATTGTCAGGAAAAATGATAGGAAAAAAAAAAAGAATTTATAAAAATAATCCATAATAAGTTATAATCTTTATGTCAATATGATAAAACAGTACTTTAAAATTTAAAATGTAAAATGCGACCATGTAAAACCTTCTTTCCAAATTCAATATTTTAAACAAAACCTTTTCAACATTTTTTTCCCTATTGTGATAAATTTTTTCGATGTTTTTTCTTCACACACATATAACGTGATAAATTTTTTCCAAATTCAATGTTTTAAACAAAACCTTTTCAACAATTTGTCCCCTGTTGTGATGAATTTTTTTCTAAATGTTTTTTCTTCACACGCACATAACGTGTGACCTAAAGTCTAAGAAACACAGAAAAGCATAAAAGGGTTTCTTTCGGAAAAGGAGATGCGTGAGAATAATTATACGAACTCGGAAAATAAATAAATAAGATAATAATTGTACGAGGAGACATTTTTGGGCTAAAGGAAGGTTCGATGTATCATCATTTAGACTAGCTAGGAAAGTTCTTCAAGAAGATGAGCCCAAACCGAAGAAAGCTTACAAGCCATGAGGATCAAAGGCTTTAAGGCTATGTTTGTTTGATTGGAATGGAATGGATGGAATGAAATTACATTCTAATTCATTCCAAACAATATATTTAGATGAAATAATTAGATGGGAATGAAATGAAATAGTAGTAGTAATTGTAATGATACTCATTCTGTAATATTTATTTCAATTTCATTTCATTTCAAATTATTTTAAGCATGGAATTAAATTCTATTCCCATTCATTCCATTCCAACCAAACAAACATGGCCTAAGGGAAGAGAATTGTTTCACAACCATTAAAATTTCCTCCTTGGTTAGTCAATTAAAGTAATACGAGTAATCGAGGATTCGAGGGCAAATTCAAAAATATTTAGATGGGCATTTTGGACGCAATATTAGATAAGAAAAAATGAAATGAATAATTAAAGTTGGAGTATTTAAAGTTTGAAATTAGAGCATTGTTGGATGACCTACTCAACGAATCATCCAGATTTTTTCATGTGGGTCACACCCTGTAGTATGGCTTTAGCCAGTCGATGAGGAACATTTGATAGGGTTGGTCATTTGATTGAAGGACATGGTAGGTGAAATTGTTCCATTTCCCTAGACTTTTCATCCATACATTGAGCTAGATTCACATTTTCTATTCCATCTTATTTTTAGAAGGTCTATTCAATATATATATATATATATATATATTCATGGTCCCAAAGAGTTCACCTTGTTCAGTGGTCCCTCAATTAATGACTGAAGTGATGAATTCGAAGGGAGACTTTAGGTAAATTTGATCTAGCCAAGTCAAACTCATCTACCTTCAACTTCTTCTTCTTCCTTTTTTTTTTTTCATTTTTTTTTTTCCACTTAGTTGATGGGTATCAAATGTGTAAGGGTGAGTTTGGTTAATCCAATGGAAATTTATTAAAAAAGGCCATTCAAGCTAGAGACAATGAATTTGTGCATGTAGTATTAATTATATTTGTAGCAATGACTCAAACCTTTTAAATGATTTCATTGAATGAATTTTTACCTTATTATATAAATTATTATTTAATTTCATTGATGTGGTCCAAACTCAAAAGGACTACAAAATGATGAACATATTTTTAGTAAACTTAATAAGGTTAAATCCATCGGTTATTTTCTTTCTTTCTTTTTATTTTGGTTTTTATTTTATTTAATAACTTTATATTTGTGGGATATTAAATTACCCACTTATAATTATAATGAATGACCACGATTGACATCATAAATTTATGAATACATGACATCAAACAGAATGACATCATAAATTTACGAGCACGGGATATCAAAAAGACAGGTATATTGATATTTACATCTCATGATTTTTGTTGGCCATTAATTTGATAATGCTTTTTGAAGATTCTATGGCAAAGGCAAGATTACGGTTGGTTTAGGAAACCTAAAATGTCAAAGTCTACTCTTCCAGCACCCAAAATAGTAAAAATAGAAAAAAATCGAATCCTCCCATTTAAATTAGAAAACTTGCTTTTTATGCAACAAGGCACATGTGGTCACAAAAAAATAAATAAATAAAAAGGGCAGATGTCGCGCTGACAACCGGTTACCGGTTGCGCTTTTACTTTCTCCACCGACTCTCGTCACACGTCAGCTTGTACAGTCACAGAAATAACGTCACGGCAATTACATCACTGCCACTCCACGTTTGTTGGTTGGGTTCACGGGTCAACTTCGCCATACTGCACACCTACCCTTGTGGGGCAGTGGGCCACTTTCATGCTTTAAACCCGCCCCATCTTCACCGATTGAATAGGTGAGGCAATGACTTGACCAATTAATCCGGCCTAATGCATCATAAAAAATCAAATTTTAAATGATTATTATGACAATAAATCAGGATTCCAGAATATCATTTTTTACACCATTCTTAATTCGCCAGATTACAGCACTATAATAAGAATCGAATTAGACACCTCTTAGAAATCGTCTACGAATAGAATACCTTCTAAATTATTTGAATGAGCAATATTACTTTTCTCGAAATTTTTTGCACCTCTCGAAACTGTCTATATTGAAAATTTTAAATAAATGAAAGAATATATAACGACCTTGAAAATTTTAAGTTTAAACAACTATATATATATATATATATATAATTAAAATAATTTACAGCATGATTTTAAAAATAGTTGTGATATTCATATATTTGGTTATATGGTTGTATGGAATTGAAGATGATGAGAATTGAAAATAACATGATATAATTCGTGAAATTAGAATAATTATTATAACCTATCTAATTTAATTGGATCAATTAAAGTTTCTAATGATATGATGTAGTATTTTAAACATGATTATATTAGTTTCATAGGGGTTGGTAAACAGTAAACATTCAATTTTATAATATAAGCATTTTAAGAATTTAAAATAAAAATCGTTAGATTTAATAAAAGAGAGATTCGGTTTTAATTAATATATATATTTAAAAAAATGGAATTTTGCACAAAAAGCTTAAGTGGCAATATATTGACCACGTTTTGTTTGTAAAGCTTGAGCTGTCAAGAGGGAAAATTTTTTAAGAAAGCTAAATTTTGCATGACAAATATGGTAGCAGCACCATATACAAACACGAATCCTGCAATCATTTCAAATTCTGAGCATATATAAGATGTAATAGAAGCCTTAAATAGACAATACGAAATCTGGGAATGTGGAGAGCTTCTAAAGAGAGAAAGTAGAGAAAGAAAGAAGGAAAATCTGAAATTTCGTTTCATCACAAATTGAGTACTTGATTCAGGTTTAGAAGGTAAGAATCAACATGTCTTTTAATTCTGTATTGGTTTCTTAAATCAATTTGATATTAGATATAAGAATTTTGAATTTTCAAATCTTGAAAATAGTGTTTTAATGGAGCCTGAATCTTATGATTTCATTCTCTCTATATAGTCAATGATTCTATGCCATTGTTGAGGCATTAGTTTCTAATTAGAGTATAATTAGATTCTGTGAAATTTGGTAAGGTATGGATTATTCTGGAGGTAGTATTTGAAATTTAAGATTTAGGTAAGATTTATAAAACTCGAAACTTTAATGCAAAAACTGAATTAATGTGTTAATAGGTTTTCAAAATTAACCATAGAATATGAAAATAGCCATTATAAACTTCGTTTGAGCTTTTGAATCACTCAAATCCAACTTTGTATGAAGAAAATATAAGCATTTGAAGTTTTGTCCTTCATTGTAATTAGCTTTGGCAAAATCGTGTATATTTCCATAATAAATTATAAAGAAGACGACCTTTTTATATAATCTACATCGACTCTGTTAATAATAATATGATAGTTTGGTGATATTTACCTTATTTGTTAAGATAAAATAATAAAAATAAAACTGGATTGAGCGGACCTTGCTTTGAACCAACTTGATGGCTGATTCGGTTCCCAAGTATGATACAAGTATACAACCATGTACCACTAGCTCAATTAAATTACATAAAGAACCCCCATGTAGACAATATGCCCCCATTAAATTAAAGGCCCTAAAGCAAGTGCCATAGATTTCCCAACACCACAGTGTACATATAGCATTTTAAAATTTCCACGCACCTTCACCTAATCACACACCCTCCCTTCCCATTATATAGCTTGATTGAGTGAAAAGAAAGAAGCAGAAGCAACCCATAGAAGCCAGAGCCATGGGAGAAGCGGCAGCCATGGAAGAAGCAATTGAAGCCTCACCGCCGCCACATCTCCACCCATTCACCACCACCAAAACCCCAAAATCTCATCAAGTCGTCAGTATCACAGCCAACCCAAGCAAGGAGATCCCCGAGTCTACAAGCGCCCAGCCCAACCCACTGGACGCTTGGCTGCCCATCACAGAGTCGAGAAAAGGCAACGTGTGTACATCAACATTTCACATACTCTGTTCCGGAATTGGAATTCAAGCCCTCCTTCTTCCTCTTGCATTCGTCGCCCTTGGATGGTATGTCTCAAAACTCCCCTTTTCAGCTTGCCATACATTTTTATGGTTTTTTTTTTTTTTTTTCTATAGATAAGTTTCTGTTTGTTTGTGAACCAATTCATCGCTGTGAATGAGAAAATTCAGGAGAAGGGTAGCGATAATCACAGATGAATGTGAAAAAAATTTGAGGCAAGGGTCATTTTTTTAATATCAAAATTAAATGGGTCCTATAATTGTTAAAATTACCCAATTGAGTAGGATCACAGGATGGACGTGTCGCTTTAATGGCTTCAATGCTTTGCAGAATACAGTTGAGCTCCTATAAAAAGATTAAAAAAAAAGGAAAAAGAGAATGCAGTTGAGCTATTAATTCGATTTTCCATGGGTTAACCAAACATGGCCTTAGAAGTCACTGGTCAATTTTAAATTTTACTTCCATTTAAATTATAAATTTTGGACTCCTAAGCCCAAAAATTTTAATAAATTGGCCAGATGGCGCTCATTGTTTCCAAAATATTCGGTCCCGTCAAGTCAAAGACCTTAGGATCACACAAAATGTATTTCACATCATACCCTCGTGACTAACAGTGGTGACGCCATTTTATTACGTTATGTTAAAAGAAAGTATTTTGATGATGTGTTGCTGACGTAGGAGATATCATATGAACTACCGCATCAAATAAGGAAACAAAAAATGCCAATGGCCTGCAGGCAGAGTGCTATCTCCCACCTTAAAAGGGTATGGGGGTTGTTGAGGAAGTCTTAGGTTCAACTCCTCTGAATATCTATGTGTGTGTGAAATTCTATCGTTTGACAAAAAAAAATAATAATAATAATAATAATAATAAAAAAGAGAACTAAAAAACTCGAGAAAATAGTATAATTGTTAGCGATATGCTTACCATTTATTTTTTTAATTATAGTGAAAATATTATTATGAAAAATAGTATAATTGGGATGACGTACTACTCACTTGTGCTAGTATAAATTTGTCACGTTAAATAATAAAAGCTTATAAAAATTACGGTGAAACCAATATTTTTTCCTACCCAAAAAAGAAAAGAAAAAAAAAACAAACAAACATTTTTCCTTATTTCATACAATTAATCCAATCACCCCCACTCCTTGGTCTAATTTTCAAATGGTTGCAGGACTTGGGGAATCATATGTTTGTCACTAGCATTTGCCTGGCAGCTCTACACTATATGGCTTCTGGTGCAGCTTCACGAACCAGTTCCTGGAACCCGTTACAGCAGATACCTCCAGCTCTCCATGGCCGCCTTTGGTTGGTACCGATATGTGAGCAACATTTTTTATTTTCCCATTTTACCCAGTGAACGCACACGTGACAGGTAATGACTTGTCAATTCAGGTGAGAAGCTGGGGAAGGTGCTAACGATCTTCCCAGTAATGTACCTATCTGGTGGCACGTGCGCCATGCTGATCATCACTGGGGGTGGGACTCTGGACCTTTTATTCACAATGGTGCATGGGGATGGGCCTAAGCCCATGACAGGAGCAGAGCGGTACTTGATGTTTGCATGCTTGGCCATTGTTGTGGCCCAATTACCCAACTTGAATTCCGTTGCTGGGGTCTCGCTGATCGGCGCCATCACGGCCATTGGTTATTGTACCATGATTTGGGTTCTTTCGATCTGCAAGGGTAGGCCTGATGGCGTGTCTTACGATCGGCCCGATGCGACAAAATCCGATATGGCTGGAGTTTGTGGTGTTCTGAATGCGATTGGGATCATTGCTCTTGCATTCAGAGGTCACAATGTTGTGCTTGAGATACAGGTGAATGGTTCTCACCAGTTTATGTCTTTGCTGTTAGGGCAGGAACGTTAAATGGGCCGAGTTTTTAATTGGTCCGGCCCACATCAATAGAGCACTTTATTCTACCACATTCTCTTAGTTGAATTGTTATATGTTGAAGTGCTTATTATGGGTAAAATGTGTCCTGATGCAGGGGACAATTCCCACAAGCCCTAAACATGCATCCAAGGAGCCCATGTGGAGAGGAGTGACCATGTCATATACAGTAATTGCCATGTGTTTATTTCCCCTTGCAATAGGTGGATATTGGGCTTATGGAAACATGGTAAGCAAAGTTTTCTGACTTTGGCACTGATTGGTTGGACTTCTTAAAAGTGATTCTAATAAATATAAAAGAAAGTCACATGCAAAAGCAAAAGTACTGTTTGGTACTATTTCTTTAATTTCACTTTTTTTGCTTCCAAAAGCAAAAGGTACTTTTGAAAATTTGGAACAAGCGGCTAGTGTTCTAGTTTTTCAAAACCTGGTAAGATTTGTTTATAGACATGACAAAAATGCAGAGCAAGCAGATAACTGTAATCTGTACTCAGATATATATTCTCAACCATTCCTTAAATCTGGCCTCTTTTGCTCATGCAGAGCATGAGCTGCTTTTATCATAGCTGTTTGACAATGTTCCTCTTTGATAACAATGCGTTTTAACTGATATCTCAGATGCCTACAAATGGAGGGATGCTGAATGCATTTTCGAAATTCCATGGACACAAAGTGTCGAATGTTGTGATGGGCATAATTTTCCTACTGGTATTGATAAGCAGCTTGAGCTCATTCCAAGTCTACGCGATGGTAGTTTTCGACAACCTGGAGTTAAGGTACACAATAAAGAAGAAGAAACGATGCCCAGCATGGCTCCGTGCAGTTTTTCGAGTCTGTTTTGGTGGGTTGGTCTTCTTTGTAGCAGTGGCACTCCCATTCTTGCCTAGCCTGGCAGCTCTAATTGGAGGGATGACATCACCTTTGACATTTGCTTATCCATGTTTCATGTGGATTGCCATCAAAAGACCCCGTCCGTATGAACCCATGTGGTGCCTTAACTTGGGACTTGGATGCTTAGGCATGGTGTTGAGTGCTCTGTTAGTTGCTGCAGCAGTGTGGAACCTAGCAACCAAAGGCATCGTTGCCAACTTCTTCCACCCTCCATGACTTATACTTACCAAGAATATCACAATCACGTTCAAAAAAAAAAAAAAATTCTTAGTTTTATTAGGCACACGGAAGTTGACATTATACATGGGAACAAGAAAAAGGTCCTTCATCAACAAGGCATATATCATGTTACAAGGTGATCAAAAAGATTTGCCCCGACCCCTAAGACCTTCACGTACAGTGCGTATACTTTAAAGAGTGCAATGAGATTTAGCTTTTGAGGGTTCGTTGGAATTAATGGCAATTGTAAAAAAAATTGTCGGAGTTCATTTCGAATTAGAAGAATATTGATTGGTGATGCTCTCGATCTCTTTTGATGTAAATAAAGACAGTTTTCAATATGCTTTGTGATGAGACAAATTGATAATCCATATTTTTGTTAGTGCTTATGGTTGGTTGTGGGAATGAGCCTGTGTCTTAACTTGTGGCTTTGGGTTATGTTTTCCGGTTTTCCAATATCAATACTAACCTTAAGTAGGGTACACTGGGGCATCGTCGTCGACTGAGGGGTAAGACGAAGTCAATCCTTAGTGCAGTTTTGCAGGGAAACGGACGATGTTCCCATTCTTCTACAAATGGGTCATTGTTATAAAAGCAGCCTTTGACGAAAGAGTTTTCAACAATAGTTGGCGAGTCTGGGAGCATAGACGACCAGCTAAGGGATGCCCTACAAATGGGTTATTGTTATAAAAGCAGCCTTTGACGAAAGAGTTTTCAACAATAGTTGGCGAGTCTGCGAGCATAGACGACCAACAAAGGGATGCCGAATGGCTCGCTCCATGAGAGGGGTGTCTATCACTTTAACCTTCTTGACCGCCTCGCCTCTCATTGTATAAAGACACCCCCCCCCCAAAAAAACAATCATTAGAAACCAACGTCATTCCCAATATTGTGTGCGAGATAAAAAGTGATACTCTATAGTGGAGTATTATTTTTCTTCTTTAGCTCACCATTTTTCCATGGGGTTTTCTTAACTGCATCCACAAATTCAGATTGAGAGTGGTTATTGCAACCCTTTAACGTTATTTGTACACCCACTAATTTTAATTTTTAAGATTATGTGAAATATATGAAATGTTTTTATGAAAATTGATCACTGTAGTTCACTAGAAAACATCATTTTGAACAAATTTGTAAAAGATAATTTTCTAAAATTTATCGTTTAAGTGGATTTTTTTTGTCATTTATGGTTGTTATGAAATCTACATATTCTAAATCTACATTGGCCATCACTGCATTTCTCCTCCCAATGGTATTTGCCTTACTTGTTAAGTAATGACAAGTATTAAGACTCATTTGTTGATATTAAGAAGATTAGGGATAATACTAGATTCTATCGATTGTAAAAACAAAACAAATGGTGGGTGCATCCTATACTCCGATTTTTTTTTTTTTTTTAAATATTTATTTTGTGGGAAACCTGAACCTTTTGTTCGATTCAATAGATAGTGCTACTATATGCTCTTTATCATTAAATTTTTACGAAATAGACCAATGATCTTACGGAAAGAGACGTTAGCTGACTTAATTTGGGACTTGAGTCAGTAGATACGATGATTTGTATTGGGAATGACCTAATCTAGGAATGAGACTATGTACATGGTTTTTAGTGAGGTTGTGTATCATTCAACCATTGTGATTGCAATATTTACATGAACTCGCGAGTTTTCTCTGTAATATTAGACACACAAACCTAATCCCAATGGACCATACTATTAGATCCTTACAAGTTCCTACTCTTAAAATCCCCAAACAGCAGCAAACACACGACACATCAGTGTACAGTCCTCACCGACCCTTCTTCAGTTTTCTCCTCCCAATGGCCGACAGTCAGGCCACGGCGACCTCTCTCCAATGCCGTTGGTACACATTTGCACGCGATGCCACCTCTCTCTCCAATGCTGTTCATACACGTTTGCACATAATGCCATCACTACATTTCACTATTCTTTCCCATTTCTTTCTTTGAGAAGAGTGCTATTGATCCCACGCTAATCCAATGCTCGTGTTACCCAATTCCACCCATGAAACCAACGCATTAGTTCATTCAAAATGCCTACTATGATAACAACGCATTGTGAGAGCGCGTGACCTAGTACATGCATCAAATCATTTTTCTTTATTCAAAGGGTTGGTAATACCAACGCATTTGTTTGGGCGGAATCGGGAGAATTAGAATGGAATGGAATGAGATTTCGAATGGCTTATTCCATTCCATTTTGATTTCCCTTGATTCCACCCAAACAAACGTGCCCTAAGAGGTTAAAATTGTTCGACTAAAAAAGGTCGTCATGTTTGTTCTCTACCTATTACTGTGATAGATCAGTATTATGCATTGGTTCGCCTATAAAACCCAACTCTTTCCAAGGTAAAATTACAAGCATAATATTACCTACCATTACAATCTATTGTTTCAAACCTCTGTTCTGTTTAGTTTATTACTATTGTATTAGCCACCGTTAACATTATGGCAGATCAGCACTTTCAATGCCATGAAAAGGAACCAAGAGATCGTGGGATGTTTGATTTCTTGGGGAAAAAAGAGGAGAAACCTCAAACGGAAATGTCCATGACAGACTGCAACTTGGCATGCCTGTCAGAACCCCAGGAGAAGAAAGAGGTAGAGAAGCCTACTCTTGTCGAAGAGCTTCGTCGGTCTCATAGCAGCTCTAGCTCGGTAAGCTTTCTCCAAATTATCCTATTTCAACATCACATCACCATGACAAAGAAATATTTGTTGAACAACCATCCCATGTGTGGAAGCTGCCACACTTCTAGACCAAATGAATCAACATAGTGCTCGCCGTATTAGAAAAAGTCACAGACTCACATTACCATACTTATCTTTAAGACTCATGACTTTTTTCCTAATGGTTAAAGAAGGCTTGCTTGATATGGTGTGGATGTGTGGTTGTTTCCAGACCAGACCAAATATACGCTATATCCAGATTCCAGAGTATTCAATCAAGTTATGAAAATGCAGAAACAAATGACAAAATTTTAGCCAATGCTGCAAGAAATATATGACATAAGAGCACAACGTTATAAACATAGAATTCATCAATCTTTATTGACAAACTCCTGTTGCTTGAAACCATTCAGTCAAGTGATGAAGGAGGAGGAGAGAAGAAAAAGAAGAAGAAGGGACTAAAGGAGAAGATTAAGGAAAAGATGGCACGCCAAGGAGAAGAGGAAGTTACTGAGATTCCGGTTGACAAGTGCGATAACATAGTGGATGCAGAAACAACACACCCAGAGGAGAAAAAAGGTATTCTAGAGAAGATCAAAGAAAAACTTCCAGGTCAGCACAAAAAGGGCGAAGAGGGTGCTACCACAATTCCACCTGAGTGTGCCCCTGTTGGGCACCCTAGCGAGGCTGAGGAGAAGAAAGGAATCTTGGAAAAGATCAAGGAGAAGCTGCCTGGGTACCACAAGAATGCAGAGGAAGAAAAAGAGGAGAATTGAAGTGGAACCCTTTAAAGAAATGTCTTAAAAGCCTATTTATGTGCCCTTTACTTGTCAAGTAATGTGTTTGTGTTTCCTCTCTACTTGTAGTAAGTACTGTATGTGCTCGTATGCTTTGTTTTGGTGATTTCTGTTTGTTTGCTCCTTTTTTCTCAATGGTATTTCTGTGTTGCTTATGAGTGGTGATTTCTGTTTGTTTGCTCCTTTTTTCTCAATGGTATTTCTATGTTGCTTATGAAGGTTATCATTTAGGCGGAGATGCCCTTTTATCATAATGGTAATTTCAAAACCAATCACGACAGTAGATTGAGGTCGCTAACTTTGGGTATTCTAATAATCATATGATCATCACTTACAAAGCACATGCATCCTTCTCCAGGAAGCACAACAAAATATTACTGAGCTGCAACTAAACCAGAGGTGTTTAGAATACGTTTAGGTTTGATTTCTTTTGTATAAGGACTGCACCCCACTTCCATTTGTAGCTGCAAAGGCAACAGGATGTGACCAGGGAAACCAGCTAGGTCCAGCCCATGGAAGTCCCCGAGAGTTTGTTTCCCTTGCAAATTCCCCGTCCCTCCCTCATCAAAATTATATGCAGAACTTGCAAATCACATACAAGGAAAAGATAGTGCAAGTTACAAAGAAAAGAATCAAGGAACGTCACAAAATCACAAACACATTCTCTAAACTCACACAAGCAGAGCATGAATATATCTTCAAGACAACAAATTTCATGATTTTTTCTGAATAAAATGGCAGCCCTGATGCAGCTTTACAGGAAACAGACAGGTCATGTAAATCTTGCTCACCTCACAGTTCGCATAGCATGTCAATAGAAGAATTGCAATCACAATGATACAATATACATTTCAGCCCCCGTCACATACACTTCCACATTTCTTGTTAAACCAGGGCCTAAAGAAAACCACCACCCTTCATTTTAAGACATCATAACAATAATCATGAAGAAAAGATCAATTAACTTTATGTCACTAAAATTATGCTAGAGAGTGGTCTTGAACTACTAATGTGATCAAATTTTCCTTTCCATAACAGAAAACGACGTTGCCTATCTTGAGACTGGAAACAGATGCTTACATATTAGACTTCCAGTTGTGATATTTCCATCATAGAGGGTGTTAACTTTTACCACAAACAAAAACCAGTCTTGCAGACCATTCCTTGATCTGTCATTAGATTTCACTTTAGTAAACATGCACTGATGATACTTGATGCCAAATGCATCAGCAGAAATGGCTAAAGGCAACTAATTCTTATGCTTTCTAAGAGAAGTTTTATATACAACTAATCAAATTTACATTGTAAATGATATATAGTTAGCAACTATGAATCATAAATTGCTAACATTTCTACCTGACTATTAAGCGCTAAAAATGGCTGAATCCTAATTACCACTTTCAAGTATATGAAATTTCAAGTTCGTAAGATGGCTGCGGAAAATATTCAAAGGCAATAAAGCTAACAACCACGTGTCTTAAGCCATCCAAACTATTTATAACTGCACCAAAAGGAATGGACCATTCACTGGTAAATACAAGAATCCGTCAAATTTTGGAGCTTGCCAAGCTGATTGCCTCTTAAAGTGACAGAGCATCTGATTCTCTTGTAAAACTTGGACTTCACCAACTTTCCCAAAATGTAGGCTCTGGATCTCATCACAAATGTCAAGTTCAGTGGCACTGCGACATTCTCGTAGTGATTCCTAGCACCTCCGAGGACTGATACCCCACCATAGAGTGGCACTTGATATCCTAGCACCATTGTTACAACATTCCGATTGCTCTTCCTTGATTGATAGAACTCCTTCATCTATTTAATACATTTTTTATAAAGATGATCAGAGAAAGACAATGCCAACCCCCCAAGGAATTGCTGAAATATTAACAAAAAAATGTTGGGAGGGGGTGTGATTATTGAGAGATTGCTTTCTGTAAAAGAAGCTCATAGAAGAATGGATTTGACAAAGCCTGCCAAGTGCATTTGGCCAATCAGATTGTATAAATTTACTTACTGGTAGCCCTAGGTCACCTGCTTGCCATACTTAGTTTTCTCTGTCAAATCACAGTAGGGCTAAGCTTACTCTCTTATTGTCAACCATAATTTTCATAGTCCCTCGAATCTTGCAATCACTATCAGAAAAATAAGAAGACAAACCTTTGAAGGGTTCCGCTTGTTTGATCAGCAATACATAAAAATCAGGCAAGATTTGGGTCAGTAACGCCAACAAGATTTGATGGGTCTTTATTTTATTTTATTTTTCTTTTATAGATACAAACATGGCAAGATTTGATGACTATAATTACCAAAGAGGAGTGTGGTCATGGAGAACTTACATAGTGTACTGTTTTCTATGGGAAAAAAATTCTATGGTCTGGATCACATGATCACGTTCACTATCTATACTTTAAGCTTCCAGCTATAGTGAGAAGTTATTTGGAATCATTATCAGTTAAGTCCACTTATGAGCCAGGTCTAAATATCATTTCAATTTGATGATTTCAGCATATAACTATAATCAAATGTGAAGAATTAAAACCTAAATAAAATTTGATTGAAAAATAATGTTAAAGTAAAATGTTTAAAACTCATCAACTCAAAATGTTATGAATGTTCTAGATACCAAAAATAGAACGCAGACATGAAGTATTAGTCTTTGAGTTATCCTATTATCATACTAAAAAGACATCTCAAACAGCACAACCCAACCCTCACCGTGAATTTTGACAAGGCATGATGTCATTTGTTGTGATGTGGGTCCCATATATGACATCATGCCTTGTTAAAATTCATGGTAATGAATGGGTTGTGATGCTTGTGATACCAATTGGTCTATAATATTAGGATTTTTGTTTTCCATCAAAGAGTAAAGGAAAAACTCAAGTGTTCAATGGACCATGGTGGTCCATTGTCAGGATCAAGGCATGTGTCTTAACAAATTCAAATCTTTCAATAGTTTTGTCTTCATACATTGATCCTAACCATGGACCACCTGTGGCAAAAGACCACCTGGTTTTTGGCCAATTGTATAAAATCTATCCAAAAATAAAAAAATGGTTAACAAGAAGGAACTCATATTAGTAAGGGACCTTTTCACATAACCCTTGTGTTTTAAGGTATTTTTAGAAAAACCCATTAATTCTTGTAAATTTGAAACACCCCTCACATAATTCAGATTTATTTTACTCAACCTGTATTACATATAGTAAAGGTAAAATGAGGTGCTGTTTTTCACCTTGTCTTCCAATTTTAAATAGGTCAATGAAAATCATTTTACCTCTATTATCACAAAAGTTGGATTCAAACGAATCTTTGATTATGCAAGCATCTTGAAAAATACCGAAACATAGAGCTTACTTAAAACTAAAATACATAGCGGCTATAAAAAGAGTTTTCTTAGAAAAATGCAATTTTCTTCAATCAACAATGAGAATTTTACTAAGATCCACCCAACCCTCCAGATGCCTTTACCTCTAACACCATGGGAAGATGACTTCTATCTGAGCTCATAGCACAGTGGTAAAGACATTTGAAAGGGTGGGTGGGTCTACAGTTAAATTTTCACTAAAGACCCAAATCAATAAAAATAAAAAACACAATATCTTGACAAGCAACACACCTTTTGTAAAGCCAATATCTATGAACCAAAGAATTGATTCTCTTAGGTTGAAATGTAAGGTGTCCAACTGGAAAAGTTAGAATAAAGTTCAACTATGTTTATGAGTTGTAGTGTTGTACTATATTAAAATTTTAATTATTGACACCATGTTTTTGAAATGATAAGCAGTTTAAGAAATGGGGAACTACAACACCATAGTCCTAAGTCCTAACCTAACCAAGTGCATACTGCATGCAGCTTAAATGAGTGCCATTAACAAGGTTTGTAACCTTGTTAATTCAAGTCATATCAGCTTCCTCACTGTAGAGAAATTATCCTTTGGGAGCTTCTCACCAAGTTAGCACACGCAACGTGGTGGGAAGATCCATTTACTATGTGTCACCTAAGCATAGTAATGCTGTTAGTGCCACATTGTCAAGAAATAAACTCAATTAAACTTCACTATGTTTCCACAATTCAAGAGCTTAGCAAAATTTTTTACCAAAATTCATAATTTGAATCCAGACAGCATGTCCAATTTAATTGGTGTTGTTTTAGTTGTGCATTAAATCATCAACAAAGTTACCAAATTTCAATATTAAGTCTAAGATTAACGATATTATAATGTTTGTTTCCATATAACAAAGGTGTTCTACCCAATTTCAAATGTTACAAGGTTAATGGCACTTGTAGAAAGCTCAACTATTGATAATATATGGTAAACAAAATTGTGTCGATAAAATCATTGTAGACCATACATAGTGAAGATAGCAAAGGGCAAAAACCAATCAGAATTGTGGAAGGCCAATGTGTGTGTATGCGTGCAAGACAGATTTCAAATTTAAATTTCAAAATCTGGTCAAAATACCCTTTCAACTCTTGAATCGTGGAAATGTTGTAATTTGTAAACTAGTGATAAATTAAGTTTATTTCTTGATAATGTGATATTGACATTGTCACAATACTCATGTGTCACATATTAGATAAAGTTTCCCACCATGTTGGCATTTTGACCCCATAACATAATTTCTCCCTAAATATGAATGCTATATCGCCAATCTCCTACATTTGGACAAGGGTGTGGCAAGGATAAATTCATACTGTACTACTTTTTAAAATTTTATTGGTTTCTTGTTTTCCTTATAAAGGTGAAGAAAGTTATACTACAGCATAAGAAATGAGCTGAAAGCAGTACACACGAGGTATACAGAGCCTATTTCTTCCTTAGTTTGTCCTTCCTTTTCCTTCTTATTTGTATTGTTCAAAACGCGAGAAAGAACACTTACAACTTCACTAAGAAAATCCTAGTGTAACATACAAAAGGAAATGACAACCATGACAGCCACTTGTCCACCATAAATTTGAGGAACTTAATGACCTGCGTGGACTCCACTTAACAGAGATATCATATTCTCTCTGAATTCTGGTGAATAAATAGGCTATCATAACTGTGATTTTTTATGTTTGTCATACTAGCATGACTTTATCCAAGAAGACAATGCTAGACGGACTGCCACTTTGACCGCCTCCATGTGCCGTCTCTCTCACATGAGATGGGACCCATGTTCATGTGGGGCCTACGTGGATCCCACCCAATGTGAGAGAGGCAGTACATATAGGCAATCAAAGAGACGGTTTGCCAAATCATTTTTCTAGTCAATACAAATGGGCGTAATATTTATTTTCTTTATTTTCTCATATCGATAATGTTTTACCTCACCAAAACCATCATCCGACGAGATAATGTAGAATAATTAGGAAAAGGAAAATAGTTAATGATCCAAAAAGGGGAAAAATTGACCCACAAAAAGATCCATACACTAATAGAGTGTGAGCTCTACCCGAGATAGAGGAACCATGTTTTATTAGCATACGAGTCATCTTATCAATCAAATTTTATGGATCATTAAGTATTGATATTGGGAAAATGCTCTTACGATAGTCTCTGTTATTTTACTTTTGCAATAACGGTCATCCAACAGAAACATCTAAACCCCACATGTTGGTGACCTTCATTGCTATGGTATCGAGTCTCTATTGAAAACTATTTCCAATAATTATCCCTGCAGGACGACAGGTATGGTAGCTGAAAGTCTTGCACCCTTTTGCACGAACCGCAATCAATGGGACAATTTGGCCACATTTAAGTTCTCCCCTCTCTCTCTCTTTCTCTCTCTCTCTCTCTCTCTCTCTCTGTGTCCCCACCACCCAAGAAAACAAGACCAACCAAGTTTGACTCCTCAGGCTCAAACTAATCGTGACAATTTTGGAACCATTCGGAATAATTTTATGCAAGTTTAAGCAATTAATCAAAATGACCATGCTACCCATGAATTAACTAACAACTAATATTTAAAACATGGATAAAATAGACATTCAAAGAAAAAACATTTACATATTTAAATCACTGCTTAAGGGAAAACAATTGGATAATGGAAATTTACTTACGTGTCCAGAGGCAACCTTGAGCTGGTAATAGTAAAGTTCTAGTGGGGTGGAGGACACGTGGACCCCAAAGAATGTGGCTGGGTTCCTGTATGAAATCCTGACCGTCGAATTCAACGACAACATATCCGTTGGCACCCCTGTACTGTCCATACCGGCCTGAATATTGAAGTTTCGGAACACAATGTTCTGCCAAATCACACAACCAAACAGAGACTATTAATAAAAGCCAATGCACTGACTCACTGAGTTGACTCGGGGACAAAGATTCACGACAGATGACAAATATTAATCTATTCAATCCTCTCCTCGCAGTCTCGCACTACCAAAAGTAAGAGTCATATAGTGTGTGACGTTTATACTATATACAGCTAAGGTTGTCTATAATCCCCAAACAGACGACCGAGTCACTGAGTTGACTCAAAACACCACTGAGTCAGACGCGAAACGCACCTTAACGAAGATTTTAGGCCTGTAGGTTTTGCTGGCGCCCCACAAAATGAGCGAGAACACCGTAAACAGGGCAACGAACCCGACGACGAAGCACAAGTACAACCTCACCTTGTGGGCGGAACCTCCACCATCGCCGTCGCCGTCTTCTTCGTCATCGTCGTCGACGTCGACGACACGGTGCATCTTCTTCCACGGGGCGGAGTGCTTGTGGTGGTGGGCGTTCTTGAGGGAGGCGGAGAATCTTGAGGTGGACGACTCGCGGGAGTGATGAATCGGCGAGCAGTGGTAGTGGTGAGGCGACCCGATTGGGCTCGACCCGTATGACATTTTCTCGACATCGTGCTGCGACGGGCTCTGCACGTAGTAGAGCGGCCGGCGAGGCGACCGCGGTGGAGATGAGGCGTCGAGGCTTGTAACCTCTGAGTCCGACTTCGCATGCATTGTCACTGCCATACGTTTCACAGACAGCTATACAAATAGTGTCTCTCTATATATGGGGGTGGAGGGATTAGGGTTAGGGTTATGGTGCAGCCGGAAAAGGAAGTGACAGCAAAGCTGAGGGCGAGGTGGGGAGAGAGAGGAGAGAGAGCAAACAGAGAGACAGTCTGCTAAAAGTTTTTGATTCACGAGACGCGGTTATTGTGCCAATTTTTGGTGTATCCTACGATGGGCCTTGGGCGTAAAGCTCACGCTTTCTCTTTCTGTGTAATTTTTGTAACTTTGTATTGTCAATTCCACGCGCAGTTTCCCAATGGGTAAGGCTGCCAAAAGCCTAAAAGGATGTCCCTTATTTATTTATTTTTATTTTTTTTCCGTTTGTGTTCTTCTACCGAAAAAGATTCGATCCTTGTAGGACAAAAAACAATGTGATGATGATAAATAATAAAAAAAATAAAAAATGTTGGATCGGCGACTGATGGATGCTATCATTTTTTTTTTTAATCATCTCAAATGGTATGTGTCAAATTTGTTATTGAATTGTTGCGAACAATTTTGTGTATTAAGGTAAGCTATTTAATGTATTATAATGTAATTTATTAGTTTTAATTTATTAATTTTATTCTTTTAATTTATTTTGTGTTATAATTAGAGTAATTATAATTTTAAATATAGAAAATAAATTCGTTAGGAAAGTAAAATAACTTTTTATTGAGTTAACAAATATTTTGGAACTTCTTATAATGGAAATTGGTAACATAGAAAGAGTAGTATATTAAAGAGGTAAAATCTTATATTTGACACATTTGTTTCAACACAAAAATGCTATAATATGATTGTCACATTTGATTATGATAGATTCATTATTATTTTTCATATTTGGTGTAATATTTTAATTGTTTTTTATGAATTAATATATTTTTATTTATTTGGCATAGTTGCTAAAAACCTAATTCTATATCAAATTTGACATAGATCTTGAGGATGCTAAGGTTTTTTTTTTTTCCTTTTTTGTTGATTAAAAGGTAAGAATACATTAGCAAAAAAAAAAAAGGTAAACCCATGTACAAGTATACCAAAAGTATACCACCAAAATCAAAATTATAGGTGCATGGACTCTATGAAGTTTTGAAAAGTCGCTCTATCTTCTAAAAATTCTAAGTGACTCCAGTAAAAAAGAAGACCTATACAAAATGTATCACACGTGACACAATTTTTTATTTATTTATTATTTTTTTTGTAAGGTATGACACACCATTGGAGAATGTTGTTTTTGCCATTATTCCAAATTATGGCATTGGCAGGCCATACAGCATAACCATTAAAGATTGCCTCTCTTGGGGTCTTCCACTTTATTAATTATTTTTGTACATTTAGTTCAAAACATAAGCCATATCATCAAATTTATGACATTAAAGTCACATACCTATATTGTTTCACCAAATAAAGATATTCAAACCTCTAGTCGGATTAATTCCTTTAACATAAGTATAATCATTGTCTACTCTGTATTAATTAACATTCAAAATGGACTATGTCCCTGTTTGGGAAAACTGTAACTTTTGTTTTTAGACAAAAGCAAAAGAGAATCAGAAGTTATGAAAAGCAAAAAAGAATTAGTCTCTGTTTAGAAACTGTATTTCAAAAGTGCTGTTAGAGTTTAAAGTGATTTTTTGTCTGTTTGGAAAGAACATTTGCTGAAATTGTTATAACTTTAAATTGATTAAACTGCCCCTTATAATAAATTATTATTTTTTTTGTTTTTTATTTTTATTTTTTATTTGCTCTATTTGGTATTAGTTATGATTTTTTATTTTTTTATTTTTAATATTAATGATTGTGGGTATCCTAGGCCATATTCTTATTGAAATTTGAACTCAAACTATTCCCCTAACAGTCTAAGTGAGACGTCGCATAACCATACAAGGAACAAGAGCGACAATGAGTCAAAACGATAACCTTTGGAAAACACACACAAGAGTACTTGACCTCTTAACCACTCCCACAAACGTGTATTACTAGAGATTTTGTTTACGTTTCTTTGTTTGTTTTTTTTATTATTTTCATTTTTTATTTCTTTGCTCAAAACAAAGAAGAAGAAAGAAAAAAAAAAAAAAAGAAGAGAGCATGAATCCAAATTTTATGGAATCAATTCTTAAAAAAATTCCAACAAGTATAAATCAATAAATATATGAAGGGAGAAAAAAAAAAGATCTAAAGTTTAAATTAGTATCCTATGGATCCAAGTTGATTGAAATTACTAACACATTGATACCGACAGGAGAGAAGAGTACAGCCGCAAGAGAAAAAATGAGTTGAGTTTAAGGTGAGGTTATTTTCATTTTGTTAAAGGATATGGGGGGAAAAAATTGTTTTCATACTCAAGTATTAAGGGTAGTTTTAGAAATATGAAAGCTAACACTAGCTTCTGATTAAAAGTTTGAAACAATCTATTTATTATAAAAATCATTTTTTGAGTTTAGAAGTGATTATGATTTAGGTTGCCAAACAAGATTAAAAGTGATTTTAGGTTTCAAAAGTAATTTTAGACTATTTAAAAGTTTAGCCAAACACGGCCTATGGCCTAAACTCCCTAAAAGAAACATATGATTTAATCTTTAAAAAAAAAAGGTAAAATATAATTACCAAGATAGTTAGACCTACAATTAATTATTTAACTAAAAATATATTCAAATCTATAAAAAACTGTTTTTATGATTTTTAAAAATAACAATTAAATAATAATCACAAAAAATAGATGATGAAAAATTTAGTACTTATTTATTTATTTTTTTGTGATTATGATTTAGAGGGAGTGATAGAAAAATTCTAATAATATTTAATTCGATGAGAGAAAATGTCAAAATTTGGAAGGAAAACGTGGGATGCACGCTCCTAAAGAGGGCGTGGAGTTATAACCATAACCAATGGGCATAATAAAGATGGGATGAGGTTTGGTGGGATGGCAGAATGTTGGAAGTGTCCACCATACCCCAGCTGTCACATCTACTGGATTGGAAAAAGCAGGGGGTAGTGTTGTCACGGTGTAATATGACGAAATAGGTGAAACGAGTCAAATCAAAAGTTGATGAGACTCTTGGCTGGCATTACCATGCACCGGATTAGGAGTACACTTGTCTACAGGTTTCTGATCGTTGTTGTTCCATGGATCTCCCCAATTACCCATGGAATCATTTTGATGGTTTTGGGGCCCCATTCAACGGCTACAACCTTTATTTATTTATTTTGGTGAGAAGAAAGAGAGGAAAACTAATTGAATAAAATAAAAAACTGTAAAACCACCTCCTTTGGATTGGAAGTTAGCTTAGGTTTGTTTCGAACTCTCGATGGATGGAAGTGGAGGAAAGATAAAAGAAGTGGGGAAAATGTTTTCCTTTGCCTCGTTTAGGAGTTTAATGGAGGGAAAGGAAAATAAGTTTAATGAAACTTTCATACTGACAATGTTGCCCATCTAATAACATTGAAAAATTTTAAAATGACCTATGACTCCTAACCACTTTAATATATGGATAGGAGGGTATATTGTAAAATGCATATTTAATGAAAGGGAAAGCAATAACTTTTATTAAGGGATTGTTTTTAACAAAAAAACCCATCATAAGATTTTTTAACTCCAAAATCCCTTTTTTAAGAGATTCTTTAAGTAAAAAAGGAAATCTTTTTTAAAAAAAATACATGTTTTAACCTTTTTTATTTTGGGGTATGTTTCAAACTAGATTCGTATAAGAAGAAGAAGGGAGGGATGGGCGGAGAGAGAGAGAGAGGGGGGGGAGATGAGGGGCTGTAAAGATCTAGAAGATGAAGAAGAAGAAGAAGAAGAAGTAAAACCAGATCTAGAAAGAGGGAGAGAGAGAGAGAGAAAGAGAGAGAGGGGGAAGGAAGGGCTGTGAAGATCTAAAAGATGAAGAAGAAGAAGAAAAACCAGATTTGGAAAAAAAAAAACCAAATCTGAAAAACGTCTCTAACGACGACCGACTTTCTCCGACTACCACCCCGCCATGGCTGTCATCTTCTTATTTTTTCTTTTTGTTTGTGTCTTTGTTTGCAACTTTAGATCTGTTGATTTTTAGGGGTTGTTTTGGGAACTGCTATTGTAGTGGTTTTGTCAAAATATAAAGTAACAAATTGCTATTGTATTGTTGTATAATTTTTCAAAGACAATAGTAAACTGTTACTATTGTAGTGTTTTTTTATATTTTTTTCAAAGACAACGGTATTTTGTTACTGTACGGGGTATTTTCTGCTCCCCGAACTAAGTGTTGATGATGGAGCTTGTTCCCTCGTCTGGACCTGCAATCACAAGCTTGGAAAATGGGTCAGAGGGTAGGCCAAGGTGGGTTTTGGCCGTGCCCTCTCCAAAGCTTAAGTCAGAAAACTCTGTTGGGGAGAATGAGGTAAGGAAGAAGATGAATCTCAGAGTATTAGGGTACTGTAGCTTACCAAATTAGGCTGTATTGTATTCTTTTTATACCCACCTGTACGGACTGACCATGTGAGGTCAGGTAACTGCCTTGGTTAGGTAAGATCTGACTATGGTTTACCCATAACCGTCTGACCATGGTTTGTTGATCGTGATTGGTCATGGAATCATGGTTTCTAGTAATCGCTATGTCAGGAATTACAGCTGCTGTGACAGTTTTGGACTGTAGTAGGATTTGGATTATAGTGTGAGTTATAGGACAGGTGTCCCGAGATGAGGGTAAGGTCCTGAGCTGGGGAGATCACGTGGTTTGTAGCAGATCCTACCGTGTGGTATTAACCACATGTCAAATATCGTGGTTTAACTCCTTAGCCCGAGCTGGATCGTGGGAGATGAATCACGTGCGTTGTAGTTGGCCTAGTTGAATTGCCTTTGCCACGTGTCAGCGTTTCCGGTCTGAGCCTTCTATCCTGAGCTGTCACCTCGGTTCAGAGATATTTCCACACAGTTACTATGCAATATATAAATTTTTTAAAACACATAATAGTAAACTATTATTGTTGTCTGTATAATTTTTTCAAAGCACACAACAATAGACCAACAATAAAGTGATACTATTGCACAAACTAACTTACCAACAGTAAAGTAATACTGTTGCATAAACAAATTGGTACAATTTGATACTGTTTCTATTCAAATACACTAGCAACAGTAAAGTGATTTTGTTGCAATGCTTTAAGATAAACAAAGGGTTGTGTTTTACTATCTAACAAATCATAATTATCTATAAACAACATTAACACTTTATTGTTGGTATTTTTTTGTTAATACATGTGTAAAAAAGGATAAAAAACTTCCAAATAGCTATTTACCTTCTTGAGCAAACACACACACACGCAAAAAAAAAAAAAAAAAAAAGTTGGTAAATCTGGAGTTCGGAGTTGGAGATAAAAAGGAGAAGAAAAAGATGAAGAATGAAGGTATTTTTGTCCGTATCATGGTAAAAGAGGTTTTCACTAATCAGTTTTTTTTATAGGGCCTATTGTTAAACTACTCTTATACTTAAGGGTTTTGGCCAAAAATCCCTTCAATGAATCCATTCTTTTATTTTCTTTCCAATTCCCAATACAGATAAAATAACATTTACTTTTCTCTCATAAACTCCCAAACAAGTGAAAAGAAAGCATACGAATAGTATAAAATCAAAAGAAAGCATTTTAATTCTTAACTATTGGAGTGGGAGCCACTGCCCTCATTTGCCCCCACGTGATTCCACCACTGCTTACATTACTTATATCAATACCATGTATTACAGGTTGTACCTTATGCATTGATCTAATACATCCCATAACCCCCTAATACATGAGATCCAACCCTTAACATGGTTGTTGAAGTGTGAGGGAAAGATCGACCTCATGTAGTACTCATTCATCTATTAATAATGAAATAAAACTCTTGCCAATGATCGACCTTGTAAACTAATGGTGTCTGTCACCCATCCTAACAATAAAATTGAGCAAAAATTCATTTCATTGCGATCGGATGAATAACAAACAACTCTACAACGAACTATCCTCCATGTTCAAAAATAAAATTACAAGAGAAGAATAACAAAAACCCAACAATATGAGCCCAAGTAAATTCATGGGCCACTACTCATATGGGCCTCCCCACCACCACCACCTCCTCTCAGCTGGCTCTCCTCAAACTCCTTGATCAAATCAGGATCAACATTCTCCTCCGGTTCCCACGTGGCCTCATCAATATCCGTCCATTTCACCAAATACTCTCTCTTGCCATCATCCCCTACCCTCTTCCCAACCACACCCTCGGCCACAGCATATTCCAGCCCAGCCTCAAAATCCCTCACTAAATCCTCCCCAATCAACCCCACTTTGACCCACTCGTTATCTCCACCGTCCTTCCACTTGATCAAATACTCAACCTTATCATCCTTCCCTCTCTTCTCCAATATCTCCTGCACCTCCGCGTACTCGAATATTGCCTCCTCCAATAACCTTATCACTTTATCAAGCGATAGCCTCCTTGCGAACTGCACAGGATTCCCCTTAGGTGTCACGTTCAGAATCTCCCTCGCGAGATCCAACGGCGTACGTCCTCTCTCATCTTCCACCTCGGGATCCGCACCAAGCTCCAACAAAACCCGCACCACCCCCTGCTGCACATACCCTGCCGCCATGTGAAGAGCCGTCAAGCCGCCACTGTTATCCTTATGGTTTAAATTCGCGCCGGCTTCGGCGAGAAGCCGCACGCATTGCTCGGAGCCGAGACCGGATACGAAGAGGAGAGCAGTCCTGCCGGATTCATCGACGGCGTCAACGTCTCTCCCGTCATCGGCGGCTATGAGCTGCTGGAGAGCCGAGTCGTCGGCTTTCTTGGCAGCGGTCCACCAGGGGGTTTCGTACTCGGCTACGACGTCTTTGGCCACGTAAGCAGATGGGACCCACGTAGGGGCATGGTCGTCTTTCCACTCGATCAAGTACTCCATGCCCGACCCATCCTCGAGTGCTCTGCTGCCGATGATTTTGTTCACTTCACCGTATGATTCCTCCTCGTTGTAGTCTTGAAATGTTTCCACGGTTTCCTGAAATTGTTTTTCTTGGTTTTGGACAGCAAAAACAGTGAGGTTGAATGGGTGGGGAGAATTAAGGCGGAGGGAATGAGAAGGGTGATGAGAGAGAGAAGGGATGGGGAGTTTGGGGGAGAGTTTGAGGCGGGAGAGAGATGGGTTTACGAAGAGAGCTTCCATGGTGGTGAGGTGATGGTTTTGGGTATGGTGGTTTTGTGTATTATGGATTCTGTGTAATCTATGAGAGAGAGAGGTTGGGGATAAGAAACCACATCCAGATCCTGTTGTTTTTTGCCACGGCTGATTTTTGCTTCTGAAAACATAATTTAATTAGTGTTTTTGTGGCCAGTAAGTTGTGAGACTGAACTTTCGGACCCCACCATGTAAAAATGTCACCATTATTAAAAGAAGCTTATATTTTCATAGTTTGAGGGCAGTTTGAGGGTGTTGGGACAAAGAAGTTCAAGATGTCTGTCATAAGGCCAAATATATGAGAAAGAAAAACAAAAAAATGAGAGCGGTTATTGCATATCTTATTTATTTTAATTTTTAAGATTTCTAGTAAAAATGTAAAAGGTTTTTATAGAAATTAGTCGGATAATTAATTATAAAACATCATTTTTAACAATTTTGTATAAAATTTTTTTTCAAAAAGTTATTGTTTAAACGAATTTTGTGATCATTAATGCAATAAATTTTGAAAAATTTTTTTTGGTAAAATTGTTTAAAATGATGTGTTTTTTTATAAATCACACGATCAATTTTTATAAATAAAATTTTTTTATAAAAACTTAAAAATTAAAATAAATGGGATGTGGAAATAACAATACTAAAGGGTTGCAATAACCACTTTTTTTAAAAAAAAAAAAAATTGTTACTCGGTATTTGGGTTCTTTTGGGCCCAGATTGACATGGGTTGAGTTGAGGTCATCCAGAATTGAATTGGAGCAAGTGGTCAACTAAATTTTTGTTCTTATGGACTAGAAGGCTAAATGACCTTGAGGGCTTGAGGCCTAGTTTGCAGCGGCCCAAAATTATCTCTGAAAAATTTTCATGCAAGTCAGGCAAGAATTGTCTATTACTCTATTATAAGGACCATGCTTTTTTTTTTTGGTAAGTAGGACCGTGCTAGACTATACTAGAAGCCGATGGTGGACACTGGACACCGTGCGTGCTGTATTGAAGCAAGTCAACGGCGATATAAAATAAAAAATTTCCCCAAAAAGAAAAAAAGACAAAGCCAGTCAATTCTCCTAATCAGCATTCAAACTATGCCGAACCTACGTTAGAGTGGGGTTTAGTATAAAAAAGGTGTTTGCAAAATTTTTTTTAAAAAAATGTGAATAATAAAAAATAAATAATTTCAATGACTGAAATTTTCGGTGCAAATTTGGGCTGACCTATGTGATCTTTATAGTTCTCCATGTTTGGCAAAATTTGTTGACTTATGGGTTGTGTTTCCTAATTTTTGGCAGAGAGCGGGGCGTGTCCTTGAGGGGAGCCCTCAAGGCTCACGCTACACAATGTGAGTGACATTTTTCCTCCCTTAAACTTTTCAACCTAACATTTAAAAACATGGATTCAATACCTCCACTTTGCGTAAAGAAAGAATTACCACTAGATTCTAGACCACAAAGCCACAAAGATAAGTGATTTGTTACTTTTTATCTTATGATAGATTATGCGAGGGTTTGCGGCTGTCGTGTGGCTATGCATAAAAAAAAAAAAGGCCGAAGACCATGTAATCGATTTTTTTTTTTAAAAGAGCAATTCTATAATTCATATGTTGGTTCATGCATTCAATAATGAGGAGATGAAGAATTGAAATCGGGTTCTTAATTTGCAGTTTGTTTACCATCTGTGTTACCCTCGGGGTTTTTTTTAAACCTAGTTCAATAATTCATATGTGGGTTCATGCATTCAATAGTGAGATGAAGAATCGGAATCTAGTTATTAATCTGCAATTTTTTATCATCTGTGTTACCCTCGTGGCTTCTTTTTTTCTTAACCAAGAATGATTTTCCATTTTTAGATATATTTGCATATCATATGGGTCCATTGCCATGAATATGAACACAACACTGTACCAAACGACACATATTCTACATAATCAAAAGCATTCAACCCTGCCTTGCAAGCAGGATCCAATCCCCATCACCCTTCCATAATTGTCGTCATTGTCCTCTTCCAGCCCAAGTATTAATCAAACAAGGAATGTCGAGACCAGTCATTATACTTTCCGCGTATATTATTTCTCAAGGTAAGGAAATTCCACAATCTAATCCCACGTCTGTCGCTTTAATGAATTGCCTCTCCATCCTGACCCTTCATTACCAGTGGGCCCACTAGGAGAAACGATCTGCAACGTCCATAGAATCCCTTTGGTGGCATGTGAAGACAAACAAAAAGGGTTAGTGTTAAAAGAGAGGTGGGAGGTGGTACTGGTAGGTCTGAAATATACACATCATAAGCACATGGATACTCCGTGTGTCGCGTCAAAAATCACGGGCATTACGCCATTACACTAACATCCAGCACATTCTCTTGAAAGCGGGCTTACGCGGTTATCTGAGGTTTTTTTCCTCCACTACACCACCGTAGAGATCAGACCCAAAAGAAGCCAATCAAAACACCCTATCAAGGGTATTCTTGTAAATTTCAAAATTTGTTTAAGAATTTCAGAAACTAAATAGGGGTTTGATTCCCTTAATACTATTTGATTTTTAAATATCCATGGTTTGAGGAAAAAAGAAGAAGGAACAATTTGTGTTAATGTCTTGATTGTGTATAATACTAAATGAAATGGCAAAAAAATTGAAATCTTCAAATAGTGCTGAAATCAAAACCGACTAAACCCATCTTTAGTTGGTCATGTTTTTATGTTTTCCAACAACCCACTGGACATTGTAATAAAATTCTCAAATTATTTTTAAATATTTGAAATTCATCTCCAAATTTTGATGAATGGTTCAAAACCCGAGTGTATCCCCCATATTTTACAAGTAATTCCTGAATTATTTTTTAAAAAATTCTCAAACTATTTCTGATAATTATAAAATGACAATATATCTGTTTTTTTAGTAAGTTAACTTGAATTAATTTTCTTAATCGCAAAATTTCTATAATTTTTAAAATTTTTTTTGATATTTTTTCTTAATAACTCCACATTTCATATTATCTCTATGCCAATTTATTTTAGATTTATTCTTCATATTTTTTTTGGAACTTCATTGGCTGTTATATAGTTTTAGATAGGTAAGCAAGTAGAGGAAAAAAACTTTTTTGGGTCACCTCCTAAGGTCCGCCATTATTATGCATATACATGACATATGATCCTGCCCATTGCCCAACCAACACACCATTTTTTCCTTTTTCCATTCTTTCCCTGTTTTTTCCTCTTTTACGTCTCTATAGCTTCCCCACTCCCCTATATATTGCACTTTAAATATGTCATCACTCGTAACCACTAATCCCCATTAAGTTGTCTCATTCTGTAACCTCCTCTAAACCCAAGAGGAAACTACTTCCCACAGTTCACACACCCCCTTTTTTTTGGTCTCTTCATCTTCCCTTCATTTTTTGATCCATCCCCATTTCCCTTCTGCCAAAAATGTCATTAAATTTGATGGGTGGTGGTGATATGTGGTATCTATGTGCCACTATTCTGTCTCTTTTGGTCATTGTTGGTGCTGAGGATCCTTACAGGTTCTTCACCTGGAATGTCACGTACGGCGACATTTATCCGCTCGGCGTTCGCCAACAGGTTTGTAGTATTTTTCTTCATGCATGTAATTGAATTCTAGTAATCCCTTTCCTTCATAATCTCAAGGATTTTTTGTTTTTTTTGGGTGGTTTTTTTTTTTGCAGGGAATACTTATCAATGGGCAATTTCCTGGTCCCGATATATACTCTGTTACTAATAACAATCTCATCATCAATGTACACAACAGCTTGCCTGAGCCATTCTTACTCTCATGGTGAGAATTCTCTCTCTCTCTCTCTCATGTCACTTTTTTTTTTTTCCGGCAAGTTTTCATGGGAAGGGTATATTTCATGTTACCTTGCACGTAATGACTATAGATGAAAATAAGGTATATATCAACCAATCGGAACCTCACGATCATGATCAATCGATGGTTATAAACGAAATAACATGTGAACAAATCGAAGAGAACCATTGATATTTGAAGTTGCATAAACCATAACCTATAAAATAAAATAAAAAACAACTCTTTTCACCTTCCTTATCGCCCAACCCCTTGTGTTTAGATAGTAAGAAACTAAGAATGGCGGTTCTCATTTAAAGAAAAGAAGTAAAAAATGAAAATTGGACTTACCATATTCTAAAGAGACTATATAACTTAAAAATGGTAATAATTGAATCGAATCTAACAATTCTAAAAATGCTACATAACACTAACTAAATATAAATAACCTATTATTTTCCTTTTAAATAGAGATATGATATGATGAAAGAGTATCCAAGAGTCAAACTTTCCATTCTCAATTTTTTTTTGCTCTTTCTCCTTTTAACTTGATGTACGTTATAGTAGGTATACTTAATATATAATTTGGACCATCCTTAAGTTTTCTCCCTATAGGGATCTTTTAGGACTTTGTTTTTCCATCGAATTGTTTGGTTTGTAAATGAATACAAAAATAAAGAATCGTTTTATCATCAAAACTTGAAGGGCATGAAAAGCAAGTGGGAGGGGTGGGATCCAATGGGTCTTTGGGCTACACAAAAGGAATAACCCATCCCCATCCCCATCCCCTTCCCCTTCCCCCTACCTCTCATTCCAATAAAATTAGGTTTAGTATATTGTTTTGTCACGCCAGCAATTTTGTGGGATGACATGAATATTTCAATGGCTGCTGCATTTTGAGTTGCCATTGCACAATTTGGTGGTGTTAGGAGTCCAACGTCATGCGCTGGTTCTTTAATTTACACATACAATTGTCAAAAAATGGCACAAGAATTTTCATACTTTGGAAAAAATAGTTAGGGGCCTATTTAGAATATTTGTCTAATTAAAATATGTTGATATATCAATGTTGCAACATCCAAATCATATTTCACCGAGTTTGTGCTAAACATCGGGTAATGATAAATGTGTGTCCAAACAAGCCGTATGAATTCAAGCCAACATTCCGTTTCCTTGTATCTCTTTCTGTTAGCATTCATAGAAGTGAAGCTTTTGACTCATTGAGAACGTGTGACAGAGATCAGCTGAAACGTGTAGTGAACTAGTTACTGTTTGTTAAGCAGCCATTCTATTTTTTATTTTGTTTTATAAAGATGTCAATCGTAGTCAAACTGTAATTAGTATGTGTCATATATTTATAAATGTAGTCATACACTTACAAGTCACACCGTAAAAATATATAGGATGTGACAAAGACGTGAGGAGTGTTATGTGTCAAGTTAGTCGCGTAGAATCTACGCCCCTAATAGTAGTAAGACAAATTAAATTTTTTTTTTTTTTTTAGAGAAATTATTTTTGGGTACCCAATTCATTACCCTGATCGACGGCCTGAGCCATGGTTTGGTCACCCACCTTAATACCCATTAACGGCCCTAACCTCCCCACTTTTTGTCACCAAAGGTGGACCATTTTCAAGAACCTCTCCCAAACAGAACTGAAATATAATTGGAGGTTTGACTTCCCACGAGGCTAGTCATGTTCTAAAGTAGGGTTTTTTTTTTTCTTTGAATTAATATTTATTATCATTTTTTTAAAATATAATTAATTATTATCATTAATAATCTTTAATCAATTTTTCTTTCTTTGGGACTTTCCAAGTTCCCATAAGGCTATATGTTAATGTCACAAGCGCATAAGTAGCAAGGTTGTATTGTAAGAGTAAAGGTCCAGTGGGGCATCGTAGCTTGGGTTAGTGGACTCTTTTTTTTTCCCTAAATGCACGCAATGAAATACATGCACATAAGAAATCATACAGTACAAATATAGTCAAAGAGCCTACAAAAGTTGACTCACACTTTATTTCTAAATATCATAGTTCTTGAAGATGTGAGACCTTATACCTCAAAACTTTTTTTTTTTTTTGAACATTTTAGATTTTTTCAAAACTTCAGACGGTGTCATCAAGCCTGTTTGGTTTTTGAAAAGAGTGAGGGAAAAAATGGAAAAAAACTTAAAAGTGCTTAAGAAAATAAATCATTTATAAACAATTTCAAGTATTTGCTTTTCCTTTCATTTTCCACTAACTTTTCGAGATCGAAACTAAACTTAAAGGCAGTTGAAAATGCTTTTTTGGACTACATTTATATTCTTCTATGCTGGTCTTTGAAATCAAACTATGTGGCAAAAATAAATCAGGAATGGGATTCAGCAGAGGAGAAACTCATATGAAGATGGAGTGTATGGAACCACATGTCCAATCCCTCCAGGCAAGAATTTCACTTACATTCTACAGGTGAAAGATCAAATTGGCAGCTTCTACTACTTCCCTTCTCTTGCCTTCCACAAGGCAGCTGGTGGTTTTGGAGGGATCAGGATTCTCAGCAGGCCACAAATTCCAGTCCCATTCCCTGACCCCGCCGGGGATTTCACTGTCCTCATTGGAGATTGGTACAAGGCTAATCACAAGGTAGTTAAACCAATTCTCTCTCATCTATTATCTAATTGAGCACTTACTACATGTTGTGGGTTGGGTGAATTGAACCTGCCCCCTATTAGGCATCAGGACTCATAATCATGGCGGGTCATCTGGGGTGACTCCTGATAGAGGTTGGGATCAATATGATTGTGGGTCCTACTCTTATTAGGAAAAAGGTCATGTCACATGACTCGTGGGACACGTCATTTAATGTTTTTATACTTTAGCACCTGACTTGACTATAAAATTAGCCTTATAAAAAGAGGGGAAAAAAGTCACTATACCCAGTATGACATATCATAATGGGACATTGCGCCACCTGTGCTTATCGTCCCACAAGGGATATGGTCGGTCCCGTCCTTTGTGAGGAAAATTAGCATTTTCTAATCATGGTTTAAGTCAATCAAACATATCTATCACGCGTGAAATAATGGATTGCGATTCTATTATGATATTTCAGACCTTGAAGGCCATTTTAGATAATGGGAAGAAACTTCGTTTCCCTGATGGCATTTTAATCAATGGTCGCGGACCCAATGGCACATCATTTACCGTTGAGCAAGGTACCTACTCAATCCCGTCAATTGATGGAGGCAGACCCCTTTTTCTCATAGTGATTAGCTGCAGTCAATGATGGGTGTTTTATCTATAATTACAGGGAAGACTTACAGGTTTAGGATATCAAATGTGGGACTCCAAAATTCACTCAATTTTCGCATTCAAGGCCACAAGATGAAATTGGTTGAAGTTGAGGGGACCCACACTCTCCAGACCACTTATTCATCGCTCGACGTCCACGTTGGGCAGTCCTACTCGGTTCTAGTTACAGCAGATCAGCCAGCTCAGGACTACTACATTGCAGTTTCCACCCGTTTCACCTCCCAAGTCCTCACCACCACAGGCGTTCTTCATTACAGCAACTCTGCTCGTCGAGTGTCTGGCCCGCCTCCTGGTGGACCCACTACTGAGATCGATTGGTCATTGAACCAGGCTCGTTCCATTAGGTACTCTCTTATCTAATTAATTTTCTGATTGGTTCTTATAGCCAATTTCAACTTGGGGTTTTGCTATATGACCTACCAAGCAGGTCATTTCAAAGCCCACAAGGTGCCCACCCCTATCAGGAGTGGGTCATGTGAAATGACTCGCTTGAGTAGGTCATTTCAATTTTTTGTGTCAAAATTTGAAACCAAACTTATCATCCCAACCCATCATTACTTTTTGAGCAGTGTAGGGACCTATTTCTGATATACCATGGACCCATTTCCAATATATCGACCCAATTAAGTATTTTTAGGTCACTTTGTCTAAATGAGCAATGACGGACTTATAAGACATTTTGTGCACTCAGCAAATTGTGATGCACCACAATCCAAAAATGTCATGACTCCTTGATTTGTACATCAATCTAAAGGTCTTTCTATGTGTTCTAGGACTAACCTCACAGCAAGTGGACCAAGACCGAACCCACAAGGCTCCTACCACTATGGTCTCATCAACATTACCAGGACCATCAGGCTAGCCAATTCAGCTGGTCAAGTTAATGGCAAGCAGAGATATGCAGTTAACAGTGTATCCTTCATCCCTGCTGATACACCCCTCAAGCTTGCAGACCACTTCAAGATTGGCGGCGTTTTTCGTGTCGGAAGCATACCAGACAACCCAACTGGCGGAAAGATGTACCTTGACACATCGGTCATGGGTGCCGACTTCAGAGCATTTGTGGAGATTGTGTTTGAGAACAAAGAGAGCATCTTGCAGAGCTGGCATCTAGATGGATATTCCTTCTGGGTGGTCGGGTAAGAAAAAGCTTATTTACTTCATGTGCATATGGATCCAATTCGAGCCATGCTATATTGCTCAAATTATTTACATTATTTACCCAACTGATGTGACATGCCGTGCCTGTTGCCATACCAGTTTCTGTGTGAATTGGGCAAGCAAATTAAATATGGGCCAAATATTGGGGTCTTGGTGTCTCTCACATTTTCTAGTTCCAAGTCTCTCTTTTGTGCAAACATGTGTATTAATTCCAAGATGCTTAATTGTATTGCAGAATGAATGGAGGAAAGTGGACCCCGGCTAGCAGGAACCAGTACAATCTTAGAGATGCAGTTTCACGTTGCACCACACAGGTGAGGTGTTTTGTCCTGATTTCATCGTAATCATGGTTTTGAATCTTGTCAAAATCTGCAAAATTTGGGTCTCCATATCGTTTTCTGAGTAGATACCAATATAAAAAATCGGCTGCAATATTGTTTCATTATCCCCAAATTTTCGATGAAAGCCACGTTTTACTGCTAGTTTCCATGATTTTCCCAAATCGATATCGACATTTCTTCTCTCTCCATATTCCCTTATATTTGGACCCTCAATGTCTCTGTCAATATCAAAATTCAAGTTCATGATTGCAACATTGTTGCTCAACACTCAAAAGCCATTGACAAAAAAAATGACAGTACCAATTGAAAATCATGGATGGTCTTGCAGGTATATCCCAGGTCATGGACTGCTATCTACATAGCACTCGATAACGTTGGAATGTGGAACTTGAGAACAGAGTTTTGGGCACGGCAATACCTTGGACAACAATTCTATTTGAGAGTTTATTCACCAGTGGAGTCGATCAGAGATGAATACCCCATTCCAAAGAATGCTCTTCTCTGTGGTAGAGCCAAAGGCAGAACAACAAGACCTCTCTAAAACATGCTGCTTAATAATACAAAACTGCACCAACCTTACAAATTTAATGACTCCCCCAACTCAAATGTATCACATTCTTTTCAACAGAAGGTTGAAATTTGGCTTATTGTTACTCTACCGATTATCATTTTAGCATTAAAGTTAATGCATTTCATTGCTTTTGAACTATATAATCGCGTATTGGAATCTCTGTTTGCTTAATATAAACCACTACGTAATGTAATTCATCATACTGCATTTTCTTTTTTTATTAAAAAAATTTCATATCTTTCTGTGGACCATAAAAGAGTACTGCTGATAGTATTTGGTATTATATTATTGAGACACTATCATTTGTCACTTCTTGTACGTAGGGGGCGATAGTATCTTTACGATCACGTGGTTTGAATAGTTAAAAGATTCCATATATTCCATGGCGTTTTGGGTTTTCTTGCTAAAGCAATCGATGACCACTTCGATTTTGTTTTTTAGTTGTGTGTTTTGATTTCCCCTATGTTGACAAATTATTATATATAGAAAATTAAAATAATATGAATACAGAAATCCCTCTTGTAAAAGGTGAAGACTAATTAAAGATATGTAGATGATCATTAATTCACCATTACTTACAACAACAATAACAATGACGACGACGACAATGACAATCAAAAAAAAAGAAAAAAAAAGTTCACCCTGGACCACATTCCATCTGAAGTGATCTTTTATTGTTTGACATACATAGTATCATAGAGAAATTTCATGCAGGAAAATGAAAATGATCGCATAGTAGTAATGTCTTTGAAATTCATCGCAGAGAATCCTCTTCAAGACTGCTAGCATTAGCATTTTCCTTTCAAGCAGCATACCTTAAGCTCGGAGCTTATAAGGCTCCAATGCGTTTTCACCGTCACCACCGCTGGCTAAGTAATTGCTTGAAGTCAAATAGCTTAAAAACTCTTTCAATTGGAAGGCTCTAAAGATTGGGGGATTGCTATCATTCACCAGAGCTTTAGCAGGTTCGATGATGGTGTTTGGATCAGGTTCTATGAAAGTGACAAGAGTTGTTCGCTTCTCATTTGAATTTGTCACTGCTCGATGTTCAGCACTTTTCAGCTTCCCGTTGCTGATAATCTACACCAAAATCCTTGAAATTAAGCAAAACTCAAGATAAATCTTCTAACTTAGGGTCTCTTCAGAATTTTGAGAAGTAGACCAAGCTGGGTCTACTTCGCTTTTCATTTTTACGTTTTTTTCCCTCAAAGTGTGGGTATCCCCATCCCTAGCTTTGAGATAAGATTAACCCTTTTAGTTCATGTCCCCACGTGTCGGGTAATTGCTAGGCCACCTCAAACCGGGATCTACTCCCTTAACGCTATATTGTTCGTAGAAAAATTAAACGAAGTTTTAGTTGGTTTTAATTAAGGAAGGTTGGTTGATAAATTGCCCCCGAAAGAGTTTAATGGGCTGATAATTAGATATTAGCACAAAGAATGGAGGCACATACCTGTAATTGGTAACCAATGTTAACCACAAATGCATTAGGAAGAGGGTCAACACCCATCCATTGCCCATCCTTCAACACTTGAAGCCCACACACCTCACCTTGAAGAAGAACGGTTATGAGGTCAGGGTCACAGTGCTTAAAGAGTCCCAAGGTCATACTCGGGTCGGGGCATGGCGGGTAGTGATTGATAGTCAGAGTTTGAACTTTGGTCAATTTTTCATCTGTTAGAAATCCCTCTTCGATTCCCAGTCCTTCAGAAATCAGATCCAAAATCCTCATACCTAGCTTCCTCACTTCATCTGAATATTTCCCAACAACCTCCCTGAAAATTTTATCGAAAATAAAACGAATCGGTTTAGTTCTTCTAATCGTAATTTACTATACCAAGCAATGTGCATGAAAAATTGTTCCATGCCCTAATGAGATTAATTATGGACATTAATTATTAATTATTAATTACCGGTATCTAGTTGGCTTTTCGGGCCACAAAGGCATGTATTCCTCTAAAGGATAACAAAAATGTTTCAAAGTATCCCTCCAAAAGTGAGCCTCTTCGTTGTCGTACTTTGAACTGCTCGTGAAGAGCCTGCAGCTTTTAGTAGGGTCCGGGGAGAAAACACTTGCCTTGTCCTCTGCTGGCAAGGCAAAGAACTCCTCACACATTTTCATTGCGTCCTTCATTAAAGTGTTTTCAACCCCATGATTGATCACCTGTTTTATCATACGTATGCAACAATTGGTTAGCATCTTATCACATACATCAGTTCCGGTCAAGTAAAGACGTATTGGTATAAGTTACATCAGCACAGCCCTAACTGATCACCATCCCAACATACATATACCAAAGATGGAAAGTATATACGAACCTGAAAGAATCCGAATTCTTGGCTAGCTTGTATAATTTGTTGAATTATTTCATCTCGATTGTGACCCGTGGCTTTGCCAAGATCAACCACTGGTATGGTGCTGCATGAGGGAACAATTGCGTTCCCCGGCCTTTTCTCTGGTGGAAAGACATAACCTTTGGGCAAGGATTGAACATTAGACCAGCTTGTAACAAGGGTCTCCATAGTTCTAAATTCCTATGTGGATCTTTCAACACACAGATATGAATGAAGTGTCTATAAACATGCATAATCCATTGGCTTTTATAATGGCTTGCAAGATTGTCCTTTACAGTCACTCATTGCTTGGCAACAATTTTAAGCAATAAAAATGAGAGTAAATGAGAAAAGGACATAGGTAGTCTGCCTGAGAATCAAAGAAATTAGATTTTATAAAAAAAAACAAACCATGTGATCAGTGCATGCATGGGAAGGAATTAAAAACACAGCAACAACTGCTTAAACCATGGCATTTTTTAAATATGTTTATACACTCTTTTAAGAAATTATTGACATTTTTCACAAGAAAATGCTTATACATGCAATTTGTCGGACACCAGATCACCTGTACATGTGTCAAAATAAAAGATAGATATATAATTAACCATGTATTGATATATATACACGATCTCGGTCAGATGAGCACATACTAATATAACTTATATCAGTACGGTGCATTAAAGGTTGTGCATTATACATTAGTCCAATGTACTCGTAACTCACTAATGCATGATGTATAACCCCCAATGCGAGGCTGATATAAGTTTGCACATCGTATAATGTTTAAGGAGAAGAAGTGGGTTATTTACTGAGTTGGTGATTAAAATATCAATGAATATATATATTGTAGAAAGCTTAAGGAAACATAAGTGGGTACGTTATGTATTGTACAGAGCTTGAGGAAGAAGGATTTGGAATCCTCAGGTTTCATGTGTTTGATTCTCTGGTTTCACATTTTGATAGTATCAATTAATATATACAAGAAGTAAAACGTGGAAAAATAAAAAAAATATTCTATGATTATAATAATGGAGTGATATGATATGCATGCTGTGTATATAAAGATTGAAATATTTTTCTTCACGCTTTTAATTTATTAGTTTATTTGAAATATTTTTTGTGAGAAAAGGACATAAGTAATATGCTTTTTGTTTCTTCTCTTTTTTTACTCAAATAAAAAAAAAGAGCTTTAAGCATCATATATAGAACGACCCAGCATCCCAACTAGGTTGTCACCTTGGGAGTTCTAAATTATGTGTTATTCATCTATAATTTATTAATGAAAGAAAATATGAGTACAAAGTAAGAAAATACTATCAGGTCAGTGGGAAGGAAACATAGCAACAAATGCTTAAATTATTGCATTTTTTAAATATGTCTATATACACTCTTTTAAGAAACTAATAACATTTTTCAAAAGAAAATGCTTATATGACAGTTCATTAATGTAAAAGCAATGACTGATACTTGGTCACGTGTTGTACATGAGTCAAAATAAAAAAGAATATATATATATATATATATATAGCTTAAGAAAGAAGGATTTGGACTCATCAGGTTTCATGCATGTTATGATAGTATGAATTAATATATACGAGTAATAACCTGCTCGATGCGCGAAATAATATACAATATTTTATGATTATAATTAATAATAATAATAAGATATGTTGTGTCTATAAATATAAATTAAATTAAACAATAAAAAATTGATTGAAAAACTTTCAAAATGAGTTTTTTTAGTGATCAATATAGTCAGTTTTCATAAGAACTTTTTAAAATTTTTATAAAACTTGAAGAAATCTAAAATAGGTGAGGGGTGTAAAGAAAGTTGACAGGGCAGCCCCTTTTTGGAAACTCATGGAGTGTACTAAAAAAATGAAAAGTTATAAAAAAAATATTTATGTGGAGGTATTGAAAAATGGGATGTGGAAATAAAATATTGGGATGGCAAATAGGACACCCTTTGTGTTATTTATGCTCCAAATTTGAACAAGCAAAGGCATTCTAGAACCTGTCAACAACACGTGCTTAAGAATCATCCCCAATTAATTACCCCAACAGAGCGGGGGAGAGGTCAACTATAAAATGTTTTAAAAACGAATCAGCTAAGCCCAATCTTGCTCGTATAATGCAATTATTGTTTGGTTAGTAGAGAGGTGCAGAGGTCTAACCATGGAACTGAGATTCAACAGCCCACCCTTTCACCCCAAAATGTAGGTACATATGCGCATGCGAATACACGTGTATATATATATATATATATAGTAAAAATGGTAATAGGGGACTATCATAGTGACTTCTCTACTTAGGCATAACCATGATAGCATCTCATGTACTGGCAACCAATGACAACATGAACCTAAACTAATTATGAGATAACTTTTTAAAACTAATTACTTTATTAACGCTTTTTTTTTTCTTTTTATGGACGGGATAAGCGCCACATAAAGATAATGTTCAAGCCCACAATAAAATTTAAACCTAATTCATAGCACACCGGCATTATTATGTATCTTTTATTTTATTCTAATTTTCACATATCACAATGATGTTCATTGTTACATCTATGATCTATCTATACTACTATATAAAGAGAATTGTTTTTGTGGTTGGATTGTACCTAAATTTACTAAAAAACCCTTATAACTTTATAACACCAATAGATAATTTGGCAATTTCAGCAATTCATATAATCTATACTACTATTAAAAGTCTCTTAAAAAAAAACTTTTGATTGAAAACATCACAATTATTTAAAATTATAAATGTATTTTTACCTTTAGTTTGAGATAAGGACATAGAAATTCAAATTCACATGGATACATACTTTGATAAGAATAACTCTGAATGCCCACTTAAGTGTTCAATAGAACATATCACAATTTAAAGAAATAAAGTTATGCATGTCTTTTCTTCGTTATTAAATCAATGCATATATAATAAAACTAATAGATCTAGTAGACCTGTTAATAGAGTCTTTCCATCATGATGTATGATTATTACTCCAGATAGCTTTCTTTTTGAAGTCGTCTTCTTCTACTCCATTTCTATAGTTTGCAACTTCGCATTAACCACCTCACCCCCCCCCCCCCCCCCCCCCCCCCCCCCAACACACACACACAAACAATCTTATAATGGACACGCACAAAAATCTCATAATGAAAGCGTCGTTACTAACAACACAAACAGACCGCTTTTAGTTGTTCTGAAAGTGGTGTTAATAATGACACTTTCATTATTTATTTTTGGTTGGGAGCTGAGGCCTCTTCCGCCGCCATCGGAACCCCATCGTCCACCTCCGCCTCCGGCACACCGTCGTCCACACCTGCTTTCCTGTCGCCCCTCTTCCTTTCTCCCATTGCCGATCGTCACATTCATGTGATGAAGTGAAATTTTTCATTTTTATGTACTGTGTTGTTCTCCTTGTGTAACACACCCACCAAAAGGGTTACTACGAGGCCAAGCCCATCTCACTGGTGAAATGTATGGGGATTTTCTGGCAATGAAAAGTGGAAAGAAGGATGGGTTGCCCTTGCCGCCATCAAGATACCAATGAAGGGCAACCCTCCTTCGATACCCAGACGGTACCATGATTCAAAACCTACAAAAATATACATGTGAATGTTTAGGAAAATGATCAATAGCTTGTATTTGCTTTTGTTTACACTTCCAGAAGGCAGAGGTGGCCTTTTGGATCCTTGGCCACCCCCAAAATCAAATTGAGGCTTGCTGAGTAACTAACCTCAGATGAATTTACATAGATAAAAGAATGAAATTTCCTTTCTTATTGATAAAACAAGATCACACAGATTGTTCATGGAAACCCACGAGCATTCCAAATAATGTGAAAGGGAGAACCCCTGAACAATCTATTAGTACATTATAACACATTATAACACGTTTGTTTAGTCGGAATCGGGGTAATCAGAATAGAATAAAATGAAATTTCAATAATGAACAGTCGCGCTTACTATTAAAATTTTATTTAGACTATAACCAAACAAACGTGGTCTAATAGGGAAAGGGCCAAGGCTATTACCACCACATAAAATACTTTGAGCCCCCAATTTAATTTATATTTTTAAAGTTTTATAAAAAATATATAAAAAATTTATGAAAACTAATCACATAGTCTACTAGAAAACATCATCCCGGACAACTTTGTAAAAGAGAGTTTTTCCAAAATCTATCATTTAGGTAGACTTTTTGGCAATTTTTCATGGAAAATGAAATGGAGACTGTAAATGGCTAAAAAGTATGCTTAAATGAAAGATTTTGGAAAAAATTTCTTCTATAAAATTGTTCAGAATGATGTTTTCCAGTGAACAGTGTTATTAATTTTTGTAAAAACCTTTTATATTTTTCATAAAATCTTAAAAATTGTAAACTAAGAGTGAACTTTGAATATTTTATGTGATGGCAATAGCCTCATTCATAAGGAAATGAATGGGTTGTCACTCATCACTCGGTAACCTGCTTTTCTTTCAATATTGAAGACCCTGTTAAAACATGGATAACACAAAAGTGCTCCAACCCTTAAAAATATAATGATCCCCAATTCAATATGTCACATTCTTTGCAACAAAAGATTGAAATTTGGCTTAGTGTTACCTTGGCAATTAATTGCACTATATAATCGTGTTTTTGGTAGCTTCTTTGCTCTATTTAAACAAGAATTTATACATAATTCAGGATACGGCTTTGTTGTTCTTTGCTAAATGACTCTACGTATATCCCCTTCGCCTTCAACAAATACAGACAATGGATTATTGCTTCAAGTCGCAAGAAAAGCGCCAAAAGGACGGTGTAAAAGACATACCTTGTTTCTATCAAAGGGAGATTTTGTGGATTTTTTTACACAGGCGACATAGAAATTGGTTCATCTGTCAAATACCAAGTGACGAAGTCAATTAGACCAAACAAAAGTAAATTAAATTTTGAAAAATCCAAAAATGGAAGAACAAAGTTGGTCATCGTGGACAATTTTATCCCTCGATTATTGTTGACTAGTTGAACAAGCAAATTCATTTAATTTGTTCCTCAATCTAAGCAAACAAATTGAAGTCAACCAACCAACCAACCAACCTTCACTCAATTTAACATAAATCTTTGCCCACAAAGAAAATTTTGGTGGGTAAAAATGGATTTGCATTTGGTGCAGTTACTGCATGGTACAATAAATGTTGAATCGATGACATGAGGCAACGAAGAGAAATGAAGGGTTGAATTTTGAGAGATGCATTTGACGCTCAACGCCTAACAACTCTCTATTTCTACTCCTTACCACTGTGTCATTGATCTTACATTTACTGTACCATGCAGTAAAAATAGCCAACTGCACCAAATCCGAATCTGGTAAAAATAATCAAATATAAGAGTATATAGTTTTGTGATTATTATTGCCAAATAAGGGGCAGATTCGTAACTATGGATTTGGTCACGGTCTGGTCATTCCAGCCCTTGACAGTCGCTAGGACAATCCGCCCAATCAAACACTTTGTTTTTGTAAACTAGACGATGACCACATTACCAGCACCTGCTTGTACCTTTCTGAGACTTTTTCTGTATATGAATTTCCCAAGTGATCATTTGTTGAACCATCAAATTAAACTGGAAAATACACAAATATAGAGTAATTAGAGAAAGTATATAGGAGCTTCCTCACTTTTCTCATGGCAAAAAGATTGGTTCCCTCCTGTTGTTTTCTAATCCTACACTTTCCCATAGTCATTTTTCGCTTGGTGGATGCAGCAGTTCCTGCTGTTTTTATACTAGGGGACTCAACGGCGGATGTTGGGACCAACAATTACCTTCCGGAGAGCACAGCAAGAGCTGACTTCCCTTTCAATGGCATCGATTTTCCATACTCGAGACCTACTGGGAGGTTCAGTAATGGCCTAAACAGTGCTGATTTTCTTGGTTAGTATAAAACTAGACTCTTTTCTAGTGGCAAAGCCACAAACGCATGCATGAACATGAAACAGCTGCATTATTGCACTAACTTTTGTTTGTGATTGTTCCTTGGCCAGCCAAGCTAATGGGTTTCAAGAGAAGTCCACCACCCTTTTTTTATCTTCATAATCGTACATCTAATCTCAACGGACGTAGCTTCAGAGGTGTGAATTTTGCATCTGGAGGGTCTGGCCTTCTCAATATAACCGGACAGTCATTGGTGAGGCCTCTGTATTCTCTAACACCTTTGCCTTATTTTTATTTTTATTTTCTTGAGAAACCTATTCAGGTCTAAATGGGAAGCAAAATTCTGGTCCTCTGTATTCGTCTTTACATATGGCACATGTTGAGAAACGTGGCCTAATTCCACTTTCGGTATGTGCCATGTGTGAGGCAAGAAACCGCTTATTCCCCATCATAGCTATGACAGAATTAAGCATGATAATGAGTATTCTTTTCATGTTCTTATCAATGAATATAAAGTTTAGTTATGCTTTAGCAATCTTTTTAATGTGTTCTGAACATGGAACAAACAACAGAAGGTCATCACCTTGGAAGAGCAGATCCAGCAACTTACCGTGGTCTGCAGCAACCTTATGGCTGCAAGGGGTGCAGCATCAACAGAAAGGTTGCTATCCCAATCTGTGTTTTTCATCAGCATTGGAAGCAATGATCTATTTGGCTATTACCATTCTAACAGTACTATACCCAAGGAAGAGTTCATAGCCGCTCTAGGATACATGTACGAATACCACTTAAAGGTGAGGCTTCTTCTCTATTTTTATTATAATGATGATCATAGCTCCAATGATTTAAGAGAGCTGAAACTGTCTTGGCAAATAAGGGTGGTATTCGAAAGCCAATTTAAGCACCAAGTCACCAATCAATCCTCATTGACATTATAGTGATAGTTACCAATCAATCCTCATGTTGGGATTGCAGAATTTAATTAATCTTGGAGCAAGGAAGTTTGGCATCATAAGTGTTCCACCAATTGGGTGTTGCCCGTCTCAAAGACTTTTCAATGCTACTGGGGGTTGTTTGGAGGAGTTGAATGACCTTGCCAGAGCATTCCATTCAACACTTGATAGCCTCATGTGCAAGCTCAGCTCAGAATTTGAAGGCATCAAGTACTCACTTGGAAATGCATATGAAATGACAATCAATGTTATAGACAATCCTCTTCCATTCAGTAAGTAATTCCCTCTAATAACATTATAACATACATTCGTAGTTTTCTTGTTTAGTATAAGAAGTACGTATAATCTAATTCTTTTCAACTTTCTCCAATTTTGCAGAATTTAAGGATGTGGCAAATGCATGTTGTGGAGATGGGAAGTTCAATGCAGAAATCTCTTGTGGTCCAAAAGCAAAACTTTGTTCGAATCGTCATGAGTACTTGTTCTGGGATTTGTACCACCCAACACAAGCTGCTTCGAAGCTGGCAGCTATAACCCTCTATGGAGGTGCCCTGCGATTTGTATCCCCCATTAACTTTTCTCAGTTGATTGAGGATAATTAGTCTACATTGGCCATTTTTGGCTCTTTTCGTATTATAACCAATTGTGTTCCAATGAATGAACTTTATCTACACTTATTTGTTTGTATTTTTCAAAGAGAAAAAGAAAACATGAATGAAAAATATAATTTGGATTTCTTAAGTTAAAAAACAATGCTTTGTAGATTGGAATTCATTTGTAGCCTTCCTAGTTGTCAAACAATTCATCTCATTATTTAGATTGTAAATTGTCTGCCCAGAGTTTAAAAGACAATGAATGTGAATTCTAATAGGACATGAATACAAACTACTAGCAATTTATGTTATTTGACTTATATAATATATTTACAATTGAAGAGTACAAAATATAAAGAGCAAAGGAGACTGGTCCTATATTGGGTTTTTCTTTTTTTTTTTTTTTTTTTCCCCTTCTTCTAAGTGGAGTAAATCCAAGTATTATTTCAAATAACTGGGACCAACTTGCCAATCAGCTAAATCCAAGTATTATGTCACGATGATGGAAGTTGGCAAAGAATGACTAGGTATCATCTATAACCAGCATTTCATTGGAGTCTAAATCATCATGTCTCCATAGTCCTGTTTCGCCTCTGGAACTAATTCCATTGATAAACTCCTCTCTCTCCCTCTGCTTCTTTAGCCAGTACTCTGGTTCCTCAAATAACCTCAGAATCTGCCAAACATAGCAACATTGTGAACCATGTTACTTTGAAAGAAGAGAGCTGCTAGGTACACCAGATAAATGGAACTGCACACCAAGCATTTTCTTTGTACAAATAGTTTTGTATACACAAATCAAATGTATATTGGAAGCAAAAATTAGTGACCCATAGTGCAAAAGTTAATTCTTCTATTGAAAGAGAAATCTAATACTTGCATAATATTTCAGACTAGAGTATCAAGTAAGTTTGGGGGTTGAGTTCAGAGTGTCCATCTGAGCTGCCTAATATGCCTGCTTCAGTTGATTTTTGCAAAATATCTTTGACAATATTTTTCTGTTTATCAAATGGAATGGAGGAGGTAAACATAATGGATGAATAGTGCAGAAATATTTGGTGGAAGGAAAAAGATATACCACTTTCATTGTTGGCCTTCTAGAAGATGAATGCAGGAGACAGAGGCGTGCTGCCATCATCATTGTTTTCATCTCTTCCATATTGTAATCTTCATTCAGGTAAGGATCAATTAGATATTCACATAGCCCACAGCTGAGTAAAGACCTTGCCTGCAGATCAAATGGGCATATATGCTCAAGACTTTGAGAAATAAATTTTGCTTCAAAATCAATTTAAAGCAATGTTTTCTTATATTACCGAAAGTACTAAGCTTCCATGATTAAATGACTGGTTTTTTGAAATAGCCTCTTTTCCGGTTATGAGTTCTAGGAGCACAACCCCATAGGAGTACACGTCTATCTTCTCATCAACCTTGCCATACATTACGTACTCTGGGGCCAAGTATCCAAAGGTCCCAATAACGCGGAATGGCTTTTTGTTTGCAGAAGCTTGCTGAGGTTGATGATGTACCATTGCAGCTCCAAAATCTGACAGCTAAAAATTGAAAACCAACATGATTTGAGAGTGTAAAAGCTTTTGTAAAAGCAGGAGTAGATTCATACGCAAACACATTCTGACATATGCACAGTTGGATGATGATATTCGGGGATATTTATTGATCTAAGGATTTGAAATTGATTTTACGTTAAATTTCAATAAGGTAGCACAAAGAGAAACAGAGAAACTGTCTTCTATTAGATCCATCTATGTGAGATTGACATGATAATCACTAGGACATTAGAATGTAAATTGATATATTTCTTACTTGTGGTTCGCAATTATCAGAGAGAAGAATGTTTGATGATTTCACATCTCTGTGAATGATTGGAGGGCTGCAAGAATGGAGGTACTCCAATGCCTTCGCCAGCCCAATTGCAACCCCCATCCTCTCACTCCACCTGAGTTGTCTCAATTTTCGTTTCAAGTTTTCCTTTTGTAGATTATAAACAATTGCATGCATCTCTTTACTGTAGCAGGAGCCAATGATCTGAACTATGTTCTCATGTTGGATACTACTCAACAACTCTACTTCTTGGAGAAGATCCTCTGTTGACGAACGTGTGGCCTTGAGGACTTTCACGGCTGCAGCCTGACCATCCTCAAGTTTGGCTCTGTACACTGTACTGTGCCCACCCTCTCCAATTACCATCGCAGGGCTGAAATTTTTAGTTGCATAATTCAGCTCTTGTGATGTAAAACACCTTTGTCCCTTTGCTTCTAGAAGTGCCAATCTCTGCAATGGTTTCTGTGCCATGAGTTCCGGAAGCAGCATTGTCTTGTTGACACTTTTCTGTTCTGTATCATCAATTTGCCCCATTGTTGATGATGTTGAAGGAGACGGCATGGTTGATGCCTTTTTTAACTGACGGATGGCTCCTGATTGATCAGAGCAAGTGTGTTTTGACGAACATGATAGAGAAGATAGAAAAATTTTATTGGCAGAGCCTTGTTGAGAAGTTCCCTGCCTTTGGATTAGGATTCTTCCTCCACTATCCATTACGAGAAGGGAGCAAGTGGGAGGCAATCCTTTCAGGCAATTAACCACAACTGAATTTTTAGGCCTGCACACCAAAAATCCATGAGAGAGAGAGAGAGAGAGAGAGAGAGAGAGAGAGAGAGAGGAGTGCTAATCAATCAGTTTCATTACCGTGAAGTGCTGCATCCAAGTGCAAGTATCGTTGCAAAGTTGATTCGTACTTGATGGGTTAATTCAGAAATGAAGGAGTTTCTTACACAAACCTTGACTTGGAAATCCACCTGCATATAGATAAGCCATCAACAAAGCAAAAACATTAATCAATCGCTTCAAGGCTGTATAAATTTCTTTTTCCATTATGTTGCATCAGTCAAAATTTCCTAACCTGCTTGGACCTACAGAGATCTTCATGCATGTTGAAAGTGTTTGGATCGAAAGTATCATTTGGTTCTTGCACATGAACAGCTAGCACATTGTCCCCTGGTGTCGCAACCAAGCTAAGTAATCGCAGCAGCATATCTCTACTGCTGCTATCCGATTTTAGGCCAATGATGATTGTTCTCTTCTGAACTGTCCTCTTCCTCAGGAGCGAACAGATTTTGTGCTTGCTTCTCGTGCTTCCCAACATTGTCGACAAAACGGAGTTCAATGCTCAGGTACCATCCCATTGCCAAATTGAGGAAAGTCATTGTTCTTCAATTCCTGGTTTTGTTGTCTCCTCCCCACTGATTTTGACATTGCTCTCTATATTTAATTGCTCACATAAGTTGGTAGTGGGATTTTATTTGATTCAAGGGGGTCCTTTTTCATTTATTGCTACAGCTAGCTGATGGTTACTTCAATGACTATGGGGATTCCCCCCCCCCCCCCCCCAACACACAAAAAAAACCCCCAAAAAATATAAAATAAAATAAAATAATTTGAATGACACTCCCAAATCTTGTCTCATGAACAAGAATTACAGGTTTCAGTGCTCACTGTGCCTGGACCTTTCAGTAAAAACTTGTTAAGAATGCATTACATACAATTTTCCTCTTTTGAGTGTATGTATATGAAGAAATTTCACTGCAGTTTTTCTCAGCCACACTGGTCTGCCAGTAGCCTGGCGTCCATATAACTTATAACTTGGATTATAGCTTGGATCCTTCCATTTTCGAATTGAATGGTTGTCCTGCTTCTCTACTGCAATTATCATTAGCAGATAGATGATCAACTACTCGTTTCAATGTAAGTGAAGAGCAAATTGATTACATTTTTAAACACTATGCATAACAAAATTGGCTCATTTCACTTCCATGGTATGGCCAGAGAAGCCTGTTTTCATTTACTAGTTGCTTGATTCTCCACTATGAGCAATGCTACACTGTCCATGAGGAAAAAACCTATTCGCAAAAACCACAAATGATAGGAATTTGTACATGGTTTCGAGCCCCAGCTACCCCATAGTTAATGTGGTGGTGCTATTATTCCCGAATAGGTTGCCATTGCGGGTCAATGGTTACCACCCACCCCTCCTTTGGACCAAAAAAGGGGAATTTTCATGAAAAATGTAGCGTTTTTAGTAATACGTAATCCACACTTATTCCACTTGTTATCTTTATTTTGCAACTCGATGTTATCATAAAATATGGTAATTATTCTTTTTGGTTCAATTTTTTTTTTATAATAGGGTTGGTACTGGTAGTAATCAAATTGAACTACTTTGGTTTACTTCGTATTCTAACCTCAAATCGAACCATTAACATCTCTAATTTAATTTTTATCCCAAATTATTTTCCTTCAATTTTTAGAATTAAGATAAAATAATAACAATCAATCAAAGTTCGTCTCTCATGAACTAAATTCCTAGCTCCATTCCTGCGGACGACTAGCAAGTACTAATTATGTATAACCATCTTTGTAGTTTCATCCTGTGAAGATTTGTGTGGTGCTATAGAAGTTTAGAACCATATTATTTTGTAGTTTCATCATATGATCAAATTGGTCATATGCCTTTTAAGCACTTTTGGGGTGCCATTTTGTGTCCACAATGAGTAGCATTAGTGCCACAACCAGAACACCCCTGAGACTACCTTTTTGAGTTTTGATCCACTTGCTGTTGTGAACTTAGCTCATCTTCGCACAGGTGAGATTATTACCCAACTGCACCATTTTACAGTATTGATAATATGAGTAGATCTGCCACTTGAAGAAGATGATTATAACACAATCACCTTCCCTCACCTTCCTCGGCGGTGATTGTGACTGCTCAGCCACCATTAAATTGGCTGTTTCTGTTCGTAGGGCCATTCAATGACATTACACTGCTGAACACAGACCACTCGACTTTTTTTTGCATACAACTATAATGTCCTTTGGAGCAATAAATGACTTGATGAAAATTGTAAAGAGATCCAACACTTGACATGAGATCTAGAGGCAGAACTCTGAAAGTTTGATGATAGAACAAAGCAAAGTACCCTCCAAAATTTTTGCACAAGCATCACGTGAATGCAACAATAAATGTACTAATTAATAAACATGAAAGAATTTGTGATCCCTAAAGTTCAAGTTGTAAAACTGAACGAGGCTCCCTAGTAATTCAAGATCAGCAACTCTGGTTTAAATCCGAACCATCACATAAATGAAGTATTCCCTTAATCCAATGGGTTGGTCTAGTGGTTGGACACTGGTCCCAAAGTGGTTGTCTCGAGTGGAGGTGAAAGATCCCGAGTTCGAGTCCTAGCACTTTGAAAAAAATCTCTAGGCCAGCTATTTACTGTTGCACACCCGTCGCAATAGTGATTAATCCCTTGGTTGTCAAATTTGGGGAGACACTGGGTCAAAGACCCAAAAATAAAGAAGTATTCCCATACTGCAAAATTATTGGTCCGAGAGGGTCGCTAACCTAGCTATCATTTGTTTAAGACAAGGTCCAGTTAGGTGGAGAAATTGCCGCGGTTCCAAAATTTATTGCAACTTGGGCTCCTCTAAAGCCACAATTTTAATCAATGTTCAGTAGCTGCATGGGGTCATGTCCTTTAAACAAAGGCATATCCGTGTTTTATTGTTGCCTTGGGCTCCATGAGAGCCACTCTTTATACCAGAAACTGCAAAGACTTGCCTCTTGTGGCTAAACAGGAATTACGTTCCACATAAACGTGCCAAGTCACACCACCCTCTCCAAAAAATGGTAGCTCGCAACATTTATAAACGATAAAACTTCAGTCAAGAGGCATTCCTAGCAACACAACTAAAATTCCAAAAGCTGCTTACGTCAATCTTTCACAAGGAATTATTAAAAGTACATATAAAAAAAATCCCATACTGCAAAATGCCAACTTATGCAAATAAAGAAAACAATAAAACTACCCCATTTCATGCCAGTACTATTAACCGCATATACATCACTCCACTGTTTATTGCCTTGAAAAAAATGGTAGCCCATATATCACACACTGTAACTGCAACAAGATAAGAAGATAATGGGCCCAAGATAAATAAAAAGCAGTATTTACTTCAATTAGGTTTTATGAAATTCAAATGGGCACCACGACTTTAGAACATAATATAGGCCTAGAAACCTGATGTAGGTCATAATTTATATACGCTCAAATACACATGAAAATGCATATTCCTTTGACGATAAGCCTGGATACTGCTCTTAAGTTGGAGATGCAACCATGATCACTCAGCAATCTGCAGATACAAGTAAAGCTTACATCAGACTAAGAAACAAGGATACAAACAATAAATTAAGAACAATGGCTTGAGATCCAACCATCAAGGTCAAGAAGATGAAGGGAAAAAAGAATCACCCAAAGGAATAACCTAGGCTGACATCCATCATTATCATCCAATTTCACCACGAAATGCCTTTTTTTTCTTTTCGTATCTTCATGGACCACCCAGAAGCAAGCTATCCCCAATGGTTAGAGAACAGGGAAATCTGGTTCGTCAAATATTGGGCAAAGGGTTTTTATTTATAAAGCCAACTAAGATTTTTCCAAAGGTTCTTTACTAGGCCCTATTATGCAACTAGAGACAGGTACATCAGTTGGACAGGATTCAAAACCACACAACCTCAATCCTACATCAATTGGTTCACAAATCCTCAACCCAAACCCAACCTACCCACCAACTGAATACGTCATAAAAGATGAAATTACAATTTTTTTTTTTTTTGATGAAGTAAAAGATGAAATTACAATTATAAGATTGTTAAAGAAAATTCCAGTAGGTCTGTCCATGAGCCTAACCCAAACTCAACCCATTTGTAGTGCCTCATTTATTTTAAGCAAGTTGGTGGATACAGGTCAGACTTTGGTGGCTCTACATGCCCCAACGGAAATGCATAATATTTCACTCTGATAAAAAACAGTGGCGAAACAGGTATTTCTATACAACCAACTAGAACAAAGAGAGATTTATTTGTGGGAAGAGAATAACCCACCATACTACACATCTTTAGAATAGTGGAACCATCAATGGACTACCCAAGGAGGAAAAATAAGAATCAATATTTTACTCAAATAAGATAGAAGTTTGCTAATGCAGGTCTTTAATAAGAAAACAAATTTAATATTTCAGAAAAAATAATCAGCATGCATTTATAAGCAGTTTAATAAAAGTGTCAAATAGGCCATGGCTGATCTATCACCTTACCTAGGCAGGCCCCCTGGGACCAATACCCATGATATAGGCATTCAACAGTTGCATTGTTGTAAGTTATAACTAAGTATACCTAGGCATCACAATCAGCATTGTTGGCCCAATACGGGCCTTGTTGCTGACCATAACCACAGTAATTGGTGTTTATATCTTTTTCCAAATGTAAATAAAGTCAATATTGTTATTTTACTACCCACATTATCCTCATTTGTAACATTGACCAGTGGTGTGGTAGTTTGCGGTACAGGACCCACATAGGACAAAAGAAAAGGAAACAGAAGTTATTAAATACTTAAATTCTTGTTGGAGAAAGTTTATCCATGCGAGTCGAAAGTCTCCCAACTCATTATAGCATATTCTATTTTCTTTAAAACACATATCTGAACTTCAAGATATTATGAATTCCACCTCCTAAGTGACGAAAATCTAGCAAGGGAAACTTCATAAAGTTAAGGTTTTTAGAAAGAGAAACCTGAGTTCAGAAATTTGTATACCCATAACCAAGGTATGGGTTTAAACTTCCATACAATTTCAATCTTAATTTTACTTCCAAAGTTGCCTCGAAGATTTAAATCTTGCTCCTGGAAAACCACATACTGCAGCACCTGTGCAAGTCCCAACCAATTCTTTCAAACTCTAGCCCTTTTCACATTTATTTAAGCAGTTTCTTTCTGCTATTATGGCTCTACGATTTTTTTATATGAGAATCTAAGATCAAATTACACACATGATTAACTGCACTAATTGAGCTTGACAAAAGGACTGTACTTGAAATGATTACATGATTCCTCCTATTTGAATCACCTGCCCTACTATCTATGGTTTTTCCCCCTTAAATGCTAAGTCTGTCCCATAAATAAAAGTAGTAAGTTTAGAACACCATATATATGTGTGTGTGTATATGCACATATCTCACATGATTATGCTCCAACCACAAGCCGACACTTCAATGGGAACACTCCACTTTATCAATTTTTAGGCTGCTCCTTCACTAAAAATACAAAAACTTATCTATGTAAAGACAGCAACATAATTCTATTCAACCAGTTTGTCCTTACAAAAGCAAATTCATTATGAAACTCTGACAATCTTTTTTTTGTAATCGTCTATTTAATTACTTTTCTCACTAACACTAGTCTACTTTCACTATGTCTTAACAATCTCAGGTAGTGATCTCTTTCCCAATCACCTAATGGGTATCCCCATAAATTTTCTAATATATGATTTTTTTTTATTTTTTTTTTTCATTCAACTGAGATTTTTCACCTATAACCATCAATGGCTACTCTTTCCTATGTTTTCTGAATTTTTCTAGCTTTGTTAGCATTTATACTTCTTGTCTACATGTTGGCATGCCCATTCTTTTCTAAAACAAATTTTTATTCTCAAAGGAAACTAATAATAATAATAATAATAATAATAATAATAATAAATGATCATTTCCATGTGTTAAATCTCAAAGTAAAGCTCCGTTTAGAGTAGTCTAGGGTTGTGGATAGAGATTAAACTGGAACCACTGGAATGGGGCTTTGGTTAGGAATTCAATGAAACCAAAACACTTACTGGGATTGCAATTTGAAGTTTTCCAGAACCCCAATTTAAGGTTTGCTTACAATTCTATGACTATAGGAACAAGTCTTCAGTTATTGGGGAAATATTTTATGGATATAGTGGGGGAGCCCTAGCACATTAGATCCAAACAATGCACAATCTTGCTTTTATTAGATTGCATTTGGATGGCATGACCATTAAATTCGTTATCCTAATTTGCTATCCGAAATTTCAACTAGTCAATTCATAAAGTTCCAAATCAGTAATATCTTGCCCGTAAATTAGACATAAATATCACTTATTTATAAAGTAAATTTATGAATTAATGTATGCCACATGTGACTAAATTTATTTGCTTGTATACGTATTAGATAAATGCATATAATGGCTTTTAACACCAGTTAGTCACTTGGTGTTTGCGGTAAAGAAATTGGTCCACATGAATTAAAGAAATCAAGCGTGGTGGCATGGTGAGTAACTAATATATTTGAAAATTTTTCTCTGTTTCAGTTTTTCATAATTTTTAGTCACTCTTCAGGAATGCTAAGATGGTTTCAGTTGGTAGAACAATAATACTACGTATAGGTGAAACCATGTCCAATACCAAAACATCATACTAGGTAATTTGGGTAGGACAGACCCCCAATTGGGTTCACCCATGTTGACAACATTACCATGTGCAAGGTATCATAGCAAGATAGAAAAAGGAAATAAAGATAAAAATAAAACAAAAAGTTCTACCTATTAATGCAAACAGCTTACAAATAAACTAAGATAGACGGCACAGTTGAGAAGACTATTTCAAGCATTTACCTGATTAAGAGGATTGTCCGGAGATTTCTTCCAAAGCTTCCATATCATGTCCTTGTATTGAGTGAGAGTAAGACCAGGTTTCTCTTCCTTCAACTTGGGGAGCTCGGCTTCTTCAAAAGCCTACAAGCATTGCAAAAATATTACACAAGCATCAAAGAAAGAAGCAAATTTTCAATGAGTATATTGTGAAAGGACTAAAAGAAATAGTAAGCTGTGACCTATCAATATTTAAAAAAAAGCTCTTTCAAGCAATTCAAGTGTTGAGCAAGCAACAGGTGCCAAGGGGTATAACATGATAAACTAACATCCTAACATCAGTACCGATGAACAAGAAGACCAAAAAGTTTCTCACCCTACTTGTCAAATAAAAAGGAAGGAAGCTTCTAACTACATGTTTGGGACTACTTCAAAGGTTAATTTTATCAAAATATATATCATGGACAACACCAATAATAACAAAAATCTAAAGTAACAATTGAATAAATGATATGGAGTGGATAAACTGCAATAGCAACAGCAACAACAACAGCAGAAACAATACTTCAAGTTACAGCTCCAGAAAGGTATCAGAAAAAGAGAGATGGACATTTCGCATCAACTGACTCATGAGGCTACCGCCTGCTGGTTTGTTGAAACATGCAATTCTTAAGTACCTCTTTCTTAATTCAAAACAATCATGGTAGCTTCATCAAATGGATGAGAAAAATGCAGTTCTTCACTCCTTCACTGACTTGTCACAAGGTACGTAATAACAGACAGCATAAGGGTTTCAGTTTCTAGATGTAAGAAAGATATTATAGAAACCCCAAAAGGCTCTTTATAGGCTCAAGTACTCGCCTTAGGCATGACATAACCTATAATAAAGGTTGGGTACAAACAATGCTAAGATGGTCTCAATACACATTCAAAAACCGAAGGTGCCTCATTTTCCGATTGAGGATCGGAGTTCTTGAAATTTTTTTACGAAGGGAGTCCTTCAAAATTCTTCCAATCAATAAAAAAGTAAGGGCTGTGTTTATTTCGTGATTATAAACTGTTTTCCAATCCACTATCCACTTAGCTTAGTTGGTTGAGATTATAGGGTCTCAACTTAAAATTCTTGGTATCGAGCAATGACTCCCTACACCATTATGAAAACTGTTGTTCTAGTTTAAAAAACACGAAAACAGGAATGGAACTCAAAACGTGTTTTGCCTGGGTGTTCTCAACAACTCTTCTGCGAATAATTTCATTAAAAAATAAAATGCAATTTTCTTGAAAATTCAAAGTTAATTTTTCCCATTCCAAAAAAGGTGGGCCCTTTAATTTTTCCTTGAACCACTGAAAACTACTCAAAAACGGTGGGTAGTCAAATTTTTCAATAATTTTAAATTTTAGAATTGAAAACGTATTTCAGAAACCATTTTTGATTCACAAACCAAACACATTCCTATTAATACACACAGGCCTTACGCAACCAAACATTGCACATGTTTTGAGTTAATGAACCAACTTAAGCATACCACTAGAGCTGCAGCTTATAGAATTCCCTAGAAAATGGTTATTGGTCTCAAAATCATCAATATAAGAAAGCATGCATGGACTTATATAGATAGGCATTGCTTGATTATCATATGGGCAATTCATAGAAACCCAAAAACTGAAAAATTGACACAACTTTGAATTCAAATTCGCAATTTCAAACACCAAAAACAACAATGTCCAATCGAATTTTGATTAAAACACACCTTAAACGATGCCTTGAGCCTCCTCTCTGGGTGCCTATCAGCTGGCAAGCTATCCGCCACCGTCATCTTCGCAATCGCATCCTCCACCGTCCTCGCCTCGACAATCGAATCGTCGCGATTTGTATTCGTAACAAGAACCATTTTCTCATACTCCTCTTCAGAAGCAAGCCGATCCTTTCGCTTCTTCCCCTCCTCCGCACGACGGAGAATCTCCGCTTGCTCCTCCTCCCGACGTTGCCGGAGCTCAGCCTCCGTCACTTTAGGGACAGGGATGGAGACACGGGCGGCCTTCTTATCGGGCTTCTTCCCGGCCTTCTCGAGCTCCTTCTCTTCCATCTCAGCAAGCCGGCGCGCCTCGGCCTTGCGGGCGGCTGCTTCGGCGCGCTTCTCGGCCTCTTCCTCCTTTTTCTTGGCGGCGCGTGACTTGGCGCCCTCGGCTTCGCGCCAGTACTGCTCTTCCTTTTCTCGAGACTCGCGCTCTTTGCGATCCGATTCGGTGGCGCTCCGCCGAGCCCTAGCCGCCTCGGCTTTACTGTTTACGCCCATCTTCTTCGGCATCGTCTAGGGTATTTTTTTCTTCTTAGCTGATGACGTCTTTAGATTCGGAGATTTGAGGTTCAGATTTGGGATTTGGTCGATGTTCCGATTGGGGTTTGAGAATAAGCCAGTGTTTTCCTTACAATAACAGCTCGCCGACAAATAAATACGAGAATATATCCCAAAAAAATTCTTAAATTCAATATGTCAAATGGGGTGGCATCTTAGTATTACATCTAACTTTTTAAAATTCCAATTTGTAAGTTTTTATATTGTCATATAATTTGCGATGTTGAATTTTGGAAAAAAATTTGAGACAAATAATCCATAGTACCTATAAAAAGATGAATGTAAGAAAAACTTTTGATTGACTAATATATCCTTATTTTAATTTTTAAATACACAACTACCCACCTTTTTGCATATATAAGAAATATAGTAATATGAAAACTATAATTCTAAAACACATACCTTAATATATAAAACACAAATAGGAATTCAAAGAAAACGGAAACTATAATTCCTATATAATAAATAGAAATATATAGGAATATAGAAACTATAATTCTAAAACAACAGACGGAATACATACCTTAATATATTCTAAAACACATAGCTTAATATATAAAACACAAATAAGAATTCAAAGGAAACGGAAATTATAATTTCTATATAATAAATAAACAGCCGGATTGTAAATTCCACTTTCTTCATCAAGAGTAGTTTCAACCTTCTCTCTACCTTTTCCATTAACGGCAACTTCTCACTTTTCTTGTTAACGGCGACTTCTCCTTTCTCTGGTAAGTTTTGCTTTACAAATTTATACTACCTATAAAAGGTTGAATCTCAGAAAAACTTTTTAACAACCAATATACCCTTATTTTTTTAAAAAAAAATACATATCTACCTTTCCTTGAATTGAAACACATAATAAACATTCTTATCATTTGGTAACAAATGAAAATTAAATTTTAATTCTTTTTTTAATCTTTTGTTGTACTTTCGAATTTTAAACTTTAACTTTTATGAAAAAATATAAAATCTTTATGTATTTATTATTTTGTATAACTAATATTATTTAAAAATATTCACGTGCAACGCACGTGTGCTATATCTAGTATATATATATATATATATATATATACTTTTTTTTTTTTTTTTTTGGCTAAGCAGTAAGGTGTTCAAACTGTCTCTGGTTGGTGGTTGATTAGAAGAAATTGACTGGTTTCAAATCCGAGATATCTGAGTTTACAGTTCACCTCTTTACCACCAAACCAACTTTCGTTGATTTTCTTATTTTATATATGTCAAAAGTGGGTATCTCAAACTTATTCCTACTAAGGTAAAGATATGGACCTAAACTAGTGTCACAGGAGCATAGTCCACTTGCAAGTTTATGTATTCGATAATGAAGAAATAAATATTTGAACTCAAGAACTTTGATTCCTAAGTCGTGGTCCATTGGAATATGCATTATCCTCATACTCTCTTTGTTCCTAATTGACTGTTCGATTTGAAAAAACACATTTTTTAAAGAAAACCTATTAAATGCTTTCACATCAATACATATGTTTTAACATTTCAATTTTACCCTTAAATGTGCAAAACATTAGAAAAAGAGAGAATACATTTTTAAGGGTATTTTAGGAAATGAATAAAAAAGAACTAATTACTATTGAAATGTGACGATAATTTTGAAACATTCCAAAAAGGAAAGTAAGCCACTTATTTTGGAAGGGAGGGAATAGCATTTTCAATTTTAACTAAGTGCCTATTTGGTCGATCAAATTAAATTAAACAATTATAGTAGATTTACATATGAATAGGACACAAATCTATCATCTTGTGATAATGAATATCATTCTCTTCAATTCCTCTTTCAATGTGATGAACTTATACCTTACTACCCTATATAAAATGCACTTTAATTATTTAATTTTCATTTGAATGAACAAGTGGCGCTTTTTGCATGGTGTTTTTTGCACGGCGTAAAATGCCTATTTTCTTGTAGTGGGATTTTAAATAAATAAATTCAATTACGCTATATTTAGATAAGGAATTTCTAAGCAGAATTTGTCTTTGAGATGGAATTTGTAAAATTTTTATAAGGAAATTGTCTTTAAAAATTTTACAAATTCCATCTCAAAGACAAATTCCACCTAAAAATTCCTTATCCAAACATAGCATTAGGTATTTTATACTTCTTATAACTCTTTTAATAAATCCAATCCCCTTGAAATTCCCTTATTTGGTCTGGATGTCAATACATGTATCAAAATCACATCAAATCCCTTTTAATCCTTTCCCATTACATATCTTTCCATTCCAAACACTGGAATACAAAACAATAAATGAATTTCTATATAATCACACTATTAGGAGCCTTCTTAATTAAAAAAAACCTTAATCAAACAACAACCCCTAATAGATCCTAGTCCTCTCACATTCCAACTAATAATCTTCATTAAGATTGGATAGGTTTACGGATAATTTGATGATCAGTGAAAAATAATGATTTTCATAATTTTGTAACCAAAACCAAACATGCCTAAGTATACACAAGTTTAGCAAAAAATGAACAGACTATAAAAAGAAACTAACATTTTTTCTTTTCATCTTTGTATATGCCTCTTAGAATATCCTAGACCAATTTAAAGATTTGTTTCGGTAGCATCTTTATGTTTTCCAGGTCGTCCATACTTTCGAATCGTTCCTTTTCTCGCCATTTCTACAACTTATGGAATTCGAGCAACTCCCATCTCTTCAATATCCTCATCTCAATTGGACCTTGAGTGTTGAGTATTTTAATATAATCCTTCAACCGCAGATTGTTCTTCCCTCTATATCTCCTCATAACTCTTTGAATTTCCTATTCGCCTCTTCCAATTTCCTATTGGCTTCATCGCACTCCCTTTCAAGTGTTGCAGACTTCTTCTTTTCACAATCTAAATTATCTAAAATCCTCAACGGATTGCATGTCCATCTTGTGGAGGCGGCCCTCAAATGTTGTTGGGGAACCGGCGGTGGCAATGTCAGTAATGGAGTAGGTTCCTTGGACGGGGTAGCATTACTGAGTTGGTATTTCCGTCTCGCGTATTTTAGAGTTGTATGGGATGATAAAGTAGGATGTTTGAGCGAAAAATCATTTTTTTGTCTCATATATATTTGGTTTACCTGGGATTATTGCAGTATGGCGGTGCAAGAACCTTGTGTTGGTTCTTCGGATCAAAGAAGTTTTCTGAGCAGTAGAGTCACATAGTGTTGCTTCACAACCTTCATGTGAGATTGTTGCGGTAGAGCGTTGCCAAAACCTGGTGTTGTTTCCTTGGATGGGTGAGGTCGCCTAAGTGGCATAGGCTCATACTGTCGTCTCTTAACTAGGGATGGTTGTTAGCGTAGGGCCGTATGAAAAACCTCTAAGGAGTCACGGCTTTTTTTGCACGGCATTTTTTTGCACGTCATAAAATGCCTCTTGTAGTGGGATTTAAAATGAAGGAATTCAATATAACACTTGCGATTATAGTAGATTTTACATAATAATAAGACACAAATCTGTCATCTCATGATGATGAATATCATTTTCTTTAATTCTTCATTCAATGTGATGGACTAATACCTTAATACGCTATATAAAATGCACTTTAATTATTTATTTTTATTTGGATGAACAAATGGTGTTTTTTGCACGATATAAAAGGCCTATTTTCTTGTAGTGGGATTTAAAATGAAGGAATTCAATTAACTATTTTATTCTTCTTATAACTCTTTTAATAAATCCAATTCCCTTGAAATTCTACCAATTTGGGCCGAATTTTAGTACATGTATCAAAATCCCATCAAATCCCTTTTAATTCCTTTCCCATTATATATCGCTCCACTCCAAACACTGGAATACAAAATAATAAATGAATTCCTGCATAATCACACTATCAAGAGCCTCCTTAATTAAAAAAACCTTAATCAAACAACAATTCCTAATAGATCCTAGTCTTCTCACATTCCAACTGATAATCTTTAATAAGACTGGATAGGTTCACGAATGAGTCGATGAAATGAAAAATAATTATTTTCATAATTTTGTAACCAAAACCAAACCTGCCTAAGTATACACAAATTTAGCAAAAAATGAACAAACTATAAAAAAAAAAAAATCACATTTTTTCTTTTTATCTTTGTATATGACTCCTAGAATATCTTGGACCACTTTAGAAATTTGCTTCGGTAGCATCCTTATGTTTTTTAGGTCGTCAATACTTTCGATTTGTTCCTTTTCTCGCCATTCTATAACTGATGGAATTCGAGCAACTCCCATCTCCTTTAATTTCCATATCTCAATCGGACCTTGAGTGTTGAGGATTTTAATATAATCCTTCAATCGCAGATCGTTCTTTCCTCCTTTATTTTTGTCTCATGTATTTTAGAGTTACTTGGGATGATAAGGTAGGATATCTAAATGAAAAATCATTTTTCTGTCTCTTATCTGTTTGGTTCACCTGGGATTGTTGCAGTATGGCGGTATGAGAACTTGGCGTTGGTTCTTCGGATCGGAGAACTTTTCTGAGCAGTAGAGTCACATAGTGTCGCCTCACAGTCTTCACGTAAGATTGTTGCAGTAGTGTATTGCTAAAACCTGGTGTTATTTTCCCGGATGGGTGAGGTCGCCTGAACAGCACAAGCTCATACTATCATCTCTTAACCAAGGATGGCTGTTGGCGTAGGGCTGTATGAAAAACCTCTTATTCATTCAGTGGGTCTTCATCAGCCCAATGTATTGATCCGTTTGAACACAATAAAGCGAACTCATACATGATGAATCAGAAACTCAGGATGTTTTGTGAAGATCTTTATATTGTGTGAAAACAACCAAAGTCTTTCCTACAAAGTGAATGAATTTACAAATTCTTTTGTTTTTGTTTTGATACTGAATTTGAAAATTCTTAGTCACTCAAACTACAATAGAATTTCTTTCATCAATTGAGTTCAAAAGTCAGAAGATCATATCATTACACTTTCAAGAAGATTAGTATGTAATGCCTCTCTCTCTCTCTCTCGCACAAACACTCATATGTTATCAAAACAAGTACTTGCTAAAGTTAGAACAAAGGTTGAAGCGAAAAATTGTCATTTCAAAAGTTGCAGGCGTAATGAGTGTGCTTTCCTGCTAGTTTATATTAATATATGTTTAGGTGCTATAAACATTATGGCTTTCTAAAGTTGTTGCTCTTGTGATCTTGCTCACGCTCCCACTCCTGCTCTTGTTCTATCTTGTTCAACAACACTTAATTGACCAAGAGGAGCTTGCAGAGTGGAAAGATGAGTAGGAGAACCAGGGAGAAGCTGCATTTGTTCCTATGGCCTAAGGTTTTATTTTGAAACTTTTTCACCTAATTTCTCTCCCGTGGATCTCTTGTGTTCTGTCTTTTATTCTTTTTTCTGAACTTCATTTTATATATTAAGGATAAATGAGCCTAAAAGGTGATCATCATTATGTTTAATTATTTTTCCCTTTTTTGTTTTTCGTAAAATGAAACATCCTTTGCATGAAGTAGGACCACAAACATTACCGTACAGTTATAGGATCTGTGCTCGTGGCATGGAAATTGAATTCTTGACATACGTAATAGCAAGCCACTAAACATGTGTTTCGTGTTTGAGTGATTCATGTTCTGAAATTCTTACATGAGAGGTTCATTAGATATGTTGTTCTGTGATTCTATTTTCTTGAACCATTGCCAGCAAAATTGTTATCTAGCTAGTACTCAAAGAATTAAATCAGTGACTACAATTAAAGAGAATCATTGTGGATGGTTCATATCAAGTATGGCCACCATTTGATGGTATCCGATCCTTATGAAGACTTGATAAAATTTTCCTTTTGGTTAAGGGACCCTGCAAAGGACTATATTTTCAGTTCTGGATTCCAATGTACTATGCTCAAAACTAATTAAAATAAGTCAAGTTGATAGTTGTAGAAAATCATAAGAACATTGACTATTGATAGTGCAATATCACCAAACACATCTTTGCTTCAGCATACATGAGAAAGACTCTAGATGAGTGATGGGAGGAGAAGTGGAGATAAATGATTTTTCATTGCGGATTGAAGAAAAAAGGAAAAAAAAAACGAGAAGAGTATTTGCAGTCCATCTTTGTGAGCAACTAGAAACTAATTCAGCCACTATTGTATGGCTTTAGCCCTTGAGTCGAAATATTTTCTTAAAAAATTTGCAACAATCTTATATTTTCTCAAAATTTATTGCAAGGATTATTCCTAAATGCATAATTGTAGCAACAATATTTTCGAAGTGGCCTTCAAACCTCAACTATGTTCCATCGAATTGACAACGCTGATAAAAGTGTGGCGTTAAGGGAGTTATCATGATCACACCCAAATAGAGTCATCATAATTTTTCTAAAAAAGGACCAAGATAGTATAAAAGACTTGACGGGTAAGGCTTGTCCACGTTAAATCATTTGCCTTAAAATTTAGAAATTCGGTGAATCGCTACACAAACAGTTTCCTCACAGTTTTGTTCTTAGGATCTGTACTCGAAACGAGGAAATTAAAGTTGTTAACCTCTGTAATAGCAAGCCACTAAACATGTGTTACATGTTTGATTGATTCATGTCAATCAAATAATTCTGAAATTCTTAAAGGAGAAGCTAATTACATATGCTGTTCTGTGTGATTAGATTATCTTGAACCGTTGACAACAAAATAAATCGTCACTAATTAAAATAAAGACTAAAAGGATTAACAATTACTGTAACAGGAGTCACGACGTTTTTTGCACAGCTTTTTTTGCACGTCGTAAAAGGCCTATTTTCTTGTAGTGGGATTTAAAATAAAGGAATTCAATATAACACTTGCGATTATAGTAGATTTTACATAGTAATAAGATACAAATTCGTCATCTCATAATGATAAATATCATTCTCTTTAATTCTTCATTCAATGTGATGGACCCTTAATACCCTATATAAAATGCACTTTAATTATTTAATTTTTATTTGGATGAACAAATGGTGTTTTTTTCACGACGTTTTTTGCATGGCGTAAAAAGCTTATTTTCTTGTAGTGGGATTTAAAATGAAGGAATTCAATTAGATATTTTATTCTTCTTATAACTCTTTTAATAAATCCAATTCCCTTGAAATTCCACCCATTTGGGCCGGATTTTAGTACATGTATCAAAATCCCATCAAAACCCTTTTAATTCCTTTCCCATTATATATCCCTCCACTCCAAACACTGGAATGCAAAATAATAAATGAATTCTTGCATAATCACACTATCAGGAGCCTCCTTAATTAAAAAAACCTTAATCAAACAACAATTCCTAGTAGATCCTATTCTTCTCACATTCCAACTAATAATCTTTAATAAGACTGGATTGGTTCACGAACGATTCGATGATAATGAAAAATAATTATTTTCATAATTTTGTAACCAAAACCAAACCTGCCTAAGTATAAACAAATTTAGCAAAAAATGAACAGACTAGAAAAAGAAACTCACCTTTTTTCTTTTCATCTTTGTATATGCCTCCTAGAATATCATGGACCACTTTAGAGATTTGCTTCGGTAGCATCTTTATGTTTTCCAGGTCATCAATACTTTCGATTTGTTCCTTTTCTCGCCATTCTATAATTGATGGAATTCAAGCAACTCCCATCACCTTCAATTTCTCTATCTCAATCGGACCTTGAGTGTTGAGGATTTTAATATAATCCTTCAATCGCGGATTGTTCTTTCCTCCTATATTTTCATCTCACATATTTTAGAGTTGTCTGGGATGATGAGGTAGGATATCTGAATGAAAAATCATTTTTCCGTCTCTCATATGTCTGCTTCACCTGGGATTTTTGCGGTATGGTGGTGCAAGAACCTAGCATTGGTTCCTCAGATCAGAGAGGTTTTCTGAGCAGTAGAGTCACATAGTATCGCCTCATAGCCTTCACGTGAGATTGTTGCAGTAGTGTGTTGCCAAAACCTGGTATTGTTTCCCCGGATGGGTGAGGTCGCCTGAGCGGCACAAGCTCATACTGTCATCTCTTAACTAGGGATGGTTGTTGGTGTAGGGTTGTATGAAAAACCTTTGAGGAGTCACGACCTTTTTTGCACAGCTTTTTTTGCATGTTATAAAAGGCCTATTTTCTTGTAGTGGGATTTAAAATGAAGGAATTCAATATAACACTTGCGATTATAGTAGATTTTACATAGTAATAAAACACAAATCCGTCGTCTTATGATGATGAATATCATTCTCTTTAATTCTTCATTCAATGTGATAGACTGATACCTTAATAACCTATATAAAATGCACTTTAATTATTTAATTTTTATTTAGATGAACAAATGGTGTTTTTTGCACGGAGTAAAAGGTCTATTTTCTTGTAGTGGGATTTAAAATGAAGGAATTCAATTAGGTATTTTATTATTCTTATAACTCTTTTAATAAATCCAATTCCCTTGAAATTCCACCCATTTGGACCGAATTTTTGTACATGTATCAAAATCCCATAAAATCCCTTTTTTTTCCTTTCCCGTTATATATCCTTCCATTCCAAACACTAGAATGCCAAATAATAAATAAATTCCTGCATAATCACACTATCAGGAGCCTCCTTAATTAAAAAAAACCTTAATCAAACAACAATTCCTAATAGATCCTAGTCTTCTCACATTCCAACTAATAATCTTTAATAAGATTGGATAGGTTCACGAACGATTCGATGATAATGAAAAATAATTATTTTCATAATTTTGTAATCAAAACCAAACCTACCTAAGTATACACAAATTTAGCAAAAAATGAACAAACTATACATTTTTTCTTTTCATCTTTGTATATGCCTCCTAGAATATCCAGGATTAGTTTAGAGATTTGCTTCGGTAGCATTCTTATGTTTTCCAGGTCGTTAATACTTATGATTTGTTCATTTTCTCGCCATTCTATAACTGATGGAGTTCGAGCAACTCCCATCTCCTTCAATTTCCCCATCTCAATTGGACCTTGAGTGTTGAGGATTTCAATATAATCCTTCAATCGCAGATCGTTCTTTCTTCCTATATTTTCGTCTTGCGTATTTTAGAATTGCCTAGGATGATGAGGTAGGATATCTAAATGAAAAATCATTTTTCCGTCTCTTATATGTCTAGTTCACCTGGGATTGTTGCGATATAGCGGTGCGAGAGCCTGGCATTGGTTCCTCGGATCAGAGAGATTTTTTGAACAGTAAAGTCTTATAGTGTCGCCTCACAGCCTTCATGTAAGATTATTGCGGTAATGTATTGCCAAAACCAGGTGTTATTTCCTTGGATAGGTGAGGTCGCTTGAACGACACAGGCTCATACTGTTATCTCTTAACCAGGGATGGTTGTGAAGGTAGGGTCGTATGAAAAGCCTATGAGAAGTCACGACATTTTTTGCAATGCATTTTTTGCATGGCTTTTTTTACATGCCGTAAAAAGCCTATTTTCTTGTAGTGGGATTTGAAATGAAGGAATTTAATATAACACTTATGATTATAGTAGATTTTACATAGTGAAAAGACAAAAATCGGTCATCTCATGATGATAATTATCATTCTCTTTAATTCCTCATTCGATGTGATGGACTTATACCTTACTACACTATGTATAATGCACTTTAATTATTTAATTTTCATTTGGATGAACAAATGGGTCCTCAAAATAAATAAATAATTGGGGGAGGCCCATGCCAATCTAGGGTCCAATATAAGTTCAAAGCCCTGAGAAGTTTTTTTTTTTTTTGTTTTTTTGCTCATTCGGTTTTAGTATCTTATACTCCATAACACCATAAGATGGTCCCTTCATAGCTTTTAAACCCAAGACCTCTTCTTTATAGAATCGGAGACAGGCAATTTCATAGTTTGACTAAGCTCAACTAATTCAAGAAGTTGAATTCCCAATTGGAAAAGTTCAAGCCCACATAGGAAAATTAAAGTTTAAGTATGCTTCAAAGCTCTAGTGTTTTAAATTTTTAATGTTCTTCTAAGTAGTAATTTGTGTTTAATGTGATTAGTTTAGAGGAAAAAGTTCTAAATTTCAAGCTAGTAGGTTAAGCGTAGAGACAACCTCCCCAAAAATATGCGAAACCAGGCCTTGTTCTAGATTATCAGCAAAGGTTGGGCCTAAGCAAACCCAATTTGCATCATTAGAAGTTTAAAAGCCACAAAGGCACAAACACCCTTAAGCCCAATCGAATAATTTGAGTAGGCCCAAACTTCAACCTCAAACTTGTGCTTTCCATTTTGATTTTTCTTTTTTTATTAAATTAATTGTATATCCTAATTAGTTAATGCTTAAATATAGGTTAACCCAAATGCAGAAAAAATTTAGAACTTTCACATTTCCCATGTATGATGAGTTAACTACCTTCTTTGGTGACACCATAGCAACTAGATTAGAAGCTTTCACTACTTCTCCAATGGGAAATTTGGATGATGAATTATATTTATCTCACTTGGATTATTTTCATGATCGTATTCCTATTGCTCATTAGATGAACACTCACTAAATGGTAGGATGGTAACTAATGCTAGTACGACTCCAAGAGAAGATGTAAATGCAAATCAACATAAAAGGCAAGCTGATGCACTTTTAATTTGTCGAGCTAAGGAGTCAAGGTCCTTGGAGATATCAAATGTTTTAAAGATCTTGTTTGAGCTTAACAAGTCTAAAATTATAGCTTTCGTTTCAACAAATTATCAGTTAGATTCCATAATAATTACAGCTTGCATTAAAGCATTATAAGAAATAGAGAGTATTAATCTAAGAAGCAAATTTATTTATAAGGCAGTTGAAATGTTTTAAAGCTCTAGATGGAGAGATGCATTTTGATGCAGATGGAATTTTGAAAATTTGCAAAGGTGACATGGGCCCCACTAATGCAACAATCATCCCACCATAGATGGCATATTAAGAGAAGTGTCTCTCGTGGGTGTAAGGTTGAACCATGTAGGTTTAAGCCTCCATTAACTTGAAAAATTGTGAAAAGTCCATATTTTAGGGGTATTTTAGTAATTTTATAGTTTTAGGGGTATTTTAGTAATTTAAAAAATTTAGTTTGTTTGGTAGTTGAGTTAGTAGGTGCTTGGTTATAAGTTAAGAGTTAATTCTTATCATTGTTAGGAATTAGTTGAGTACTTTTGATTGCTTTTAGTAAGAGTCAATGTTTGACAAGTAAGAGTCATCTATATAGGTAAGGTTTGTAAACACAATTACAACAATTAATTAATGAAATTTTCTACAACTTTTGCTTTAATTAATGGTGAGACTCCATTAATCTTCTTCTAGGTGAGACTTTTAGAAACCCTTGATGAGACTCCAAAGCTTATCTTCTTCTTCTTATTCTTCTTTAATTTTATTTACAGCACTGCTTTTGCACAACGTTTTTTTGCATGCTGTAAAAGGCCTATTTTCTTGTAGTGGGATTTAAAATGAAGGAATTCAATTAGATATTTTATTCTTCTTATAACTATTTTAATAAATCCAATTCCTTTAAAATTCCACCCATTTAGGCCGAATTTCAGTATGTGTATCAAAATCCTATCAAATCTCTTTTAATTCCTTTAATGTTATATATCCTTTCCGTTCCAAACACAATAATGCAAACTAATAAATAAATTCATTCCTGTATAAACACACTATCAGGAGTCTCCTTAATTAAAAAAGCATTCATCAAACAACAATTCCTAATAGATCCTAATCTTTTCACATTCCAACTGATAATCTTCATTAAGACTGGATAGGTTTACGAACGATTTGGATGAAAATGAAAAATAATTATTTTCATAATTTTGTAACCAAGCCCAAACATGCCCAAGTATAAACAAATTTAGCAAAAAATGAACAGACTATAAAAAGAAACTCACTTTTTTTTTTTCTTTTCCTCTTTGTATATGCCTCCTAGAATATCGTAGACCAGTTTAGAGATTTGTTTCGATAGCATTCTTATGTTTTCAGATCGTCTATACTTTTGATTCGTTCCTTTTAATTGATGGAATTTGAGCAACTCCCATCTCTTTCAAATTTCCTATCTCATTCGGACCTTGAGTGTTGAGGATTTCAATATAATCCTTCAATTGCGGATCGTTCTTTCCTCTTATATCTCCTCGTAGCTCTTCGAATTTCTTATTGCCTTCTTCCAATTTTCTATTGGTCTCATCGTGCTCCCTTTCAAGTGTTGTAGACTTCATATTTTCAGAATCTAAATTATCAAAAATTCTTAACAGATTGCATATCCATCTTGTGAAGGCATTTGCCAAATATTATTGGGGAAGCGACAGTTGCAATGTCGACAATGGTGTGGGTTCCTTGGATTGGGTAGCATTATTAAGCTAATATTTTCTTCTTCGCGTATTTAAGAGTTTCCTAGGATGATAAAGTAGGATGTCTAAGCGGAAAATCATTTTTCCATCCCGTATATGTTTTGTTCACCTGGGATCGTTACGATATGGCGGTGTGAGAACCTGGTGTTGTTTCCTCAGATCAGAGAGGTTTTTTGAGCGGCAGAATCTCATAGTGTTGTCCTCACAACCTTCACGTAAGATTGTTGTGGTAGTGTGATGCCAAAACCCGATGTTGTTTCCTCTGATGGGTGAGGTCGCCTGAAGCGTCACAGGTTCATAGTGTCGTCTCTTAACCAGGGATGGTATTTAGGGTAGGGCTATATGAAAAGCTTTTGAGGAGTCACTACTACATTTCACTTCGAGGGTTGGTGGGGGGTTTTCCATTATGGTTAAGTGAAACACTCTAACTGGTGGATCTTTCATTCTAACTGTTCATAGTGTCACCTCATAGCCTTGACTAATTGTTAATAGTTTATTTAATTATGGACTAATTGCCAATTTCCCTCTTCTTTTCTTCTTCTTCTTCTTCTTTTTTTTTTGGGTGTGTGGGGAAGGGGGAGTGAAGTGACATATTAACCCTCAAAACAGAAGGATATGAGTCTAACCGATGACTTATTAGCTTAACAGCTGAGTAGAACGAGTAATTCTAGATTTAGTTGTTTACGATGTTTCTCTATTTTACATGGATCCCATGTCTTGAGTAGGGTGAGTAACGTTTTTGATAACTAAGATAGCATTTCTCACTAAACAAAAGCCTAAGAACAATACTAAATAATCTAAATTTAATTGTACAATTAGTATGACGATTGCCATTTCAGATTATTTCCAACTATGAGACAAAACTATTTTTTGCCTCAAGTGTGAGAAGCAAGTGTTTTAATGGATGATGTATTTGGTGAAATAAATATAGTTTGAGACAAATCTTAAGATATATTTGTCTCAATAAATGACTTGAGACAAATCTGTTACATTATCCTTTAAAAATTTGTTGGAGGTAGAGAGAAAAATGGGTAAGGCAAAAAAAAAAGACTCAAATGCATTGAATCAACTACTTTTTTTCATGAGATGCATTTTCACTACAGTGATGCATTTTTACACTATAACAATACAAAAATTGATTTACCTTACCTAAATGTCTCATATGGTTGGAAATGCTCTCAACACATTGTAAAATGAAAGCATTTTTTTTATAAAAAAATTTTGAGCCAAACGATAAGAGAACATATCCACCCACTCACATTGTGACATGCACATATGTAGAGTTAAAACGAAAATTTATGCAAACCCTACACCTCTATTATAACAAGACATACGATTAGACCCGAGAAACATTTACCAATTAAACTTTCACGCCATTCCTAAAATTTGGAAGCTCCAACATTTTCCAATCCCTAAACATCACTTAATTACAAGTGACGGATGTTTAAGCATCCATTGACTTGGGAGTTGGTCACGTCAATTGTAGTTAACCATTCTAATAAGGGAAAATTACATATTGCCCTCCTGAACTTTAGGACGAAATCACTTTTCACCCCTCATCTACAAAATCGGACAAATCACTCCATATTGTTTCAATTTTTTTCACTTTACCTCATTCCGTCAAGTAGCTGTTAGGATTTTGACGAAAATTGGTCATGTGTATTGCACGTGACTAACATATTTAAGTTTTAAGTCAAAAATACCCTTGCCGGATATTTTATACTCCGGCAACAACTCCAGTTGTCTTCTCCTGACAACTTTGCAACACCTTTTTTTTTTTTTAAAATTATAAAGAAATGACTAATCAAATACTACCCATATCATCCATCACATCTTCATAGATCAGACCTCAACCAAATCATAAAATCTCTTAGATATTTGAATCCGAAAATGATGAAAAATAAAGAAATAAAAAAAATCATCATCCAAAGTTCCCAACAATGATTTCTTCCCAATAACCCATCTCTTTCTAGTAATATGTACCCATCTTTATTAAATCCATATTATTAATTTCAAATACAACTAAACAAGATATAACCCTAGATCAATATGTGTGTGTGTGTGTGTATATATATATATATATATAAAGAGAGAGAGAGAGATATATATATATATAGTAGATTTGTCAGAGAGAAAAGGGAGAGAAGGCGTTAATGGCGTCAACTCGCTAGGCAAAAAAAATTGGGTTCCAAACCATAAACCATAGAGTTTCGATATCGGCAATGGAGTTCCAAACCAGGAAGGACCCATACGGCAATAGTTGGCATCGAGGGACCCATAATACCCACGGCGGCATTGCTCTAGATCTGAACTAGCTCGACCTTATCGTGCGATTCGGGGTCGCCGTCTGATCGAGGCTTTGTGGTGCCATCTACATCAAACCCAGCTCCATCTCCTCTAAGTTACCACCGTAGAGTCTACCTTCGTGCGAGCCTCTTCTGCCAATTGCACTTCAAGAAGCCAAGTTTCGTCGCCGTTTGATCTACTCCTTGCTCTTGGGTTTCATCGGCAGCGAATGGACGAGTGTAGAGGACGACGTCTAATCAAATTCATGTGTGGTCGCCCTAGCGAATGGACGAGTGTAGAGGACGGTGTCAAAAGTCGCCTTAGCAATTGCAATCGCTGAAGATGGACAGCAGTTCGAACCTTGCCGAACATGCCATTGGAATCTGACGAACATCGCTAGAATTATCTGATTTTCTAACTACACAAGCTTGCGTTGCTGGCGAAGCTACTTTTGAAGGTGGAAATCGTACATACGGATTGAGATCCATAAGCGACGAAGATGAATCTCGTGTACACCTTTTATTAGGGTTTGGAGATGTTGTTGGAGGACGTCGAATCAAAGGATTATAGCAACCAAAACGGAGAGAGGTCATAAGTCATGAAAGCTTCCTCCTCCTCCTCCTTTAATGTGCAAGGGTTTGTTGCAGGTAAAAACCTATTACGGATTGAATTTCGCCATCGCTACCTCTATTCTCTCTACGTCTCTCTCTTTTGCTTAATTCTTTATAATTTTCTGTGTATTTTGTTTGGTTGCTGAGAAAGTGTGAGAAAATGAATAGAATATATTAAATTTTGGAAAATTTCTTGAGGGCAATTGTGTACTTTTACATATTCTGTTAACGGAGTTAGTTCAAATTAAAATTTTGAAAGCTCAAGGGGCTATTTGTTCGATTTTATAGATGAGGGATGAAAAATGATTTCGTCTTAAAGTTCAGGGGACAATCTGTAATTTTCCCTTCTAATAATTAATAGCATCACGCAATATCGTTGGAATTGTTTGTTAATTTAATCCCATCGTAGTCAGTATCATACTGACATATTCTCTCATTAATTACAAAATTGGAGCCCTAGCTTGGTGAAGGGGTGGATGAATGTACTGGGGTTTTTATGTTTTAATGTGCAACAGTCATCCAAAAATAAGGGTATTTTAGGTCTTTCAAACAAGTTACGGCATGCCTCACCAGTTCTTAACGGAGTTATTAACGGTAGTGTAAGGGAAGAGGTGTTTTTAAAAGGTTATTTTGTAAATTAGGGGTGTTAATATAATTTTAGAAAGATAAAGGGATGCATTTGTTATTATCAAAATTTAGAGGGATGTCAACGTAATTTACCCTTCTAACAATTAATAGCATCACGCGATATCGTTGGAATTGTTTGTTAATTTAATCCCATCGTAATCAGTATCATACTGACATACTCTCTCATTAATTACAAATCTCTATACGAAACCAGGCGGGTCACTATTCCATACAACCAGCTACACAATTATATCTTGTGTAACCTACGTGGTCCCCGTGGCCTCTCTTGCCTCTTTTCTTCCTACCCATGATGAATTTGGCCACCATTGGACCACTTAAGACCTTGATTGTTGCTAGAAAGGAGTGGGCCATTAGTTTATTACTGCCATCGTTCTTCGCTAGTATTACTAGCTCGGCCGTTTTCTCGTGACACTATCATATATGAATAAAAACTAAAAAATAAATTTTTTTTATAATAAATTGGACATATGTCGTATTCATAACGAGGATAAGAGCAACTATATGCATCTATTTCCAGGAAACAAGAATGTTCTGCGAAACAGGATAATTTTCCTTCCCTTGATGTCCGCTCAATTTGGACGTGAAATAGACGGCCCCCACTTCATAGGTCCGACCAGCCGACCTACTCCTGTCTCAGGACCCCAGGTTCGTCACGTGCTCGAGAACTTTATATTCAGTGCTTCTCACATACAGAAAGAAAGTTTCCATCAACTTTTTCTTACCAAATCATATGGACGTGGGTCCTACTAGTTTCCTTGGTGGATTCATGGCTGAGATCTAATTGATGAACACGTGGAAAAAAGGTCTCATGAATGACAATTGGTCAAAAAAGTGTTGTCAGAAAAAAGGTAAGTTTACTCACCACCGTCTGATCCTATGGATTTCATGACGCAAGAGATAATCTCTGCGTAGATCTATCAAATCAAGAGGCGACGCGTGTTCAGATGCACTGTTTTTAGTTGAACATTTCCATGCGTGTGTGTTACCGAGTGCACACATCATCCCAAAAAGGAAAATAATACAGAAAGGGTTTGTGTACAACACAATCACGTACTACAGATTTATGTACGTAAACCCATATACTTCTCCTCCACACATTCTCATACATTAATTTTCAATTTTTAATTTTCTTCCTAATAAGTTTATTTAGCGAATTAAAGTTACTTTAATTTTTAATTTTCTTTCTAATAGATTTATTGGAGATGATTAAAGTTTCTATTAATTACTTTCGGACCAACTAAATATTTGGGTTGACCATGATATTTATGTTTAAGAAGCGAAAAACTATAGATTCGATTTATTATTCTTTCTTAGAATATGATTGAATAATGATTGAAGAAAATTTTCCCATTCTAGGGATTAGTTAAGTCAGAAGTATTCCTATTGAAAAAAAAATGCTAATAATATTTTGCGTAAATTTGATTGGTGGTTGATACCAATAAAAAATAAGAAATGATTACTCCTAAATTTTTTAATAGAGTTAAAGTTTATTTTATTTTATTTTTATTTTATTTATACGATTAAAGTATTCGGAGCAACTTTTGTGCACTTCGACTAATCTTTTTTGGGCTATATTAAAGGTATACTCTTTTACATCAGCTCGGTGCACTTATGAATTAATTCTTAAAGTGCTTTCTAGAAAAATCGAACTCCAAGTTGATAAAGTAAAGTTAAAGCTTACTATTAACGATGTATCAATTAAATTATTGATGATTCTCATAAATTTGACTAGTCTCTAATTCCAATAGAGTTTAGAAATCCGAAATCAGGATGTTTCTCTTCTTAATATAGTTGTTTGGTTTCTCAAAATTTGACCAATAAAAAATTCTAATTACCCACACTGAGATCAATCAAATAATGGGTCCCACCCGTAGTAGACGGTCTAAATTCCTTTGGACTGTACAGGTCATTGAGATTGAAATCTGCACTGAAAAGATAGAATCAGACTCACAGTCCCAACGGGTCAAGGATCCAACGCCTAGAAAAGAGAGCTCACGCTTCTTACAATGAAGACGACCTCTTCATAATTCTCTTCCAGTAAAACTTGATTTTACCCGCCGTTTCGTCTCATTCACACAAATCACACGCAACTTCCCTCCATAATCTTCCAAAAATCAACGGACATCCACTCATAACGAATGCAGGTCCCACAACGGTCCCTTCCACGTAGGTCCTACATTTATTCCACGTCAGCAAAAATGGCTAACGTGGCATGAAGATAGCATATAAAGATTGGAAGAAGAAGAGGACCATGTCGGGTGGGTGGTAGGCTCTGCTGTTACGGAAAGACTACCCTGCAAACGGCGTCCCCTTTTGGCTTTTGCTTTTGCAGCATCATTGTGCTCTACTTCTAGAGAGAGAGAATGAAGTTTGATATAAAGAAAAGAGTAAAATTGCGAAGAGGGAGTCCCCATCTCTTTTTCCATGAGGTCTCCTGATCTTTCGGTTTCACAACCCATAAGTTGAGATATGTGTGATGTCCTTAAAATTAATAAATTTTAATTAATTTACAATTTTGAGGTAAAAATATGCCCAAATAGGCTCATCTCTCTCCAAGACTACTAAAACATGACGTACTTATCCCTCTTCTCTCCATGTTCTCTAGTTTTTAAACCTATTTTAGGCATGTAATTTAAAACATGTGTTACATCATTAATTATGTCACATTCAAATTCATCTTACTAGTAAAAATTCAGTCCAAAATATATTTCGTATTAAGCCAATCAATACTCTTGATAAGAAATTTGAGTCCAATGGTATCAAATCCGAGATTGGACTAGAGACCATGGAAATTGATTGGTGCATTTGATCAAACCATGTAACACTTTTTGATGTGGAACATCACTTATAGGATTAACTATGTTGATTGTGCACACACGTCTCAAAATTCACAGATATATTCTCAAGTAGGAGAAAAACTTAAATATATAATTATGATATGGTTGATGTAAAACAAAATAGAATTGTTAAAGTACTTTTTTATCTCATAATTTCATTTTATTTTACTCATATTTGTTTGTAACACCATTAGCTTTAGTCACAATTATATGAAAGACTCACTCTCAGTCCTCAAGTAGGGATAGAGCTTTTCAATTCAGCCATGGGGACTCCCTCATCATAACCTTTCTTATTATATATAATATATAATAAAATAATAATATGGAGAGAGAGAGAGAGAGAGAGGTGGCGGGGTGGTTTGCGTCTCTTTTGCTTTAGCAGGACCAGTATACTGTATTTTAAAGAGAGAAAATTGACATTATAGAGAGAGAAAGAGGAGACATACAGAGAGAGAGAGAGAGAGAGGAGGACTTGAAGAGTACAGTTGGGAGTAAACCTCGAGTGCTTTTATCTCTACTTTTCCTTTATCATTGTCTCACCACCACCACCACCACTACCACCACCACTATCTTCTCTGCAATTCTCAGACCACGCCAGGCAACACCTGCTAGATCAGATACAGCAGTGCTTGCTTCGCCGTCCCAAATGTAAATCTACGTCCGAGATCTCTTACATTCTCTACAACTTACCCTTCCGACCGTCCGATTGAACACAATGGGAAGCGTTTCGTCCGAAGACGGATTCGATCAGCAGAGTGAGCGGTGTGGGAGCTACAGTCTGAGTGCCGACGTGAGCGAGTCGGAGAGTTGCAGTAGCTTCTCGTGTAGGCGGTTCGACGCCGAAGGTGCTTCGAGTTCCATGACGTCGTCTCCCCGTCCGGGGATCGGTAATTTTGGTTTTCAGGCGCCGCCGCCGACGTTGATGCTGCCGGTGATTGGTGGAAGGGATGTGGTGGTTTGGGATGAGAAGCTGGAGAAACGGGAGACCGATTTGTCCGGTAAATTGTTTCTTTCTTCTGAATTTGGCGCTAAATTTAGTGAGATTTATGCTGCATTTTGTCAGTTGTCGTTTGGCTGCTGAGAAAACCAAGGAAAAGGAATATAAATGAACTTTGAGGTCTTGCATTTTGTATGTTTGCTTGCGAAGAAAAAGGATAACTCAACTCAATTGAGCCGCATATTTGTTAAAAAATTTAGTATAGAAAATTTGGGGTTTCACTTTTATTTTTTTCTTTCTTTTCTTCCAGCTCCTCGGCAACCAAACGGTACTACATTTTTTAGTTGGTCAATTGCTGTTTGGCTGCTGAGAAAACCAAGGAAAAGAATTGAAAGATAAACTCTGAGGTCTTGCATTTTGTATGTTTGCTTGCGAGGAAAATGGAAAACTAAACTCAATTAAGCTGAAAAATTATTAAAAAATACTCAGTTGAGAAAAGATATCAATTTGGTTTTTCCTTTCTTTTCTTCCGGTTTGTCATCAACCAAACTGGGTCACAGCGAATTTAACTTTCTTCTTTTTATATTTATATATGTAAACTCTTGTTATTGCAGAAGTTGAGATGATGAAAGAAAGATTTGCTAAGCTTCTTCTTGGAGAAGACATGTCCGGGGGAGGAAAAGGAGTGTGTACTGCTCTCGCCATCTCAAACGCCATCACAAATCTCTCTGGTTAGTATGATTTTCACACACACACACAAACACACACACACAGAGACTCTCTCTCTCTCTCTCTCTCTCTCTCTCTCTCTCTATATATATATATATAACTTTGTCTCTTTCTCTCTCTCTCTCTCTCTCTCTTTATATATATATATATATATATATTAATATGTATATAACTTTGTCTCTTTCTCTCTCTATAGCGACGGTGTTTGGAGAGCTGTGGAGGTTAGAGCCATTGGCACCGCAGAAGAAGTCAATGTGGTGCCGAGAGATGGAATGGCTCTTATGCGTTAGCGATTCAATTGTGGAACTTGTACCCTCGATACAACAATTTCCCGGCGGGGGCACATATGAAGTCATGGCGACTCGGCCGCGCTCCGATCTATACATGAATCTCCCTGCCCTGAAGAAACTTGATGCAATGTTGCTTAGTATGCTTGATGGGTTTCGCGATACTGAGTTCTCGTACGTTGATCGGGGGATAATTGTGGCAGATGCTGATGATTGTGATGCTTATCCATCATCAACCTCTTGTGGGAGGCCGTCTGTGAGGCAAGAAGAGAAATGGTGGCTCCCCTGCCCCAAAGTTCCTCCAAATGGGTTGTCGGAAGATGCGAGGAAGAGGTTGCAGCAGTGCAGGGACTGCACGAACCAGATTTTGAAGGCTGCAATGGCAATTAATAGCAGTTGTCTCGCTGATATGGAGATCCCCAGTGCATACTTGGAGACCTTGCCTAAGGTATTTGTGTTGTGTCTATTGAATTATATTGCTAATATGGCGAGCTAAGGACTAAACTAGCTAGCATATATTCATGGTGGTGAATTATATATATGGTGGGTATTACTTTTGTTTGTAAGTTTGCTGTTGGAAAGATTCTTTAATTTCTTTGTAGTTTTAGGTAGGTTTTGGTGTTTGGTGGGCTTAGGATCTAGGTTTCCCCGGTGGAGATGAGGATGGCTGCTACAGCACACATCCTCGAATATGATGTCCTGGATGGATGGTATGCTCCCCTATTTTCATCCATCAATGAAACACTTCCCAATGAGGTGCGCATAAAACGCCCCACCTAGGAACCAATTTGATTAGGTGTACTGGAGAGGAGTTGAGCTTGTATTTGGTCAATATATATCTTAAATGAAGTTTTTATTTTTTGAAACATTGCATTTTGATATGAAACTGCAATTTATCAATTCTGGGCATATCAATCTTGTTGGCTTTTAGATCATGGGACACATATTTTCCCTCACCTTTAGTTCTCTTCCTGCAAATAGTGTTGGAGCTCTGTGTTGATTTAGTTCTTGCTTCTGATAAAAAAAAAAAAAATGTAGTTCTTGCTTAAACATTACCTCTTCTTTTCCTCATTTTAGGTAGCACCTGGGCTGCAGATGCCAACCTCATTTGTCTGTATTTCACCATGCACGTTCTCATAGATTTTAGTTGCGGAATGTTGCAGACAGGCAGATATTTGAATCTTGTCATTTACTAAGATAGCTTCACATGTGTCAAGTTCTCTTGACTGGATCTGAGAATAATATTCACTCATCTTTTTGACTTCTAGATTCCCTGAGAATAAATACTTTTAAAAAGCATTCAAAAAACTACCAGTGAATATTGGGGTACAGGGTAATTTAGCACAAGAAAATGTTCTTGTTTATGCGTTTGTAATGAGTTGTCTTTCGGCGGAAAGATATATCTGGAGCTAGTCAAGGATCAGGGGAGCATATCAATTCTAACACATGAAAGAGGAAGGAAGATAAGCATGTGCAGAATGGGGTAAGGAAGATCCTGAAACAGAGGATTGGGAATGTATGGCCTCTGGATGGATAAAGTTTTGAGTTTGTCCTGACTCTCCAATGTTGTGTGTATTTTATTTTTATTTTTTTATTTTTTTTTTCGGGGGGAGGGGTGTGGAAATGAAGTAGACATTTGTTCCCCTGTCTTTTCTTTTACAGTTGGCCTTATGTGGCAAGACGTGAAGTTGGATGGGAGGACAGGATAAGAAGCCAAGAGAAATATATGAGAAAGGTTACATGTGCTCACATCAGTCTGATAGCTTAGAAAATTTTGGTGCAATGGAGGAAGATGATTAATTTGAAGACTTCCCTCCCTGATCAGTACAGATATAGAGATAAAACTTCAAATCTGATGATAAGAAATAAGTTTTATGGTACGCACAGCCCGCTGATTTAGAATTTTACATAAAATGACCTGGTGGCAGTTGTTGGAACAGGATGACATGGGGCAGCTATTGCTATGGGAGAGTTATTTCATTCTTTTGTCCATAATGCCAATTATGGAAAAGAAGCAATGAAATTTTAATCATTTGGTTTAGGGCTATGATATGCTGAAGGCAAAGTTTTATTGGACAGTTTCAAGACTGTCGATGCTTTATGGCATAGAATGTTGTGCGATTAAGAAACATTTTGTTCATAAAATGTGCATGCTTGTATAGAATTGGTGAAACCACATATGACAGAACTAGATATGATCATATGAACAGATTCATGAGAGGTTTTGGGTAGCTCCAATTTGGGGCAAGATGAGGGCACTGCTTAGTTGCTATGTTACATGGACACTTCAAAATATGTGAGGTACCCGTGTCGGACACATGTGACTCGGGTGTGGGTACTTCTGTCAGACACTTCAAAATATGTGAGGTACCCGTGTCGGACACACGTGACACGGGTGTGGGTACTTCTGTCAGACACTTTAAAATAGTGAAAAATCTTTGGAAAATAGACGAATCCGACACCTAGACACATACCCTTACCCGACACCCGTACCCAAGTCCATGTAACATAGCTTAGTTGAATAGTAATTTACATGTTTGTTACATTCTTTTAATGATAAGTATTATTTAACATTTATGTGCCTCGTCTGCCAATTATGGCTGCAAATAGATTTGAATGGAAAAAAGAAGGATTTTATAGCTGGCCTTGTTGCCCTGGCTGTAAACTTGCTAAACTCTTTTTAGTTGGGCCTTATGTAAGGATGGCCTATGTCAGCACCTGTGAGAGCAAGTGATGCGAGTTCAAGGGCTTTAAAAGAGATAAGTTGGATTGAAACAGGCAATAGAAATAAAAGAGGTTTAATATCAGATGGATTACCCAAAATATTTCCTTGCAGAAATGCTATGTTAACAGCAATTCATTATAGACTTATAGTTATGAAGAGAAAAAATGCATGGCATTGATATAGTTGGAAATTGTTTTGATTTCTTTTCTCATTATGTATTGTCCAATTGTCATTGCAGAGTGGAAAGGCCTGTCTAGGTGATATCATCTACCGCTGCATAACTGCTGAGCAGTTCTCGCCAGAATGTCTTCTTGATTGCCTAGACATGTCATCAGAGCATCACACTCTGGAAATAGCAAACATGATTGAGGCAGCTGTGCATGTTTGGAAGCAGAAAGATAAAAAAAAACATAGAAATCACATGAAAGCTAGGCGTCCATCATGGGGTGGCAAGGTCAAGGGCCTTGTTGCTGACACTGAAAAGAATCAATTTCTGGCACAACGAGCTGAAACCCTTTTACACAGCCTGAGGCTTCGTTTCCCTGGCCTCCCGCAGACTGCATTGGATATGAACAAGATTCAGTACAATAAGGTACATGGACTCAAAGCACCATGGTGGATCACCTTTTTTTTTGTCGTTTGTTTGTTTTGAGAGAAAAAAGAGAGAGAAGGGGGGGGGGGGTTTGAAGTACGTTTAACGACACATTTAAAGGCCTCAAAGGCGATTACCTAATTTTGGTCTACTAAGCAGGGTCATGGGAGGGGTGAGCTAGATACGGTTCTAGCTAGCCTTTGTTTTTGAGTACAAAGTGGCTGCTCTCAAGTCATGAACTTACCCCTTCGGGCTAAATACCCTTTATCCTTTCACTTATATAACCGTATATGTAGTGTGTCAATGGAAAGTACGTGAGAAAATCTTATGGAGTTTCTAGGATGGTTTGGAGCACTGAAATATGGAATTGTAATGGCTGCTCATATCTGTATAATCTACCACCTGAGCAGCCATGCACCGGGCATAATTGCAATTTGGACAGGATGTAATAATGAAGAGTTCAGTAGACATGCAGGCTGGATATTTGCAGTCAATCCCTTGTTCGATCATTTTAGTACCATCCATCAATAGTTTTGAAATATCATAATGTTGTTTATAAGGGGAGAAAAGAAAGAAAAAGGGCGAGAGTTTTTTGTTTTTTTGGTTAAGTTGATCTAGTAGCATTCTTGGTGATTTATGATAGTCACTAGTTGATTGTATGCAAACATTTTTAGGAAAGATATATTGATGGGATCATGGGATTACCATTTATTGGTCATTTTTGTTCACGATCTCTGTTTGGCACCAATTTAACTTTTATTGTGTGCACACATTTTAGTTGAGAATGTAAGATATAGCAGTTTGCATCCGTCATATACTGTTCAATTGGAAAGGACCTTTTTGAAAAACATTGAAATTAGTATAAAGATGGAAGATAGTAAACAGTTAATTTTTCTATTGCAGGATGTAGGGCAGTCGATTCTTGAAAGCTACTCGAGGGTAATGGAGAGCTTGGCTTTCAACATAATGGCGAGGATTGATGATGTTATTTATGTAGATGATGCCATCAAACGATGTGCTGCAGCAGAATCAATGTCTATTTTTGGCAGGGGTGGTTTGGGTGGTCTTCCCATCCAGAAGCGGATGTCGCCTAGCCCTTTCTCAATCCAGCACTCCCCTTATGCCTCTCCATTTGCAACTCCAACCTTCTGTTCTTCCACTCCCGTGGCTGGAAGTCCCAAGAAGGGCACCTCCTTTAGTGAAGAATAATCTTAAGGAGGCTCCTGACCGTAAGTTTGAAAAACCAACCCCAGCTGATTTTGAGAAGGTGTGGTCATACGCTGGGAACCTCAGCTCCAGAAAAGTTTATGGGGATGCTCATGAGCGAGATTGAGATTAGAACGATTCATCCATTTTACCAAAGGCAAGTTGTGGAGCTGGGTTTTTGGGTCCTGTGGCTGTGGAGGGTGAAAAAGGTTGGTAGTTTCAAGCCTGTATATTCTTTAGCAGTAGAAATATCATAGCTTTAGAGTCTTGATTATGATGTCTCCTCAACATTAGATGAAGAAAGAGAATTATGCTTTTTATATTTTCTATGCCATATAAAATCATTCCTTATGTCTGTCAAAATTGGCCAGTCTGGTCACCCTACTGAAGTTGATGGATCATCACCCGTAATTGTTGGTATTCAAATGTGGATAGGGTGCGCATTATGAGATTTTGGGATAAACTGGAATCAAGAAATCTTTTGGATGTGTTTTGGACAATTTGGCCTGGTTGATTTTGTTTGCTTTCTATTTTGGGACCAAAATTTGGCCCAGTGTGACTAAAAGAACGGGAAAATTGTGAATAGTTCAGTTTGGATTAATTCAGTGTTCTCTACGATCCAGAATGCCCGTGGAGAGATTTTAACCCTTAGGCTACAATGCTGAGTGGTGGACAGGCGAATTTGACCCGGCAAAAACTTGCTCAACCATTGCAAGCTGTATCCTAGATAGGCCTGAGCAAATCAAAGGATAGGGTAGTTTGATCTGTTTGCTGTTGAACAAATGCTTTCGGTGGCCCAGAAAGATGGGCAAGCAAGGCCAGCACCAATATTGGTCTGGACCATCCGGTTGTGCTTTCACGTGGGCATCTCTTTGTCATGTATGCACTGTGCCAGTGGACTGTGTGCGAATGAAAAACCCACCATTATGATGGACCCTTGAGTTTTTTTGCTTGGAGATCCATGCAATATAGGAGGCTGAAAATTAGTAAGAGTTCCTTGAAATTTAGGGTGAAAACTGAAAAACTGGCCAAGAAAATATTTCTAACGTGGTTCAGTTTGAATCTTTTAAAGGAAAATGCTAAATTTTTCTTAGAATTAGATTCCTATGACAACCATTTTTACTCCTTTTTCTTCATTCTTCCACTAGTGGTCATGTTTTTTTGAGTTCCCAACTGAGTTCAACTCTTGCCAACCCTTTTGGGCTAACCTCACAAGGTTCTATGATTCTCATGAGTCTCGAGTAAATTGGTTCATGTGGGTTGTGGGTTGTAGGGTCTTATATAGGCCCGAGGGCCTGAGGTTTACCCGTAAGGGATTCCTTATCAACCCCACCCCCCAAAAAAATCAAAAAACCAAACGAAGGCTGAATAAATGAAAAAATGGCAGAAGAAAATGATGAAAGTAAACATTAAAAACCTTCCTACCAAAAAAAAAAAAAAGGTAAAAATTTTTAAGAAAAAGAATTCAATCGAGGTGAACATTGCTTGATAAAAAAAATCTGGAGGCCCATAAGCCTGACAAGGTAGCAGAGTGAAGTGAACGTTACGGCAGCAACTACTGCAAAATCCTACGGCTGTGCCTCTCTTTTCCAATGGAATTGGAAAGGATCCGTTTACACCCGGTGTAAAGCTTTTTACTCTTACACCCCTCAATATCTATTTGTGAGAATAATATTTCGCCAATTCAACCATTGGATTAGATTCTCTATTCATACATGTTATGCGTGCCGAATTTTAAGCAAATCCAATATCGGGAAGTATTTGATCTGTAAACTCACATTTTTTGAGACACTTTGTAAATGCTATAGCTCTTAATATCCGATTTACTTGAAATTTGGCACGTCAGAGAACCTAATCTAATAGTTGGATTAACAAAATATTATTCTTATAAAAAGACATTAAGAAGTGTATGAGTAAAAGGTTTTACACTAAATGGATCCCTCTCCATCTCTCTATATATATATACACAGAGGAATGGAGTTACTGTGTAAATGCCATGTGTCAGTAACGGTACTTTTCATTCTTTTTTCCATTTTTTTTTTGAATTTAAAAATCACATGTTGAAAAACATTTTTAAGAAAATTACTTTTTAGTAACCACTTTTCAACTTCAATACCAAACAAAGGATTTTTTTCTGTCAACTTGTTACAAATTGACTATATATGTACTTCAAAATGACTACTAATTTCTCTTTTTTGGTATTAAGTTGATAAGTTATTAGCAAACAATTTCCCAATTTTGGCCAAATTACATTTTAATGAATACTTTCTAACTTAATACCAAACAAAGGGTATTGCAATGATGGTCTTTTTTTAAATTCCGTGTTTTGTCAAGTATGGCTTATCTTTGTGGGACAGAAGGAGTAAAAAATATATTTTGCGCTGAAATGGGTGGCCGCATAAACATCATTTTGAACAACTTTGTATAAAAAAGTTTTTCTAAAATATATAGTTTAAGTTGACTTTTTGGCCAAAAATGAAATACTGGACTATAAATGACCAAAAAGTCTACCCTTTGTTACTTCAATGATTACTTTCAATGCAAGACCCAATACAAAAAAGAGAAGATATTTTTAGAAAGATGGAGCTCAATAAATAACAAGTCAATGTAATGAATGACATTTTCTTAAACTCCTTGTTTTGTCATAGCCTACACAATTGTTTTTTTTTTTTTTTCCTTCTATGTTGTATGTCTTAAATTTTGTCTTTTAAAAAAATTGAAATAAAAGTGGTGTTACTAACCATGCTTTATTGCATTGAAAGTGGTCTAATTAACGCCCCTTTGAATACATGGAAAGCGGTGTTAGTAACACTACTTTTTTGTACACATAAATGCTTTTAATACAATGAAAGCGGTTTTAGTAACATTGCTTTCCGCATAATAAAAGCGGCTTGAATAAAACTGCTTTCAGTGCAATAAAAGCGGCTTTCTAACAGCGCTTTTATTTTAAGTTTTTATTTTATTATAATTTTTACATTGCACCAATGATTATTTTGATTTAATTATTTAAATTATTTTGTTTATATCTTTTAAATTTAATTGACATATTATATTAACAAAGACATTTTACTATTTTAGAGAATAATTATTTTGTTAAAATTCAAATTGGTCAATGGCTTTAGATCTAATGGCATGACTCATCCTAATAAGAATATAAGATTTACGAAAGTTTTGGTTTCGACTCTGCGTAAGTATGTGTTTTCTCATATCATTTGACAAAATAAATATATATAAATTCGTGCATTGGATGGGTTTCGAAGTTAGTGCGTGTATATATATATATATATATCGATCGAGAGAGAGAGTCATTTGAATACCTAAAAGATTCGTTGTATCTTCCTACTCAAAAGCCGCGATCCAGAATGGTCACAGCCCAATGTCCCTACCCACAAGGTTCCATTTTGGTTTTGGCAGAAGGTATGGCTAACATGATAGCTGACATTGATACTTGCAATAAGCCAATAACAAATAGTCGATTACGTGTTCAACAGTTGATTATGTGTTCCAACAAATAGCCAGTTAAGCAAACACGTATCCAACATAAGAACTCCACATTTGTAAGGACACATGGGCACTTTCTGTCATTGGCTTTTGCAAAGGACACATGGGCACCTTCTGTCATTGGTTTTTTGCAATAGACCAATGACAAATACTCCGACACAAGTCGAGCACGTAAGCTTTACTAACACGTCCATGTGTAAGCATTTTCAAAGTTCAAACTACGGACTCAAGGTTGAGCGCCCCAAAAATATTTTTTCTCAGGTAACTAGGTGAGGAATGGGCTAATTTCTCAATTTTTTGCAATCAATTACCCATGAGCATTTGTCATGCTTCCACTCTATTGTATCTACCTTAGTTCTTTTCATTAATTTCCTCCCTGTTTGTTCATTTTGTTGACCTTCTCAAATGTTAGAGGGGTCTTCTCATCAATCCTTGTATATGTCTCATGTATTTAGACTACACTCTTTTGTTATTAATAAATTATTTACTTCATCAAAAAAAAAAAAAAAAAAAAAAATTCCTCCCTGCCTAAGACTTGCAGATAGAAACATTTACCAGTCTCTCTCTCCCAACCCGTAGTTTTGCTGGACCTTTATTAACAATAATAGAACCTACCCAGAATCTGGCCACCATCTCCGATTTATTCTTGCCAATCTACTGAAGACCATATCCTATTAATCCAAAATTTCCGATTTCATTCAAAACTAAATCCCATCGAGAATAACTGATGAAGGTATCAAAACAAAGTCATCACATAAGGACTCGTCTGAAGAGAGATTTCTGTCACTGCTGCATGCCTACACGTGATCATAGATCTTTAAACGGGCGCAACAAGGAGATGACTTTGAAGCCCAACTACAAGAGGGCACACAAAGCAACACCAGCAGAATTTCACATGGTCAATTATCATTTAGGAATTAGAATTGGATGTTCCCACTCTTACTACAAATGAGATTCTTGCTCAATTACATCTCTCCTGTGTTAATTGAAGGATGTCAGGCTCTCGTTGTAAGGAGTTGGGCATCTCAAATTTCTGTGGATAATTACAGCTAAAGATCAAGCTCCTCCATCTCAATGGCAATTTTAGTTCAAATGGTCCACTAACAGTAGCTGGATCTGTCATCCCAAACTCATCAGATCCCAGGAAAGATTTAAAACTTATCTGGTCTTCTGAGTATCCAAAGATGTTAGTAAGTTAAAAAGCAATCATGGCACCATAATATAGTATGTACCAAGTTGAGCAGTAATTTCCCAAAGCGAGTCAGGAAGCCATGAAAATTACTTTCACTTCAGACAGATCCTTGAAGTAATTTAACACCTGTAATATTCATAAAGCAATTTATGTCTTGAAATTTGATAAAAATGGATTGGAATATAATTGGAATAAGAATTAAATTACAAGAGGACGTGTAGGAGTCATATATTGAAAAGCACAAAGCTCCATATCCTACTAAGCACCAAGTTATGTAGTAATTTACCATAGAGAGTAGGAAAGCTGGGAAAACAAATCTACACTTCACAAGGACAGATCTTCAAAGTGATTTTGCACCTGCTGCATTCACAGATTCAGCACTTCACGCGTCAGGAAATAAATAGAAGGACCGGATTTGGAATATCAATAATAAGAATAGGATTTGATTACAGGGAAACTGGTTATTCAGGCATATATTTTGGTGCGTAATCAAATTAAGCACACAAAATTCTTGTGTGGGTCTGCAACTTATGAAATTATTGCCACCTCATATGGCACATACCAAAATCAATTTGCCACTTAAATTAAAATTAACAAAACAGATAGCATAAGTTAAGCAGCTTTTTTTTTTTTTTTTTTTTTTTGGGGGGGGGGGGGGGGGGGTAGAGAGAGAAGCAAGAATCTTTTTTTCCATTCAGCTCAATTATAGGCTCCACCATACTGTAAATAATTGGCAATCATGCCATTTCTAATTGCCTTAGTGGACATTCTTTATGGCCTTTCTCATCCTTTGGTTAGCTTGTCAACATATAATTATCTCTACATGTATTCAAACTAACAGTTCACAAAACCCCAGCCAAGAAGCTTCTTCTACATTACTCTCTTTTCCACCTAAATGGTTATCCCAAAACAATTGCAACCACCATTCAATTTTATCCATCTCCTGTCTCCAAACTTAAACATTGCCAGTTCTCTAAAGATGTGAATGGTAAACAATACAAAATCATCACTTCCAAAACTCATACATTGACTCAAAGAAAGAACAAGCTTCTCTACATGGTTGAAAAGAGTTTTTTTTCCTGGGGTCCCAAAAAAAATGTCTAATAACTTCAAAAACATTGCTTGAAGAGGTTTAATTTCAATTCCTATCGATCATATTTTTGTAAGGGTAAGGTCCAACTCAAGGGGGCTTCCATCCAACTCCAGCACAGGGGTTCTTGAAAGAGAAAAAATTAATACCAACTCTTCTTGATAGGTAAGTGACAGCTTTCAGACCAACAAATGAAAAAACTGAGCACCAAAGTGAATAAAAAAAAGAACATATTTCCTCAAAGGCATCACAATTACAGTTCTGTTATACCACCCACCAGCATCATCTGCCATATGTGGCAGTTGAAGGAAGCAGGCATTTTGGTCCGGTGGGTGTCATTGTCAACAGTGGGTGATTGTTGGGTCCAGCAGCATTTTCCTTACAACTAAACTTTCAGTGAGAACATGGTCCTCATGTTGAGCAACTAGAATTATAACAAAAGTGCGGGGTATGAAACTGTATAAAGTGTCTAAACAGAACAAGTAAGACAACTAATATGAATGGATAACTCAAAGCCATATATATATATATAGGATGAAAAATGAAACAACTAAACTTAAAGCATAACTTCATCATGCAAAGAACAGCACTTACTTCCATCATTGTCGAAGTAACCCAAGACGGAGGCGGCCAAAACATCCTTGAATAATCTGGGTAATTAGCTAAAGGCCCAATGCTACCATTCTCTAAGTCAAATACACCTATACCACCATCCCTGAATGCGCCATCTTCTTCCCTAATCGAATAGAATGAATTATCTGTAAAGTATATGCAATTCCCTTTACACCCAGAAAAATCAGAAGCCGAGGCTGAAAATGTGCTATTGTCTCCTAAAAACAACACGCGATCACCAATGCTTTTCACCTCAACCCACTTCTGCTCATTCTCATCCAACCTGAAAACCTTAAACCGAACGATTCTCTCGCTGATATACAGTGCAATTTGCCCATCCCCCAAATCCTCCTCCGGGTCCATACTTAAATACATATCGACTAACAACAGTGCACCTCCAGATTCCACCAAATACTTCTTGTCGCCGCCAAATACAGATTTTGCAACCAAAGTCACAGTCGAAGACAACCCAACAACCACAGTTCTTCCCGTACTGTCAACAGCATAGAATTTCCCATCAAAGAGTACCACATCGTCGTACGGTGACGGCATATCGTCGATCACTGTCCACTTCTTCTCTCCAGACTTAAACATCGTCAGTTTGCCCGATACGTGAATCGTCAGAAGCACATACCCATCAATGCTCCCGGACCTAGGGCAGAATTCGGGACAAAACACCACCTTTTCCATATACAAATTCGCAGCATCACCCATAGAAGTCGCGGAAGGACGGTAATTCATATACTGAAGAACGTACTCTTGTCCTAATTCCGAAACGCTAAACTTCAACAGATCCAAAACCCTAGGAAAATTCGTCGGGAGAGGTTTGAATTCGCATCTCGACAGGGGATTCAGTAGATGCATTCTATCCGGATTGGCTTCTTCGATTTTGATCAGCCAGCCGTTGGGATCGGAAGGTGGTGTTGTTGTGGGATTTTCTCGGGAATTTTCCAGGAATCCAAGACGGAAAATCGTGCGTTTGGAGAGGAAGAAACCCCAGGTGGTGTTGGAGATGCCATCGTTGGGGAGGATGGGGAACCGGTTGGGTAAGCGGCGAGGTTTGGGACGGACGGCGGATCGCCAGGTGGAGCAGACGGATCGGAATCGGAGGATGTCGAATGGGGTTTGCAAGCGTTGGGCGATTACGTCTAGGAGTTCTTTTGGGAGTTGAGACCATTCTGCCATTTGGTGCGTTTGTTTCCCACGAAAATTTGGTGAGACAATGAAAATGTGGGCAGAAAGCGGAGGAGTAATGAGTGGGTCGATGTTGGATACGTCTTAGCTCGTGGCCAGGCGTTGATCTAGGTCTTGTTTGGCTGTCGTGAAATCATACTCTATTCACGAATTATAACATTCTTGTATCAGAATAGTAGACCGTTCACATTTTTTCCTGGTTTTCTAATGGTTTTGCTTTGATTTGGCTGCATATAAAATAGTTATACTTGATTCGATAAATTAACTAGCTCAAAATTAAGATTTGAACTTGACTCATTTATGTTACAGGTGAATTTGCATAAATCATTTGTCAAATTAATCTTAAGCTAAGTAGTTTATTCTTTGATTAATACAAAGATTACCTTGTAGAATGGTATTTATTGATTGTCATTATGCTTCTATTACCCCATCTTGAGCAAAATCATTCTATTATATCAAATATAATACCACGAATAGAATAGTAAATTGTTTTCACTCAAAACTATCATCAATCATTCAATATTTCAATCTCAACTTTGAGTCTCCAGAAATTTCAATCTCAACTTTGAGTCTCCATTCTGGGTCCAAATTCAATGTACTAGTTACACCTATTCTAGAAGTCATCCAATTATTATCACTTGCCTCCATCACAAGGGTTGAGATCCACACTACCATAGAAATCATATCATGAAAAAGACATTTCAATGGGACTGGATGGAGAAAAAACGAGAGGTTGAGAACAATCCTCGGAATCTAGTGTCTTATTAAGCCATCCAGGTATGATTTTGGGTTCCACACAACATTGAGCATGAAAGACAATTTTGGGCCAACCCAAAAAACATTGAGCTATGTTTAGACAAGGGCCGCGCGAACGCAGGCCCCCACTGTCACAAATTATGACGTACACTCTCCCACTTGGGGAGATGTTAGGCAAGCGCCCCTCCTAAGTGCAATGGAGGCCACCAACCTAGGCCATGGGCCTTCTTGATCATCCATAAACCCCGTCCAGGTAAGTATGTGTCATGCTTCCTAGTTCATCTTCTTTTATTGACTCCTTCCTTTCCTTTCTTTCACGCTTCTTCGATGTGGGACAAACACTAGTTTCCTCTCTCTGCAAACTGAAGCTTACTGATGGTTGGAAATCCCCTGCCCTTTTCTCCCCAAATCCTCCCACAGCAGCAGATCTTCCAAGTAGTGGTTATTTAAGGTCGAAGAAGAAACACCCATGAGATTTCTTCTCTGATTTTGGAATGAGCTTGGAGTGCTCTTTTTCATTTAACACTGGTAGAATTGCACATATTGTACATCAACAAGTATTCTGGTTTGTTTGAGGAAGACAATGATGGAATTTGTGGCCTTCAAATCGGTGTGTTCGTCTTGAGGGACATAAGTCAGGTAGTGTTATGTGTTAAAAGGTGCTAACATATACCATTTATTTGTTGCACGACGGCAAGAGCCTAATGGAACCTGCATATCAGCTTGGATTAATAGCTGTGCAGCTGAATCGGCTGCATTGGGCATCAGTACTATAAGATGGCCAGAATATAGAGATTGTTGAGGAAAGTAATGCATTCTTCTAGAGACTCACCTCAATGGCTTTGTAAAACTGAGCAGATTTAGGCCATTGCAACTTACAAGCAGTCAAAGTTACAATCTAGTTGGGAATTTGGATGGCTTGCCTTACGTCAATTATGTTTTTGTTGAATTGATTTTGATAGGAGTGAACTTGAAACTCTTTTTTTTTTTTTTTTTGGACAATTGATAAAACTCTTACATGTAAATCCCAAAGAAAAAGGAATCAATTTTTCAAACTTAAATCCAAGATCATCTACTTATCAAGTGAGGTAAATACGCCCCAGACTGCCATGCCATCAACGTACTTGGTGCTTTTTTATGTAAAGAACTAACACAAACTGCCATCATCGTCTAAGTAACCACCCAAGACGGAGGCGGCCAGAAAAAACCAGGAAGATTACTTGAAGGCTCAATACTACCATTCTCCAAATCAAATATCCCTATCCCATCATACTTCAATGTAGGATCTTCTTCCCCCCTCAAATACAAGGAGTTATGAGTAAAATGTTAGAAAATATGTGATTTTCTTTAAAGCTTTAAAACTTCGAACCACATATGTGTGCACACCTACATAGCCCACCTCGACCCGGACCGGCCGGCCGTGTTGTGATGTGGCGCATGACGTAGCACACGAGTGACTTAATAGCCTATTTATACGAGTTTATTTCATTTGACCGTTGGACCTTAATTTCTATAATTTATGGGTGTCCATTATTAGCCGTTGGACTTTTATTTCATATTATTAATTGGGCTGTTATAAGAATCATTATGATATTTATTTTGGGCCTTTATTAGCCCAAACCAATTTCAGCATTTTACTAATATAAATAGTGGGCTTCTCTACATGAACAAAGGGGGTTTTTACATTGTTTTCTCAATCCTTTTCTACTATATTTCTCTAAGAATTTTATTGAGTTATTTTATATTTTGTATTTACGGGCAACTGATCGTGGACGGGTTCACTATACTCTTCTTGTGGACGTACCCATAGAAGAGGGAGCTGCGAGCTTTGGGGTTGTATCTTGGAGGTTCTATCGTCCGTCAGCACCTGTACGTAGGGAGGCGATAGTTCCTTTAGATTGTTGGGGATATTCGTGGATTTTGTGAAATTCGTCATAGAATATGTATTGAAAATTAAACATGAATATAATTTATAACACAAATTAAGAAATCACAAATACAATAGAATTGAACACGGATAAATCTCTTAATAATCATAACTTAAATTAACAAAAATCAACACAAGAAATATTGAATTAAAATAAAATAAAATGAGTAAGAAGAGCTGGCCTGTGGGAAGGCACGTGATCTCATGATTAAATTTTGATTCAGGCTAGTGCGGTGTTCTTTTACCTGTGATCTTATTAATAAATCTTAACCTTATTTTCGTGTATTTGATTTATTTGGTGTTGTAATAATTACTCTAAAAAAAAAAACATTTCTTACATAATTAGTTTATATTACATTTAATACATATAATATTGTGGTACTGTAGGGAATTTGTTATTATTTTGATTCTGTGTTATATTCTTTAGTTTGAGTAGTGGTGACACATAATTAATATATGGCAATACTATTTAGTTGTCTAAGATTTCATGAATCAAATATAATTTTATAATAACAGGAAAATTAAAGTATAATTTTCCATCGGTCATGACTATTCTGATTACAGTCATATACATGTAATATTTCTATTGATATAACATTAATACATTCCCATGGTCATATTTTCTATACCATTCATTTTTCCTTTGTGTTTGCTAATTACTCTGCCTCATTCCTAAATAAATTTTAAAAGATATATATAAGTAATCTTTTACTTGAAGACTTAAATGTTGTTGAGCACATTTTAGTTATTTGGTACGAGCAATTATCGGTGTTAGTGTTATATATGTCAGAAAGTCTTTGTGGTAACTTATTTATAGACTTGCAACATAACCATACCGTTTGGCTATAACAGATGCATATATTTTGCTGTTGATTTTTCTATAGCCATTTAAGCCTAGCATTCTACTTGGTTTTTCATTACCCGATTGAGCATTGTTGCAAAAACTGTTCTCCTATTTAAATGTTGATTGCTTTATTTTATTTTATTACTTGACTGTTAACAGAATTAAACTTACCGTTTTAATATCATTTAAGTAGAAGTGTTATAAAGACCACATCTATTCTATATAATAGTTGTCTTCAACACCTAGCTAGCAGAATTTTATTTTCTGTCGATAAATGTTTCTTTAATTAATACTGTAAGTTTATTTGTGCTGTACAAATGCAAATACATGTGTGAAAGAGAACCTTCTAAATTAGTAAATCAAGCATGGAAGTCAGTTCCTTCGTCAGGAAAAATAAAATAAAATTAGGATGGCTTTAGAATGGTTGGAGTTGAGTGTATTGCAATTGTTTACATAAGCTATTCAATGGGTCTATAATTATTTTAGGTAGATTACATGTACGTGGGGGCTTGAACTCCCAATCAAATCAAAATATTGTTAAAGAGGTGGATCTATTTAAACATTGAAAGCAGCGGTTCTTGAGATTTTTATTTTTTGCTTAACATCCAATACGTAGTAGTGAATAGCTTATATATAAAGAGGTGTTCAGATTATTCTTTGGATATATATATATATATATATATATATATATACATTTTAAAAAAATTATTGGATTTGATTCCTTGTGTTAATATCAGTACCGAAACGTTTTAGATTCATAACTCTTTGTGGTAGTGAGTTGAGACAATGGAAAGATACCAATAAAGTTTTATTTGTTTGAGATAGTTTAGCAGCTATTACACACCAATATGGGATGCCTATTCAAAAGTATACTCACGTCATATTGTTTATATATGAAATTTAAGTATTGGAATTATGTCTATTCTCTGTTAAGCTTGATTTATAGTGGTATGTTTTTATCCGAGTACTTGCCTAGAGGTTGGGCTATTACACATCCACCTAATTGTTGGGATTTGGATCCTCCAACTAGGAACCTTTCCCTAAAATATGTTGTATCACAAAATTTGAAGTTTTATAGGGAAGATATTGGAATATCTTCAGGTTTACCTTATTTTGTGTGATTTCCTTGATTGCCTGTTATTGGAAGTTCCATTTGATATGTGTTAGTGAATGTAATCACATGTTATATGGGATAGTAAGAAAATCTGTTTACGTGTTGATAAATTCCATGAAAATAAAATTAATAAAATCTATAATTAATCTCAATGTGGGGGTTTACTATTGATCAACAATTTTTGTGTCATATTGTGGATCGTTTGTATGAGATTTAAAAATTATGGTAAGTAATCACAATTGCTGTAATTGTGATTTTGCAAGGTTATAATTTAGAGATGATCTATCATTTTATGAAAAGTAATTGTGGATATGGAAAATGATCCTCTTGAGAAATCGTATGATATTTACCGTATTCTATTTATTTAGAATTTGTAATGCAATCATGAATTTAAATTGATTTTGAGATAAAGCATGTATTGTTCATGAGATGATTATCAGAAATTATAAACATTTAGTTAATGTTTATTTGTGAACTCTTTAAGAAGAAAAATATTCATAACTGAGGGGTTCACTATATTGGCATCTTTATATCATTTGAAGTTTGGCTAATGTCTATGTGAAGTATTATATGATGCAGGAAATGATAATGCCTATATGAGATGCAGAATATGGTGTGAAATGTGGTTGATCAACCAATGAGAGGCTTATGCAGAAATTATCCATCGAGGGGGATGGGGTTTAAGCCCACAGGGAGTCACCAACGGAAGTAACCCGACCTTTGTGATTGGAGATCCCATGAAGAAGGTTCAACGGGTAGAAACAATCCGCATAGCGTGACTCATAAAAAGCACTTTTACCAGGAGAGAGTCTCCTCCCGAGCCCTATGATGAGAGTGCTAATGATGTGACAGTAAGAAAGAGTTTTACTCTGAATAAGTCCAAGGCAGGAACACTCCTGCAGGGTACAGTCACAGTACCCTTGGAGGACTTACCTAAGTGAGAACCGCCGTGAGGCTGCGGCTATGGGTTTAGGCTGACCCTAGAAACTCTCATCAAAATCAAGATATAGCGCATGGCCATAAATCGCGCTAACCCGCTTAGAACCAAGTCCCATATCAATACTATGTGTGTAACTTGTTGAAATTTGGCTCAAGGGGTCTAGTTCAAGGCTTTGCCGCTATGATTCCTCAAATGGAAACGGTTAACACTAAGTGAGGTTCAAATCCAGAAGATACCTACACTTATTGCATAGTATATAGTTGCCCTATATATATTTTGTTTATATATTTATATATATTTAATTTGTTTAATTATTTATTTGTCGAACTTTTAAATCTTGTGGGGGATTGTTAGAAAATATGTGATTTTCTTTAAAACTTTAAAACTTCGAACCACATATGTGTGCACACCTACATAGCCCACCTCGACCCGGACCGGCTGGCCGTGTTGTGATGTGGCGCATGACGTAGCACACGAGTGACTTAATAGCCTATTTATATGAGTTTATTTCATTTGACCGTTGGACCTTAATTTCTATAATTTATGGGTGTCCGTTATTAGCCGTTGGACTTTTATTTCATATTATTAATTGGGCTGTTATAAGAATCATTATGATATTTATTTTGGGCCTTTATTAGCCCAAACCAATTTCAGCATTTTACTAATATAAATAGTGGGCTTCTCTACATGAACAAAGGGGGTTTTTACATTGTCTTCTCAATCCTTTTCTACTATATTTCTCTAAGAATTTTATTGAGTTATTTTATATTTTGTATTTACGGGCAACTGATCGTGGACGGGTTTACTATACTCTTCTTGTGGATGTACCCATAGAAGAGGGAGCTGCGAGCTTTGGGGTTGTATCTTGGAGGTTCTATTGTCCGTCAGCACCTGTATGTAGGGAGGCGATAGTTCCTTTAGGACAGCGTGATCTCACGTACCTTCCCACAGGCCAGCTCTTCTTACTCATTTTATTTTATTTTATTTTAATTCAATATTTCTTGTGTTGATTTTTGTTAATTTAAATTATGATTATTAAGAGATTTATCCGTGTTCAATTCTATTGTATTTGTGATTTCTTAATTTGTGTTATAAATTATATTCATGTTTAATTTTCAATACATATTCTACGACGAATTTCACAAAATCCACGAATATCCCCAACATAAAATATATGCAGTTCCCTTTACACCCAGGAAAATCGGAAGCTGAGGCCGAAAACGTGCTATGGCTGCCCAGAAACAACACGCGATCACCCAAGCTTTTCACCTCGACCCACTTCTGCCCCTTCTCATCCAGCTTAAAAACCTTGAAATCATCCAATTGGTCTAACAATTCATTTGGGTCCAAGCTCTTATACATGTCGACCAACAACAATTCACCTCTCGATTCCACCAAGCACTTCTTGCTGCCACCAAATACAGAATCTGCAACCAGAGTCGCATTCGAGGACAGCTCAACCATCACAGTTCTTCCTGTGCTGTCAACAGCATAGAACTTCCCATTAAAGAGTATTACGTCGTCCGGCGATGGCATATCTTCGATGATCGCCCCCTTCCTCTCTCTAGAAGCATATATCACCAAATCGTTCGGCGCAAGAATCATCAAAAGCACAAACCCATCACTGCTCCCGGAACTAGGACACATGTCTGGGCAAATCACCACCTTTTCCGTTTGGGACTCCACAGTGTTTCCCCAAGGATCCGGACGAAAAATTGTACACTGAAGAACGTACTCTTGCCCTAACTCAGAAACCCTAAACTTCGATAAATCCAATACCTTTGGAAACGTCGCCGGAAGAGATTTGAATTCGTATATTGAGAGGGGATTTAGTAAATGCATTCTCTCCCGATTGTCTTCTTCGATTTTGATCAGCCAGCCGTTGGGATCGGAAGGCGATGGTGTTGTGGGATTTTCTCGGGATTTTCCGGGAATCCGAGGTGGAAAATTGTGCGTTTGGAGATGAAGATATCACCGGCCATGTCGGGGATGACGTCGTCGGGGGGTGAAGGGAAGCGGTAGGGTAAGCAGCGAGGTTTGGGAGGGACGGAGGATCGCCATGAGGAGCAGACGGATCGGAATCGGAGGATGTCAAAAGTGGTTTTAAGGCGTTGGGCGATTAACTCTAGGAGTTCTTTTGGGAGTTGAGACCATTTTGCCATGGGTGCGTTTGTTTCCTGGGAAAATTAGGCGAGGCAGTGGAGAAAAATTTGTGAGCAGAAGGCGTTGGGTGGAATGCTAGATGTATTCTAGCTCGAGGCTCGTGTAGTCCTATATCTTGGAATGTCTCAATATATCGAGCTTGGATCTTCTACTCACCCTTGGTATGCTTGGATTTTTAAGCCTCTTTTAGAACAGTTGAATCCTCTTTTTTGCAAAGAAAGGTTTTGGATCAGACTATATTTGTTTCACAGGCACTATCTTGTAAGCATGGCATTTATCGAGGGACTCATTATGCCTTCTTTTTGGTAGGCAAGATGTAAAATTTTATTTCGATTGAGCTCCAAGACAAATCTCTAGATAGAAACCATAGAATAAACTTGGAGGCTCCGCCATCCAATTTTTTTTTTTTTTAATCTCCTACCATATGACCCCACTTGGTATCGACGAAAGGGAAACGCTTGGACTTATATTGGAAGCAAATTTGACATGTAGTCTTTGATGAAGACAAGTTGCATTGATCGAGCTGCAAATGGCGATTTGTGAAGTTTATATATCAGTTCAGTTTAATTTGCATAAGCTGAGATATTCTACTCTCAGCTGTGACTGCTCTTTCTCATTGGACACTGGTATGTATTGAGAAGGAATTAGTATTTTTGGTTTGTATGAGGAAGGCAATGATGAAATTGTAAACATTTGTTTTGTAAGCAGAATCTAGATTTGTATGAGATTCAGATACCCACCAATTAATTGTGGATTGGCAGCTATGCAGCTGAATTTCCTACAACGGCATTAGTACTATTAGACTATTAGTTTTCCAAAAGATTAGTGCTTGCTGTGATCGAAGGCAGTGCACTTTTGCTAGAGACTCGGCCCCAATGGCTCTACTTATGTCATGGAAGGCTTGCCTTACTTCAGTTATGTTTTTTGTTGAGAACATTTATGTGGCTGAGAGGGGGATCACTCAGCTCTTGTTTTCTACCTTTTCCATTTTTCTGATAAAGCTGTGAATTGCTTGAGTGAGAGAATTCCTTGTTGGCTTGTTTCTTGACTTCTGTATGCTGATGGAGGAGGGGGGGAAGATGCCGATCAGTACAGTACTCCATAACTTTATTGCAGTGAGGATCACAGAAGGATTGCTACATGGGGAGCCAAAGCAAGGTGCAGTCTAGTAGCTAGAGGTTGACAATCACTTAATACGGGAGGTCCATGATTCCTGAATTTCAGAAGGCAAATTGAGAAAACCTTTGCTTCAATTGTTGTCATTAGACTCTCAAAACTTGTTTTGCTTCCAGACACTAATCTTTTGGAAAACCTCTATGAAACTTTAGACAAATTTCACTTTAAATACTCTATACTTTAAGGCTGGTCGAAATAATCCTTAAATTATTCAACATTTTAAAAATAATCACATAATTGGGTGATTTTAGTCAACTATATTTTTTTGTAAGCTCAATATATGTGTATAGAGAAAAACTTTCAAATATATACCATGAAAAATGAAATAAAAAAACCACATAAAAAAACCGTGGGGCGTGGGCGGTTATGGCAACCCCTCAACTTTATTTGTAAACCCCACTTTTTTTATTTTTTAAAGTTTTATGAAAAACATAAAAAGTTTTTATGAAAACTAGTTGCGATGTCTACTAAAAAACATTATTTTGAACAATTCTGTAGAATTTTTTTTTCTTTCAAAATCCGTCTTTTAAAAGTTCTTTTTGGTCTTTTACAATCTCTATTTCATTTTTATAAAAACAAAAATTATAAATGATTAAAAAGTTTATTTAAACGACTACTTTTAGAAAAACTTTATTGTACAAAATTATTCAAAATGATATTTTGTATAAGTAATGTGATCAGTTTTTATAAAAATCTTTTATGCTATGTTTGGATAAAGAATTTTTAAGTGGAATTTGCTTTCGAGTTTAAATTTGCAAAATTTTTATAAGAATGAAATAGACAAAATCCTTTTAAAAATTTTACAAATTTCATCTCAAAACAAATTCCATCTAGAAATTCTTTACCCAAACATAGCCTTATATTTTTTATAAAATCCTAAAAAATGAGATTAGAAATAAATTTGAAGGGATGCAGTAATGGCACCCAAAAAAAACCAAAATGCCCATTCACTCTGGTTCTGTAAGCCCATTTTTGTAGGCACTAGTTGGGGCCATTTAATTAAGCCGTTCGTTACAAGGAAATGCTATATAGCTGCATATAGTTTTGTTTGAATTTTTAGGGTTAGACCGCTCGCTTCCCTAAAATCCCAACCGGAGCAAAGCCGTTCCCCTCTCTCTCTCACTAGTCGCCATAGTAGAAAGCGTGCTGTTACTTCATCCCCCATCGGCCCCTCTCTCTCTCTCTCTATTCCAGTGAACAAGACTGATGGAGAAGAAGGAGAGCAGTAAAAGGAAGGTTCCCAAAAAGCCTTCTCGTCAAAAGATTTTTGGAGGCAACGCCATCCAAATCGATGAAGCTGGTGCCTCATGGCTAATTGGTAGTATAGTCGAAAAGGGTATTTCGGATGAACCTCAGACCATGCCTTTAACCCCCTCGTCTGCCCCTAAACCTACCGTTCTTCCTTTCCCGGTTGCCCGCCACCGCTCCCACGGTCCAGTAAGCCCCTTCCTTCACATTCTAACTGCAAATATCAATTCTTGTTATAGGGTCGTAGCTTGCAATCATTTTCCAGCGTTCGGTTGCTGTGAAGATGTAGGAAAAGAAAGGAAATTGAATGGGGAACTTTGTGTTTTTTTTTTTTTTTCCTACGTTTTCTCAGCATAGTCGACTTGGCTCAAATCTTCTTGTTTTTATTTTATTTTCCTCAGTTTTTACGGCAAGGAAACAGAGGGTTATGAGTGGGATGTGGTTAACTCGGTTGTTGGGTGTGTTCTTTTTTCTTTTCCTCCGTTTTCTCAGCAACCAAACAGAGGGCTATGGGTGGGATGTGGTTAAGTCTCTAGCTGGGTGTGAATTCTCTCTTTCATCTGCATTGGAAATTGTTATATTTAAAATGGGGAACTGTTTTTTCTCTGTCAGTCATTTATGCACAAGTTCCTTAAATTGATGTTGAAATTTTAATTTCGCAGCATTGGGCTCCAGTAGGTAGTAAAATGCGTGATAATGATTATGGTGATGATGAAGACGAAAATTTAATGGAGGTTGACCCAATTGTGGCTTTTGCTAATCCAGTACAGAGGAAACAGAAGAAAGATATGGATTTCAGCCGGTGGAGAGAAATGAATATAGAACCACATTTTAGTTCACATGCTTCTCAGAATAAAACCAGAGAGGGCATGAAAAGAGATTTGGGTGCTGGTTTTGCCGGGTCAGTTGCCGATATGGAAATAGACAACTTGGATAAATTACCACTTCTGATGGATGTTAAAGATGTCAGCTCCAGTAACTTTAAAGGTGAATTGTTATCTATGTCTGGAAACGGTCAAATTGATGCAGAGGGAATCTCTCGTGATCCTATCACAAAAGCACAGGCAGAGGAAATGGAGAAGATGGATCCTGCATTATCAGAGGTGCTAATGCAGAAGCTGAGAACTTCAACCTCAGCTACCAGTTCCAGGTCTGACAACTTTGGAAATGAACAAGGGTCTATGACTCTGGAGAGTCAAATTGATGCTGAGAACCGTGCGCAGTTACAGAGAATGTCACCTGATGAGATTGCACAAGCACAGGCTGAGATAATGGAGAAGATGGATCCTCAATTACTGAAGGTATTACAAAAACGGGGCCAGGACAAATTGAAGAAGCAAAAAAGCTTTGGCTCAGATTTGACTACCAATGGTGAGATGGGTAATCTACGAAAGGAGAATCAGTTGGCCCAAGATGCAAAAGGTTCTACACTCTTTGAGAGTGATATCTCTCATATGGTAACAAATGCAACCTCAAAAGATACCCTGAGAGGGTTGGGTAATGGTACTGCACAGAATATGGGCCCGGCCAATAGCACTTTGTGGAAAGTCTGGAGTGAGAGAGTTGAGGCCATTAGGGAATTAAGGTTTTCTTTGGATGGAACTGTTATTGATAATGATAATGTCCAGGTTCCAGAGAATGGTGAGGCACATTCAGTGCTACTACTTCTGTTGCCATTACTATTGTTGTTTGGAAGTTTTGTTTCTTCAATGATATTGTTTGGAGTTCTTCATTTAATTTTTCATGTGTTTTGTCCAAACTTGATGGGTCTTCGGACACTCAGAAGTAAAGTTAATCAATTATCTGCTTGATTTATTTACTAGTTTTTAAATATTGTTGAGAACTCACCTAGTTGTACATATCTTGTTCAATGCTAAGATTTTTTCCCTTGTTTATTAGAAAAATACGAACCATCATGTCATCAAATCAACTTCTTCAAGTAGTAATTTAGCATCAAAAGGCTTATTAGGTCTAATATTATATGCCAATTTTGACCTTGGGTGATTTTTGATATTTTTACATTTGCCTGAATTTCAAGTAGAAACTAGGAACTTTTGGTTTTAGGGTAGATTGTTAGTCTTTTGTTGTCTTTTTAATAAATAATGTCTTTAATTTATGTCACTGGGGCCATTGTCTGGTGCGAATGGTGAAAGTCTCAAGCTACTAAGGCCCTGTTTGGGAAAACTGTAACTTTTGCTTTTAGGAAAAAGTAGAAGAGAATCAAAAGTTGCGAGTAGCAGAAGAGAATCGGTCTCTGTTTGGAAACTGTATTCAAAAGTGCTGTTAGGGCTAAAAGTGATTTTTTGTCTGTTTGGGAAGAACATTTGCTGTTGTTGTTATAACCCTAAATTGACTGAACTGCCCCTTATAATAAATGATTATTATTATTATTATTATTTTTTTTGCTCTATTTGGTATTAGTAGTGATTTTTTTATTTTTTATTTTTAATATAAATGATTGGGGGTATCCTAGGCCGTACTCTTATCGAAATTTGAGTTCAGACTATTCCTAATAGCCTAGGTAAGGCGTCCCATAACCACACAAACAATAAGAGCGGCGAGGCATTAAAACGATAACCTTTGGAAAACACACACAAGACTTGACCTTTCGACCAACCCACAAAGTTGTATTATTAGGGATTTTGCTTACGTTTTATATATATATATTTTTTTTTTTCCTTGCTTAAAACAAAGAAAAAAAAGAGAGCATGAATTGATATTTAATTTTTTTTTTTTTTAAAAATTACAAATCCAAATTTTATGAATCAATTCTTAAAAAAATTCCAACAAGTATAAATCAATGAATGTATGAAGGGAGAAAAAAAAAAGATTTGAAATTTAAATTAGGATCCGATGGGTTCAAGTTGGTTAAAGTTACCAAGACATTGATGCCGGCAGGAGAGAGAAACACAGCTACAGGAGAGGAGAGGATTTGGGTCTAAGATGGGGCTATTATCGTTTTGTTAAAACATATGGGTGGAAAAAATTGTTTCCATACTCAAGCATTAACAGTAGTTTTGGAAATATGAAAAGTTATTAAAATCCTCTGCAAAAGCTGACACGAGCTTTTGATTAAAAGTTGAAGGCAGTCTGCTTATTATAGAATCACTTTTTGAGTTTAGAAGTGATTATGATTTACATTACCAAACATAACCAAAAGTGCTTTTAAGCTTCAAAAGTGATTTTAGACCATCTAAAAGCTTAGCCAAACAAGGCCTAAGTGTGAAGGCATAAGTTTGATTCTTAAGAGCGGCCTTTTTGTACAGGGTAATGGCCTTTTTTTGGTCTCTAATTTATGTTAATTGGACTTTGTTCTTTAGTCCAAATGTTTTATTGGATTCTGATCACATGGCCATGGCAGTGTATAGTAGCATTTAAGGGAGTAGTCTTTTGCTGTCCCGGGAACAGCAAGTGCAGATATGAAAGTAGTACATGTTAATTTATATCAATTACAAATGTGATTTTGGTGGAGAAACTTTGGTGAACTAGAAATGCACTACTGAAATTTTTTCCTTTAAATCCTAGTGATGTTTTTTTCTGCTTGATTTGTCTGAAGGGGTTAGTATTCCACTCGTAAATTCTATTTGGCATGGGGCCAATGTTTGTTGGATAGTTTCTTCTTAATGGTATGGCTATTCAAAGATGAGTCATTGGAAGCATGTTTTTCAATCAAAAAGTTTTATTGGTTTGTTTAAAATTTCATATCGAATGATTAGGTGATGTGTTGTATTTATTCAACAACTTGAGACCCCACTTCATGCAGCCTTTGTTTATTTGATTGATTTGTTTAGGCTCATATTTAATAATTAATATGCATTTGATGTCCTGCTTAAATATTTAAGTCCTAATGGAACTTCTGCTATCCTTTCTGTTTCTTAATGAAAATTTTATTAGTTCCAACTGATAAGGGTTCTGGAATGGAGAGTTGTTAGATGGCATTTAGATTACCTATACTACTATTTTTTGTGGGGATGATATATTCGTTGATATGATATTGATTAGTTGATAAGTTCTTCCCCCTTTTTCATGTTCAGGTGAAATGTCTATTCACAGTAGTTATAGTGCTGAAAATGTTACTGAACGTGACTTCCTGCGAACTGAGGGGGACCCTGGTGCAGTGGGTTACACAATTAAAGAAGCACTAGCACTCACTAGAAGTGTGGTCAGTTTACATTTTATCTTGGTTCTTAATTATTATAATTGATTGATTTTTAGCTAGATGAACATCTTCTCTACTTTGGTTGCAAGGTAAATTCACTGAAGTTTAAGTCAAGTAATCTAGGATATTTATGCTTTCAAACATATTGCAAATATTCCTTTATTTATTTTGAAAACTGATTGGAGGGCTGTTTGTTTTTAACTTTGTGGTTTTCTTTGGCTTGTGTTGGTCGGTTTTTCTGTTAATCTCTGCGGACTCCTTGTCCTCCTATTGTAATTTCTTTCCTTTCTTTTTATCAATAATATATTTTTGTTGCTGATAAAAAAAAAAACATATTGCAAATATTGATACCTAATAACATTAGCAATATGTGTTTTGTACTCCTGTTTTACTATCTGCTGTTTGGTGTTTTCAGGTTCCAGGACAACGGGCCCTTGCATTGTATCTTCTTTCTTCTGTGCTCGATAAGGCATTACACAATATTCTCCAAAATCAAGTTGGGCGTACCATGAACAATGCTGATACTGTTGATAGTTTTATTGACTGGGAGGCTGTTTGGGCTTTCGCATTGGGCCCAGAACCTGAGCTTGTTTTATCATTGAGGTGAATCCCTCCTTAATGCTTATATTGCTGGGTTTCATCAATCTTCTGCCATGTTATAAATTCATTGTTCTGCTCATATATTTGTCTGTAAATTTACTGGATGTTAATTTAAATGTTTCATATATAGGTTAGAGCAGATGTACTCTAATATTGTATTTGCATCAAGATTTCATCTTGTAAAAAAATATAATATATTGCAATGTATGGTATGACAGGATTGGATCATATTTGGATGTATATTGATAGGATTGGATCAGATTTGGATTTTTGTCCGATATATTGACAGGCCTACTGACAATCTCTAAGTTACTCAGAAAATTTGAGCACTAGATCCTTTCCTGGAGCCTTTGTGTTTGTGTGTGTGTGTTAATGACAACATACAGCTTCTTTCTCAGATAGGCAAGGAAAATGCATATCAAATAAATACTGTAAAATGACTCAAATAAGTAATTGAAATCTATACAGGTATCTGATATGGCGATACCTCACTTGGTCAATAATTATAACATTTGGATCTATGGGAGTAACCCTGGTTTGGAACCTAAGATACAGGTTTTTTTCAAAACGGTAAATTCTCTATAAGGGGGGGGACCGATAACATATTGTGATAAAAAGCTAATTGTGACTACCCAAGTCCCATAACGTGAAAACACTTGTGAAGTTGGGTTTACAATCTTAGAACTCTTCTAGTTCAAAATATTATCAACATAAACTACCTGAACAATGATGCCACATAACTTTGGTGTATAAGGACAGAATATAGAAGTTAGCCTACGCATTATGCACACCATTGCTGGACTTGTCAAACCATGTCTTCGGAGACGATATAATGCCATTGATTGCTTTCTTAAATTTGCGGACCTTATTATAGTCCTTCTGAGCAAGATAACCTGGAGGCATGGCGATAAAAAGTATCAATTCATCCTCAATGTTCCTGATTATTCTTTAAACATATAAAACCTGTGTTCCCCCCCACATCCTCTCTTGGTATTTGTATCAACTTATTTGCTCTCAAAGATCAGGAATTTACTTGGGTAATTTTCTGCATGTATAATATGTGATTTATGAAATATATAGTTTTTCCTTTCATTGCTGCTTTGTGCTACATGGGCACGAGTTGTGGCAATTTTGATGGTTAATATTGGAATTGGAACCATTGTATGTCTTTGTTAAAATTCTGAGAGTTTATTTCTCAGTGAAATGTAAGTTCATTCTGCATTGTATTGCATTTCAAAAAATAAAAAACAAAAATTCACCAACTTTTGAGCTTTAGATCTTTAATGATGATATAGTGCTGCTTATTAACCCGACATTTTGTTGATATGTAGGATGTCCCTTGATGATAACCACAATTCTGTAGTTTTAGCTTCTGCCAAAGTAATTCAGTGTGTACTGAGCTGTGATGTGAATGAAAACTTCTTTGATCTGTCAGAGGTAGAGCTGTATTCTTGGATCTGGGTTTTTTTTTTTTTATTTTAAATTTTATTTTATTTTTTAAATATCAAATTATCAATATCATTCTGAGTTCAAGTTGAATGCATCTACTTTCAGAAAATAGCAACTTATGGGAAGGATATCTATACCGCCCCCATTTTTCGAAGTAGACCAGAGGTTGATGTCGGTTTCCTTCATGGTGGATTTTGGAAGTACAATGCTAAACCTTCTAATATTCTTCCTTTCGGTGAGGATATTGTGGATGAGAAGACTGACGGGGAACATACAATTCAGGATGATATTGTTGTGTCTGGACAAGATATTGCTGCTGGGTTTGGTTAGAATGGGTATCCTTCCAAGGATTCGCTATCTTTTAGAGGTAATAATGATTATGGTGAAGAGGATCATTTATTTTTTCATATCAATTTGGAAACTACAAGAAATCTTCTGGGGCTTATGAAAATGGCAAAAATATTTCGTGAGATTTATGATATGAAGCTCATTGCTTGTCTAAAATTCACATACTCCCTGTGGGTTTTGATGTTGGTTGACATGCCTATCTTATTTTGTTAAGGTACTTAAGTGAGGCAGTATAAATCCTGAGCAATTTATGAGACATTTTAAGGATCTAAACTATAAGTTTAATTGTTTGTTCATCCCTTGTTTTTGTCAAATTTGTGAGTTGTGACGCATGTATTTTGGTGTGAATTATAAGTGTCTTATTTTTTGTTTTCTTACTAAAGATGTGGTGTTCAAGTAATTGACTCATATTGTTGGCATTGAAATGAACTCAATATATTCAAATATCTTGTGATTTTGGTATAGAATGTCTGAAGTTAAGGATTCCAAATTTTTATTTTTCAGAATTCCTAGTTTGAAATATTTCTAAGAAGTTAAGTATGCTGCTTTAGGTGATATTTGTAAATTTTCTCCAATAAGTTACTTGCTAGTTGGACTTGGTGCTATTTTAATAAAACAGTAATTTGTTATATATTGATTTTACTCTCTCTCTCTCTCTCTCTCATGTTAGCTTGTTTATGTAGGTGTAGAAATCTAGATTCAAGCAATATTTGTGTTAGAGAGGTATAGTTAACATTAGCATTGTTTGCTACTTTCGTTACTGTTTATTTGGTGACACGATTTTGAACAGCTGAAAGTTAAGAGTATGCATTGAATATATTTTGTATTCTATCCAGTAGAGTGTTCAGAATTTTCCTGTGATTTTGTTGACTCAAATGTGGCTGTTTCATTCTGACACAGGCATGAGGTGTCAGGCTACTACTCCTTCAAAATTTAGGCATATCCGCATAAGGACATGGATGCTTACTCGTGTATTTGTTAATTATTAGTATTTCTCTGTGTCTGAGAATGTGGAAGCGAATACCGACTTTATGATAGTTTCTGCAAGAAAATAGCAGTTCTTGTTTTTCCTTGCATTTTTGAGTAAATAGAGGTGTATTCTTTTGTAGTTGTCCAGATTAATTCAGAAATGGGTGAAGATGAATTTTGTGATGATAAGAGTCAAACTCGCCAATAATTGATTAGGAGAAGTGTGTTACATGTTATAACATTTTTATGATGTTGATGTAAAGGACTCATAGATTTTAAGCTTTCTCAGAAAGATGTGATTACTACAGATATTTCTAATTCGAAGTGTTTCTTTTAAACAGCTATGTGCTTGATTTTATTCTAATACTATGTTGATTATGTGGTTTCAGACAGATCCTGCAGCAACTTTGGAAGAATGCCTAATTTCTTTACTTATTGGAATAGCAAGGCATTCCCCAACATGTGCAACTGCAGTCATTAAGTGCCAAAGGCTTATTCAAACAGTTGTTAACAGATTTACCGTGAAAGACAGTATGGAAATTCATCCGTCTAAGATAAAATCTGTTACTCTTTTGAAGGTAAGCATTTTCTTTACTTGTTTCAGACCTTCATGCTTGTTTCTACATGTTTGGAACAGTGAATTATTGACATTAATTTCATTAAAATTAATTTATTGTTCTTTTCTATTTTAACAAAAAAGGTTTTGGCTCAATCTGACGAGAAGAATTGTATAGAATTCATAAAGAATGGGATTTTCCAAAATACAACGTGGCATTTGTATCGAAAGGCATTCTCCATTGACCAATGGGTAAAATCAGGAAGGGATTACTGTAAACTTGAATCAGCTTTGATGGTTGAACAACTACGTTTTTGGAAGGTCTGCATTCAGTATGGATATTGTGTATCTTACTTTGCAGATATTTTCCCTTCTTTATGCTTGTGGTTAACTCCACCAACATTCGAAGAACTCTTTGAGAAGAATATCCTTAATGAATTTGCTTCCATCACTAAGGAGGCATACCTTGTTCTGGAGGCTCTGGCTAAAAGACTTCCAAAGTTATATTCACAGGTTGCTGGTGATGAAACGACCTGGTGTTGGAGCCATGTTGGCCCGATGGTCGATCTAGCTTTGAAGTGGGTCGCATTGAAAAGTAATCCATACATTCATAAATTTTTTGAGTGGAAAGGACTTAAACTCAGTGATCTTTCTGTGAGTCCTTTGTTATGGGTGATTTCAGCTGTCATGCGGATGCTTTCCAGTGTGCTTGAAAGAGTGACCCCAGAGGATACCATCAGCCTTCGTGGAAGTGGTGGGGTCGTGCCATGGTTACCAGAGTTTGTCCCGAAGATTGGACTGGAAATTATTAAGAACGGTTTTCTAAGCTTTTCAGGTGCTAAGGGTATAGAGTGTGGAACAGATATTACTGGAGGGGGTTCTTTTATTGAGGAGCTGTGTCATTTGAGACATCAGAATGAGTATGACACATCCTTAGCTTCTGTATGTTGCCTTCATGGTTTAGTCCGGGTTGTTGTTTCCATTGATGACTTGATCCAGCTGGCTAAGACTCAGACTTATACTCCATCTTCCCAAGGATATGATTACTCAAGTGAAGCTAAAATACTTGAGGATGGGATAGGTAAGTGGTCTCTGGTTGAATTGAAAAGTGTGTTAATTACTTTTATGAAGTTAGTTGCTTCAGAGTGGCACAATGTGCAGTCCATTGAGATGTTTGGCAGAGGCGGGCCTGCACCAGGTGTTGGACTGGGATGGGGTGCCTCTGGTGGAGGGTTTTGGTCCAAAACTGTTTTGTTGGCACAAACAGATGCAGGATTGCTCGCTTACTTGCTGGAAATCTTTCAGATTGTGCCTGCTGAGGATCCACCTGCAGTCGAAGAAATGACCTTTACTATGCAAACGATCAATTCTGCCTTAGGAGTCTGTCTAACTGTAGGACCAAGGGATAGAGTTATCATGGAGAAGGCATTGGATTTCTTGCTCCAAGTCCCTGTTCTAAAGTACCTCAGTTTATGTATTAGCCGTTTAACTCACGTTAATGGGGGAATTAAACTATTCAGGTGGGAATACAAAGAAGAGGACTACCTGCTCTTTAGTAAGATGTTAGCTTCACATTTTAGAAACAGATGGTTGTCCGTAAAGAAGAAGTTCAATGCAGTGGCTGGCAATAGTTCTAGCCATAAAAAATTGAAGAAGGGTAGTGCTACTCTGGACACCATTCCCAAACATTTAGACACATCAAGTATGGCAGTCCAAGATCATCGCTGCACTTCATTGGTTTTAGAGTGGGCTCATCAGAGACTGCCACTTCCCACACATTGGTTTCTCAGTCCAATCTCAACCATCCACGACAGCAAGCAGACTGATCGTTCAAGTGCTTCTAATATACCAAATCTTGTCCCAGAACATGCTGATTTTCTTGAAGTTGGTAAATGTGGACTTTTCTTTCTATTAGGTATCGAAGCAATGGTCTCTTTCCTTCCCACTGATGTCTACTCCCCTGTTCAGAGTGTACCATTAATTTGGAAATTGCATTCTTTGTCCATGATCTTACTTGTTGGAATGGGTGTGCTTGAAGAGGAGAAGAGTAGGGATGTGTATGAAGCTTTGCAAGAGCTTTATGGGCAACTTCTTGATAAAACAAGGTTTAGTCAAAGCACCAAACACAGTGTGGAGGCTCTAAGGTTTCAATCGGAGATCCATGAGAGTTACTGTACATTTATTGAAACTTTTGTGGAGCAGTTTGCGGCTGTATCTTATGGTGATTTGATTTATGGTCGGCAAGTTGCATTTTATTTACATCGTCAAGTTGAATCTCCAGTTCGACTTGCGGCGTGGAATGCATTATCCAACGCTCATGTTCTTGAACTTTTGCCACCTTTAGAGAAATGCTTTGCTGAGGCTGAAGGGTACCTTGAGCCTGTTGAGGTACTGTTGACACTATTGGCCTGTTTATAATTTTATTTTTAAGGAATCCGCTGAATATGGTCTATGTTAATCTGCCTGCATTGCATTTTCATATATTTTCTATTATAATTAGAATTTAGAAGAGCGAAGCTTCTATTATTGGCTGTGATTTGTGAAAGTTCTGAAGGGAAAAAGAAAAAAATGAAAAAAAAAGATCATAAAAACCAATATCTACAGCTCAACAGTGAGGAAAAAAAAAACTCATGAAACTTGTTTAAATACTGGTTTTTCTGAAAATTGAGAATTAAAGCTCAATTACCTACCTTTATATTGATAAACCCAATGAGAAAGCATGAAGTCTATTCCCCGCATCCCTGCCCCTTCAAAAGAAAAGAGAAAAGAGTGAATTTCTTGGGGGATGTGAGGTATATGATTTGTCACAATTAGGCAAGTTCCACTTTTCTGCAATTTTCTACAAGGTTTCTGTATGAAGGTAATGTGACAATTTGTTTTCAAAATTTAGCAGTTTCCCTTAGAGCAAACCTTTGGCAAAAGCACAGGGGTTCTCTTTAAATATGAGGAAAATTTTGTCTTTTCGTCTCTCTCTCTCTCTCTCTCTCTCTCTCTCTATATATATATATATATGAAGGAATTCAAACATTCTGTCACTGTGCAGGATGATGAAGGGATTTTGGAGGCTTATGTGAAATCATGGGTCTCTGGTGCCCTTGACAGAGCTTCAACTCGAGGATCAATCACGTTTACACTGGCTCTGCACCACCTTTCGTCTTTCATTTTTCACCCCCATTGCACCAGTGATAAGGTATTGCTGCGGAATAAACTTGTGAAGTCCCTTCTGCGGGACTACTCCCGTAAGCAGCAACATGAGGTATGCAAGTTTTTTGAAACTGCCAAACACCTGTATGGTCTGGTCAATTGAGCAGAGAACTTCAAGTCCAGGATCCGGGACTTGAAGAACTTCCGGGCTTCTATTTGCAGCAGTCAGATCGAAATCACTTAAGTCACTTCAGTGTTGTGGATTTTGATCCAACGGCTGCAAAAAGAAGCCTGGAAGTTCGAGTCCAGGATCCTGGACCTGAAGTGAGCTGGTCAATTGAGTGGGTCAACGAATAAATTGTACTAATACATTTCCACATGTCAAAAGTATTGCTTGCGTTTTTGCATGACCAAGAAAGCTCAACATGCTGATGATTTGATGTATTTATGAGGCAATATAAATCTTATTGTGACATTTTTAGGTGAATGAAGTTGACATAGTAGATATAGAAAAAAGGGGATGGGGGACTGTCACAGTATATTGTCGCCCATGCAACTGATATTTCTGTGTTGTTTTAACATTTGAAACCTGCCAGTGAAACTTTTGGCTCGAACTGGATAGTTGTGGGAGCTACTCTCCGCCTCACTGACACCGTACCATGATAAAATATACAAACTGATATTACACTCAGAGTCAGTTAGAAAGGAGGGGATTGTTTTCGAAGATAGTAACAAAACCAATGGCACAACATCCTTTTCTTCTTTTTTCTGCTTGTTTCTAGAAAGCAACAAGTTAATGAGGTTTATGGTAATTTTCTTTTTTTTTTGGCACTTATTCTGTGTGGAATGTAATTACAGGGCATGATGTTGGATTTTATTCAGTATAACAAGCCATCTGCATCTCAAAACCCCGAACAAAATGAAGGTGCACTGCAGACGAGCGAAATAGAGAGAAGGTTCGAAGTATTAACCGAAGCTTGTGAAGGAAATTCTTCACTTTTGACTCAAGTGGAGAAGCTTAAATCCTTCTTTGGAGGGAAACAGTATGTTGCAACTTAATCAAACTTATATATATATATATATATATAGAGAGAGAGAGAGAGAGAGAGAGAGAGAGAGAGGATCACTTTGTTGAATCCCCATGATGTTTTTGTAAATATATTTCACCGAAGGGTTGTAAAAAAAGAAAAGAAATGTCTTCATCAAAAAAATGAAAAGAAATGCAATTTTGTGTTTAATATTCTTACCTTAAATGCAAAGTGGACTTGTTATGGATAAAAACCTGACCATAGCTTGCTTTGTATATGAACTAAAATGATTTGCACATGGCACATGCTGTGTGTATGGTGATATTTCTTTATTTGTTGAGTGAGCAATCTTGGATTCAAGCTTATAGAGAAGCATTAATATTTGTTTGTTGATAGAAGTAGGGGTCAATGACTCAAGGTAGAGATAGATCTTATCGATTTGTCATTAAAAAAAAAAAAAGGTATTGAACTAAAATGATTTACACAAGGCCCCAAATGTTTTTGGGAATCACTATGCGGTTACCCTTTCCACATGGGAACCGTTAGGTGTAGCGCAGTTTTCAATTGTGAGCATATATAGTGTGCACATTAAAGGGTAATCACATGGTGGTCTCTATATGTTTTCAATTGAATAATGCTGAACAGCTCGAAAAGCAACCAGGGAGAGCCTGAATGAGAAATGGAATTGGAGCCATCTATCAAGCTCGTCTCCCACACACAAATACCCTAAATAAAAATTTGATGGGTTTAAAATGACATGGGTTAGTTTCAAATATTCTAATTTCTAAAGGGTTAGATTATATGAAGGTTCATAAACAATAAGTCAGTTTCAAAAAACCATTGTGGCACTTTGCCCTTATTCGGCCATCTTTAATTATAAAATATGTCAAAAAAATAATCCTTTGTTTTTTTTGAGAGACCAATTTATTGTTCAAGCATTTTATAATTGGTCTAGACATTAAATTTGATGAAAATAGACATTAAATTTAAAAGAGAGGACAAAGTGTTGCCATTTATAAGTTTTTGGGTTACTTATTCGATCTTAAAGTTTGTGGAGGTAAAATTGGTGTCCAGACAATAGAAAATTCAACAATAAAAAATTGGTAGGACAAACCGAGGAGGGCAAAAACATAACCGTAGGCAAAAAAGTGCAAAATCACCCAAGACCGAACCAAAAGAATAATAAAAAATAGTCACGGAATGAGATGAGGATAAAATCGTAATTAAGTAGAAAGTTCTGTTGTTGCTTTAAATTATAGAGCTTCTTTACTGAATAGCCAATCTAAGAAGCATGGACATGGACGACACGCTTTTTACTAATTTCCTGCACAATCCAAAAACCCTAAAATATATAACACGTTCTCATCTCCACTGATCGTTCCTTCGAAACCGAACTCTTCCCTAATACAATCTCTCATCTAATCTCACTTTTCGTTTGATTTATTTATTTTCTGAAGTTGCTGGACTGATAATCAAGGCTTTCAACTTCCAAGGTAGTAAGGTACCATACATATTTAATTTTTCCTACAAAAGTTATTTTTTTTATAGCATTTTTCTTATTTTTGCCCTGAATTAATTAATTAATTACTATTATTATTATTATTATTATTATTTTTTGTATCCACATTATGAGAGAGGTGTTCAGCAATCTGTTTCTATTCCAAAAATTAATGACAATTCTCAATTTTTTTTATTTTTTATTTATTTTTAATAATAATGATTTGGGAAAAATGGACTCGTTTTTCTGGAGGGGCAACTTGGAAAACTTTGGAGATTGGTGGGTTCTTTAAGGAGCTTGCTTCTTTCCCCAATTTCGACAATATCCAACATCCAGTTCAACAGCTATCACTGTAAAGGTGGAGTGCCCTCTCTAAACAACTTCAACATCTCACTACTCTAAAAAACTTTGTATTTATAGGGATTTGATGTAGTGGAAGGTCTAGCCAGAATGGTTGGGAGACCTTTCTAAGTTGGAGATATTAAGTTGTGAAAGAGCTTCAACTAACATTCAATAGTTCAAAGTTTACCCATTTTGTAGATATTTCAAATAGTAGTTCAAGCTTGCCAGATGTATAGCTTTAAATTTGTAGATAGTGCTGTCATTAATGATTGAGCAAATTAGCTCCATATGGGGTTAATGGGGACACAAGTTGTTAACCTTGATGCAACCCAAACCCAATGGTCATACAAACTCTATAGTATCCCCATCAAACGAATGTGGAATTGTCCTTGAGTTGAGCAAGTCACATGTTAAAATTGAAAACACCACTTCAATCATGTGGGGTGACTGAGAGAACTTGAACCATGCTGGGCTCTTCTAATTATGGTCATTGATAGCTGCTCATGCCAGCAGCCACAGCACGATGGCAAGAAAATTAGGTAAAAGAATTTTACAGGTGCAATTTTAGATGAAATTCCAAGCTTTGTATCATTATATTTTTAAAATTTTGAGTTGTTTTATCGGTTTTTTTTTTTTTTTATAACTTGGTTATGCAATTTTTTTTGTTGAAGAAATCAGGTAAAGAATATACTTTTAATGTAAGCAAAACCTATTGTAATAGTTCATTTGATTCAGGGTTTGCAATTCATTGCTTGACTTTTGGGCGCAGGTGCCCAAAAGAGAGAATAGATTAGAAAAATAAGTATCTTTGCTATTACTCCCAATATTTATTATGATAAAAATGTTTATGAAATGTTGCTCTGGGTTACTCCAAAACGGTTTTGCTTGTTGAGTTGTTACCTTAGATTGCAAAGTAGGGCTTAATGAGGATCAAAATAGACTTTGAACTCGTTTTAGACACATCAATTATGTCCATTCAAGATGATTGCTACACTTGCATGGGCTGAAAAGCATGCAATCCACTTGCGTCCCCATTCTGCCTTTCTTCTTCTATCATTTAAAGCCTTGTTGGCTTCGCTAGCTAGTAGGGCCCATCTCCGGCCTCCACAGTGGGATTGGTTTGTTTTTTTGTCTTATTTTCCATCGGGAAAGTTGTGGCCTTCAATTAAAGTCTTGCACGCCTTTTAAGCTATTGGAGCCCGTCTCTGTTCCCTACAATAAGTTGCTGGCTCGCATTATTAAAGCTCTGTAGATCGACTATTCAAATCGGATTTGGATTTGGTGCAGTTGGTGCCTTTAACTGCATGGTGCAGTAGGCGTTAGATGGGCGACGCATGGCAAGGGGCGACCATCAACGGCTGGGATGGCTGGAATGGCTTTGGCGTCAACCCGTTAACGGCGTTTGCTATGGATGGCTTTAAAACGCGGAAACGGCAGCGTTTTGTGAATCCGCTGAAAGGGGAAGAAATAGCTGCTTCGCCATTTTCAATTTTCATTCTCCCTCTCACCCACTCTCTCTACTCTCGTCTCTCTCCTCTTCCACTCTCTCTCCTCTCGGCCTTCGGCGACGGCACTGCCGGTATGGTTGGCATTCCTCCTTCCCCGGCTCGCGATCTCGCCCCTTTCTCTCTCTCACCGTCGGCCCTTCCACCGCCCGTCGACAACACGCGACAGTCCAGCTCCACCACCCGTCGACGGCACGCGATGACAGTCCAGTGGGTCTCCCGTCGATGAGAATTTAGTCGTAGATCTGAAACCCCCAAAAATCAGATCCCGTCGGTGAGATTTTTTTTTTTTTAATTTTTTTTTTTTAAATTCCAAACCTTAACACCTCATTTTCTTCTCTGCATTCATAATACTTCCCAGACCCTGAAAGGGCCAAGTGAAGTAGAAGCTCACTTTTTTTTTTTAATTTTTTATTTAGGGTAAGTGAAGCTCAGTTTGTTGCCTAACTGATCCTTTTTATTTTTATTTTTATTTATTTGGGGAAAATGACATGCTGAAGCTACAACCATGTGGTGAATTGGGCATGGAGAAGAAGCGCCATCTGGTATTTGAATATTTCCCAAGGGTGAGCGGATTTGGCTGATTACTTTGTTGATTTCCATTTTGTTCTCCGGTTATTGGATGCAGTTGGGTGTGCTTATGTTACTTGTTTTGACAGATTTCGTCTGTGTTTCTTCAGGAAGCATCCGTCTGGCTCAGTCAGGAAGGTAATGCAGCTAAAAAACAAGCATTGTTTGGCATTTGGCATTTTCCTTGAATGAAATTTACCTTATCATATAAAAAAAAGGTAGGCAGCTGCTATAACTTTGATTTATTTCAAGTATGGATGTCGATTGGGCAACACCTTCAAAGTATGTTGCTGCTATCACTTTGATTCATTTCAAGAAGCCATTTCATTTTAAAATTTGTGATGTGTGGCAAAGACTAGAAACTAGCCATTTCATTTAAAATTTTGTGACGTGTGGCAAAGACTAGAAACCCCATTATGCTTGTTTGTTTCTGAGCATGGTTCCATCTTTAGGCTAGATTACGTATTCTCCATGTGAAACATTTGTCCAAGAAGTTGGTTAGGTAGCTTATTCATTCTTATTTTCATTTTGGTTCTCTGGTCCTTGTTGCACTGATGTGAATTTTCTTTCCAAGAATACAATTATTCCTACATCACAAATCCATTGTTGATAACTTGATATAATGATATCTCGTGTTCACCTATTTTCCTTATAAAATCCAGCTGACATTCTAAACAACTTAAGCCATAACCTTGTTGGGATTTTACTTTGCTCTTAACTTTTTACTAGATAAGAGAATATCGTTATTTGCTCTTATGTTGTGATTTTCCTTCTTTTTCTTTTCTTTCTTTCTTTTTTTTTTTTTTTTTTTTTTTTTTTTTTTTTTTTTTGTGTAAACATGTTCTTATTGTAAGAATTGATTTTAAATATTGTGGGTGAAGAAATGGAGTTGGCAAGAGAAGAAAGTGTCAATCAATTGGAATGGAAACCGAGAAAGGGAATGGAGTTTGATTGAGTATTGATTTTACTTTCTTCTATTGTTTGATGAACAAACTCTATGGTTTTGATTTATTTGGTGAATTTAATTTTAGTTCCTTTTTGACTTTTTCCATTCAGGGTTAATGAACAAGCTCCTATGGACCTGTCAATTGTTGCTATTGAAGATTAATTGCCAAAGCATGGAACGAAGTGAAAAGAATGATTTTTGTTCCAATGATTTTTATTTGATGTATTTTGGTTTAATGTGTATGCTGATTATGGATGTAAACTTATTTTATTTCTTTTTTTGGTTGTTTTTGTTGGGGACTAATTGTTGTTATTGCGGACTAATTGTTGGTAGATGATTTTTGTTATGATGGATGTTTTATTGCAGAGTAATTGTTGGTAGATGATAAGTCGATAACTTGGGATGTCCCTATTATAGATAGGGTTGTGTTAGATTTTCTAAAAAAATTTGTTGCCGTGATATATTGTTGGCTACTAAATAAATAGTAAGTAGTTTGATTTTGTATAAAGTTTAATAAGTCGATAACTTATAGCAAGGGCAATTTTATAGTCATTTCTTAATGGCCCATACCAATGGATTCAATCACAAATATTGTCAACTTGATTATTAAGTCAAATTCATTTTAAGAAAATGAGTAGTAACCAATTTGCAATATTATTGAAATAATTTCTTTCCCAAAATTTTGTTCTTAAACAATATAGAGTTGATGTATAAACCTTAAATTGGTAGTAGAATTGTGAGATATAGTTTAGATCACAACTCTATATAGCAACTTCTATTGCATTGGCTTATCTTTCTTGAATGAGAAAGGTTTGTACTACTCATGGCATAAAAATAGTAATTGCCAATGAAACCAAGAATTTTGAGTATGTATGGATTAGGATAAGAGAAACAAAATTTTGTACACCAACTAATTTATACATTAGTGAGCATTTGGTACCATTTTTTTGCATCTTTTTGGGATAATCAATTAAATATGTAGTGAGACACGTCCCTCTTTCAAGGTACGTGTCCACGTCGTTTGCCGTTAATCAATTAAATGGAGTTGGTATCTCCTTATTGGTCGGGACAAAATCGTGCAATATAGAAGCTAGGATGAACACGGTATGCCATGCTGTTAGATCCAGCTTTCAAGTTATTCATGCCATGATTTAGTATCTTGGCATTATTTCATAGTAGTTTCAAGACCTTTGAACAATACCAAAAGCCTAACATGGCTAGAAAAATAAGTCAATTATAAAAGATTTCAATGGAAGCAAGACAAAGTGACCATGATTCAATGTTCATCACAATTTGGCCAGAAAAGGTACCGCATTTCCTGTAGACCAAATGATACTGCAAAACAGGAAATAACTACAATTTTAATTCAAATCCATGGTGTGGTACCACCTGAAGACTTTCTTTTTTTCCTTTTTCCCTCCACTGAGTTTGCATGTATAAACATGCCATTTTCACAACCTATTTTGCATGCATAAACACATCATTTTCACAATCCACTTCCTATTATTTCTTGCAAATATTGCTGGCATCCATCTTTCACAAGATTTCTGTAATTTTCAAAGATAAATTGTAGTCTCTCATTCAACCTTAATACCTTTTGCAGATTACCAATTTTCCCCCCCCCCCCCCCCCCCAAAAAAAAAAAAGGGGTTTACAAGCACAATTTTACAAAGGGATACCTGTATAGGCATCTTACTTATAATTAGATAAGAAAATTTTACACAAACTCTGACAAAACTGCATCTTTTTGCTTTATATTGATTGGATTGGGAGAGCACTGATGACCCAGAGGGATGAACACCAGATGTGCTATAAGGCTGTCATTCCTAGTAAACTAGGAACTTCTAAAAATACGTATTTTCTATCCTCCACAAGCATTCTCTTCTGAAAGGTGTTTCTGTAAATATGGCTTTGATGAAGTCTTCCACCTGCAAATGTAAATCATCAATTCAACTGAAAGCAGAAAACAATCTCATCAGAGAGAGGTAGGAAAGAAGTATACTAAAAGAAATTAATGTGGGAAGGGTTGCAGAACCCAAAATGATGGCCAAATATTAAAGAAAAAGGACACAAATGTAAACACTTGTTTGGTAAGATAGGTTCTTTTCTCCCGAGTGAAAACCATTACATGGTAGGAATAGTTGTTCAAAATGCACTCAAGCTAAACTAATTTACTTACTTAAGTTTTGAACTGTGTTCACCGTCCCCCCCCTTCTCTCTCTCTCTGATTTCTTGTTATTTTTCCGAAAACCTAAACTAACCCAACTATAGCAGCACCAAAAAAAAAAAAAAAAAAAAAAAAAATCCCTAACATCAAGCTTGTAAAATTCACATCCTAGATAAATCAAGCTTCTTAAACAAATCTAAATCACATTCCCAGATAAGCTTCCTAAACAAATCTAAATTCCCAATTTTTGGAAATTCCCCTTCAAATGATAAGAATCATCCTGGTCTAAAAGACTAAAACACATCAAATGCATGGATTTGAAATTCCCAGATAAGCATTTCCTTATGCAATTGCAGAACAAAAAAATTTAAGCTGTTGAGGATTTGATTCCATCACATAATTTGCGGTTAAGGGTTACAAAAAGAACAAAAATATTGAACATACCTGGGTTTAGGGGGCTGCACACGACGACAGGCAACGGCGGAAGGTGCCGACAGCAGGTGACGAGCAGGAGCGAGCAACGGGAGGTGCCGACGACGAAGGGGGTGCCGTTGACACCGGTGAGTGGATGAGAGAGATCGGGATAGAGAGAGAGAGAGAGAGAGAGATCAAGCAGGGGCAACGATAGTGGGTGCCGCGAGGAGACCCACCGTACTGTCATTGCGTGCTGTCGATGGAAGGAAGAGCAGCACCTGGGTTACACAGGTCACAAACAAACAAAAAAAAAAAAAAAAAAAAAAAAAAAAAGAAATTTCTCAACAAAAAAACCTGTTTACACAGGTTACAAACAAAAAAAAAAAAAAAAAAGAAAAATTATATACATACATATAATAAAACCAGTACCTATGTTCCCGCAGAGGAAGGAGGAGCAGCGGCAGCAAGGGCTTTCAGGGGAAGCTAGGGTGGAGCAGCAGCGGCAGCGGCGGTGGATCTGGCACCTCTGCGCCTGCGCCGGTGGTGGGGTAACCGCCGGTGTGCACGAAACCCAGATCTGGGACGAGGAAGGCGAGAGAGAGTGGAACAGAAGGAGAGGAGAGAGAGTGGAACGACGAGAGGGGAGAGAGGAGAGAGAGGGAACGAAATGAAATTGAAATGGGATTTTTGGTTTTGCCCCCGAAATGGAAGCACAAAACGCAGCGTTTTTTTATTGTTTTGCAGATTAACGGCAAACGGCGTTAGGGGGAGGAAGCCTTTAACCCAAACGCGAAATCCACCGTTCATTTCCTGCTCCGCCACGTGGCCGCCATCCAACGCCTACTGCACCATGCAGTTAAAGGCATGGACTGCACCAAATCCAAATCCATTCAAATCAGAGGGTCGTAATATCTTGGAAGATACTGGGGTATCAACCGATATACCCATTACTTCATTTTCATATCGTCTCTGTTCGCTGGCTTGCATTATTAAAGCCTTGTAGACTTTTCAAATGAGATGGCAAAATTGAATTGTATATATTTGCGTATTTAGTAAGGTCTTTTGAAAAATGAATTTTTTAAAATAGACAGTTAAATTAGAATGGAAAGAATAATATTTTTTGGAAAAATTACGGATTGATCTGTTACATGTAAATAATTACATACCAATAGAAATAATTACTGACTGTTAACTTGTATTGTTATGTAATTATCCTTATAATTTCCCGAGTCCGTCTTAGGGATGAGTTCAATCATAGGTGCATTTTCTCCACAAACAAAAGCGATGGTAGGACAGGCTTAGAAAGGTGACCTGAGAGGAGAGTAAGGACAATTGAAATAAGGGAGAAATTATTTTCGGTTTTTCCAGTTACGCATAGGATAATAAAATTATCTCATTTGTAGATGGGTCAAGTTATTGCCATCACAATAAGTGCTCTAAGTTAGGCACTTAGTTTGCTCTATTTAAGGTTTCATAAAAAATATAAAAGGTTTTTACGAAAACTAATCTCGTTGTCTATTAGTAAACATCATTCTGAATAACTTTGTAAAAAAAAGTTTTTTTCAAAATCTGTCATTTAAGTGGAGTTTTTGACCATTTTTCATGAAATATTATGTAAGAATGAAATAGAGATTCTAAACACGCATCCTCCCACGATTCACATTTAGTGCCCTAAAAAACAATTGGCTATATATTTCACTCTATCCTCAGAGATTCTTCCTTGTCAGAAAAATGCAAGAGCTTTGAACCATCTGGATCTATGACAAACTTTGAGTCTTCTGCTATGTTGGCTCTTTTCGATCTGTATAATTTATTTTAAGATAGTCTAGGTTGTGTAGTATCTCATGTGTAGAATAACAAAATTCTTGTGTATTCCTCTTTTTTTATGTTTTTTTTTCTTGGTAGTAGAGAAAAAAAAAATTCAATACCAACAAGTACTAGATTTACCAATAACTTCTTCCCATAAAATATATAAAATTTTTATAGGAAAATTAGAATCTCAAGTCTGATTGCTTTTATTTCTATAACCTAAATTAGCTAAGAAACTAGCAATTCTATATCTTTCTTTATAAATATGATTTATTTTAACTTTCATACCACATTCTAAGATAATCTTAATACAATTACCTAAAACACATTTTTTTTTGGGGAAATATCCAAAAACTCCCTCAAAAATAAATTCATATCCAAAAACTCCATTAAATATTTTTCCTATCCATTTAATCCAAATAAAAAAGAATCATATCTATTAACTCCAACCAGTTAATTTTTTGTTTACTATTGTTAAAAGAAAAAAGTGATCCGACTAAAATACCCTTATTTGACATTAATGAGTTTAATGAAAAAATTGCATATTTAACTAAATTTCTATTGTTATCCTTTTTAGTGTAATTAGAAAAAAACTAACTATCATTAATTAATTCTTCTCTAATGTACACATGGGAGAAAGGGAGAAAAAAAAGAGAGAGTGGGAGAGCAGGTATGCAAGTTTGGGAAAAGAGGGGGTAAAAGGGAAAATTCACTTGAATATTTATTTTTGTTATTAAACATATTATTTTGAAAGAAGGGCATTTTCTTCGGATCATTTTTTTCTTTTAACCGTAGTAAACAAAAATTTAACTGATTGGAGTTGATGGATATAATTCTTTTTTATTTGGATTAGATGGACAGAAAATATATTTAATGGGGTTTTTAGATATGATTTTATATTTGAGGGGGGTTTTGGATATTTCCCCTTTTTTTTTTTTCTATAAGGAGGGAAGATTGATGTGATTCCTCATTTCTTAATCTGGTTTATGAATTAACACTGCTAGAGTGGTTCAAACCGGAGGGCAATGGATCCTGGGGAAATTTAATTAAGCTGTTGAGGGTCAAAATTGTCTTTGAACTCGTTTTAGACCCAAGTAGCATGACCATTCAAGTCGGATGGGATATTTATAGCACTGCAACGAAAGTGATGGTAGGGCAGGCTTGACCTGAGAGGAGACTAGGAACGACTGAAATAATGGAGAAATTATATCCCTTTCAAATTAGTGGTCCAGAATTGCTGATTTGTTTCTTTTAAGCATTGAAGAAGGCAGAGAAGATAGCTATCGTTTAATTTTTTTGAAGTTCTGAGCATTCCTCTATCGTCTCTCTTGTTAACACTGCGGTAGGAAAGATGGCAGAATTACTTATCTTTGCCGTGGGGGAAGCATTGAAGAAGGGGCTTTCACTTGCTGCTGAAGAAGTCAGCCTTATACGGGGATTTAGGAAAGATTTGACAAGGCTTAGCGATTCATGGAGAGTTATTGAATCGCTGTTGCGTGCCGCCGAGCGACAACCAGTAAGGGACCAGGTGGTGTGGTGGCTGAACAAGCTTAAAAACATAGCCTTTGATGCAGAGGACGTGTTGGATGAAATCGCATATGAAGGTCTACGACGCAAGGTAGAGTTACAAAATCGAATGGGGAAAAAGGGACACGGTTTCCTTTCACGCTCCAAGGGAATTGCATTCCGAAACAAAATGGCACACAAAGTTAAGAAAATTAACTTATTGCTGGATCAAATTAAGCGAGAAGCATCTCTCATGGGACTGGTGGGAATTGTAGATCCAGCTCCTCAACCCAGCCGGGCCCGAGAAACCACCTCCTTCGTTGATGATTCAGAAGTCGTTGTAGGAAGGCAAAATGAGGTATCAGAGATAGTGGAGATGTTGATTGACTCACGCGATCAAGGCGTTCTTTCCATTGTTCCCATCGTGGGGATGGCAGGCTTTGGAAAGACAACTATTGCTCAGTTAGTCTACCATAATGATAAAGTAAAGAGCCACTTCGATGCCAGAATGTGGGTATGTGTGTCTGAAAATTTTGAGTCTAAAAGGATTTTATGTGAGTGCCTCGAATCTCTTGACCGAGCAAGTGGCAGGATGGATAATTTGGATACCATACTCGATAAACTTCGTGAAAAGTTGGGGGCGAAAAGATTACTTCTTGTGCTTGATGATGTTTGGAACACAGAATTTGATAAATGGGATAGCTTAAAGAAGTCTTTGTTACATATTAATGATACAACTATGGGGAGCCAAATCATTGTCACTACTCGTGATGACGGAGTTGCATCAATCATGGAGGCGCTTCCTAGGCATCGTTTGGGAGAACTTTCAGAAGAGGATTGTTGGTCTATATTCAAGCATAAAGCGTTTGCAAATGACGGCGTTGAAATGACTCCAGATTTGGAGGAAATTGGAAGGGAGATTGTAAAGAAGTGTGCAGGTGTACCATTAGCGGCAAAAGTGACGTTGTATATTTTATTTACGGAGTATTTATCACTTTGTCATTTTGTCATTAACTCATTACTCATTAGTAATTTAGTACGAGTATGTGTTATTGCTTCATTTTCCTCTTTTTACTTTTTATAACTGTTGGTGAGAAAGTAGAGGAGGTGTTGGAAGCTTATCAAAATACCTTCAAAGTGGTGAATATATAGGTAATTCCCACTAAACAAAAGAAAGTTTTGTTGTTGGAGATTTGATTCTTTTGATCACAGAATCTTATGATGATTAATGAGCTTGACCGTACTGCCATTAATGGGCAGAGTTTGACTTATTGGTCCTACCGTTGTCTGTGTTATGTTATCTTGTTATCTTTGGAAGAAATTCTTTGTCTGCCAATGTTTAAATCCAATTATTTAATGTTTAAATCCATATATTTAATCGAATCACATGGGAATTATAATTTTTAATTGGGACCCAAAGCAGATCTCCATTGATCTGCTAGGCGTTTGTCTTGACCAACCGCGCCAAACAATAATTACGAAATGGAGAGTGAGATCATCACGAGCTATGCTTTCCTCACAAGAACTGTGATTGTCTCCCTATATATTGAAGTTTCAACCTGTATTGTTTTCACGGATTATAGATCAATGAGTTTCAATTTGTGAGTGAGAAAGAGAGAGAAGGAAGGAGATGGGAGACATAAGAATAGAGGCAAAAAGTGAAGAGCAAGAAAAAGCACAAGCCGAAGTTGATATATGGAAGTACGTATTCGGGTTTGTGGAAATGGCAGTGGTGAAGTGTGCCATTGAGCTTGGGATAGCTGATGCCATTGAAAGCCATGGAAACCCCATGATGCTCTCTGAGCTATCATCTGCCCTAGGATGCGCATCGTCTCCCCTCTACCGCATCATGAGGTTCCTGGTGCACCGCAAAATATTCAAGGAGGAATCCACAACCCAAGGTTCCGTTGGTTATGTCCAAACACCCCTATCCCGTTGTTTGATGAGTCGTGGAGAAGAGAGCATGGCTGCTTTAGTGTTGTTCCTGAGCAGCCCAGTGATTACGGCACCGTGGCATCATCTAAGTACCCGTGTTCTGGCCCAAGGAACTCCAGCATTTGAGGCTGCTCACGGACAGGATATATGAAGCCATGCATTAGAAAATCCTTCTCAAAGTGAGCTCCTTAATGAGGCAATGGCATGTGATGCTAGGGTGGCAGTGCCCGCAATAATTACTGGTTGTCCAGAGGTGTTTGAAGGGCTAGACTCTTTGGTGGATGTTGGGGGGGGTAATGGGACTTCTCTGCGCTTGTTGGTCAAGGCCTATCCTTGGATTCGAGGCATCAATTTTGATCTTCCTCATGTTGTGTCTGTTGCACCGAAGTGTGATGGTGTTGAGCACATTGGAGGGAACATGTTTGAGAATGTTCCAAAGGCTGATGCTGTTTTCCTCAAGGTTAGTATAGTTTGGATTCTTTACTTGGAAATGTTTGGAAGACACCTGAGGGAATTTTTCAAGCTAAATTATTTTTTTAAAAATACAATAAGAACAAGTTTTACTGAAAAATTAGTGGAAAGTCATTCCCTTAGTTCTTCGAGTACTTTCACCCTCGAAATAATTCCTAAAGGAAGTTACAATGGGTTGTGGGATTAAGAGGATGTGTTTATTTGAAGTTACACTGACTATTCACCTCTGCTCCTCAACTCTCTACTTGAAATAGGCAATCTGAAATAGGCCATTAATGGTAGTACCGGTCCCAATAGATGTCATTCTACCTCAAAGTTTTTTCTTTCCTTTTTCTTTTTTAGCCTCACTTCTAAATAAGCTAAATGATTGATAGCTACTTCCTTTGATTGATAGTTTTGGTATGGAAAATTGTAGAGGATTCTGCATGACTGGGGTGATGATGAGTGCATCCAAATCTTGAGAAACTGTAGAGAAGCTATTCCAAAGGACAAAGGGAAAGCAATCATTGTAGAAGCTGTGATTGAAGGAGAGGAAGAAGACAAGCTTGAGGATGCGAGGCTAAGGTCAGACATGGTGATGTTGGCTTGTACTAACAAGGGCAAAGAGAGGACCTTGAAGGAATGGGCATTTGTTCTTGGGGAAGCGGGGTTTAATCGATACACTGTAAAACCAATTTGTACTGTGCAATCCGTTATCGAGGCTTATCCTTGATTGATGGGGCCTTTTAATATTTTACAAATAAGGATCTGTTTCTATTCCATTGTATGCCTCCAAATTTCTATGTGGCCTAATTTCTGATGTTTTGTAGTGACAATGGATCATACAAGCAGTGGAACCATATGGGCCAAAGGTGCATAGGCATTTTATTGTGTGTTCTATGTTTAATCTATGTATTTGATAGTCAAAACTAGTTTCAAGTTGGTATTCTCTCACTTGTATTTTTGTATTATCTAGTGGTGTGTATTTGTAAGGATATGAATGGAAGTCTCCAAATTAGTTCAGTTTTGTCTAAACCAGTTGTACTCTCTCTCTATGTATGTGTGTGTGTGTGTGTATATATCTATATATTTATTTATATATTGTGTATTTGTGTGTGTATAACATGTATTTGTTTATGAATGCAGGCCTATAAGATTAAGGGCATAGGTTGCTGAGGGCTTACTAATTTGGATGTCCTATAAGGATTGAGAGGCTCCATTCTCTTCACTGTTGCATCTGAACTAACAAATTCCTTTGTGAAAAAGGAAGCCATCAAAGAGAATTGTAGCCATCATCAAAATTCAAGGCATAAGATCAGCTTTGGGATTTCATGAAATGTTGGTCTTTCAAATGTGTAGTTTTCACACTTCCATTAATGACTGAATTATATAGAAAACACAAATGACTACCATGGAGCAACTTACATGGGACATCCAAACACACCCTAACATGAGCCGATTTAATTTGGGGCATTAATCAAACTCTGTGCTCGTAAAATCACAATTTTAAACTTCACCGCAGCTATTCAACCTTGATATTAGGTACTTGCTAGTTGAGGGAGTGTCGAGATAATCATAGATAAATCAAGTGCACAAAATTAATACTTTATAAAGAATATAGATTCCTTTCTAAAATTTTTAACTCCATCCCAGGTTGTAGTCTTTGTCTCTTTAATTAGGGTTGAGGTTTTATAACCATTCATTTTGGGCTAAAGGACTCCACTCCCAAGGAAGCAATGGGCCAGAGACTGAACTAATCAAAACATGCACAAACCCATACCATTTTAGAGTTGAATCCAGGATATCTTATTATTCTTTTTTTCCCTTAATTCAAATGTAGCATATACTATACCACAATGCCATTTTAGAGTTGAATCAGGGACCTCTAAGTTTTCCCATTTTCCCCTAATCAAGAAATGGACCAGCTGATATAGGCTTCAATCTCTCCTCACTGAGTATTTAGAGGAAAAAATGCTAACAAGTTACACCTTTTTTGTAGAAATAGGCGGCCTTGTAAGCAGACCTGGCCCAACCTCTGTACTGTAACTTGGGCTTGGTACTCGATTGTTATAACTGTTTAAAATAGCCTTCAGCCCAAATCGAACACCTGTGAAGAAGAGAGCTAGCATTGAATATAGTCCCACATCTGCTGCACGAGAAAACCCACATGAATTGCCTCCATACATTAGATTTCACAAGCTTCATTTTCAAAGCACGCAACCGCGCGGTGAGCACAGAGCGAACTATTCTTTCGCCTTTTACTAAAGAATACTGTGTGCCCACCACAAATAGCGGCATACGCCACTTTTTGGAGGGACTTACCCTTAAATGGTGAAGTTCCTTACAAATCTAGTTGAAGTTTTTAGTGTCGATGGTGAATTTTTGCCATGATTTTGCTCTCAAGTAACTTTTTCTTAAAAACCATAGTGAAACTCATCTGTGTTGAGTTTAATCAGGCTATGGTTTCTAATTCACATATGGATTCATAAATTTATTTTGGGAAAACGATTTGTGAATTTCCAAAACCTGGTCGTCTTCATCCTTAGGGAGGAGCCATGGATGCATTAAGTTTTCAGATCAGCCCCTTGTGTCCGTGTCTTCACATTAAGAGTTCTTTGCAGATGAAGAGATGGCAAGGGAGAGCTTCTTATTTCCCAAACAGCTCCTCCTACATTTGTACATAAGAAAATCACTTTGAATTGTTAATTCATCGCCAGAGATGGATTAAAACTAATGGTTCATTGTCTAACCCAACCCTCAGTCATCAATATTGCAAAGATGGGAAAATCGCATATTAATTTTTTATTCATCATCCTCCTCCACTTAGACACTTTATATGAAAACATCATGAACCTAATATTTTTTGGGCGTTGTTCATGCCTCACAATCCATCCTTAGCATTTAAGACATAGGAATTAGGCTAGGGGTTTTTTTTGTTTGGCTCCTTGTTTGGGTTGCGGAGCCTTGGGCTTTCTTACTCTTGTATGTCTTGTGTACATGGGTTTTTTTTTTTTTTTTGTTCTTTCTTATTTCAATACATATCATTATTTCATAAGAAAAAGAAAATTAACACATAGGAATGGTTACCTAAAATCGGCACATGATTAAGTCAAGAGGCTTGTATATTGTGCATCAATCAAAATATAATTTTCTAAAGCTACAACAGAAAACATTTGTTAAGCCCAACCCACCTATGATTTCTTTTATTTCTCGCATATTTGTATATGACGATTGAAATACAATCAGCTCCATTGATCAATAGTATAGATCGATTCGAATGAGTTAACTAATGAAAGCCAAATCAGTATTGAGAAATTGAGTGTATATATGTTGAGGAATGTTCGAGGTAGGAGTCGTAATCCCACATTGATTAGAGATGAGATATTAAGTGAATTGAGTTGATTATAAAGGAGAGCTAAACCATTATTTAGAATTGCCTTTGCGCTTGGGGCAATGACGCAGCTAGTGAGGTTCTAACCGAGGCACGTCAATTACTACTAACTTAACTCACAATGACTACAAACTTAAATTATTTTCTGGTAAGCCGACTATTCTTAAATTCCCCCAAAATAAAATTTCTTGAAGGGCACTATTCTCTTCGCCACTGCATTTGAAGTAACAAATTCCTTTGTAACAAACGGAGCCATCAGATAGATTGGTAGCAATCACCATAACTCAACGAAAATCCCAATTTCAAACTTGGCCGCAGAAATTTAGCATTGATATCTGCAAGTAGAATCTCAAGATAGAGTGGGTGCAGCTGATAGTCTTCAATCACTGCTCTCACTCTGTATAATGGAAGCAAAATCAACAAGTAATACCCTTTTTTGGGCTGAAATAGGTGGCCTTGTAAATGCAGACTTAGCCCGATTTCGGCCTGTCCAGGTAATGAACCTTTTTTAAATGCCCAAATTAGACTTAAAAGCCAGACATTGAAAGCCAGTTTTTTGAAAGTCAGTTTTACACTTTGTTTCAAGAGAAGGCCAAGGCCAGACCATTTACAATTTGTCAACCTGGGTAATGTAGCTTGGGCTGGCTTGGCACTTGATTGTTGCTACTGTTTAATATAGCCATCAGCCCAAACATAACACACTGAGAAGAAGAGAGTCTTGCATATAGTGCCTGTTTGGATTCACTTCTGGGCAGCCCAAATGCGCTTCTGGGTTGTCAAACGGGCTTTTGGATGTATTTGGGTAAAATAAGGAGAAGAGTTTATTGGGTTAGAAGCACGTTTGGGCCAAAGTGGGGAGACCCCAGCTTCTCCATAAACATGACCAGGAAGCCCAATTGCTGGTTTAATGAACATTTGGAAATACCTCAAATGCCCTTACCTTTTTAACATGATGAAAATTAAATGCCTAATATATCCTGATACTCATCTTTAACGTTGATTTCTCTCCTGTGCTGAAACGAAGCTTTGAGGAAACCTTCTCTCTCCCACCTCTCCCATCTCTCCGACGGCTTTGAAGGTTCGCCAATCAGTGCTCCAGCGGCTTGTACCAGATAAAACTCTTCTCTCTCATTCTTTCGTTCTACATTCTATAGGTTTTTCTTCTTCCTAATCTTCTAGGGTTTTTTTCTTTTTGGGATTCTAGAGTTAAAGATTAGGCATATATTCAAATCGAAAGAAACAAATGAAAAAAGTACAAAATTTGGGGTTAAGCTTTGTCTATATTCAATTGATCAGGGTTAATATAATCTTATGGGTTTTGTTTTGTTTTTTGTTTTTTTTTTTGCTTTTGAGAAACAAAAAAATTGAAAAATTCAGCTCAAATTAGCTGAATAGTTGCACTAGGCTGAGTTGGGTGGAGGGTTTTTGATATCTAGGGTTTTAAATAATACTAGCAAAAATCTGAGGTTTAGACGTTAGCTTTCTTTGCATTGGATAACATCACTACAAATTTTGGTAGTGGTGTTGGACAAAAAAGAATGCTCAAGCAAGGCATGCAAAAAAGGAAAAAGGCTAACTGTAGTTACAAAGTTGTTTAAACAACTTGATAGGATTTGTGATGCAGTTGAAAGTCGAACTTAAGTTAACTCAAAGCAATCAAATATACATGGGAGTAGCATTCAAGAGGTTCTCAATCACATGGCTACAATGCCTGAATGCCCAAGAAAGAGTGAACTTTTCATGTTGGGAACCAAATTATTCATAAAGAAAGAGAATAGGGAGATGTTTGTTGGCTTGGGAGATGATGACACACGACTTGAGTGGTTGAAACAAGAGCAAAGCGATAGAAAAGCAGCTTATACGAATTATTGTGGAACTTAGGGAAGCCTCTTGGTTATTATATTTGAATTTATGGTTATGTATTGTCCTTGCCACATGTTGGCTACACAGAACCAATGCTTTTTTGTTGCTGTCTAGGTAGAACTTATGTTTTGTGGGATTTATGAACTTTTGCTTATTATGGATGCTAATCGTATGCTTATTTATTTTAGAAATGCTTAATGTACTGGAATTTATTTCTCATGGAATTGCTTAGGTGATATTTGATTTGATTAAATTACGAGTATGGATAACATGTATTAGAAATGCTTGCCATAAATTATATTTAAACATATTAAGAATATGGATGTTATTTATGGTATATGCATTTACTAAATTTTGTTCCTTTGGAAATTAGGAATATGGACATCGATGAAAAAATGGATGAAAACACATTTTTTTCACTTGTTCTTGGGGCTGTAAGTAAAGTAGTATCTCATCATAACAATTTCCTAGTCAAGGAACCTTGTAGGGACTCTCCTCACACGGGAGTGAAATTTATGATGGAGATACTTCGTGGGAATGGCACACGTTGTCATGAAATGTTTTGTATGGAGAAACACGTATTTATTAAATTATGTGACAGACTTAAAGGTTTAGGACTACGTGCAACTTGGGGGGTAATTTTGGAAGAGGCAGTTGGTATGTTCTTGATGACGTACGAGTTAGGGCATGGTATTGGAAATCGAATGATTCAAGAACGGTTTCAACATTCTGGTGAAACAGTTAGTAGGCAATTTGCTAATGTGTTGCATTATGTGTCATGTCTAAGCAATGAGGTGATAAAGCCAATTGACAATTATGATGAAGTCCCATCACATATTCGAAGGAATCCAAAGTACTGGCCATACTTTAGGGTAACTTTTGCACACATTCTTATTATGAACTTATGTTTTTACTTACCTATATATATAATATTTCCATTTTTGCTATTGGTAGGATTGCATTGGCACAATAGATGGGACTCGTGTTTGAGTAAAACTTCCAGTGGAGGAGCAAGCCTCCTACATTGGTAGGAAAGGCCACCCCACTATGAATATTATGGCTGCATGTGGGTTTGACATGAAATTCACATTTGTGTGGCCGGGATGGGAGGGAAGTGCGCATGATACACACATATTCTTTGATGCATTACGGGATCCGAAATTAAAATTTTAAAAACCTCTTGGTGGTTCATATTGGGTTTATATTTATATATATATATGATGAATTGCAATGATTCATGGTTCCTAATTTAATTGCAGATAAATACTATTTAGTTGATGCTGGCTATCCTAATATGAAGGGTTTCTTAACCCCATATAAGGGAGAAAGATACCACCTTCCCGAATTTCGAGTTGGTAGTCAACCTCGAGGTCCTAAGGAAACATTTAACAAAGCTCATTCATCTTTACGAAGTGTGATAGAGCGCACATTTGGTGTGTGGAAGGCACGGTGGGCAATCTTGGATAGCATGCCTAATTATAAGATTGGGACACAAACAGCCATATATTATTGGTGCATCAATGGCGTTCCATAACTTCATAAGAAATGAGACTACTACTGATATGGCATTTTAAGCATTCGAGGATAATGAAGATTACTTGCCTGCTGAATGTGGTGATGAGTCAAATTTTCGTGTAACAATGGATGATAGTGTGATAGGAGTTATTCATGATAATATTACTAGAGAGCTTATAGGTATGTAGATGCCAAATTATTGCATTAACCTTCTTTTTTCTTTTTGTTTTTTGGGTAGAAAGACAATTTCAGAGTATAGGCATTTTGAACAAAACAGTTGACTTCTAATTTTGGCATGATTGTCTTTTTAAGTTATAGAGAAATGTCATATTATTGTATTAGCATTTTATTATTAGTTTATTATTTTTAATTATTTTATATATATATATATATATATATATATATATATATATATATATATATATATATATATTTATTTATTTCTTGTGAAAAGACAACTCCAAACTATGGTAATTTTCAACAAAATATTTGACTTGTAGTTTTGGCATGATCCTCTTTTAAAGTTATGCACTTTAATAAAATTAGAGTAAAAGCATTTTTATTGCCAAACAGGCTAAATAAACACTTATGGTAAGGGTAATAGTGTCATTTCAGGACTACAAGTCACTTCAGGACTTTACTTGCCAAACAGGTAGAAAAGTACTTTCAACATCTAACAGCACTTTTGAAATACAATTCCCAAACGTGACATAGTAGTCAATTAGAAGCACTAGCTTCCGCTTCTCTTCTTCTACAGCAAAAGCTCTAAAAGCTATAGTGTTCCCAAACGAGCCCATAGTCCCACATCCGCCGCGAGAGAAAACCCACACGAATTGCTTTTGTATATAAGATTTCATAAGTCGTCTTTTACAAGCACGCAGTCGCGCAGTGAGCACACAACGAACTATTCTTTCTCCTTTTACTAAAGAATACCGTGTGCTTGCCGCAAATAGCGGCATACGCCACTTTTTGGAGGGGCTTTCCCGAAAGGGTGAAGTTCCCTTACAAATCTAGTTCAAGTTTTAATTCACATATTAGATTTCGTTATTCTATTTTGGGTACAATGATTAGTTGAATCAAACTTAATGAACAGTTGGAAAAGTCTCACATCAAATCTTATGTCTAAGTTTGAACCCCAAGAAATCCCTTCATAGATCAAAGCACCCCATTTGAGGGGCTTGATCCCCTAACAGGCCCCTCAAATGAATAACTAGTCTAGGTTCAAAGCGCCTAAGAAGTATGGACAATTTTTTAGAAGTGCTATATCCCTATCGGATACGGATAGGACACACCTCTTAGACGACATCTTTCTCTATTATTATCTTTCTTCTTCTTCTGCTATTTTTTTTTTCTTTTTGTCCTATCCTATCAATGAATAACTCTACTAGAGTTTCCAAAAATAATACAAAATTTACATTTTAAATGATAAATGTGATGCTACACATGCAGTATTATGCAGTTATATATATATATAATATATATTTTTATTAATGACATGTCTTTGTTGTATCGTGTCCTAAATTTTGAAGATTGCGTTATGTTTGTGTGTCTACGTCGTATTGTAATCGTGTCATGTATCGGTGTTTGAGCTTCTTAGCGTCATATCTCATTGGGACTAGGCGTGACCGTGTAAGATACTCACGTTTGGTACTAAAATCCTCCTATCTTATATAAGTCTATACTATTAGAAAGTTAATGAAATGCTTATGTCTAATTTCTTTTATTTTCTCGTATATTTTTATATGTCAATTGAAATACAATCAGCCCCTTAATCAACGATATAAGATCAATTCAAAGAAATTTACTAATGAAAGTCAAATCAGTTTTGAGAAACTGAGTGTATATATGTTATAGACTAATGTTCAAGTTATGAGGAGTTGTAGTCTCACATCGATTAAGGGTGAGATATTGCGTTGATTGAATTGATTATAAAAGGAGAGCCAAACCATTGTTTAGAATTGCCTTTGTGATTGGGGCAATGACACAGCTAGTGAGGTTCTAACTAAGGCGCGTCAATTGGTGGTTGAAAACTATTTCCAAACCCCATCTTTGGCTTAGGTCATTGAGAATTTTTGGAAGGGCTCCCTCTAACCAGGGTAATGCCCTACAATTCCAAGTTAAAATTTTTTTGCCACATGGAGCTAGTCTAGGCTCAAAGCTCATTGGGTGATCAAAAGGGGGGGCTTCGTTTCTCCCTTAACATTTATATTTTCTTTCTTGTTAAATCTCAAAATATCTCTATTATTAGTTTCAAAATTAAAAATAATAATATCATATTAATTTGAACTTAACTATATTTATTTAGTCTTTTTTTTTTTTACATTATAAAATAAATAAATAAGATTATTCTGTGCACACAATCTTTTATTATATATTATATGAAGTGCACAAGGGGATCAGAGTCTTGGTCCTATTATCTCCTATTTGGAATAGAAAACATCAAATTAAACTCTGTCGTAGGTGTCAAACCATATGGGAAGAAGTGCAAGGCAATGGGATATAAAACTGATGGAGATAATTAAGAGATTAATAGTGGATCCAGATTTCTATTCCTATGCTGGAGGGTCTGCACTGCCTCACCCGCTTGAAGACGTTGGAGATTGCTGGGTTCTCAAAGGATCTCAATTATTTCCCAGGTTTGAAGGATATCTAGCACATCCATGTGCCCCCTTCTATGGCTATTAATGTTATATCCTTGGAAAGATGTGGGTATCTGAAAGTACTGGAAGCTTTGCCAGATGGTTGGGAACTTGAACCGTTTGGGCTCTTCTTATTATGTTCATTGATGGCTGCTCATGCTGCTGCCACAGCATGATTGCAAGAAATCAGGTAAACGAATTTTCAATTGAGATTTTAGATAAAAGTTCTAAGCTTTTTATCATTATTTGAAAATTTTTGAGTTGCTTTATCATTTTTTTTTTTCCTTTCTTTTTAAAGACTTGGTTGTGAAATTAGTTTTTGCATTGGAAGTAACACAGTTTGTTAAAGAATCTACTTTTCAAGTAAGCAAAATATTCTGGTGTGTATTTGACTATTCAGGGCTAGCAACTCATTGTTGGAGTTTTGAGCACATGTGCAACCATGATGGCTTCTTGATCGATCGGAATCATTTACGCTGACCATTTATTGGCATCGATCACTAAATCTAGTCGCATACTCATGAGTTCATGTCACAGGGTCAGCTTCATTCTTCTTCCAACATCCTCTAGCAACTACCTCCCATGGTTCACATTTAGCGCCATCAAAAACAGCTGGCTCTTTATATTACTCTCTATCCTTAGGGATTTGTCCTTGTTAAAAAAAATTGTAAGAGCTTGGAAGCATTTGGATCTATGATAGATTTTCAGTAATCTGCTATGCTGGCTGTTTATTTGTCTTCAATTTGTATAATTTATTTCAAGATAGTCTGGGTTTTGTAGTATCTCATGTAGATTAGTTAAATTCCTGAACAAATGGAAGCATTGCCCCCATCCGTCACCCCTTTTTTTTCCTCTTTTTTTACGCTTTTAGTAATGAGGAATGACAGCATATAAGCTGAGGGATGTGATTGCTCATTTCTCAATTGTGTGCTCTCGATCTTAACCTCCTAATTTGGTTCATGAATTAACACAGCTGGAGAGGTTCAAACTTGAGGGCATGTTCAATCGATCCAAAACTAAGATTCTCATTTAAAAAAGGCGGGGAGATTCTGTTGTGACTAATAGCGAACTAGGACGCAAAGAGATAATAGATGAGAAAAAAAATAAATGGCAGTACATTCACAAAATGCATACACCAATATTAGGTATCTAAGCAATGTCCTCTTTCCTTCCCACTGGTGTCCATTCCTCTGTTCAGAGTGTACCATTAATTTGTAAATTGCTTCTTGGCCGATTATCTTACTCGTTGAAATGGGTGTGGTGTGCTTGAAGAGGAGAAGAGTAGCCTGAACATAACCCCTAAAACTAAAATTGAAATTAACAGATACTTCATTAACAATAAAACTGTCATCCTCCCTGATTGTCAGAAAAATAAGAAAATAAAAAGGTCCTTTTGCTCTGCATTGGCAAACCATGGACAAACCAAGCGCAATCCATTAAATAAAATAAAATAAAATAGAATAAAAAACAAAGGGGTAATTTGTACTTAAGGGTTCAGAGTTTGGAGTAGATTTCACTTAAGGGTCCCAAATTTTAATTGCATCAATTTGATACCCAAATTATTAGTTGGATTTCAATTTGGGGTCCACCGTCATAAACCATTTGTTGACCAAACGGTTCAGCCTCTAATTTTGCACATGCCGTGCATGTGACCTATATTATTCCTATTTTGCCCTTTTGATCGGTATGAAAACCTATTTTACCCCAACATGGCTCAAATCTAAAAATCAGAGTTGATCAATCTATAATCAAAATGGTTAACCAAGGGTCCCACATGGTAGGTCTCATCAAGACGAATCTACCCATCAAATTTAAAGTCAATCGGGTCAACCTAAGGTTTTCAAATACTGGGGAACACGGTATGTGTGGGTGAATGCACCCACACTGGATCACAATCCACTTCACCTTCAACCTTGAATGTCAATGCCCACAATAATTACTGGTTGTCCAGAGGTGTTCGAAGGACTGGACTCTTTGGTGGATGTTGGTGGGGGTAATGGGACTTCTTTGCGCTTGTTGGTCAAGGCCTGTCCTTGGATTCAAGGCAGCAATTTTGATCTTCCTCGTGTTGTGTCTGTTGCATCAGAGTGTAATGGTGTTGAGCACATCAGAGGGAACATGTTTGAGAGTGTTCCAAAGGCTGATGCTGTTTTCCTCAAGGTTAGTATAGTTTGGCTTTAAAAAATTTGCCTTGAGGGATACCCAACATTCTTTACTTTGGAAATGTTTGGAAGACACTTGAGGGAATTTTTCAAGCTAAAATTTTAAATGAGTACAATAGGAACAAATTTTACTTAAAATTCTCTAGAAAGTCATTCCTTTAGGCCATGTTTGTTTCATTGGAATGGAATGGTGGGAATAAAATTTGATTTCATGCTCAAAATAGTTGGAAATAGAATGAGATTGAAATAAACATTACGAAATGAATATCATTATAATTCACTGCTACTCTTTGATTCCATTCCCATTTAACTACCTCATTCAAACATGTTGTTTGGAATAAATTGGAATAAGATTCCATTCCATCCATTCTATTCCCACCAAACAAACATGGCCTTAGTTCTTCGAGTACTTTAACCCTTGAAATAATTCCTAAAAGAAGTAGATACCTTTTCCATTTACATACTGGGACAAGTTAGGATGGGTTGTGGGATTAAGAGGATGTGTTCATTTGAAGTTACATTGAATATTCATCTTTACTCCTAAACTCTCTAATTGAAATAGGAAAATCTGAAATAGGCCACTAATGGTAGTACTGGTTCCAATAGATGTCCTTCTACGTAGAAGTTTTTTCTTTCCTTTTTTTTTTGGCCTCATTTCTAAACAAGCTAAATGATTGATAGCTACCTCCTTTGATTGATGGTTTTGGTATGGCAAATTGTAGTCGATTCTGCATGACGGGGGTGATGACAAGTGCATCCAAATCTTGAGAAAATGTAGAGAAGCTATTCCAAAGGACAAAGGGAGAGTGATCATCGTAGAAGCTGTAATTGAAGGAAAGGAAGAAGACAAGCTTGAGGATGTGAGGCTAAGGTGAGACATGGTGATGTTGGCTTGTACTAACGAGGGCAAAGAGAGGACCTTGAAGGGAATGGGCATACATACTTGGGGAAGCGGGATTTAATCGATACACTGTAAACCAATTTGTACTGTGTAATCCGTTATCGAGGCTTATCCTTGATTGATGGGGCCTTTTTACTATTTTACGAATAAGGATCTGTTTGTATTCCATTGTGTTGCTCCAATTGTCTCTATAGCCTGATTTCTAATGTTTTGTAGTGACAATGGATCATACAAATTCCTTCATAAAAAAGAAAGCCATCGAAGAGATTGGAGCTATCATTAGAATTCAAGTCATAAGATCAGTTTTGGGATTTCATGAAATGTTGCTCTTTCAAATGTGTATAGTTTTCACACTTCCAGTAATGACTGAATTATATAGAAAACACAAATGACTACCACAGAGCAATCTTACATGGGACATCCAAACACACCCTAACATGAGCTGGTTTAATTTGGGGCATTAATCAAACTTTGTGCTAGTAAAATCACAATTTTAAACTTTACCACAGCTATTCAACCTTGATATTAGGTACCTGCTAGTTGAGAGAGGGTCAAGATAATCATAGATAGATTAAGTGCACAAAATTAATACTTTATAAAGAATATAGATTCCTTTCTAAAATTTTTAACTCCATCCCAGGTTGTAGTCTTTGTCTCTTTGATTAGGGTTGAGGTTCTATGACCATTCATTTTAGGATATAAGGTCTCCAACTCTCAAGGAAGCATTGGGCCAGAGCATGAACTAATCAAAACATGCACAAACCCATCTTGTTGCCGGCTCATCTTTTCCAGCCATTTTAGAGTTGAAACAAGGACCTCAAATTTTTCCCATTTTCCCCTAATCAAGAAATGGACCAGCTGATATAGGCTTCAATCTCTGCTCACTTAGTATAGAGGAAACAATGCTAACAAGTTGTACCTTTTATGCAGAAATAGGCGGCCTTCTAAGTAGACTTGGCCAACTTTGAAATAGGTAGGCTTGTAAGCAGACCTGGACCAACTTCTGTACTGTAACTTGGGCTTGGTGATTGATTGTTACAACTATTTAAAACAGCCTTCAGGCCAAATCGAACACCTGTGAAGAGGAGAGCCAGTGTTGAATATAGTCCCACGTCTGTTGCGAGAGAACACCCACATGAATTGCCTCCACACATATGATTTCATAAGCTTCATTTTCAAAGCACGCAAACGCACGGTGAGCAAATCAGCTCCATATGGGGTTAATGGGGACACAATTTGTTAACCTTGATACAACCCAAACCCAATGGTCATACAAACTACAAAGCCATCAAACTAATGTGGAATTGTCGTTGAGTTGGACAAGTCACACATTAAAATTGAAAACACCACTTCAACCATGTGGGGTGATTGAGAGAACTTGAACCGTGTGGGCTCTTCTAATTATGTTCATTGTTGGCTGCTCATGCTGCAGCCACATCATGATTGCAATAAAATCAGGTAAAAGAATTTTACAATTGCAATTTTAGATGAATTTCTAAGCCTTTTTATCATTATATTTTGAAATTTTGAGTTGTTTTATCATTTTTAACTTGGTTATGCAATTTTTTTTCCCCCAAGAAATCAGGTAAAGAATATACTTTCAATGTAAGCAAAACTATTCTAGTTCATTTGACCAGGGTTTGCAATTCATTGCCTGACTTTTGGGCGCATGTGCCCAAAAGAGAGAATAGATTAGAAAAATAAGAATTTTTGCTATTGCTCTCAATTTTTACTATGATAAAAATGTTCTTGAAATGATGCTCTGGGGTACCCCAAAACGGTTTTGCTTTTTGAGTTCCTTAGATTGCAAAGTAGGCTTAATGAATAATGAGGATCAAAATAGACTTTGAACTACACTTGATCTTAGACAAAAGACTTAGAAAGGTATAGAATATTTGTATGAAAGTTTGTTACGGTGTAGTAACTCCTTGTTGTAGACGTTAATTTTTTTTTAATAATATTTAAAATAAAATAAAAAAATGGACTTTGAACCCGTTTTAGACGCATCGATTAGACCATTCAAGATGATTGCTGCACTTGCTTTGGTTATAGTCTTGTACGCCTCTTCCCACACATTACTACACTTCCATTGGCTGAAGCATGCAATCCACTTGCGTCTTGCATCCCCATTCTGCTTTTTCTTCTTCTTTCATTCAATCAAAGTCTCGTGGGCTTCTCCAGCTAGTAGGGCCCATCTCCGGCGTCTAGTGGGATTGCTTTTGTTCTTTACTTCTCTCTCTTATTTTCTATCGGGAAAGTTGGGGCCTTGAATTAAAGTCTTGTACGCCTCCTAAGCCAGTGGAGCCCGTCCCGTCTCTGTTCTCTACTATAAGTTGCTGCCTCGCATTATTAAAGCCCTGTAGACTTTTCAAATTAGAGGAGCCCTTCCCTACTCTCTGCATTATTTAAAGCACTTCCTAGGCATAATATTTTGGAATATACTGGGGTATCCACCGACATACCCATTACTTTATTTTTCATCCCGTCTCTTTTCTCTACAATAAGTTGCTGGGGTATCCACTATCCACCGATACAATTCAATGCGCCTATGATCTTCTTGTTCAATGGAATAAGGGTTGAGCAAATCAGCTCACGAGTTAATGGTGGGGACACAATTTGTTAACCTCGATGGAAACCTAAATCCTATGATCATACAAGGTATTGAAAATACCCACTTCAGTACTCCAGTTTACATCAAGTTTTACATCAATTTGAATTGGGGGCGTGCCTCAATGACGTGTTGGTCAAATTTGGGTTGGTTTAATTCCATTGTTTATGTTTTTTTCTAAACAGAAGAAGCATTATTATCAATTTTAGCCTTAAAAAAATTAAAATTCTTTAAATATCTATCTCACATTAATTCAGTCCATAAATTATTTTAATCTGTCAGAATTTTTCATCCAATTTATCCATGGTAGCCACATTGATATCGGTCAATTTCGTTAAATATAATTGCTATGCTTCTAACGTCAACCCGGGCCCAAACCAGCAGAGATGGGCACCTCTAATTTGAAAAACGGACAATGGTCTAATGTTTCACACCGTCCAGGATAGATTATAGATTATATGATGCAGACTGCAGAGCTATGCGTGGTTTTTACGTGGGTGCACCGTGCATGTAACTTTCATGTACGGTTCTACACTGTCTTATCTGTCGGAAGTATCAGATATCCAAATCATTTTCGATGTCTTAATAACGTAAGTTGAGGAAATTTTATGGTAGCTTTGACGGTATCTATCCTTGTTTAGTAATCACATTTTGTTATTAGTGATTACATTTATACATTTATAGTAATCTCATGCTACATTAGTGGTGCGTGGTTATTATAAATGTGATTTGAGATTACCACAAATGTAATCAGGCACCACAAATATGACCTAAAATTATGACAAATAAGACTACATACCACAAATGTGATACCCCTTTTTGTTGTGCAGATAATTAGAATTTCCTTGTAAGCCAATGTAGCTCTCTATTCTAAAAATGAAAATTCAATCATGGAGACAAGAAGAACAGATATGGGCCCCACTAATTTAGATGCGTCTCCTTACTTTAATACTATTCAATTTTGTGAACCAAAGAAGAATAGAGTTAGAAGGGTGTCCAAGACGTTAATTCAATTTCAAAACCACAACTCTCCAATAGGAAAGGAAAAAGGGTTGAGTTATTATCACCCTTACACTGCATTTGGTACCCTTGAATAGAATGGCAATGAAATGGAAAAGATAATGAAATGAATTATCATTTTCAATATATGGTCATTCCACTCCTTTATTAAGTGTAATTGATAAAAAAAAAAAAATAGAAACATGTTATGGGAATTTGAAGAAAAGGAAAAAAAAAAAAAAAGGTAGATCCCATTGGAGTGTGCCAATGTGGCAATCAAGAAAGGAGAGAAAAGAGAGAAAATATGAGTAAAAAAAGAGATGAGGAGGTTTACAGTCATTATTGTTTTACTTTAAACAAGAGAAGAAATGAATATTTTTTTGTGTTGAGAAAGAAACGTTCATTCCATTAAAAAAATGAATAGTGAGCTTTGAGGGAATAGGGATTCATTTCCTTTAGCCATCCAAATAGTCCACTTTTTTTTTACCAATGGAATGAGGATTCCATTCATTCCTCCATTCCCATATACCAAACGTAGTCTTAATGTTAATATTTTTCAAGGTTTATAAAAAATATAAAATGAGTTTATAAAAATTGGCTGCATTGTTTATTAAAAAATTATTTTGAACAAATTTACAAAAAAAAATGTTTTTAAAATTTGTCGCTCTATGAACCTTTTGATAAAAATGAAACAGAGTTGATAAATGACCTAAAAATCTACCTTAACAAAAAATTTTAGAAAAACCTTTTTTTTTTAGGTAAAATTATTTAATGATATTTTTTAATGAACAATGTAATCAATTTTCATAAAATTTTTTTATACTTTTCATAAAAATTAAAATAACTGAAGGGGTGCAAACAAATTCATTTTTTTTTTTTTGGGTAAATGGTGCAAATAAATTTTAGAGGTGGTAATAACGGTAAAAAAAAAAAATAAAAGAGGAAAAGCTTTCCGATAGGATAGAAACAAGAAAGAACCGAACCCACGGTGAAGCTCAGACATGGGTCCTACTAGTTTGAAAAAGGCAGAAGGGGACGTAAGTGTAGTTGTGATCAGTTCAATCACAACTTTTTTAATTTTTAATTTGGACCGTCCAAAGCGGTTCCAATGATGCTGAGTTAGGTTTTGCTGATTTCAAAGTGAATCCGTGCTACTGCGTTTTCTTTTTCTTCTCAGAAAGTCGTAAAAGCAATAGCAAAAAGGCGTGTGAGTTGATTACATGCTTTAATTGACTCCTTTTGCTTTGATTAACCCAACGACTTCATGAGAAGGACAAAAGGGCAAAAACATGGGGATGCAAGTGGATTGCAGGCTTCGGCAGTTGGATTACATGCTTTTGTGAGTAACACCCTTCAAGATCGGCTCCCTTTTAGTGAATTAGCATACTTGTCTTGGAGTGTCAAAGACCAGCATAAATATGGGGAGCCCCAAATCGATGGGTTACCCTTGGTTAATTAATCATTATTGCCAACTATTAGTCGATCATGGAGCTAGGGAGCCAAAAAATTATTTTAATGGGGACAAGTTCACATATGTTCAAGAGGAGGAATTTGTTCTTTTCAAAGATCATGCTTGAGTTTTCAAGAATAAGATTAAAATTCTCTAGTGTTCTGTTTTTACATTTCCAACGATGATTTAAAAATAAATGGGCTTACGTTTTTTGAATATTCAACCCCACCTCACCCAACACAAAAAAAAAATAAATAAATAAAGGGAAAAGAAAATGTTTTCCATATTCATGACTCAACCCCAACCCCGATTTCCATAGCAAATTCAACAAACCCTAACAAGTCACTCTCAAAGATCAAATTCAACAAAAACCAAATCCCATATAGTATGATAATATCTCTAAAAAAAACCTATAGATAATCACATGCTCCCCCCTCTCTTGTTGGGTGGGGTAATTATGGGGTATTACTCGGGTCGGGTCGGGCCAGTCCGGGCAGAGGGGAAATTAGACCAGATTGAAGTAATTTGGTTCTTTAAAAAATGGACCAGAATCTGACCGAAGATATTATAGGACTGAACCAAGAAAATACGGTTCGGTTCGGCCGATTTTTGGTTTTTTGTTTTATTTATTTATCTTTTTTTTGGGCAAACTACATATTAGTGTCACTAACTTTACCTCAAATTTCAATGTGGTGTATAAACTTTTAATTTGTCCAATTTAGTGCACTAACTATACATTAGTGTTTCAATGTGGGTAAACAAGGGACGGCCGTTTAGTTTACTAACGGAGACCTCACGTGGCGCTGACGTGGTGATCCACGTGGCGCTGACGTGGCATCCCTGATGGAGTCTCCCCAGGAGAAATTACATATTAGTGTCACTAACTTTACCCCAAATTTCAATGTGGTGCATAAACTTTTAATTTGTCCAATTTAATGCACTAACTATACATTAGTGTTTCAATGTGGGTAAACATGGGACGACCATTTACTTCACTAATGGGGACCTCATGTGCCCTCACGTGGTGGCCCATTTTTCACTGATGTGGCATCCCTGGTGGAGTCTCCCCATTTTTTCCCACCATTTGCATCTCACGTGCGCAGCATCTGAGAAATTACTTACATTGATAACCCCTTATGATCTAGGGCTTCTGACCCAAGAGTGAGAATGGTGGTGGGAGTGGGGGACGCAAAGAGCTACTTTGCTTCCACATCGACTGTGAACTGATCTGAAGAATGGTAAAGATTATCTTCGAGAATATTGGTGGTAGGGGTGGGGGACGACCCGCGGGTTTGGGGAGGGGAGAGAATAGAGAAAGGATAGAAGGTGGAATTAGGGTTAGGGAGAAGAGGAGAGGGAAAACTCCATGTTTTTGAGGAAGTCGTTAATGTGGCAATAAAGGTGGAGAAGAATGGGGGAAGAGGGAGACTCTCATATCACATAAGTGGCACCAGTGTGTCTGTCTTTCCATGGTGGCAATAGTGGTGGTGGTGGCAGTAGTGGAAGACATGGTGAATATCTTCCTACTTTCAATAGTAGCCTTTCTTCTCTTCAGATAGAAAGGATTGTAATTTCGTATGTTGGGAAAGGGAAAAGGGAAATGGAAAATGGAAATGGGAGGGAAGGTAGGGTTTCCTATGCTCTATCATTTCTGACTATGAATGGGTTCGTCGAAATAGCTTTGATGGAGACTCCACCAGGGATGCCACATCGATGGTAGATGGGCTACCACGTAAGCGCACATAAGGTCCTCGTTAGTGAATTAAACAGTCGTCCCATGTTTATCCACATTGAAACATTAATGTATAGTTAGTGCATTAAATTGGACAAATTAAAATTTTATGCACCACATTGAAATTTGGGGTAAAGTTAGTGACACTAATATGTAATTTCTCCTGGGGAGACTCCACCAGGGATGCTACGTCAGCGCCACGTGGATTGCCACGTCAGCGCCACATGAGGTCTCCGTTAGTGAACCAAACGGCCGTCCCTTGTTTACCCACATTGAAACACTAATGTATAGTTAGTGCACTAAATTGAACAAATTAAAAGTTTATACACCACATTGAAATTTGGGGTAAAGTTAGTGACACTAATATGTAGTTTTGCCCCTTTTTTTTTGGTAAAAAAAGCTAATCCAACAGTTCAACCAAAGATTTTGAGCTTATTTTTGGTTCGATTTTGGTGTTGGTGTGGGTGTCGGTTTAGAAAAACCGTAACTAAACGAACCGACCAACAAATATATAATAATATACATATAATATGATAATATCTATAAAAGAAATATATATAATAGGGACATTTAATCTTAACCGTTGGATCTATTCTAAGAATCGGAGCTCCTGCATAGAAACCATAAAAAGGCCTGTTGTAGCTTTTCAGTTTTCCAGCTCTTTGAAACCTTGGGCAGTGCGTTCCCTTGGGCAGGAGAAAAACTTCCATGTGAGTGTGACACGGTCACACGCAAAGCGAAATTGTCAATACTTTTGCTTGACTGTGGTTGGCGTTCTACACTTCTACTGCTTGGGCAATGCAAGTAGGAGAAATGATGCGCTACCTTGGTTCTATTTTAGTTTTATATTATTTTTTTTAAACCTTCCATCAGGTATATACAGTGGCCTGCCAAGTACCAAACAAACCCCATTCTCATCTTCAAGAGGAGAGAGATCTGCTACTCGAAACGCAGCAAGGAAGCCTAAACTTTGGGTTCTTAGCAAAACAATAAAAAAATATAAATATAAATAAAGTAAATTAAAAAAGAGAAGAAACTTGGGTTGAATACTTCTGCTGCTAGAAACGCAGCAGCAGGAAAGCCCAAAGAAAAATGGCGGAGACGATAAACAAACCTATGCGTTTTGTTTGAAACGATGCATTTTCACCTTAGGGCATTTGCGTAATTTAATCATTACCGTTGATTGTTGTTATTTGACAAAACTAGAAGAGTCTCAGTGTAATTTCAAAAAATAAAAATAAAAATAAAAATGCATTTATAATTCTCAAATATCAAAAAGGGTATAGGTATAAGTTGTGGGCTTCAATTAAAGTCTTGTACGCCTCCTAAGCCAGTGGAGCCCGTCTCTGTTTTCTGACTCTACAAGTCTACAATAGGTTGCTGGCTTGCATTAATAAAGCCCTGACGACTTTTCAAATTAGAGGGGCCCATCTCTGTTCTCTGCATTATTAAAACGCTTCCTAGTCATAATGTTTTGGAAGATACAGGGTATCCACCAAGATTGATACCCACAATATAAGTTGCCGTCCCGGTTTTCTATAGTATAAGTTGGTGTTTAGCTTGAATAATTACTAGTAGACTTGACATGCCATGTCATGTAGTAGGTTGTAACTTTCATTTTATTTTATTTTTTTAATTTAAGTTCCCGGATGTGGTATGCCACTTCGAATGAGATTTGGATTTGACGCATGATACAGTAAATATAAGATCGATGACATATGATAAAGAGAAGAAATAGAGACTTGAAATTCGAAAAATGCAATTGAGACCCAACCCTAATAACCCCTTCATTTCTCCTCCTTACCTACATGTCATCAATCCTATGTTTACTACATTATGCAATAAAAATAACCAACTGCACCAAATCCAAATCCTTTCAAATGAGTACAACCCGATGGGTACTATGGAACTATTTTATTCTTTCTGTTCCTTGTCAATTGTCTTCCTTTCCAAATTTTTGTCTCCGTCAAAAAAACAATGACCCTACTTTAATTGAGTTCCTAAAATATATTCTTCATCGAGTAGAAGTTTTCATATTTTTTAAACATAGATAATTAATTAGGAGCAGAGAGTAAAATTTTTTTTTCATTTTTTAAAAGAGAGAATTATAGATTGGTTCGGCAACAAGCAAATAAAATCACATATTATGCTATGTATAGATTGAGAGAGATGGAGAGAAGAGAAGAGAAGAGAAAAAAAAAATAACTTTTTCTTTATCTTGTTTGGTTAGTTAGATCCCATTAAATAAGAGAAAAAGAGAAAAAATAGTCACAATTACATTATTGCTTTTTTTTATATATTAAACAAAAGTTACATAGGGATATATTTGTTATGTCATCATTTACTTATTCATTTTCTCTTAATTTCTCTCTAAATCTCTCCAATTTTGAGAGAAAGGTAAACGGTTTCATTTTCTCTCCATTTCTCTCTATTTTCTTTCTCTTCCTTTCCAACTTAACAATATGAATGATGAAAATAGGGAGAAAATCGTTTTTTTCTTTTCTTTTCTTCTCTCTATTTCTCTTAATCCATACATAGCCTTAACTTCATAGTAGATGACCATTAACTTGTATTGGTATGTATTATAATTATTTGCCCAAAGCCGGACCAACCTGTAACTCCCCGAGTCCGTCTTAGGTATGAGTTCAATCATAGATGCATTTTGTCTCCAAGCGAGTGTAGGACAGGCTTAGAAAGATGAGAGGAGAGTAGGGACGACTGGACAGGCTTAGAAAAATGACTACTGACTGTAAACTTTGTATTGTTATGTACTTATTCTTATTATTTCCCGAGTCCGTCTCTGGGATGAGTTCAATCATAGGTGCATTTTATCTACAAACGAAAGTGATGGTAGGGCAGGTTTGGAAAGGTCACCTGATAGGAGAGTTGGGACGACTGAAATAAGGGAGAAATTATTTTCGGTTTTTCCAATTACGCATAATAAAAATATCTCATTTGTAAATGGGATAAACTATTGCTGTCACAATGAATGCTTTAAGTCTCACACTTAGTTAATATTTTTTAAAGTTTTTTATAAAATATAAAAGATTTCTATGAAAACTAATTGCGTTGTCCATAAAAAAAATCATTCTGAATAATTTTGTAGAAAAAATTTTTTCTAAAATAGATTATTTTAAGTAAAATTTTTACCCATTTTTTATGAAACATTTTGTAAGAATGAAACAGAAATCGTAAACATTCAACCACCCATAATTCACATTTAGTGCCCTAAAAAACGTACAACTGGCTTTATATTTCACTCTATCCTCAGAGATTCTTTCTTGTCAGAAAAATGCAAGAGCTTTGAACCATTTGGATCTATGACAAATTTTGAGTCTTCTGCTAAGTTGGCTCTTTTCAATATGTATATCTCATGTGTAGAATAACAAAATTCTTGTTTACTTGCGTGTATCATGCCATTAATTATTCTTTCAAATATTTGTGAAGGAGGGTGGGATAAAATGTAGGAGTAAGATAAGCTTGGGATTCAAACCCTTCTATTAATTCTACTAAAAAAAAAACAAAAAAAAAAAAAAAAAAAATTCTCAACAAAATGTTACAATACTAAGAAAATCACAACATAACATCTACGCATTGCATGAGATGAATAATAATAATAATAATAATAATAATAATAAAGAAAGATTAAAAAATTCTCACACGATAGCCCGTGCGAAGCACGGGTACTCTCCCCTAGTTATGACTCTACAAAGGAAAGCGATGGTAGAGCCGACAGGCTTGACCTGAGAGGAGCCTAGGGACGACTGAAATAATAGAGAAATTATCTCCCTTTCAAATTAGTGGTCCAGAATTGCTGATTTTGTTTCTTTTATAAGCATAGAAGAAGGCTGAGAACATAGCTATCCTTTAATTTTTTTGAAATTCTGAGCATTCCTCTAATCCTCTCCCTTGTTAGCACTGCGGTAGGAAAGATGGCAGAATTTCTTGTCTTTGCCGTGGGGGAAACATTGAAGAAGGGGCTTTCACTTGCTGCTGAAGAAGTCAGCCTTACACGGGGATTTAGGAAAGATTTGACAAGGCTTAGTGATTCATGGAGAGTTATTGAATCACTGTTGCGTGCCGCCGAGCGACAACCAGCAAGGGACCAGGTGGTGTGGTGGCTGAACAAGCTTAAAAACATAGCCTTTGATGCAGAGGAGGTGTTGGATGAAATCGGATATGAAGGTCTACGACGCAAGGTAGAGTTACAAAATCGAATGGGGAAAAAGGTACGCGATTTCCTTTCACGCTCCAATCCAATTGCATTCCGAAACAAAATGGCACACAAAGTTGAGAAAATTAACTTGCTGCTGGATCAAATTAAGGAAGAAGCATCTCTCGTGGGACTGGTGGGAATTGTAGATCCAGCTCCTCAACCCAGCCGGGCCCGAGAAACCACCTCCTTCGTTGATGATTCAGAAGTCGTTGTAGGAAGGCAAAATGAGGTATCGGAGATAGTGAAAATGTTGATTGACTCAGACAATCAAGGCGTTCTTTCCGTTGTTCCCATCGTGGGGATGGCAGGCCTTGGAAAGACAACTATTGCTCAGTTAGTCTACAATAATGATGAAGTAAACAGCCACTTCGATGCCAGAATGTGGGTATGTGTGTCTGAAAATTTTGAGTTTAAGAGGATTTTATGGGAGTGCCTCGAATCTCTTGACTGCGCAAGTGGCAGGGGGGATAATTTGAATACCATACTCAATAAACTACGTGAAAAGTTGGGGGGAAAAAGATACCTTCTTGTGCTTGATGATGTTTGGAACACAGAATCTGCTAAATGGAATGACTTAAAGACTAATTTGTTACTCATTAATAATACAACTATGGGGAGCAAAATCATTGTCACTGCTCGTGATGACGGAGTTGCATCAATCATGGGGGCGCTTCCTAGGCATCGTTTGGGAGAAATTTCAGAAGAGGATTGTTGGTCTATATTCAAGGATAAAGCGTTTGCAAATGACGGCGTTGAAATGACTACAGATTTGGTGGAAATTGGAAGGGAGATTGTAAAGAAGTGTGCAGGTGTACCATTAGCGGCAAAGGTGACGGTGTATATTTTATTTACGGAGTATTTATCACTTTGTCATTTTGTCATTAACTCATTACTCATTAGTAATTTAGTACGAGTATGTGTTATTGGTTCATCTTCCTCTTTTACTTTTCATAACTGTTGGTGAGAAAGTAGAGGAGGTGTTGGAACCTTATCAAAATACCTTCACAGTGGTGAATATATAGGTAACTCCGCCCCCGCACCCCCCCCCCCCCCCCACCCTCCCCCAAAAAAAATAAAAAAGAAAAAAAAAAGGTGGAGAGGTGTTGGAAGCTAATTCTCTCCCACTATCTACTTTCTCATGATCCCATTATTAACTATATGGGATTGGTTACCTATTTATAATTATATATTCTTATATATATTAGTTTTGATTATGTGTGAGATATCTTGTACGATCATGACCGTCTAATGAAAATACGCGTGTGCCAAGAAATTGTTTATGTAGGAACTAGTGGAAAGAAAGGAATTTGGAACAAAATAAGGCAGCATTGATAGACTGTTGAATAAGAATGCTTGAATGGGAATCACGCGCGTGTCGCCCATGGATGGTCATAATTATATGAGATGGTCCGGGATATATATAATGAGTCATCTTCTTATAAGGTTAACTTAATCTAATTTTAGGTTACGTCACCTTTCAAAACTCTATGTGTGACCCGTATTTTGCAAAGACAATCGTTAGATAGATAGCCTTATCATGTAAGTGATGCATGCCAAAAATCAAGTTGATCTGAAACTAATTGTTATTTGATCTAAAACTTACATTTTTTTAATTAATGTTAATCACTCATTTTGGACATTTATGAATGAAGCAACTCTTAATCTCAGATCAACTTGATTTTTAGCATGCGTGACCTTCATATGAAGCAGATCTAATCCAACAATTAGCTTTGTAAAATTCAAGTCAAATGTAGAGTTTTGGAGGGTGACCAATACAAAGTTAGGTTAGGTTAACCTCATAAAAAAAGGGATTCTATATATATATATATAATAGAGAGAGAGAGAGAGAGAGGATAACAATAGCACGTGCTGATATAAGTTATATTAGTCGTGCATTGAGGGTTGTATTTTGTGCATTAATGGGTTATTAGTATATTAGGCCAATGCATAGAGTCCAACCCCTAATGCACGGTGTTAGGATAAGTTAGGTGACCACATGTTTATGTGATCGGGACTCTATATATATATATATATATACAGTTATGTTTTCATCAGCATGTGTTGATATAAGTTATATCAGCACCATGCATTAAGGATTGTATCTCTTGCATTGATCCAATGTACCTCATATCCCACTAATGCACAAGGTACAACTCCTAATGCGGGTGTTGATATAACACGTGCTTACCTAATCATCATCCTATATATATATATATATATATATTATACATATTATACATATGAGGAAGTTAAAGAGAAGCATAAGAAAAATTCAACTCTCTCGTTCAATTTCCTTGCTTTCTTTTCCATATTTTTATCTCCTGTGTTATTTGGATTTTGGAGAATTGGAGTCCTATTGTATTTGTTATTATTATTATTATTATTGTTATCATGTGAACTAAATTTAAGAAAAGTTGCATCTCATACTCCCAACAATCTAGAGAAGAGACATTAGAATTTCTATTAATATAGTTTTATTGTTCTCTTAAAAAAAATAAAATAAAATAAAAAAGAAAAGAAAAAAAAGACATCTATCAAGACTAGTTCATGCAACCCGAAGGATTTCAAATGTAACTTATAAATAGTATCACATGCATTGGCTCTACGTATCCGTAACCCACCACCGACGGGGCATAATCCCAATGCTGGTGCTTATCAGCATGTACCCCGCTGACAACCATCCTATTATTAGATTGGTTACTTTAATTAAATATGCAAATATTTAAACTTGTTTTTTTATGGAAGAAAAATGCAGAAGGCGAATGATAAGAGGGAAAAGGGAGAGGAAAATATGATACTGCTGTCCTATTTTGTTTGAGCCACTTTGACCAAAGACACATTGACAAAAAAAAAAAAAAAAATTTAATATATTGCCATGTCACTCATTTAATTTTAATTTTCCATTTTCACCCTCCTATAATGGAATGTTACTTATGTCATAGTTAGTATAACAACTGTTACTTTAATATAATAGAAGGTATTTTAGGAACGTAAAATAATTATATACTTTTCACTTTCAAGTTTTGACAATGACCAAACATTTTGGGACATCTTAAAAAGGAAAATGTTATGAAACAAAGTGGGATGAAGGGAGTAAGTTCTTGAATTCCCTATTTTCTTTCACATTTTCCTATATTTTACTCTCCTTCTATTTTGTGGAAAGAATTATTTAGATGATTATGAGTGTATGGGAAATTTGAGGTTCATGGAAATGTCTTAATTGCTCACAATGCTCACTAAAGTATCGTTGTATCTTGGGAAAATGTCAAGCAACGTAATATAGAAGAAAGAGCGCACTTACATGTATCTCATTGTACTAGTCATTCATAGTTAAGTTAGTAGTCATTTACTAAGAAGTTAGTAGCAATTTGTATTTAACTGTAATTGTTTGATTGTTGTCGGAGCTATTTGTAATTCGCCCTTTTATTGAACTCTTAACTCCTCTTATTTAATTATATAGGAAAAATCTAAGATAACATACTGCCAAATGTTGACCACTTAAACCATAAAAGTGTATTTTTTAAAAAACCTTTTAACATCTTTTTTGTGGCCATGATTTGACTGTTATTGCTTAAAGAAATGACAGTCTATCATGCTAGCATGGTTCAATTATCTATATTTGATTATTATTATTATTATTATTTATATTTTATTGTTATTGTTATTACTATCATGTGAATTATATTTAACTAAAATTTCATCTCATACTCCCAACAGGTACTAGGAAGCATGATGCGCTCTAAAAGGGAAAAATATGAATGGGAGTTGATTAACAAAAATGAAATTTGGAATATACAAGAAGCTGAGGATCAAATTATGCAAGTGTTGAAGTTGAGTTTTGATAATCTACAATCTCCTTCTTTGAAACAATGTTTTGCATACAGTTCAATACTTCAGAAGGACTCCAATATTAAAAAGGATACCTTAATCCAACTGTGGATGGCTCAGGGATTCCTTCAGCCTTCTCCAAAAAGTGATCTTGAGATGGAGGATTTGGGTAATGAATATTTCAATACCCTGTTGGGGAACTCCTTATTTCAAGAAGCTACGAAGGATGAGTACGACAACTATTTAAATTGCAAGATGCACGATCTTGTGCACGACCTTGCAGAATCTATTTTGAGATTTGGGAATTGGGCTTCAAAACTTAATAAGGAGGATGATGAATTTGAGATTCAACACTTACCATTGGGTCTAACAAGTGAAATTTTGGAGAATTATGATACTACAAAGGTTCGCTCATTATTTTTAATGAATAATATCGTCCTTGTTGATATGCTAAACTTCAAAGGTTTACGTGTCTTAATTTTAAATCAGGGGGGTATTGATTATCAGGAGGGTATTGATCATCAGTGGGGTATTAATGAGTTGCCAATTTCAATAGGCAAGTTGAAACGATTGAGGTATCTGGACGTTTCTCAAACAAGAATCAAAGAGTTACCCAAATCTATTGGCAAACTCTATCATTTGCAGACATTAAGACTTGAGAATTGTATCCATCTTCGCAAATTTCCGAATGAATTGAAGAATTTGATCAACTTGAGATATATTTGTACTAACTATTTCAAGTACCAGAAGATGCCAGTTGGGATGGGGCAATTGACTTGTCTTCGAACATTACCATACTTTTGTGTGAGTCAGGAGGAGGGTCCTCAAATTGGAGAGCTAGGATCCTTAAACAAACTCAGAGGAAAATTAACGATTGACAATCTCGGGCACATGGAGGATGGAGAAGAGGCCAAGAAAGCAAATTTATCGGACAAGGAAAACATATACGAGTTGGAATTGAAATGGGATTTGCGGAGAGAAAGCAACAATAATGATGAACATGTGCTAGAAGGCCTCCAACCGCACCCTAACTTGAAAAGCTTATCAATTAGTGGCTTCAGTGGTGATAAATTCCCGTCGTGGATTATGAGAATGGCTACTAATGGAAGTACGAGTTTGTCGCCACTCAACAATTTAGTGGAGATTAGATTTCAAAAATGCTACAAATGTGAACTCCCAGCGCTTGGGCAACTACCCTTTCTGAGGGAACTTTGGATAGAAGAAATGTCGAGCGTGGAATGCATTGGTAGGGAATTCTATGGTACCAGAAATGATGGAGCAAGTGGTAGTAGCAGTACTGAGACGACAATGGTTTTGTTTCCAGCGCTGATTAAATTTACCTTGCAGAACATGGGGAACCTAAGGGAATGGGAGGAAGCAGAGGTGACGCCAGCAACTGGAGGAGGAGTAGCGGTGTTCCCTCGCCTTGAGGAGCTGTCCATATCGGGCGTGTCAGAGCTTAATTTTCTGCCGGAAGGGCTATTGCAACACAACAAAAATCTTGTTGAGTTAACAATAAACGGATGCCGTAGTCTGGAGTCAATTGCAAGCATACATGGCCTCACATTCCTTCACAAATTGGAGATTACAAGATGCGATAGATTACTGAGTCTACCGAGTGGGCTAGAATCCTGCAAAAATCTTTCTATTTTAACAATAGACGAATGCCCTAGTTTGGAGTCAATTGCAAGCCTACATGGCCTCACATCCCTTCACCAATTGGAGATTACAAGTTGCCGTAGATTACTGAGTCTACAGAGTGGACTAGAATCTTGCAAAAGTCTTTTTATTTTAAAAATAGACCAATGCCATGTTCTGGAGTCAATTGCAAGCGTACATGGCCTCACATCCCTTCACCGATTGGAGATTACAAGATGCGATAGTTTATTGAGTCTACTGAGTGGGCTAGAATCCTGCAAAAATCTTTCTATTTTAACAATAGACGAATGCCCTAGTCTGGAGTCAATTGCAAGCGTACATGGCCTCACATCCCTTCACCAATTGCAGATTACAAGATGCGATAGATTATCGAGTCTATTGAGCGGGCTACAATCCTGCACGTCTCTTGGGACATTGCATGTGGTCGGGTGCCCTAGTCTGGAATCTGTCCCAGAGGAGTTACGAGAATTGTGTTATCTTCGCTCTCTAACGATAAGGGATTGTGGAAAATTGAAATGTTTGCCATGGGAAGAGGGGCTACGCTGCTTCACCCAACTGAAGCGTTTGTCCATTGGTGGGTTCTGTGAGGAGCTTGATTCTTTCCCCGTTAACTTTGGGGATGTCCCTGAACAACTCGAAGTTCTAAGGTTGTGGGGGTGGCCTAAGCTCAAGTCTCTGCCAGACCAACTTCAACACCTCACTGCTCTAACTGATTTGTCCATAATTGGATTTGATGGGATGGGGGATCTGCCGGAGTGGTTGGGGAAGTTTTCCTCTCTTGAAAAGCTGCATATTTTCAAATGCAAGAACCTGGTGGGTCTGCCTCCACCCGTAGCTATGCGACGCCTCAGCAAATTACGAAATCTGTACATTCATGACTGTCCGCACTTGGAGAAAAAATGCGCCAACAAAAGCAGACCAGAGTGCTCCGAGAATTTCGGTGTTCCAATCCAGACAATGAACGGCGGTTCTTATTCGTCGTGGCGGATGCGAGAGGTGCGCTAAAATCAATAGGTTTTCTCAAATCAATCATCCCTGATTTATTTATTTGATTGCAAAATAGATCAAATTAGTGCAAAGTGGCCTACAGCTTTGATTATAGGGTTGAACGAATCAGGTCTATATGGGTGAATGGGGACACGATTTTTGCAAAGTAGTTTAAATTAGTGCGGAATTTTGGTTGGGTTGAGAGAGTCAAACACTAAAATTGATTACACCAAGTTAACTCAAGTTTAATTTTTCGGTCATTCTTCTAAAGCTACCATTTTTATTTCATATTTTGAACATTTCTTTTTTAGCCTTTGACTTCTATTTTTCTGCATTAATTAGCTTCTTTCTTTTTTTGTTTTACCCTTTTTGTTTTCCGTTATTCATCGTATGAGAGAGGTGTTCAGTAATCTATTTCTATTCAAGAAGATTTATGACAATTCTCCTTCTTCCTTAAGCAGGAGTACGAGTACAAATCAGGAGGAGTACGAGTACAATTCATCGTATGAGAGAGGTGAAAATGGACTTGTTTTGTTGATAAAAATTCAGCTTTGATTAAGGCTACGTGAAAACTTTGGACATTGGTGGGTTTTCGAAGGAGCTTGATTCTTTCCCCAATTTTGAGGATATCATTGTAAAGAAGATCTACGATTGTGGGGCTGGCCTAAGCTCAAGTTTCTGCCTGACCAACTTCAACACCTCACTGCCCTAACTGATTTGTCTATATGTGGATTTGATGGGATGGACGGAGGCTTTGCCGGAGTGCTTGGGGAACCTTTCTTCGATCTCCTGAAGACTTGTATATTTGCAAATGCAAGAACCTGGTGGATCTGCCTCCACCCATAGCTATGTGACGCCTCACCAAATTACAAAATCTGACAATTCATGGATGTCCCCACTTAGAGGAAATATGTGCCAACGAAAGCGGCCCAGAGTGCTCCAAGATTTTCGGTCTTCCATCCTATGAAGACCCAATTCGTGATTCAGAACATGGTACGCTAAAATCAGAAAGTTTTCTCAAATCAATCATTCCTGATTTGTTCTCTGATTTTGAAGTTGTTCTAAAACTACCTTTTTCTTTTCTTCTCTGTTTTCTGAAATATATTTTAGAAGGATTAAACTTGTTTAGCCTTTGCCCTTCTTTGTTCCCTGCATTAACTTTATTTTTATATTTTTCAAACCCGTCTCGAGACAGGTGTTCTGCAATCTGTTTGTGATCCAGAAGGTTTATAAAGATTCTCTATCTTCTCCGTCAATGAGGTGTTGTGAAAAATGGACTTCTTTGCTGGAGGGTCTGCACTGCCTCACCTGCTTGAATACGTTGGAGATTGCTGGGTTCTCAATGGATCTCAATTATTTCCCAGGTTTGAAGGATATCTAGCACATGTGCCCCTTCTATGGCTATAGTTATATCCCTGGAGAGCCTCAACACTTGACTGAAACTTTGTATATATGGGTATCTGAAGTACTGGAAGCTTTGCCATATGGTTGGGGAACTTGAACCTTGTGGGCTCTTCTGATTAGTTCATTGATGGCTGCTCATGCTGCAGACACAGCATGATTGCAAGAAATCAGGTAAAAGAATTTTCAGTGGAGTTTCTAGATAAAAGTTTCAAGCTTTTTATCATTATTTGAACTTTTTTGAGTTGCTTTATCTTTTTTTATTTTTACTTTTAAGAAGTCTTGGTTGTGAAATTAGTTTTTGCATTTGAAGTAACACAGTCTGTTTTGAATCTACTTTTCAAGTAAGCAAAATATTCTGGTGTTCATTTTTTTTTTTTTTTGGTCAAGACCCAGTATTTCTCCAAAGCTTTCAACCAGGGACTAATCACTGACTATGCAGGGTTAGCAACTCATGGTCCGAGTTTTGAGCACATGTGCTACCATGATGGCTTCTCGATCGTAATCTTTGATTGTGGACAAATCAGTAAGTTATGATTCTTTCGATTACACAGACCATTTTATTAGCATTGATCAATAAATCTAGTCGCATACTTATGAGTTCATGTCACAGGGTCAACTTCTTATTCCAACATCCTTTAGCAACAACCTCCCATGTTTCACATTTAGCGTCATCAAAAACAGCTGGCTGGCTCCTCAGAGATTTGTCCTTATTATAAAAAAAAATTGTAAGAGCTTGGAATCATTTGGATCTATGATGGACTTTCAGTATCTGCTGTGCTGGCTGTTTTTTTGTCTTCAATTTTTATAATTCATTTAATGATAGTCTGGGTTGTGTAGTATCTCACGTAGATTAGTGAAATTCCTGAACAAAGGGATTCATTGCCCCCATCCCTCACAACCCCCCCCCCCCCCCCCCCCCCCCACCCTCCTTTTTTTCTTTAACCAAAAAATCAATTGCTCCTCCTTTTTTCTTTTTTCCTTTTTGGCTGAGAGAACAAATGGATTCCTCTTTTTCTGTGCTTTTACTAACGAGGAATGACAGCATATAAGCTGAGGCAGATTGATGTGATTTCTCATTTCTTGATTGTGTGCTCTCTATCTTAACCTCTTAATTTGGTTCACGAATTAACACAGCTGGAGAGGTTCCAACTTGGGGGCATGTTCAATCAATCCGAAGTTAATGAGGAAATTTATTTGAGCTTTTGAGGAAAGTCGTATCCAAAACTAAGATTCTCATTTAAAAGATGTGGGGAGATGATCTGTTGGGACTAATAGCAAACTAGGACACAAATAGCAAAGAGATAATAGATGAGAAAAATAATAAATGGCAGTACATTCACATAATGCATACACAAATATATGTGGTTAGTCTTAAATGACTATTGATTAGAGCTTTACTAATGAAGGAATTACTGCCGAATATGGAAGTTAGCACCCACGGGTCTAAAATCCTTATCACAGGACTTTGAATTCTTACGTTAGATGCAAAGTAGACTTCTTTTTTTTTCTGGATAATTGATGCAAAGCAGACATGTTAAGGATTAAAATTGTCTTTGAACTCGATAAATTGACAAGGACAATTTTTTATTGAGAAATTGTTATTAGATGAAACTTCTCATCTGAAGTTTTAAGATGATTGACAGCTTTTAAGATGATTGACAATTTACTCGATAAATTGTGTTAGTTGGAAGATCATTAGAGACATTATCATGCAGGTTCACACATTTTGTCCATGAGTCATTGTTTTTATGCCGATTTGATGAGCTGGAAGCTTTGCCAAAGTGGTTGGGAGACCTTTCATCTCTTCAACAACTGGGTCTCTCCTGTTCCGGGAAAATGCGTGAGCCTAAGATTGAAGCTGCGTGAAGCTTAACCAAATTATCAGTGATGGATTTTGCAATTGTCCTCTTTTAAGAGAAAGATGTCCCAGGGGAATTGGTGCAGAGGTGTACAAGATTGCTTATTTTTCAATAATCACGATATACATTGAGGAGTACATTCAAGTCCGAATTGCTTGAAGTTTCCCATTAAAAGCAGGGGTAAATTCTTCCCAAACCATACCACTTCCTCCTCTCTACTCTGATTTTTATTTCTTTATTTACTTCTTGTGTTGCTAGCCCAATCCTTATTTTTATTTTGGCATGATCTTTATGGTTTTCAGAAGGCCATAATTCAACTGGAGGAGCAACTGATATGCAATATGGCAAAACTGAGTCCAGGTACTTAAGCTTTCTCTTCCCTGCATGGTTATTTTTTTATTTTTTTATTTGGAAGAAAATGCATGAGATATTCAGTTACATTAATGCATGAGAAATACCCTACTGAATACTGATGATCCTGTGTATCTCTCTCTTACCATAACAGTTGACTCACATTCACTCACATTCTGGCATGGAGTATTTTAATTAAATTAATAACTGGAGCTATTTGGATATTTATATCTATATTCATGAAATCTTGATTTTTATGGTACTATTTCTTCTGTCTTTAGCATATGTTTATAATGCTCTGTTTATGTGTTTATACTGTTGTGACTCCATAGAAGAAGTTCGATGCAGTGGGTAGCAATAGTTCTGGCCATTAAAAAATTTGAAGAAGGTTTAGGGCTACTTTGGACACCATTCCCGAAGATTTAGACACATCAAGTATCACAATTCAAGATCATTGCTTCACTTCTTTGGTCATAGAGTGGGCTCATCAGAGACTGCATGCCACTTCCCACACATTGGTTTCTCAGTCCATCTCAACCATCCATGACAGCAAACATACTGATCGTTCAAGTGCTTCTAATACACCAAATCTTGTCAAGGAGCCTGCTGAGTTTATTTAAATATTAGAGGGTGGGATGATGCATTTCTCTATTGGGTAGCAAAAGGACAACTACTTTTGTTTAGTTGTGATAAACATGATTAAATATTAGAGGGTGGATGATGCATTTCTCAATTGGGTAGCCAAAGGACAACAATTTTGGTTTAGTGTTGAATAAATAATTGATTAGTGTTGAATAAATAATTGATAAAGTTAAATATATTCATACTAAACAAAAGAAAGTTTTCTTGTTGGAGATTCGATTCTTTTGATCACAGAATCTTATGATGATTAATGAGCTTGACCGTGCTGCCATTAATGGGCAGAGTTTGACTTCTTGGTCCTACCGTTGGCTGTGTCATGTTATCTTGTTATCTTTAGAAGAAATTCTTTGTCTGCCAATGTTTAAATCCAATTATTTAATGTTTAAATCCATATATTTAATCGAATCACATGGGAATTATAATTTTTAATTGGGACCCAAAGCAGATCTCCATAGATCTGCTAGGCGTTTGTCCCGCGCCAAACAATTACGAAATGGAGAGTGAGATCATCACGAGCTATGCTTTCCTCACAAGAACTGTGATTGTCTCCCTATATATTGAAGCTTCAACCTGTATTGTTTTCACGGATTATAGATCAATAAGTTTCAATTTGTGAGTGAGAAAGAGAGAAGGAAGGAGATGGGAGACATAAGAATAGAGGCAAAAAGTGAAGAGCAAGAAGAAGCACAAGCCGAAGCTGATATATGGAAGTACGTATTCGGGTTTGTGGAAATGGCAGTGGTGAAGTGTGCCATTGAGCTTGGGATAGCTGATGCCATCGAAAGCCATGGAAACCCCATGATGCTCTCTGAGCTATCATCTGCCCTAGGGTGCGCATCGTCTCCCCTCTACCGCATCATGAGGTTCCTGGTGCACCGCAAAATATTCAAGGAGGAATCCACAACCCAAGGTTCCGTTGGTTATGTCCAAACACCCCTATCCCATCGTTTGATGAGTCGTGGAGAAAAGAGCATGGCTGCTTTAGTGTTGTTCCTGAGCAGCCTAGTGATTACGGCACCGTTGCATCATCTAAGTACCCGTGTTCTGGCCCAAGGAACTCCAGCATTTGAGGCTGCTCACGGACAGGATATATGGAGCCATGCATTAGAAAATCCTTCTCAAAGTGAGCTCCTTAATGATGCAATGGCATGTGATGCTAGGGTGGCAGTGCCCGCAATAATTACTGGTTGTCCAGTGGTGTTCGAAGGGCTGGACTCTTTGGTGGATGTTGGTGGGGGTAATGGGACTTCTTTGCGCTTGTTGGTCAAGGCCTGTCCTTGGATTCGAGGCATCAATTTTGATCTTCCTCATGTTGTGTCTGTTGCACCGGAGTGTGATGGTGTTGAACACATCGGAGGGAACATGTTTGAGAATGTTCCAAAGGCTGATGCTGTTTTCCTCAAGGTTAGTATAGTTTGGCTTAAAAAACTTGCCTTGAGGGATACACAGTATTCTTTACTTGGAAATGTTTGGAAGACACCCAAGGGAATTTTTCAAGCTAAATTTTTTTTAAAAATACAATAAGAACAAGTTTTACTGAAAAATCTGTGGAAAGTCATTCCCTTAGTTCTTCGAGTACTTTCACCCTCGAAATAATTCCTAAAGGAAGTTACGATGGGTTGTGGGATTAAGAGGATGTGTTTATTTAAAGTTACACGGACTATTCACCTCTGCTCCTCAACTCTCTACTTGAAATAGGCAATCTGAAATAGGCCATTAATGGTAGTACCAGTTCCAATAGATGTCATTCTACCTCAAAGTTTTTTCTTTCCTTTTTCTTTTTTAGCCTCACTTCTAAATAAGCTAAATGATTGATAGCTACTTCCTTTGATTGATAGTTTTGGTATGGAAAATTGTAGTGGATTCTGCATGACTGGGGTGATGACGAGTGCATCCAAATCTTGAGAAACTGTAGAGAAGCTATTCCAAAGGACAAAGGGAAAGCGATCATTGTAGAAGCTGTGATTAAAGGAGAGGAAGAAGACAAGCTTGAGGATGCGAGGCTAAGGTCAGACATGGTGATGTTGGCTTGTACTAAGAAGGGCCAAGAGAGGACCTTGAAGGAATGGGCATTTGTTCTTGGGGAAGCGGGGTTTTATCGATACACTGTAAAACCAATTTGTACTGTGCAATCCGTTATCGAGGCTTATCCTTGATTGATGGGGCCTTTTAATATTTTACAAATAAAGATCTGTTTCTATTCCATTGTATGCCTCCAAATTTCTAATGTGGCCTAATTTCTGATGTTTTGTAGTGACAATGGATCATACAAGCAGTGGAACCATATGGGCCAAAGGTGCATAGGCATTTTATTATGTGTTCTATGTTTAATCTATGTATTTGATAGTCAAAACTAGTTTCAAGTTGGTATTCTCTCACTTATATTTTTGTATTATCTAGTGGTGTGTATTTGTAAGGATATGAATGGAAGTCTCCAAATTAGTTCAGTTTTGTCTAAACCAGTTGTACTCTCTCTCTATGTGTGTGTGTGTGTGTGTGTGTGTGTGTGTGTATTTATTTATTTATTTATATATTGTGTATTTGTGTGCGTGTATAACTTGTATTTGTTTATGAATGCAGGCCTATAAGATTAAGAGCATAGGTTGCTGAGGGCTTACTAATTTGGATGTCCTATAAGGATTGAGAGGCTCCATTCTCTTCACTGTTGCATCTGAACTAACAAATTTCTTTGTGAAAAAGGAAGCCATCAAAGAGAATTGTAGCCATCATCAGAATTCATGGCATAAGATCAGTTTTGGGATTTCATGAAATGTTGGTCTTTCAAATGTGTAGTTTTCACACTTCCATTAATGACTGAATTATATAGAAAACACAAATGACTACCATGGAGCAACTTACATGGGACATCCAAACACACCCTAACATGAGCCGGTTTAATTTGGGGCATTAATCAAACTTTGTGCTAGTAAAATCACAATTTTAAACTTTACCACAGCTATTCAACCTTGATATTAGGTACCTGCTAGTTGAGAGAGGGTCAAGATAATCATAGATAGATTAAGTGCACAAAATTAATACTTTATAAAGAATATAGATTCCTTACTAAAATTTTTAACTCCATCCCAGGTTGTAGTCTTTGTCTCTTTGATTAGGGTTGAGGTTTTATAACCATTCATTTTGGGCTAAAGGACTCAACTCCCAAGGAAGCAATGGGCCAGAGACTGAACTAATCAAAACATGCACAAACCCATACCATTTTAGAGTTGAATCCAGGATATCTTATTATTCTTTTTTCCCTTAATTCAAATGTAGCATATACTATACCACAATGCCATTTTAGAGTTGAATCAAGGACCTCTAAGTTTTCCCATTTTCCCTTAATCAAGAAATGGACCAGCTGATATAGGCTTCAATCTCTCCTCACTCAGTATTTAGAGGAAACAATGCTAACAAGTTACACCTTTTTTGTAGAAATAGGCGGCCTTGTAAGCAGACCTGGCTCAACCTCTGTACTGTAACTTGGGCTTGGCACTCGATTGTTATAACTGTTTAAAACAGCCTTCAGCCCAAATCGAACACCTGTGAAGAAGAGAGCTAGCATTGAATATAGTCCCACATCTGCTGCACGAGAAAACCCACATGAATTGCCTCCATACATAAGATTTCGCAAGCTTCATTTTCAAAGCACGCAACCGCGCGGTGAGCACAGAGCGAACTATTCTTTCGCCTTTTACTAAAGAATACCGTGTGCTCGCCACAAATAGCGGCATACGCCACTTTTTGGAGGGACTTACCCTTAAATGGTGAAGTTCCTTACAAATCTAGTTGAAGTTTTTAGTGTCGATGGTGAATTTTTGCCATGATTTTGCTCTTAAGTAACTTGTTCTTAAAAACCATAGTGAAACTCATCTGTGTTGTACCTTACAACTGGGCAGAAAGCCAAACCCAGTCTTTGGGATGGCAAAAAAAAGGTATTTGCCCTTTAGTCTAATCAGGCTATGGTTTCTAATTCACATATGGATTCATAAATTTATTTTGGGAAAACGATTTGTGAATTTCCAAAACCTGGTCGTTTTCATCCTTAGGGAGGAGCCATGGATGCATTAACTTTTCAGATCAGCCCTTGTGTCCGTGTCTTCACATTGAGAGTTCTTTGCAGATGAAGAGATGGCAAGGGAGAGCTTCTTATTTCCCAAACAGTTCCTCCTACATTTGTACATAAGAAAATCACTTTGAATTGTTGATTCATCGCCGGAGATGGATTAAAACTAATGGTTCATTGTCTAACCCAACCCTCAGTCATCAATATTGCAAAGATGGGAAAATCGCATACTAATTTTTTATTCATCATCCTCCTCCACTTAGTCACTTTATATGAAAACATCATGAACCTAATATTTTTTGGGCGTTGTTCATGCCTCACAATCCATCCTTAGCATTTAAGACATAGGAATTAGGCTAGGGGTTTTTTTTGTTTGGCTCCTTGTTTGGGTTGCGGAGCCTTGGGCTTTCTTACTCTTGTATATGTCTTGTGTACGTGGGTTTTTTTTTTTTTTGTTCTTTCTTATTTCAATACATATCATTTTTTCGTAAGAAAAAGAAAATTAACACATAGGAATGGTTACCTAAAATCGGCACATGATTAAGTCAAGAGGCTTGTGTATTGTGCATCAATCAAAATATAATTTTCTAAAGCTACAACAGAAAACATTTGTTAAGCCCAACCCACCTATGATTTCTTTTATTTCTCGTATATTTGTATATGACGATTGAAATACAATCAGCTCCATTGATCAATAGTATAGATCAATTCGAATGAGTTAACTAATGAAAGCCAAATCAATATTGAGAAATTGAATGTATATATGTTGAGGAATGTTCGAGGTAGGAGTCGTAATCCCACATTGATTAGAGATGAGACATTAAGTGAATTGAGTTGATTATAAAGGAGAGCTAAACCATTATTTAGAATTGCCTTTGCGCTTGGGGCAATGACGCAGCTAGTGAGGTTCTAACCGAGGCATGTCAATTACTACTAACTTAACTAACAATGACTACAAACTTAAATTATTTTCTGGTAAGCCGACTATTCTAAAATTCCCCCAAAATAAAATTTCTTGAAGGGCACTATTCTCTTCGCCACTGCATATGAAGTAACAAATTCCTTTGTAACAAACGGAGCCATCAGATAGATTGGCAGCAATCACCATAACTCAACGAAAATCCCAATTTCAAACTTGGCCGCAGAAATTTAGCATTGATATCTGCAAGTAGAATCTCAAGATAGAGTGGGTGCAGCTGATAGTCTTCAATCACTACTCTCACTCTGTATAATGGAAGCAAAATCAACAAGTAATACCCTTTTTTGGGCTGAAATAGGTGGCCTTGTAAATGCAGACTTAGCCCGATTTCGGCCTCTCCAGGTTATGAACCTTTTTTAAATGCCCAAATTAGACTTAAAAGCCAGACATTGAAAGCCAGTTTTTTGAAAGTCAGTTTTACACTTTGTTTCAAGAGAAGGCCAAGGCCAGACCATTTACAATTTATCAACCTGGGTAATGTAGCTTGGGCTGGCTTGGCACTTGATTGTTGCTACTGTTTAATATAGCCATCAGCCCAAACAGAACACACTGAGAAGAAGAGAGTCTTGTATATAGTGCCTGTTTGGATTCACTTCTGGGCAGCCCAAATGCGCTTCTGGGTTGTCAAACGGGCTTTTGGATGTGTTTGGGTAAAATAAGGAGAAGAGTTTATTGGGTTAGAAGCACGTTTGGGCCAAAGTGGGGGACCCCAGCTTCTCCATAAACATGACCGGGAAGCCCAATTGCTGGTTTAATGAACATTTGGAAATACCTCAAACGCCCTTACCTTTTTAACATGATGAAAATTAAATGCCTAATATATCCTTATACTCATCTTTAACATTGATTTCTCTCCTGTGCTGAAACGAAGCTTTGAGGAAACCTTCTCTCTTCCACCTCTCCCATATCTCCGACGGCTTTGAAGGTTTCCACCTCTCCCATATCTCCGACGGCTTTGAAGGTTCGCCAGTCAGTGCTCCAGCGGCTTGTACCAGATAAAACTCTTCTCTTTCATTCTACGTTCTATAGGTTTTTCTTCTTCCTAATCTTCTAAGGTTTTTTTCTTTTTGATATTCTAGAGTTAAAAATTGGGCATATATTCAAATCGAAAGAAACTAATGAAAAAAGTATAAAATTTGGGGTTAAGCTTTGTCTATATTCAATTGATCAGGGTTAATATAATCTTATGGGTTTTTTTTTTTTTTTTTTTTTTTTTTGCTTTTGAGAAACAAAAAAATTGAAAAATTCAGCTCAAATTAGCTGAATAGTTGCACTGGGCTGAGTTGCGTGGAGGGTTTTTGATATCTAGGGTTTTAAATAATACTAGCAAAAATCTGAGGTTTAGATGTTAGCTTTCTTTGCATTGGACAACATCACTACAAATTTTGGTACTGGTGTTGGACAAAAAAGAATGCTCAAGCAAGGCATGCAAAAAAGGAAAAAGGCTAACTGTAGTTACAAAGTTGTTTAAACAACTTGATAGGATTTGTGATGCGGTTGAAAGTCGAACTTCAGTTAACTCAATGCAATTAAATATACTTGGGAGTAGCATTCAAGAGGTTCTCAATCACATGGCTACAATGCCTGAATGCCCAAGAAAGAGTGAACTTTTCATGTTGGGAACCAAATTATTCATAAAGAAAGAGAATAGGGAGATGTTTGTTGGCTTAATTGGGGGATGATGACACACGACTTGAGTGGTTGAAACAAGAGCAAAGGGATAGAAAAGCAACTTATACGAATTGTTGTGGAACTTAGGGAAGCCTCTTGGTTATTATATTTGAATTTATGGTTATGTATTGTCATTGCCACATGTTGGCTACACAGAACCAATGCTTTTTTGTTGCCGTCTAGGTAGAACTTATGTTTTGTGGGATTTATGAACTTATGCTTATTATGGATGCTAATCGTATGCTTATTTATTTTAGAAATGCTTAACGTATTGGAATTTATTTCTCATGGAATTGCTTAAGTGATATTTGATTTGATTAAATTACGAGTATCGATAACATGTATTAGAAATGCTTGCCATAAATTATATTTAAACATATTAAGAATATGGATGTTATTTATGGTATATGCATTTACTAAATTTTGTTCCTTTGGAAATTAGGAATATGGACATCAATGAAAAAATTGATGAAAACACTTTTTTTCACTTGTTCTTGGGGCTGTAAGTAAAGTAATATCTCATCATAACAATTTCCTAGTCAAGGAACCTTGTAGGGACTCTCCTCACACAGGAGTGAAATTTATGATGGAGATACTTCGTGGGAATGGCACACGTTGTCATGAAATGTTTTGTATGGAGAAACACGTATTTATTAAATTATGTGACAGGCTTAAAGGTTTAGGACTACGTGCAACTCGGGGGGTAATGTTGGAAGAGGCAGTTGGTATGTTCTTGATGACGTACGTGTTAGGGCATGGTATTGGAAATCGAATGATTCAAGAACGGTTTCAACATTCTGGTGAAACAGTTAGTAGGCAATTTGCTAATGTGTTGCATTATGTGTCATGTCTAAGCAATGAGGTGATAAAGCCAATTGACAATTATGATCAAGTCCCATCACATATTCGAAGGAATCCAAAGTATTGGCCATACTTTAGGGTAACTTTTGCATACATTCTTATTATGAACTTATGTTTTTATTTACCTATATATATAATATGTCCATTTTTGCTATTGGTAGGATTGCATTGGCGCAATAGATGGGACTCATGTTCGAGTAAAACTTCCAGTGGAGGAGCAAGCCTCCTACATTGGTAGGAAAGGCCACCCCACTATGAATATTATGGCTGCATGTGGGTTTGACATAAAATTCACATTTGTATGGCCGGGATGGGAGGGAAGTGCGCATGATACACACATATTCTTTGATGCATTACGGGATCCGAAATTAAAATTTTAAAAACCTCCTGGTGGTTTGTATTGGGTTTATATATATATATATATATTTTATATATATATGATGAATTGCAATGATTTATGGTTCCCAATTTAATTGCAGATAAATACTATTTAGTTGATGCTGGCTATCCTAATATGAAGGGTTTCTTAACCCCATATAAGGGAGAAAGATACCACCTTCCCGAATTTCGAGTTGGTAGTCAACCTCAAGGTCCTAAGGAAACATTTAACAAAGCTCATTCATCCTTACGAAGTGTGATAGAGCGCACATTTGGTGTATGGAAGGCACGATGGGCAATCTTGGATAGCATTCATAATTATAAGATTGGCACACAAACAGCCATAAATTATTGGTGCATCAATGGCGTTCCATAACTTCATAAAAAATGAGACCATTACTGATATGGCATTTTAAGCATTTGAGGATAATGAAGATTACTTGCCTGCTGAAGGTGGTGATGAGTCAAATTTTCGTGTAACAATGGATGATAGTGTGATGAGAGTTATTCATGATAATATTACTGGAGAGCTTATGGGTATGTAGATGCCAAATTATTGCATTAACCTTCTTTTTTCTTTTTGTTTTTTGGGTAGAAAGACAATTTCAGAGTATAGGCATTTTGAACAAAATAGTTGACTTCTAATTTTGGCATGATTGTCTTTTTAAGTTATAGAGAAATGTCATATTATTGTATTAGCATTTTATTATTAGTTTTATCATTTTATATATATATATATTTATTTATTGTGAAAAGACAACTCCAAACTATGGTAATTTTCAACAAAATATTTGACTTGTAGTTTTGGCATGATCCTCTTTTAAAGTTATGCACTTTAATAAAATTAGAGTAAAAGCATTTTTATTGCCAAACAGGCTAAATAAACATTTATGGTAAGGGTAATAGTGTTATTTCAGGACTATAAATCACTTCAGGACTTTACTTGCCAAACAGCTAGAAAAGTACTTTCAACATCTAACAGCACTTTTGAAATACAATTCCCAAACGCGAAATAGTAGTCAATTAGAAGCACTAGCTTCCACTTCTCTTCTTCTACAACAAAAGCTCTAAAAGCCATAGTGTTCCCAAACGAGCCCATAGTCTCACATCCGCCGCGAGAGAAAACCCACACAAATTGCCTTTGTATATAAGATTTCATAAGTCGTCTTTTACAAGCATGCAGTCGCGCAGTGAGCACACAACGAACTATTCTTTCGCCTTTTATTAAAGAATACCGTGTGCTCGCCGCAAATAGCGGCGTACGCCACTTTTTGGAGGGGCTTTCCCGAAAGGGTGAAGTTCCCTTACAAATCTAGTTCAAGTTTTAATTCACATGTTAGATTTCGTTATTCTATTTTGGGTACAATGATTAGTTGAATCAAACTTAATGAACAGTTGGAAAAGTCTCACATCAAATCTTATGTTTGAGTTCGGACCCCAAGAAATCCCTTCATAGATTAAAGCACCCCATTTGAGGGGCTTGATCCCCTAACAGGCCCCTCAAATGAATAACTAGTCTAGGTTCAAAGTGCCTAAGAAGTATGGACAGTTTTTTAGAAGTGCTATATCTCTATCGGACACGGACAGGACACACCTCTAACACGACATCTTTCTCTATTATTATCTTTCTTCTTCTTCTTCTATTTTTTTTTTTCTTTTTGTCCTATCCTATCAATGAATAACTGTAACGCCCCAAAATTTATAAACCTTAACACGTACAATTTTTTTTTTTTTTTTTTATGAGCTCCGTACAAATAAACCTTTTCAAAAATACATTCCTTTCAAAATACAGAGTATTGCGCAGTTGCGGGTAGCCATGGTTAACCCAAAACTCATCATCAATATACATTGGCCAACCAAACGAATAAAATTACATCAGCTTTAAATAAAAATAAATGTACGCGATAACTTCTCCAAATCTCGACCCCAATTCTACTACGTACCGCCAACAATTATCACCTGAAAATATATTGGGGTGAGCGAACAACTGCCCAGTAGGAAATCAAATTCCTATACAATAAATAATGTTTCAAAATCACATACAAGCATTTATATATTCAAAATAATATATAAATTAATCAAATAATACGAACTCCAAATCATAAACCTCAAATATAATCTCTATGAAATCAACCATCATAAACCTCAAATATATCACCATCAAGAATTATCACCTTACATAAATCAAATCTTAACATATGCTTCAAAATAATCATCATTTACCATACAAGAATTAAACCCCTACCTCAAAAATAAGTGAATAAAATAAGTCGGATTAAAACTTCCCATGCTCTGGCCGATGGACCGTCTGGCCACTGCCTCTCTCGGCTTCTCCCTTCCTCTTTCTCCCCTTCTTATTTCTTTCCTTTTCTTCTCTATTTATTTCTTCTCTTCCGTCCTTTCCTCCTTCTCTCTCTCTCTCTCTTCATTATTTCTTCTTTTCTTTCTTCTACACCTACTTCCCACCTTTTCTTCTTTTCTTCCTTCTTTTCCCATGTTCCCACGCCACTTTTCTTCTTTGTTTCCCATTGTCTCTTTTTCTATACCTACCCACCATTTTTTGTCTTCCTTCTTTGACTTTTCTTCTCTTCTTTTTCTTCTTTCTTCTTTCTTTCTCTCTTTTCACGTGCTTTCTCTCTTTTTTCCCAATTCTTTTCTTCTTTTATCTTTCCTTCCTTCACATCTATATATATATATATATATATATATATCTCACAAATTAATTATCTTTTTTCATCCAAAGCAATTTAATGCAATGTATCCCAACATTCAACTAACCTCAACAATATTTAAAATTATCCTCCTGTGTACAATTCCACTAAGTATACACGTAAAATAAATTAATAAATATTCAGGGTATTACAATAACTCTACTAGAGTTTCCAAAAATAATACAAAAGTTACATTTTAAATGATAAATGTGATGTTACACATGCAGTTATATATATATATAATATATATTTTTATTAATGACATGTCTTTGTCGTATCGTGTCCTAAATTTTGAAGATTTGTTATGTCTGTGTGTCTACATCGTATTGTAATCGTGTCATGTATCGGTGTTTGAGCTTCTTAGCGTCATATCTCATTGGGACTAGGCGTGACCGTGTGAGATACTCACGTTTGGTACTAAAATCCTCCTATCTTATATAAGTCTATACTATAAAAAAGTTAATGAAATGCTTATGTCTAATTTATATTTTCTCGTATATTTTTATATGTCAATTGAAATACAATCAACCCCTTAATCAACGATATAAGATCAATTTGAAGAAATTTACTAATGAAAGTCAAATCAGTTTTGAGAAACTGAGTGTAGATATGCTATAGACTAATGTTCAAGTTATGAGGAGTTGTAGTCTCACATCGATTAAGGATGAGATATTGAGCTGATCGAATTGATTATAAAAGGAGAGCCAAACCATTGTTTAGAATTGCCTTTGTGCTTGGGGCAATGACACAGCTAGTGAGGTTCTAACTAAGGCACGTCAATTGCTAGTTGAAAACTATTTCCAAACCCCATCTTTGGCTTAGGTCATTGAGAATTTTTGGAAGGGCTCCCTCTAACCAGGGTAATGCCCTACAATTCCAAGTTAAAATTTTTTTGCCACATGGAGCTAGTCTAGGCTCAAAGCTCATTGGGTGATCGAAAGGGGGGGCTTCGTTTCTCCCTTAACATTTATATTTTCTTTCTTGTTAAATCTCAAAATATCTCTATTATTAGTTTCAAAATTAAAAATAATAATATCATATTAATTTGAACTTAACTATATTTATTTAGTCTTTTTTTTTTTTACATTATAAAATAAATAAATAAGATTATTCTGTGCACACAATCTTTTATTATATATTATATGAAGTGCACAAAGGGATCAGAGTTTTGGTCCTATTACCTCCTATTTGGAATAGAAAACATCAAATTAAACTCTGTCGTAGGTGTCAAACCATATGGGAAGAAGTGCAAGGCAATGGGATATAAAACTGATGGAGATAATTAAGAGATTAATAGTGGATCCAGATTTCCATTCCTATGCTGGAGGATCTGCACTGCCTCAACCGCTTGAAGACGTTGGAGATTGCTGGGTTCTTAAAGGATCTCAATTATTTCCTAGGTTTGAAGGATATCTAGCACATCCATGTGCCCCCTTCTATGGCTATTAATGTTATATCCTTGGAAAGATGTGGGTATCTGAAAGTACTGGAAGCTTTGCCAGATGGTTGGGAACTTGAGCCGTGTGGGCTCTTCTTATATGTTCATTGATGGCTGTTCATGCTGCTGCCACAACATGATTGCAAGAAATCAGGTAAACGAATTTTCAATTGAGATTTTAGATAAAAGTTCTAAGCCTTTAATCATTATTTGAAAATTTTTGAGTTGCTTTATCATTTTTTTTTCCTTTCTTTTTAAGACTTAGTTGTGAAATTAGTTTTTGCATTGGAAGTAACACAGTTTGTTAAAGAATCTACTTTTCGAGTAAGCAAAATATTCTGGTGTGTATTTGACTATTCAGGGCTAGCAACTCATTGTTGGAGTTTTGAGCACATGTGCAACCATGATGGCTTCTTGATCGATCGGAATCATTTACGCTGACCATTTATGAGCATCGATCACTAAATCTAGTTGCATACTTATGAGTTCATGTCACAGGGTCAGCTTCATTCTTCTTCCAACATCCTCTAGCAACTACCTCCTATGGCTCACATTTAGCGCCATAAAAAACAGCTGGCTCTTTATATTACTCTCTATCCTTAGGGATTTGTCCTTATTAAAAAAAATTGTAAGAGCTTGGAAGCATTTGGATCTATGATAGATTTTCAGTAATCTGCTATGCTGGCTGTTTATTTGTCTTCAATTTGTATAATTTATTTCAAGATAGTCTGGGTTTTGTAGTATCTCATGTAGATTAGTGAAATTCCTGAACAAATGGAAGCATTGCCCCCATCCCTCACCCCTTTTTTTTCCTCTTTTTTATGCTTTTAGTAATGAGGAATGACAGCATATAAGCTGAGGGATGTGATTGCTCATTTCTCAATTATGTGCTCTCGATCTTAACCTCCTAATTTGGTTCATGAATTAACACAGCTGGAGAGGTTCAAACTTGAGGGCATGTTCAATCGATCCAAAACTAAGATTCTCATTTAAAAGAGGCGGAGAGATTCTGTTGTGACTAATAGCGAACTAGGACGCAAAGAGATAATAGATGAGAAAAAAAAAATGGCAATACATTCACAAAATGCATACACCAATATTAGGTATCTAAGCAATGTCCTCTTTCCTTCCTACTGGTGTCCATTCCTCTGTTCAAAGTGTACCATTAATTTGTAAATTGCTTCTTGGCCGATTATCTTACTCGTTGAAATGGGTGTGGTGTGCTTGAAGAGGAGAAGAGTAGCCTGAACATAACCCCTAAAACTAAAATTGAAATTAATAGATACTTCATTAACAATAAAACTATCATCCTCCCTGATTGTCAGAAAAATAAGAAAATAAAAAGGTCCTTTTGCTCTGCATTGGCAAACCATGGACAAACCAAGCGCAATCCATTAAATAAAAAAATAAAAAAAAACAAAAAAAAAAACAAAGGGGTAATTTGTATTTAAGGGTTCAGAGTTTGGGGTAGATTTCACTTAAGGGTCCCAAATTTTAATTACATCAATTTGATACCCAAATTATTAGTTGGATTTCAATTTGGGGTCCACCGTCATAAACCGTTTGTTGACCAAACGGTTCAGCCTCTAATTTTGCACATGCCGTGCATGTGACCTATATTATTCCTATTTTACCCTTTTGATTGGTATGAAAACCTATTTTACCCCAACATGGCTCAAATCTGAAAATCAAAGTTGATCAATCTATAATCAAAATGGTTAACCAAGGGTCCCACATGGTAGGTCTCATCAAGACGAATCTACCCATCAAATTTAAAGTCAATCGGGTCAACCTAAGGTTTTCAAATACTGGGGAACACGGTATGTGTGGGTGATGCACCCACACTGGATCACAATCCACTTCACCTTTAACCTTGAATGTTAGTGCCCACAATAATTACTGGTTGTCCAGATGTTCGAAGGACTGGACTCTTTGGTGGATGTTGGTGGGGGTAATGGGACTTATCTGCGCTTGTTGGTCAAGGCCTGTCCTTGGATTCAAGGCAGCAATTTTGATCTTCCTCGTGTTGTGCCTGTTGCGTCGGAGTGTAATGGTGTTGAGCACATCAGAGGGAACATGTTTGAGAGTGTTCCAAAGGCTGATGCTGTTTTCCTCAAGGTTAGTATAGTTTGGCTTTAAAAAATTTGCCTTGAGGGATACCCAGCATTCTTTACTTTGGAAATGTTTGGAAGACACCTGAGGGAATTTTTCAAGCTAAAATTTTAAATGAGTACAATAGGAACAAATTTTACTTAAAATTCTCTGGAAAGTCATACCTTTAGGCCATGTTTGTTTCGTTGGAATGGAATGGCGGGAATAAAATCTGATTTCATGCTCAAAATAGTTAGAAATAGAATAAGATTGAAATAAACAATACGAAATGAATATCATTATAATTCACTGCTACTCTTTGATTCCATTCCCATTTAACTACCTCATTCAAACATGTTGTTTGGAATAAATTGGAATAAAATTTCATTCCATCCATTCTATTCCCACCAAACAAACATGGCCTTAGTTCTTCGAGTACTTTAACCCTTGAAATAATTCCTAAAAGAAGTAGATACCTTTTCCATTTACATACTGGGACAAGTTAGGATGGGTTGTGGGATTAAGAAGATGTGTTTATTTGAAGTTACATTGAATATTCATCTTTACTCCTAAACTCTCTAATTGAAATAGGTAAATCTGAAATAGGCCACTAATGGTAGTACTGGTTCCAATAGATGTCATTCTACGTTGAACTTTTTTCTTTCCTTTTTTTTTTTTTTTTTTGGCCTCATTTCTAAACAAGCTAAATGATTGATAGCTACCTCCTTTGATTGATGGTTTTGGTATGGCAAATTGTAGTCGATTCTGCATGACAGGGTTGATGACGAGTGCATCCAAATCTTGAGAAAATGTAGAGAAGCTATTCCAAAGGACAAAGGGAGAGTGATCATCGTAGAAGCTGTGATTAAAGGAGAGGAAGAAGACAAGCTTGAGGATGTGAGGCTAAGGTCAGACATGGTGATGTTGGCTTGTACTAACGAGGGTGAAGAGAGGACCTTGAAGGGAATGGGCATACATTCTTGGGGAAGCGGGATTTAGTCGATACACTGTAAACCAATTTGTACTGTGTAATCTGTTATCGAGGCTTATCCTTGATTGATGGGGCCTTTTTACTATTTTACGAATAAGGATCTGTTTGTATTCCATTGTGTGGCTCCAATTGTCTCTATAGCCTAATTTCTAATGTTCTGTAGTGACAATGGATCATACAAATTCCTTCATAAAAAAGAAAGCCATTGAAGAGATTGGAGCCATCATCATAATTCAAGGCATAAGATCAGTTTTGGGATTTCATGAAATGTTGCTCTTTCAAATGTGTATAGTTTTCACACTTCTAGTAATGACTGAATTATATAGAAAACACAAATGACTACCACAGAGCAATCTTACATGGGACATCCAAACACACCCTAACATGAGCCGGTTTAATTTGGGGCATTAATCAAACTTTGTGCTAGTAAAATCACAATTTTAAACTTTACCACAGCTATTCAACCTTGATATTAGGTACCTGCTAGTTGAGAGAGGGTCAAGATAATCATAGATAGATTAAGTGCACAAAATTAATACTTTATAAAGAATATAGATTCCTTTCTAAAATTTTTAACTCCATCCTAGGTTGTAGTCTTTGTCTCTTTGATTAGGGTTGAGGTTCTATGACCATTCATTTTAGGACATAGGGTCTCCAACTCTCAAGGAAGAATTGGGCCAGAGCATGAACTAATCAAAACATGCACAAACCCATCTTGTTGCCGGCTCATCTTTTCCAGCCATTTTAGAGTTGAAACAAGGACCTCAAATTTTTCCCATTTTCCCCTAATCAAGAAATGGACCAGCTGATATAGGCTTCAATCTCTGCTCACTTAGTATAGAGGAAACAATGCTAACAAGTTGTACCTTTTATGCAGAAATAGGCGGCCTTGTAAGTAGACTTGACCAACTTTGAAATAGGCAGGCTTGTAAACAGACCTGGACCAACTTCTGTACTGTAACTTGGGCTTGGTGATTGATTGTTACAACTATTTAAAACAGCCTTCAGGCCAAATCGAACACCTGTGAAGAGGAGAGCCAGTGTTGAATATAGTCCCACATCTGTTGCGAGAGAACACCCAAATGAATTGCCTCCATACATATGATTTCATAAGCTTCATTTTCAAAGCACGCAGCCGCACGGTGAGCAAATCAGCTCCATATGGGGTTAATCGGGACACAATTTGTTAACCTTGATGCAACCCAAACCCAATGGTCATACAAACTACGAAGTATCTCCATCAAACTAATGTGGAATTGTCGTTGAGTTGAACAAGTCACACATTAAAATTGAAAACACCACTTCAACCATGTGGGGTGATTGAGAGAACTTGAACCGTGTGAGCTCTTCTAATTATGTTCATTGTTGGTTGTCATGCTGCAGCCACATCATGATTGCAAGAAAATCAGGTAAAAGAATTTTACAGTTGCAATTTTAGATGAATTTCTAAGCCTTTTTATCATTATATTTTGAAATTTTGAGTTGTTTTATCATTTTTAACTTGGTTATGCAATTTTTTTCCCCCAAGAAATCAGGTAAAGAATATACTTTCAATGTAAGCAAAACTATTCTAATGTTCATTTAACCAGGGTTTGCAATTCATTGCCTGACTTTTGGGCGCATGTGCCCAAAAGAGAGAATAGATTAGAAAAATAAGAATTTTTGCTATTGCTCTCAATTTTTACTATGATAAAAATGTTCTTGAAATGATGCTCTGGGGTAGCCCAAAACGGTTTTGCTTTTTGAGTTCTTTCCTTAGATTGCAAAGTAGACTTAATGAATAATGAGGATCAAAATAGACTTTGAACTACACTACTTAGAAAGGTATAGAATATTTGTATGAAAGTTTGTTACGGTGTAGTAACTCCTTGTCGTAGACGTTAATTTTTTTTAATAATATTTAAAATAAAATAAAAAAATGGACTTTGAAGTTTGAACCCGTTTTAGACGCATCGATTAGACCATTCAAGATGATTGCTACACTCGCTTTGGTTATAGTCTTGTACGCCTCTTCCCACACATTACTACACTCCATTTGGCTGAAGCATGCAATCCACTTGCGTCTTGCATCCCCATTCTGCTTTTTCTTCTTCTTTCATTCAATCAAAGCCTCGTGGGCTTCTGAAGCTAGTAGGGCCCATCTCCGGCGTCTCGTGGGATTGCTTTGTTCTTCACTTCTTTCTCTTATTTTCTATCGGGAAAGTTGGGGCCTTGAATTAAAGCCCTCCTAAGCCAGTGGAGCCCGTCTCTGTTCTCTACTGTAAGTTGCTGCCTCGCATTATTAAAGCCCTGTAGGCTTTTCAAATTAGAGGAGCCCTTTCCTACTCTCTGCATTATTTAAAGCACTTCCTAGACATAATATTTTGGAGTATACTGGGGTATCCACCGACATACCCATTACTTTATTTTTATCCCGTCTCTGTTCTCTAGAAAGGGTATCCACCATCCACCGATACAATTCAATGCGCCTATGATCTTCTTGTTCAATGGAATAAGGGTTGAGCAAATCAGCTCACGAGTTAATGGTGGGGACACAATTTCTTAACCTCGATGGAACCTAAATCCTATTATCATACAAGGTATTGAAAATACCCACTTCAGTACTCCAGTTTACATCAAGTTTTACATCAATTTGAATTGGGGGTGTGCCTCAATCACGTGTTGGTCAAATTTGGGTTGGTTTAATGGTATGAGACATGTGTTAGAGAGACTTTGCCTCGAAGAGTTTGGGAGTTCAAAATTCTTGTGGGCGTTAATGACAAGTTCAAGGTTGTGCCTAGATAATGGATTAAGTAAAAGGTGCGTGGAATTATTAAAGGATGATTATATGTCCAATTATTCAGCCAAATCAAAACATTCTTCCAATTTTCAATAATCCATTGTTTATCTTTTTTCATTTTTTTTATATATAAAATATCTGTGATGAAAAATAATTCCATTGTTTATCTTTTTTCTAATCAAAAGAAGAATTATTATCAATTTTAGCCTTAAAAAAATTAAAATTCTTTAAATATCTATCTCACATTAATTCAGTCCATAAATTATCTTAATCTGTCAGAATCTTTCATCCAATTTACCCATGGTAGCCACATTGATATCAGTCAATTTCTTCAAATATAATTGCTAGGCTTCTAACCTCAACCCTGGCCCAAACCATCAGAGGTGGGCACCACTAATTTGAAAAACAGACAATGGTTTAATGTTTCACACCGTCCAGGATAGATTATAGATTATATGATGCAGACTGCAGAGCTATGCATGGTTTTTACGTGGGTGCACCGCGCATGTAACTTTCATGTACGGTTCTACACTGTCTCATCTGTCGGAAGTATCAGACATCCAAATCATTTTCGTTGTCTTAATAATGTAAGTTGGGGAAATTTTATGGTAGCTTTGACATATCTATCCAAGGTTAGTAATTACATTTTGTCATTAGTGATTATATTTATAGTAATCTCATGCCACATTAGTAGTGCGTGGTTATTATAAGACTATGTTTGTTTGGTTGGAATGGAATGGAATAGGTGGGAATAGAATCTGATTTCATTCTCAAAATAGTCTGAAATGAAATAAGATTAAAATAAATATTGCGGAATGAATATCATTATAATTCCCTACTACTGTTTGATTCCATTCCTATTTAATTGTTTGATCCAAACATATTGTTTGAAATGAATTGGAATGGAATTCCATTCCATTCATTCCATTCCAACCGAACAAACATGACATAAATATAATTTGAAATTACCACAAATGTAATTAGACACCACAAATATGATATCCTATTTTGTTGTGCCGATACATAGAATTTCCTTGTAAGCCAATATAGCTCTCTATTTTAAAAATGAAAATTCAATCGTGGAGACTGAAGAAGAACAGATATGGGCCCCACTAATTTAGATGCGTCTCTCTACTCTAATACTATTCAATTTTGGGGACCAAAGAAGAATAGAGTTAGAAGCGTCCAAGACGTTAATTCAATTTCAAAACCACAACTCTCCAATACGAAAGGAAAAAAGGACGAGTTATTATCACCCTTACACTGCTTTTGGTACGCTTGAATAGAATGAGAATGAAATGGAAAAGAAAATGAAATGAATGATCATTTTCAACGGTCGTTCCATTCCTTTATCTGATGCAATTGATAAAAAAAAAAAAAAAAAAAAAAAAATGGAAACATGTTATGGGAATTTGAGGGAAACGAAAAAAAAAAAAAAAAAAGAGGGAAGGTGGATTCCAATGGAGTGTGCCAGTGTGGCAATCAAGAAAGGAGAGGGAAAAGAGAAAAAATGAGTAAAAAGAGAGATGAGTAGGTTTATGGTCATTATTGTTTTACTTTAAAAAAAAGGAAGAAATGACCATTCTTTCGTGTTGAGAAAGGAATGGTCATTCCATTAAAAGAATGAATAATGAGCTTTGAGGGAATAGGGATTCATTTCCTTTGGCCATCCAAATGGTCCACTTTTTTTTACCAATGGAATGAGGATTCCAGTCATTCCTCCATTCCCATGTACCAAACGTAGCCTTAATATCAATATTTTTCAAGGTTTATAAAACATATATAATGATTTTATAAAAATCGGCCGCATTGTTTATTAAAAAAATTATTTTGAACAAATTTGCAGAAAAAAGTGTTTTTAAAATTTGTCGCTATATGAACTTTTTGATAAAAAATGGAACAGAGACGATAAATGACCTAAAAATCTACCTTAACAAAAAAATTTAGAAAAACTTTTTTATTTTATTTAATTATTCAATGATATTTTTTAATGAACAATGTAATCAATTTTTATAAAAATCTTTTATACTTTTCATAAAAATTAAAATAACTGAAGAGGTGCAAATAAATTTTTGGGAAAATTACAGATTGCCCCCCTGAACTTTAGGACGAAATCACTTTTCACCCCTCATCTACAAAATCGAACAAATCACTCCCTATTGTTTCAATTTTTTTCATTTTACCCCATTCCGTCAAGCAGCTGTTAAGATTTTGACGGAAATTGGTCATGTGTATTTCACGTGACCAATATATTTAAGTTTTAAGTCAAAAATATCCTTGCCGGATATTTTATACTCCGGCAACAACTCCGGTTGTCTTCTCCGACAACTCTGCAACACCTTTTTTTTCTAATTATAAAGAAATGATTAATCAAATACTACCCATATCATCCTTTACATCTTCATAAATCAGACCTCAACCAAATCAGAAAATCTCTTAGATATTTGAATCCAAAAATTATGAAAAATAAAGAAATAAAAAAAATCATCATCTAAAGTTTCCAACAATGATTTCTTCCCAATAACCCATCTCTTTCCAGTAATATGAACCAATCTTTATTAAATCCATATTATTAATTTCAAACACAACCAAACAAGATATAACCCTAGATCGATATGTGTATATATATATATATATATATAGAAAGAGATAGAGAGAGAGAGTAGATCAGACGCCGACGTCGTCAACAGTCAGCGACCGCACACGAAGATTTGTCAGAGAGAAAAGGGAGAGAAGGCGTTAATGGCGTCAACTCGCGGGGCAAAAAAAAAAAGGGTTCCAAACCATAAACCATGGAGTTTCGGCACCGGCAATGGAATTCCAAACCGGGAAGGACCCATATGGCAACAGTTGGCATCGAGGGACCCATCATACCCACGGCGGCGTTGCTCTAGATCTGAACCAGCTCCACCTTATCGTGCGACTCGGGGTCGCCGTCTGATCGAGGCTTTGTGGTGCCATCTACATCAAACCCAGCTCCATCGCCTCTAAGTTGCCGACGTCGAGTCCACCATCGTGCGAGCCTCTCCTGCCAATCGCACTTCAAGAAGCCAAGTTTCGTCGCCGTCTGATCTACTCCCTACTGTCGGGTTTCACCGGCAGCGAATGGACGAGTGTAGAGGACGGCGTCAAAAGTCGCCCTAGCAATTGCAATCGCTGAAGATGGACAGCAGTTCGAACCTTGCCGAACATGCCGCTGGAATCTGACGAACATCACCAGAATTATCTGATTTTCTGACTACACAAGCCTGCGTTGCCGGCGAAGCTACCTTTGAAGGGGGAAATCGCACACGCGGATCCAGATCCACAAGCGACGAGGGTGTTGGTAACTAGGGTTCCACTGGTGAGCTCGGCGATGAAGGTGTTGGTAATGGCGAATCCAACCAAGAACGGCCAGACCCTACTACTCTCGTCGGAAAAACACAGGACACGGATTGAATTTCGCCATCGCTACCTCTATTCTCTCTACGTCTCTCTCTTTTGCTTAATTCTTTATAATTTTCTGTGTATTTTGTTTGGTTGCTGAGAAAGTGTGAGAAAATGAATAGAATATATTAAATTTTGGAAAATTTCTAGAGGGCAATTGTGTACTTTTACATATTCTATTAACGGAGTTAGTCCCCATTCAAATTTTGAAATCTCATGGGGTTATTTGTTCGATTTTGTAGATGAGGGGTGAAAAGTGATTTCGTCCTAAAGTTCAAGGGGGCATTCTGTAATTTTCCCTAAATTTTTTTTGGGGGGGTAAATGGTGCAAATAAAGTTAGGGTAAAATGCAAAAAACCCCCTCCTATTATTACCTATTTTGCAAGTTACCCCTATAATAAAAAACCCACAAAAAAACCCCTATATTGTTCCAAGGACTTATGCCGTTAATAGAGATATGCAAGGTCAATTTTGCCTTCGTTATTTTTTATTTTTTATTTTTTATTTTTTATTTTTTAAAAAATTTAAAAATTGCTCTTACATTCTTTGCCACCGACCGTCGTTGACACAGTTGATCTCCTTCTAAAGAACTCACCACACCGGCAAGAGTAATTGGCAAGAGAGCTTTCAATGACAAAGCCGGCAAGGCTAGATCTGCCGACAACGGCAAAGCATTTCCCTCCTTCACTAGTGGTGTTGCGGATCTACAAACAATTCCGATGGCAAGGCTAGATCCGCAAGTGGATCTGATGTGGGCTTGCCGTTAAGGTGCATTCAATGGCGAGGTTTTGAAGGTGACTCAATGGAGAGAGAGAAAAAGAGGCAAAGATGGCTTCTCAAAATCTTGATAGTGCTCCATCAGAAGCCACTGCTGAAAACCCCAACATCGTGAACCCCACCCCGCCCATCGCAGATCTCACCGTAAAACCTCCACCATTGAGATCTCCTACTAATCGCACCCCAACCCCAACCCCAACCCCCAACCATCGTGGCAAACCACCACCAAAAAAAAAAAAAAAAAAAGGTCGAGCCGTTAAGGATGAATTCAAAGGTTGCCACTTGCCATACCAATCTGGGAAAGAGATATTAAAAAAAGGATATAGAAAGGATCGAAGAGAAGAAAAAAGGCTTAAAAAAATGAGAACGAAATAAAGGAAGGAGAAGGAAAAAAACAATTTCCAAGCATCTTCACAGGTAATCCAATGCCAGAAACTGACAAAGTCCCACCACTGCCATCACTAAAAAAAATACCGGGCATCTTCAACGGTGACCTAATGCCAGAAACCGGCAAAGTCCCACTGCCGCCATCACTCTGCCGAATTCAACAAAGCCCCAACAAATCTCTACCTAGACTACTGAAAAACATATGAACAGTTTTCGGCGAAAGTCACCACCATCGTTGCGACTCTCCCAAAATCTCCTTTACCATGCCACTTTCATCGCTCCCACATTTACTTGCATCAACGGCGATGGAGGCAACGTTGACAATCAACCCTCAATAGCAAAATCTCCACTGTCGATGGTCTTGGCACCATCGTCTTCGTTGGAACCCTAACCCTCCATTCAATGCTCCTTCTTTAATTCTTTCTCCATCATTCTATCATAGGTGTCGCCATGGCATGCCTTTGAACAGAGTTTACCCAAAAAAATTTCCAGCAACGAGAAAGTACAATTAACGTGAGAAACTGCCCTTAGAAGTGGGTTTGTCCCTGCATTACCATGGCAAACCCTTGAAGTGGGTTTGCCCAAAAAATTTTCTGACAATGACGCCAAAAAAAGAAAAAATGGACATGAAGAAGTATATATAGGGGTATTTTTGTCTTTAAAGCGATAAACAGTGTCACGTGCCTGCTGTTAGTTTTCTTAACGGCAGATAGACGGTAAGGGCAATTTGTAAACCCTAGACAATATGGGTATTTTTTTTGTGGATTTTTTATTAGAAGAAGATAACCTGCAAAATGGGTAATAATAGGTGAAGGTTTTTGGTATTTTATCTATAAATTTAAGATGTGGTAATAACGGTATAAAAAAAAAGGGTAAAATGCAAAAACCCCCCCTCTATTATTACCCATTTTGCAAGATACCCCCTCTAATAATAAAAAAAAAAAAAACTCACCAAAAAACCCCTTATAATGTCTTAGGGGGGTACGTCGTTAACAGAAGCTTGAAAAGTCCATTTTGCCTTCTTTTTTTTAATAAATAGTTGATTTTGAATTAATAATATTGTTATATTATGAAATGGTGTCGTTTTTATAAGAAATAAAAATAAAATAAAAATTTTGCTCCTCCATTCCTCTGGCATACCAGTCCGGGAAACAGAGAAGAGGAGAACCATGGCAGCCCTCTACCCACCGTGGTAGCCCTTTACTCGATCATCCAATTCACTCCAACATACAAGCATGAATCTGTAGTCAAAGCAAAGGGGAGAGAAGAAAGAAAAAGCTATAGGAGGAGAGCAAAATGAAGGAAGACCGGAGAAGAAAAAGGCAAATTTTTCGATCATCTTCAACGGCGACCCAATTTACTAGAATCAACAAATTTCTAGTAACTTCATGTCCAACCACACATATACACCACCATCAATCAACCACTATACACCACCCTCTCTCCGGCAACTAGTGATTGAGTCAGATGAGAAACGACACCACCAGCAAGGTCAGTTACTGGCTGACCCCTCTCCCCCGTTCACCTCTCCTCGAACCACCTTACCAGACCCCCCTTAACCTTTCCCTCTCTCCAACCAAGTCAATCACCGACTGACTTAAGGCTTTAATTTTTTATTTTTCCATTATTTGACCCATTATCTCTCCACAAAAAAGCAGATCTGAGCCTCCGGTGAAGCAAACTAATAGATTCGATGAAGCGTACCTCTGACGAACCCTCAAGTGAAACCTATTGCCAGATCTGAACTTCCGATAAAGCAAAACTGCCAAATTCTGTGAAAACCCAAGAAAAAAAAACTTATCCTGGAAGGTCAGATTTGCCATTTTTCATGGGAGGTTTAACGGGGTTCTCCACTCCGGTGGTGTAAACTTCGCTAGACTGGTTTAGTGTTTGTCGAGTTTTAATGATTGTTACAGTGAATTATAATAAGGGTTGTAGGTTTTTGATGGGGTTCGTGTAGTAGTTTGACTAGGTATATCTTGTTGGTAAGCTCATCGGTGCCACCATCTCGCCATAATTTCCCTTGCCGTCGATGCAAACCATGACCCCCATGCTGGTGAGGTAGCCATGCCACGACAGGAGAGAGGAAGAGATGGAGTGTGTAAATGAAATCACTAAGGGCAAAAACGTCACTTTAGTATAGATAAGGGTATTTTTGTCGTTAAAGTAGTAAATAGTCTCACATGCTAAGCACGTGACACTAAACCGTTATTTTTCTTAACAGCAATTGGATGGTAGGGGGCAAACTGTCAACCCTAGTAAATATGAGGGGTTTTTTTATTAGAAGGGGGTAACCTGCAAAATGGGTTATAATAGAAAGGGGTTTTTTGTATTTTACCCAAAAAAAAAAAAAAAAAAAAAAAAAAAGAGGAAAAGCTTTCCGATAGGAAAGAAATGAGAAAGAACCGAACCCACAGTGAAGCTCAGACATGGGTCCTACTAGTTTGAAAATTTGATTTCCCCAAATTGCCACTCCTACAAGGCTTTGATTATCCCAACGACTTTATGAGAAGTGGAAAAAAAAGGCAGAAGGGGATGTAAGTATAGTGTTTCAGACGTCGGATCAGAAAGTGGGAAACTATACACAATAATTTCTCCTTATTTACATCCCTTCTGTCTTTTGAGCAAAGATTTAGTGCTGAATTTTGTATTGAGGTGATCTGTCAGATCACATTTTGAACGACTTGGATTAAAAGTTACTCCTTTGATTCCATATTAAGTGTCTTACTTTCTATTTTGGGATGTTTCAAAAAAATTGTCTCAATTGAAAACTCAACAACTTTTTTCAATTTATTTCCTAAAATACTCTTTTACACCTTTTCTGATGTTTGAATGCTTTAAGGGTAAAATTGGAAACTCAAAGATAATATATATGTGTAAAAGGATTTAAAATTGATTCCTAAAAAAACGTGTTTTTTCAAAAGGAACAATTAATATAGAATGGAGGGAGTGAAAAAAATTACTTATTAAAATCAGTTTTTAATAGATATTTTGATTATTTCAATAACAACCCTTCTAATTTTTAATTCGGCTGTCCAAAGCGGATCCAATGATGCTGAGTTAGGTTATGCTGATTTCCAAGTGAATCCGTGCTATTGCGTTTTCTTTTTCTTTCTTAGAAAGTCGTAAAAGTAGGCCTTGGCATTGGGCCAGGGTTGGGCCTTTTTTCTCGGGCTAGGCTGGGCTTTTCAAGCTTCTACTATTCATCGGACCGGGCTGGGCCAGGCCATGAAGGAAAATGTGAAGCCCAAGCCTAGCCCATGGGCTTGGGCTTTTTCAGGCTTGGGCTTTGTCGGGCTTCGGGCCTCAAGCCTAAGCCATATTACCTATTGTTAATGTATAATAAAAGGGTAAAAAAAAGTGAAAAAATTACATTTTGGTGATCACTTCCCATCATAATACCAAAACAAAAGAGATTTGTAGTCACTTTGTATTAAGTTGACTGTCTATTTGTAGTAAGTTAACATAAAATGCTCTTTTATTGGTATTAATCTGCGAAGTTATCACAAAAAAGTAATTTTTCAAAAAACTAGAAAACATTCATATTGCTACAGTGTCGGGCTTTGGGCCGGGCTTCGGGTTTCAACTAAAGGCCTAAGCCTAGCCCAAGGGTATCCGGCCTGGGCTCGGGCTCTGGATTTTTCAGGCTTGGGCTAGGCTTTTTTCTTTGAGCTTCGGGCTACCCATGTGCCTTGGGCTTTTAATGAGGCCTACGTAAAAGCAATGGCAAAAGGGCATGTAAGTTGATTACATGCTTTAATTGACTCCTTTTGCTTTGATTAACCCAACGACTTCATGAGAAAGAGAAAAGGGAAAAAACATGGGGATGCAAGTGGATTGCAGGCTTCGGCAGTTGGATTGCATGGTTTTGTGAGTAACACCCTTCAAGAATCAAGGTTGGCTCCCTTTTAGTGAAGAAGCATACTCGTCTTGCAGTGTCAAAGACTAGCATAAATATGGGGAGCCCCAAAGAACTTAAGCCCATTTAAATTCAACAAAAACCCTAATCAAGTCACACTCTGAAGATCAAATTCAACAAAAACCAAATCCCATATTTAAACCAGGCATGACCAAAGTCATCGTTTTAAAAACAGTTTAAAAAATCCCAAAATGCTAAAAAATGAAATTAATTAACATCTTAAATAGTAAAAATAAAAAAATATATATATTAAAAGGGTAAAATCTTAAATAGCATTACCCTTTTATAGAGTATCTTTTCATTTTATTTTATTTCCTCCTTATTTCTTTTTTCCTTCCTTTTTTTTCTTTGATAGAATTTGGCAATCAAATAGAGGTTAAGGAAAAGAGTGAAAAAAATAAAAAGGCAAGTACAATCAAAGAAAAACTATAGGTAAATCACAAGCTCCCCCCTCTCTTGTTGGGTGGGGTAATTATGGGGGTATTACTCGGGTCGAGTCGGACCGGTCCGGGCAGAGGGGAAATTAGACCAGATTGAAGTAATTTGGTTCTTTAAAAATGGATTAGAACCGGATCAAAAATATTATAGGACTGAACCGAGAAAATACGGTTCGATTCGGTCCGATTTTTGGTTTTTTGTTTTATTTGTTTTATTTTTTGGGTAAAAAGAGCTGCTTCAACAGCTCAACCAAAGATTTTGAACTTATTTTTGGTTCGGTTTTGGTTTGTGTTGGTGTTGAAATACCGTAACTAAACGAACGGACCAACAAATATATAATAATATACATATAATATGATAATATCTATAGAAGAAATATACTTGTATATAATAGGGACATTTAATCTTAACCGTTGGATCTATTCTAAGAATCGGAGCTCCTGCATAGAAGCCATAAAAAAGCCTGCTGTAGCTTTTCAGTTTTTCAGCTTCTGAGACCTTGGGCAGTGCGTTCCCTTGGGCAGTGCGTTCGGCAGTGCGTTCCCAAAAACTTCCACGTGATAGTGATACGGTCATACGCAAAGTGAAATTGTCAGTACGCTGGACTGTGATTAGCCTTTTACTCCTTGGGCAATGCAAGTAGGGTTTCTCAAAATATGCTCCTGTTATAAAAACTCCGTATTAAAATGTATGTAAAATTTTGTGTCGACGATCTTATCCCATCAATTTTTTATATACATATATATTATATGAAAATATTCTTAATGCGAAATCCTCAGCTCCAGGCTGATAGCTCGATCCAACGTTATAGGCATGGGTTATAACAAAGCATAATCAACTCGAGCGGGGATAGGACTCACTTATCCTGCTTGGGGGACTTCTTATTTGACTTACACTATCATTCAAACCATTACTACAGTCTAAATTCTTAGATATAGCTATCAACCTTGGTTAAACAGTCACATAAAATCATGATTACTTGTCCAATCTTGATTAGTAAACCATGGTAAGATGATTACACGTAAATCATAGTCAGATTTGATCTAATAAGATAATTATCTCACTCAGCATGATCAATCCGTACATATTAGTATAAATAAAATATGATGTACTCAAATAAAATAACCTAACAGTATCCTAAAAAATTAGACGATGAGAAGAGAGTAAGGACGACTGAAATAATGAAGAAATTATTTTTGGTTTTTTTATATTACGCATTGCGAAAGTTGGAAACGGATTTGGTGCAGTCCATGGCCTCAACTGCACGGTGCAGTAGGCGTTGGATCAGTGACGCGTGGCAGAGTAGCAAATGGAGGGTAGATCTTGTGCCTGGCTGAAGTGCTCCTTTCCCCCTAACGCCGTCTGCCGTTAAGATTCAAAATGTGTGGAAACGCTGCGTTTTGGAAGCAATTTCGGGGGCAAAAGCTGATGCCTCCCCATTTTCAATTCATTTCGTTCCCTCTCTCTCGTCTCTCTCCTCTCTCCCCTCCCCGCCGTTCCACTCTCTCTCCTCTCTCCCCCCTGGCTCCGTTCCACTCTCACTCGCCGTCGTCGTCCCAGATCTGCAGACCGGAAGTTCCCCCACCACCGTTGCAGGCGCAGGCGCAGAGGTGCGCCAGATCCACCGCCGCTGCCGTTGCTCCGACGCTGCTGCTCCGGCCGCTGCTCCAACGCTGCTGCTCCGGCCGCTGCTCGTTCCCCCGAAACCCCCTGCTGCCGCTGCTCCTCCTTCCTCGGCGTAGGTACTGGTTTTATATATATATAAATATAATTTTTTTTTTTCTGTGTAACCTGTGTATACCTGTGTATATTGTATAAATTTTTCTGTATAAATTTTTTTTTTCTTTGTAACCTATTTATGAGAAGTTATGCTGTGATTTTTTTTTTTTTTTTTTTTTTTAATTTTTTGTTTTGTAACCTATGTATTCGAAGTTATGTTCTGAAATCTTTTTTTTCGTTTCCTCAAGGAGGGCAGTTTATATTTATTTGATTCATGTGTGTGGATCTTGAGGCAACCTTGCCAAGAACTTTTGCATTGACTTTTTGTTGATTAAAATAATCTTTCATGGTGAAATACAATAATACAAGCCCCTTTGTATTTCAGGGTTGTGTCTTTCAAAAGATTCTTATTCTTCTTTGCTTTAGACTTTTTTTACATTGAATGTAGCTCTATTACACTAGAATACAGTAAAAATGTAAAATATTTTACTGTCATTTCACCAGTAAAGTGAGGATCCTCGAGTTAATTAACTTCTTGTTCATTTCTTGGGGTGAGATGAGGGCAAGCATTCAAATTTTATATGATAGGTAAGTGATTGTCGCCGTTGGTGTGATGCCTTCCTAAATTCTAGTGCATGATCTTATGAGTTTCATGGTGCCTGTGCTTTGGGATTACGGCCATAGATATCTTGTTCTTTGGGTTGTAAAAAATTAATGTATCTGAACTGCAAGTGTTAGTGTGAACCTTTTAATCATTTTAGTCCCTGCCTGCTTAATCGAACGCCCAGTTTGGATCCACCTAGGGCATGCCCAAATTTTCGTTTGGATTTATATTTGGAGCAAGGCCTAAGCTGGCTTGTACAGTGCTGGGTCTTGGCTTGATCAACAATAAGCCCACTCAAATTTGCTCGCAAGATAAATAAATCAAGTTCAAACATTGTTTATGAGCTTATCAATGTATCAAGTGAAGTTCAAAGAGAGTACTACTCAACTCCATAAGCCCATTAATACTAAAAACAACCCAATTAGTCTAGCATGACTCAATTAAAGGCTACTTCGAGTTTGCTCATAAGACAAACGAGTCATACTCAAACCTCATCTTTGAGCTTGTTAAATTTTGGAGCCAGCCTGAGTACCCTGTTACTTTGCTCAGCTTGGTCATTTGCACTTAGCAACCTTAGCAATTTTTTGTTCCAGTGATCTCAGATATAACACCAATAAGTTTTATTGAGCTGAAACCTCAGATATAATCTGATTGATAATTGACTGTCCTAGGAATGTTGTTTGGTTTTGGTGTGATACCTGGGCCAAAATTACCCCGACTAAGAACTGATTCCTAAAGTTTTATAGAAGCTACAGCAAGTTGATCTTTAAGTACTTTAATGTTAATTTATTCTGCAGTTGATGTAGCTACTTTAATGTTTGATGCATTCATTAATTGGGTTGAGGGAGCATATAAAGAAACGACCCCCACTGGCAACATTTGAAAAAGTTCAACAATTTGTGAGGGTGAGCCACATAGTACTTCAATTAGAGTGCTTACGAATAAGTTAGTACAGGCCTTGCTGCTTTTAAAAGAATTCTATGTTGGGTGAAATTTAAAGAGCATCTTCTGCAAATAAATCTAGTTTTCCAATACAAATAGAAGCTACAGCAAGTTGATCTTTAAGTACTTTAATGTTAATTTATTATGCAGCTGATGTAGCTACTTTAATGTTTGATGCATTCATTTGGCAATAATTTGTGCCCAGTTGCATGCATAGTTATACGTGTAGATGCTATCTTTCTTTTGCAATTAGAAGTGAAGCTTTAAAATGATGATCTTCTTGTCTTACACAGGTTGCAAAAAAAAAAAAAAAAAAAAAAAAAAAAAAAAAAAGATTTCAGAACATAACTTCGAATACATAGGTTACAAAACGAAAAAAAAATAAAAAAATAAAAAATAAAAATAAAAATCACAGCATAACTTCTCATAAATAGGTTACAAAGAAAAAAAAAATTTATACAGAAAAATAGGGGAACTTCCGGTCTGCAGATCTGGGACGACGACGGTGAGTGAGAGTGGAACGGAGCCAGGGGGGAGAGAGGAGAGAGAGTGGAACGGCGGGGAGGGGAGAGAGGAGAGAGACGAGAGAGAGGGAACGAAATGAATTGAAAATGGGGAGGCATTAGCTTTTGCCCCCGAAATTGCTTCCAAAATGCAGCGTTTCCACACATTTTGAATCTTAACGGCAGACGGCGTTAGGGGGAAAGGAGCACTACAACCAGGCGCAAGATCTACCCTCCATTTGCTGCTCCGCCACGCGTCACTGATCCAACGCCTACTGCACCGTGCAGTTGAGGCCATGGACTGCACCAAATCCGTTTCCAAGAAAGTTATGTCACTTGTAACTTAGTGGTCCACAGTTGTTGCTTTTGTTCCTTTTGAGCATTAGCGTGGAAAAGGTTCACCCTTGTATAAGTAATAATCACTAGCAGAGAATATATTTTGATCATTTCAATAACAAACCTTTTAATTTTTAATTTGGACCGCCCAAAGCGGATCCAATGATGCTGAGTTAGGTTTTGCTGATTTCAAAGTGAATCCATGCTACTGCGTTTTCTTCTTCTTTCTCAGAAAGTCCTTATAAAAGCAATAGCAAAAGGGCATGTAAGTTGATTACATGCTTTAATTGACTCCTTTTGCTTTGATTAACGCAACGGCTTCATGAGAAAGAGAAAAGGGAAAAAACATGGGGATGCAAGTGGATTGCAGGCTTCGGCAGTTGGATTAGATGCTTTTGTGAGTAACACCTTTCAAGATTGGCTCCCTTTTAGTGAATTAGCATACTCGCCATGCAGTGCCAAAGACTAGCATAAATATGGGGAGCCCTAAATCGATGGGTTATCCTTGGTTAATTAATTATTATTGCCAAATATTAGTCGATCATGGAGCTAGGGAGCCAAAAAATTATTTTAATGGGGACAAGTTCACATATGTTCAAGAGGAGGAATTTGTTATTTTCAAAGATCATGCTTCCGTTTTCAAGAATAAGATTAAAATTCTCAAGTGGGTTTTGTTTTTACATTTCCAACAATGATTTAAGAATAAATGGGCTTAAGTTCTTTGAATATTCAACCCCACCTCACCCCAACACAAAAAAAAAAAGGGTAAATTATAATAAGACCCCCACTAAAATCTGACTATTACAGATACTCCCCCTCACGTTTTTAAAATTACACTGACACCTCTTACTTTGCAAAATAAACTACAAAAAGACCCCTCCTTCTAACTTCCATCTATTAATCCGTTAAATTATATTCAAATTTTTTCAAAATACCCTAAATACCCTTAGTGGATGATAACTTCCATGTTAAATGCATATAACTCATTAGTCCAATAGTTCATCCAATACTTTTGAATTTTTAATTATTATTGATAAACAATTAAAAGATAATATATATAAGAAAAATGCTAAAAAAAATTTAAATTTTCTGTCCAACTGATGTGGCAGCTGTCAAATTTGCTCTTTAGAAACAATTATTTATTTAATTAAATTTTTAATTGATTTGCAAAATAAAAAAAAATTGATTTGCTAAGTTGCCACCTCATTTAAGCAAGTAGATTTGAGTAAAAAAAAAAAAAAGGGCTATGTAGCATTACTCATATGTAGAAATAAATAAAAAGAATTATTACAATGGAAATGCACGTATAGAAGTGGCAAATGAGGTGGCAACTTGGCAAATCAATTTTTTTTTTTTTTTACACATCAATTAAATAGATAATTGTTTCTAATGAGCAAATCTGATGGCTACCACATCAGTTGGACAAAAATTTAAGATTTTTAGCATTTTTCTTATATATATATATATATATGTATCTTTTAGTTGTTTATCAATAAATAAATAAATCAATCAAATGTATTGAATGAATGTGTTGGACTGATGAGTTATATGTATTTAACATAGAAGTTGTCATCCAATAAGGGTAATTAGGGTATTTTGAAAAAAATTGAAAGTGATTTAACAGATTAATGGACGGAAGTTAGAGGGAAGGGGTCTTAATGTAATTTCAGAAACGTGAGGGGGTCTATTTGTAATTGTCAGATTTTAGAGGGGGTCTTAATGTAATTTACCCAAAAAAAAAAAAAACAAACAAACAAAAACAAAAGAGAGGGAAAAGAAAATGTTTTCTACATTCATGACTCAACCCCAACCCCGATTTCCATAGCAAATTCAACAAACCCTAATCAAGTCACACTCTCAAGATCAAATTCAACAAAAACCAAATCCCATATTTAAACCAGGCATGACCAAAGTCATCATTTTAAAAACAGTTTAAAAAAATCCCAAAATGCTAAAAAATGAAATTAATTAACATCTTAAATAGTAAAAATAAAAAAATATATATTCAAAGGGTAAAATCTTAAATAGCATTTACCTTTGATGAAATATATTTTCATTTCATTTTCCTTCTCATTTCTTTTTTCCCTTTTTTTTCTTTGATAGAGTCTGGCAAATCAAACAGAGGATAAGGAAAAGAGAGACAAAGTAAAAAGGCAAGTACAATCAAAGAAAAGCTATAGGCAATCACATGCTCCCCCCTCTCTAGTTGGGTGGGGTAATTATGGGGTATTACTCGGGTCGAGCCGGTCCTCGCAGAGGGGAAAATTAGGGGTGCAAATCGGTCCAAAATACGTCCTGAATTGGTCCCGAATTCAAATGGAAAAGACCATTTTCATATAATCAATATTAGTTATTCCAATCCGATATCAAACCGATATCTGGTTTCTTAAAACCATATTTACTATTTAGGTTGTTGACATAGTGTAGCATGTTTTAAATAGGTTATGTGTTTTAATGATTATTGCATTTTACATGTGTTAAGTTTGAAGTTTATATTCTCATCTTGCCGTAGCTAGGTATAGTTATAGTTGTAAAATTTACATGTTTATCATATTTTGTTTGATATAAAAATAAAAAAATAAAAAAATAAAAAAAAAAAAGCTTAAGGTCCTGTACTACTAAGCGTAGTTTGTTAATGGTATCAGAGCGTCAGTAGTTTGTTAATTTATAGCTTTTTATTGTTATCTGTTTGAGCCTGTTGTTAGTTTATTTATTCTTGTTTATTTGTTAAGTGTTTTAGTTGTTAGTTAAGTTATTTTTATTTATCTATAAACCTTAAGACAACTTTGATTGGGGAGTACCGAGGCCTTGACTTTGTTGAAAGGTAGCCAGTTGAGCTTGTGTCCTTTCGTTTGAGTCGGCAACTTTGTAGGAAAACCTAGTCATGGAAGAATTAGGGTGCGTAGGTAAGAAAAATAATCAGACTAATGATTATAAACATTTAGCACATGTACAAGATAAAGATGCAAATGTAGGCAATATTAGCAGAACATTAAATTATGTTATAGATAATCTATCTGGTATGTTTAGTAAATTAGTAAATATTGAGAAAAATCAAGAAAAAATATATGATAAAGTTAATATGTTAAGTGAGATACAAAATATAGACCTAAAGGATGAAACAAAAAGTTTAATCCAAAGTCTAGAAAATAATCTGAAAAATAATTCAGATAATTTACTTGTACTAAAAGAAAATACTTGTGAAGAGATTCCAAGATTATATTTTGGAACTGAAATAATGATGTTTAAAACTGATAAACATCGAAAAGACTTTGAAGCCATCAAAGAAATTTTAGAATATTGGAAAACCCGATATATAAAAGAAGAAAATTACGATGAACGTAATAAACTTCTAAAACAAATGCAAGAATTGTATTCAGCCAATGAAAAATTAATGACTGAATATAATTATGACTTAGCCCTTCAATTAGAAGAGTCAAGTGAATCAGATAAAGAATCTGATATAACTTTCATGCCAAACAGTGTTCAAGAAGAAAGTTCAGATGATGAGCCAAAACCAGAAGGTAGAAAATTTGGTCTGTCATCAAGTGATAACAATACTGGAAGTACAAGTAGTACTTCAGTTGATGAAGAAATAATCATTGAAAAAGAAAACAATGATGACACAAACAATAATAATGACCCTCAAGACTCTAAAAAAAGAAAAGAGATTGAGACCGATGAGGAAGAAAAATTAATTCCTAGAGGTCAAAGGTATAACTTTGAATCACCTATATTTGATATCTATGATGACCTTGATGATGATGACCCAATGCAAGTTGAAGATTTAAAACCTTTAAAAGATGAAGGTTCTACATCAGAACCTGCACCTACAACAAGCATAAGGACTGATTTAAACAAAATCAATGTCACTACGGGAGGTGTTTATCTCGACTTAAAAAATGTCGAATTTAAAAATTATGATCAAGCTTTAAGAGAATGGGCACAATCAATGTCTATTGTCATCAATACATATAAAAGTAGTTGGTCTAAAGAAAGATTTTTAGACTACATCTGTGCAACTCTCCAGGGAGATTGCTTAAACTTCCTTAGAAGATGGGAAGCTTCTGATGAAGGTAAACATGAAAAAGCAAGTTTACTTAATGAATTTAATTCATTTGATAAAATATTAAATGAATTTGCACAAATTCTAATAAGAGAATTTTGTGGAATTAAATTTGAAGAACAGGAAGAAATTTACAATGAGTATATGCTAACAAAATGCAGAATATGCAATATTTGTGAATTTAAATCCTTTGCAAAATTTTATCAGGAATATTACCATAAACTTAACCCACCAAAAACTGAGTTTTGGTTAAGTCAATTTTTCCATAAGTTACCCTCACCATGGGATGAACTTTGTAATGATGGATATAAAGAATTCTTGAGTAGTTCTAATGGTGGAAAAGACACGTTAGGAGCAAGAATTCAATATGCTGAAAGAATTATAATGAAACACTGCATAACACAAAAAGCTGTTAAGCAAGTGAAAAATCAGCTTAATGATAAGTGCTGTAGCAAAGTAATGCGACAACAATGGGAATTTGGTTGTAAAAAATCAACCCCTTATAAGAAAAGGAGAAAATTTAGAAAATATAAATTTGTCAAATGGAAAGGTAAAAAACCTAATCCTAATAAAAAATATGTCAGAAAAAGAAATAAAAATCGAAACACTACGTTTAGAAGAAAATCTAATTGTAAATGTTATATCTGTAATGAAGAAGGTCATATAGCACCACAATGCCCTAAGAAAGGAAAAAGTGGTAGACAAATGATAAAATTCCTAGAAGAAAAACAACTAGAAATTTTAGTTGGAGAAGAAGTCTCTGACAATGATTCTATAATTTATGAGGTTCAATCAGAATCTGAAAGTGAAAGTGAAAGTGAAGAAGAATCAGACATGATTTTCATGATGTCTGAAAGAAATGAAAATAAAGAAATTTTTGAAGCAATTCCAAACGAGGAATTACAACTCATAAAATTAGGAGATGTCATAGGTGAAGAAGCATCTATAGACGAATCTAATTTTGAGAAATTTAATAAAATCAAAGAAGTTAAAAAAGAAGAGCTCTACCAAATATCAAAATTTAATATTTGGCAAGCAAGATTATTTGAACAATTCAGTGGAAATACATCTGCTAAAGCTACTGAGGATGAATCGATAGAAATCCCTCTATTCGATAAAAATAAAATTAAAAGACTTAAACAAAAGCATCCAAAGATTCGATATATTCATGTCGGAATAATTCAAATTGAAATCACAGCTCTATTTAGAGTAGGATTAGACACTCCTATTCTAGTAGTAGTCTTGGATAAAAGATTTGAAGATCCTATTAAAGCACTAATAGGTGGAGTACAATCAAATCTTGTTTATGGACAAGTTTGGTTTAAAATAAAACCAAATTATTTTATATCAATTGAAGATCCAAATATTTGTGACACGATAAAAATTCGTATCCAAATTAAAGAAATTGATAGAAATATGATCGAATTATTCGAACCACGAGTATTCGATACTGAAATCCAACCAAGATTAATAAATTGGAAAGATTTGGAAATACCAAAAAGCTGGTTAATAAAAGAATTTACAGAAAATCTTAAGCCAAAATTCTATAAACCAATAGATTTCCAAGCATCAGGAAATAATCTTTATTTCACTGATAATCGCCGGAATAATATAAAATTATTAGACGATGGATCAACATCAACATCTAAACCAGATGAACAAGATGAAAAGGGAAAAGCAATTGCAATAAAAAATGTGCAAATACCCATACTTCCAGGTACAACCTACCTTGAAGAACAAAAATCTGTAGTATTTCAACAGATTAAAATTGATGGAATATATCCAGAACAACTAATCTTTAGTTACCAACAAGGTAAGAAAAGATACATGTATGTTCTAGGAAAGTTTAATTTCAAAAACTATAAACCATATGTGTAACGCCCCAAATTTTATAAACCTTAACACGTACAATTTCTTTATGAGCTCCGTACAAATAAATATTTTCAAAAATACATTCCTTTCAAAATACAGAGTATTGCGCAGCTGCGGGTAGCCATGGTTAATTGTGTGTCAGGAACTGCAGCTCTAAGAGTAGGCTGCTGAAGTATCTCGTTCTGACGTTGCAATAGGGTAGTCAACTCCCGTATAGCATCAGTCATATCGCCCCTTTCTTCAGTATGAGGAGCGGAAACTCCACCTCTAGTTCTAGCTTGTGAGGTGTGAGAAGGCTCAGGAGAAGATCTATCTCGAGCACGTGGCATCCTATAAAAATCATTTAGTAAATATTCGAAACTATCTATCAAATATTCACGTTAAAAAAAAAAACAACTGGGATTGTGTAAGTTACAAAAATCACGTCAAAATGTTAATAAAATCGTAATATTCCTCTAATTTCTTGATGTCTACCCACAAGCATATGTATGATGCATGAGACACTTCTAACTCACCTAACTGACACATATGAAGTGCATGTAATCCCAATTCGGATCTACTAATGAGCTCTGATACCAAAAATTGTCACGCCCCGACTCGGAGAGTCGACACGTGGATAAAAGTCAAAGTAAAAAGGTGTACACATGGATAAGTCAGAGTATAAAAGTTGCGGAAGACTTAGTCAAATCCACGTGTATTTTTTTTTTTTAATATTTTTAATAATAATGGTGCCAGTTCATCAATAATACCCAAATAATTAATATGAAATGTTATGCTCACACATCATGCTCATAATAATATATGGTCCCAAAATAATGCCAACATCCCTGGCACATAGGTTGGATTCAAACTATTCAAGGTTCATTAAGTAATAATGGTAATAACAATAATAATAATAGAAATGTCTATACATCAAAATAACATAGTCTCTATGTAATGCACGTGCATCTATCCTCATCCATGACTATGTTAGTATGCCACCTTCAAGTTCCAACCTCAGATTATGCCACTAGGCATCCGCCATCGGCAAACCCTCACTCATCACTTGATCATCTGAAATAATAATAGGATGAGCTGCAAAGCCCAATAGGAAATATGTGTGGATTCTATACAATTAATATATGTGCAGATACATGGTATATGAATTAAAATTATTTAATAACTCAAAATCAAATATCAGTCACAAATCAATACTTTATGTGGGTTTTGAGTTAATTTCCCAAAATTCTCATAGTATCTCCAATTCCCAAGACTATGGGATCAAACCATGCATCAACCGTCGCTAATCACAGGTTACGTCGTCACGTCAACCCCCGGCTCAGCCAAGCACGAAAATAACCAACACCTACGCGGCGTTCTTCCTCGAGGGCTTCAGGGTCTTTCACCCAAGGGCACTTTACCCTGCTTGCTATTCGCGGAGTATTCTCAACGCAGGACACCACTTCATTGTGATGCCCCCACCCGTTTGATGCATACCAAGACCCAAGGTCCATATATCCAAAACATTTTCCATCATTCAAATAAATATCCGAGTGTCCAAAAGTATCCATAAACATGTTTGATAAATTTCTAAAATTTCAGTAACATTTCTAAAGCATTTCCAAGTAAACAACATTTATAAAGCATTTTTCCAAGATCCAAGTATCATGAAAATTCCATACATTTAACAGATATTTCACAATAACATTTAAACGAGTATATAACCATGTATCTTTAAGGAACAATATAAAACAGTCGTATCAAATGATATATTGAAGGATTCCCTAAATTTTGAACAAGTAATAAAAATATTTGGTTATAAATCAGTGGGAAAATCCAAAAATATCATTAAAGCATTTAAAATCACATTTATAGAACAACACCATATTAAATGTAAAGAAGCCACATTTCCTACCTCAATTGCGAGCAATACCAACCCAAAACCACGTGATAGACACTGACAATGCGAATGCAGCGTTAATGCTCCCTAGAGTCCTCCCGAGGACCGATAAAATCTGATAATTATGCATAAGTAATCTTTAGGTAAATTTCAAAATAAATATAACACACTCAAAAATTACTATTGGCCTTCTAACAGTAAACTATGGTCCCAAAATCTTCAAAATAATTTTTAAAACACTCTCTATAATTTCTGGGAATTTTCTGTAATTTTTGGAATTTTCTGATATTTTCTGGAATTTTTAAGAAATATTAATTTGGCCAAAAAGTCAAACTACAGTCAAACTTGGTCAAAATGATCAACTAAGGGTCCCACATGGTAGGGCCTTCCAAGACAAGTCCAACGGTCAAATTTGGGGTTCATATGATTATCATATGGCTTTTAAATGCGTGAGAACACGGTAAGGTACACAGATGCACCCACACAGGATCATAGACCTATGGGGTCATCTTCAACCTCCCGCGGGTTGAATTGTGTAACCGGGTTACACCGTGTGTTCAACGGGCCAACTTCGACGATTAATATCTCCCTTGTTTCTTAACCGTTTTCAGTGATTCAAGTGTCGAATCGAAGCTCATGCAGAGTACTACGTGCGACTATAAATTGTTCATTCAGAATCTTATAAAATCATATTCGTTTTTAAGCCTAAAGTTTCGGGTTTTCATGATCCAAAATTCTAAAATTTCTAAAACTTCAACCTACAGTCAATTTCTCTAAAATTTGACACTACCATGGTGTTCCTTGGTCCCAAAAACATAAAATATGATCATCCTTTCTAAGAATAACATAAGAAAATAAAATTGCATATACATATATATATACACAGTACGTGATATTTATATATATATATATATATATATATATATGAAATCAACGATAGAGGAGGTGAGGATTTTACCTCACTAAGAGAGCTCCACGAACTCAGCCAAAAACCTCTACCAGACCACTCTGTTTTTTTTCTCCTCTGTTCTTCCTCAATTTCTCTCTCTCTGTTGCTCTTTCTCTAACTCTCTGTCTCGATCCCTCTATACATATAAATATAACCAAAGCAGATGCCAGTGGTAGGTGCAGCTAATGATTCCTCTATACATATATATATATATCCAAAGCAAACGCAAGTGGTGGGTGCGGCTATGGGTGCGGCTAATGATCCCTCTATACATATATATATATCTGAAGCAAATGCAAGTGGTGGGTTCAGCTAATGATCCCTCTATATATATAATTAATTCAGGTCATCACAATATGTTTTATTTATCCTATTAGATACCGGAGCAACAACCAGTGCTGCTAGGTATAATGCATTACCTGAGCATTTATGGATAAAAATGAAAAATCCAATATCTGCAAGAGGTATTGATGGAAATGAAACCTTAATTATTCTCAAAGCTAAAAATGTTACGCTTTGGTTAGGAGATAAAAAATTCTCTATCCCTAAAATACTTTGTTTCCCAGATATGCATGGTAGGAAATAATTTTATTGAAAATTATATGCCTTTTATTGTCAATCGTGACCATGCTATTCTAACTCGTAAACAAGAACCTGTTAGAATTCCTCTTTTACAACATCATAAACATGTTTGTGAAAAAGGATTTGCGCCAGTCAAGCGTGGTGAAATGACACCAATAATTAAATCTTTAGATGAAAAACATTGGATTTATAAAAAAATTACATCCAAACTTTTCTGAAGACCCATTAAAACTTTGGGAAAAATCTCCAAGGTTTTGTGAATTAAAACTCATCGATTCTAATAAAATAATTAGAATTAAACCAATGGTCTATACTAAAAAAGATATAGATGAATTTGAAATTCAACTTGAAGAATTACTTAAGAAAGGATTAATTGAAGAAACAAGAAGTCAACATTCTAGTCCTGCCTTTATGGTAATGAACCATAATGAGATAAAACGAGGAAAAGTTAGAATGGTAATTAATTATAAAAGATTAAATCAAAATCTTGAATTTGATGGATATTTTATTCCTAGAAAAGATGTTCTAGTTAAACAGACTATGAACTCTAAATGGTTTAGCAAATTTGATTGCAAATCAAGCTTTTGGCAAGTAAAGCTTACAGATGAGTCAAAACCATTGACTGCATTCAGTGCACCATATGGACATTACCAATGGACGGTTATGCCATTTGGAATTTGTAATGCACCACAAATATTTCAGAAATGGATGGACAACATGTTCAAACATCTTCATAAATTTTGTTTAGTATATATTGATGATGTTTTAGTATTCTCTAAAACCAGAGAAGAACATAAAAAGCATCTTGAAATTGTTTCAGATATATTCCTAAAACATGGAATAATATTAAGTCCTAAAAAGATGGAAATAGAAAAAGAAGAGATTGAATATTTAGGAGTTATCCTAAACCAAACAGGTATGCAACTCCAAAATCATATTATTGTGAAAATAAGAGATTTTCCGAATGAAATAACAACTCTCAAAGAACTGCAGAGTTTTTTAGGTTTATTAAATTATGGAAGAAAATTCGTAAAGAATTTATCTAAAAAGGAAAAACCTTTAATTGAAAAACTTAAGAATATTCCTAAAAAAGGAAACTCAGATATAAAAATAGAATGGACTAAAAAAGATTCAGATTTAGTTCAAGAAATTAAAAATATGTTTAAAGATACCCCAAAGGTTTATTTTCCAAAAGAAAATGACCAATTAATTCTAGAAACCGATGCTAGTGATGAGTTTTGGGGAGCAGTATTAAAAGCAATCCCAGAAAATTCTAAACAAGAAGAAATCTGTGGATATGATTCAGGAAAATTTAAACCTAATGAAATAAAATATATAACTTATGAAAAAGAGTTATTAGCCATAAAAAATGGAATAAAAAGATTTCATATTTATTTGGCACCTGTTAAATTTTTAATTCGTACTGATAACAAATCAGTTAGAGATTTTATTAAATCCAAAAAAGGAGAAGAAAATACGAGACGAGTAAGATGGTATAATTTTATTTGTCAATATACTTTTGATATAATACATATTAAAGGTACTAACAATTTTCTTACTGATTATCTGTCCAGAAGCTACAATGAATAATCAGAATCCGGACAGAGGGAAAAAGCCCTCAAATTCTCAAGGAAAGAATTATGGGAAACTATCCCGATTCTACAAAGGCGAAGGAAGCTCAAACCAGAGCAGCTTTCCCAGACTTCCTCAGATCATGGGTAACCAACCCAATGTTCCAGTTTATGTGATGCCAGTCAGCTATAAACAAATGGCTGAAATGTCTCAGAGCTTTAACCAAATGAATTTTCAGAATCATCCTGAAACAAATCAGGAGATAAAAGATTTTTATAACCTCGGTTTAAATCCAAAAACCTATCATCTTTTAAATAATATTTGGAAAACTCATTGCTTAAACCATAAAGCTGAGTTTAGAAGAAATATGTCCCAACTTGCTGAATTCTTGAAAACACAAGAAGATAAGCAAACTTTTATTCATTCTGAATTTGCCAAGTTCATTAAACAAGTGGATTGGCTTGAAGATTTTTCTGAAGAAAAAATTACTACTATTATTAATTTGATGAATTTTACTGAACAACAGGAAAATTCATACCTTAACAAAGCTTTAAGGATATGTTTATTCAATAAAGCTAAAACAGCTTTACCAAAAGAAATATTTTCTGATATTAATGATCGTATTGAAAACAATGAGATTAAATCTCTTCTCATTGAATTTGCTGAAAATATTTATTTGGAAAAAGAAATTCCAAAGTTAAAATTTTTCATAAACCATGAGCTTTGGAGTATGGAAGCAATTGGTTGGGGAGCCGTCGGAACAATCATCTTCGACTCCTTGGTATCCACTGCATTTGTTGACTTTCCCGCAATGATCAAAACAATGATCTATAATGTGGTGAAACACTACAAATGGAGTAGATATTTGAAATTCAAAATTTTTAGTCATGCAGGATGGCGACAGAGAGAACTGTTTTTTTAACCATATCAAATCTGGAGCCTAGAACTTGCAAATGATCAAGATCTCATAAAAAATGATGATCTTAAATTTTTGGATAAAGCAGAAAATCTTGATTTATCCTCTTATTATATAGATAATTATATTGCTCTAAAAAGAGAAGCACAAAACATCCACAACTATCGCTCCTACAAATTCATGATCAGCGATGGGAGGAGATTATTCTGCACAAATCTGATCACTTCTTATGTGGAGACAGTTGCTCAAAGAATGGCAGTTGATGAGTTTCTTAATAATATTATCCATGGCCATGTTACCGGTCCTATTGAATTAACAATGGATGCGGAAGAGCTGGTGGGCGCACAAGATTATTATGAAAATATTGTTAGCCATAATCAAGAAGATAATGGTGACAGTTTCTGGAATTCTCTCGATGAAGAGACACTTCACAATATCGAGAACATGATGGAAGGTTAGGGGCCAGCCAGGCAACATCCAGAAATTCTGCAGAATTGGACACGTATAACAAGTACGTCCAATATTCAACAATCAAAGGACATGACGTGATATGCAACATTCATTTAGCCTGACTCTTTTAAAAGAAGACAAAGACTTCTTGAAGGCTTAGTCACAATCCCTGACAAAATCATGTGATGCGGTGAAGGAAGGAAGAACCTAGCCTCACTTTTTTATTCAAAGTCAAAAAGTGTACAGTGAAAAGCATGTAACATGTTTTTAATAGGGTTGTTGGGTAGTTGAATGTAATTATTGTACTTTTGATTCTTATCTTTAGTTTTTGTGTTGAGTTTAAGTCCGGGCTTGAAGTCCGAAGTTTGTCTATAAATAGATGAGTCCTTCATTTGCATAGGCAGAGTTCTCAGCGAGTTTTAGTGAGAAAGAGTCTGTATAGAGAGAGAGCTTTGCTAAAGAAGAACTATTTGTAAGTTTTCTTTATTCTTGTATATCTTTTGTAATTATTAATAAAATGTAAGGTAATTTTGTAAATATCGTATTTTTATCTTTTTACGTATTTTGTATAGCTGGTAACTTACCCAACAACCCAACAACCCTATTAAAAACATGTTACATGCTTTACACTGTACACTTTTTGACTTTGAAATAAAAAAGTGAGGCTAGGTTCTTCCTTCCTTCACCGCATCACATAATTTTGTCAGGGATTGTGACTAAGCCTTTAAAAAGTCTTTGTCTTCTTTTAAAAGAGTCAGGCTAAATGAATGCTGCATATCACGTCATGTCCTTTGATTGTTGAATATTGGACGTACTTGTTATACGTGTCCAATTCTGTAGAATTTCTGGATGTTGCCTGGCTGGCCCCTATCCTTCCATCATGTTCTCGATATTGTGAAGTGTCTCTTCATCGAGAGAATTCCAGAAACTGTCACCATTATCTTCTTGATTATGGCTAACAATATTTTCATAATAATCTTGTGCGCCCACCAGCTCTTCCGCATCCATTGTTAATTCAATAGGACCGGTAACATGGCCATGGATAATATTATTAAGAAACTCATCAGCTGCCATTCTTTAAGCAACTGTCTCCACATAAGAAGTGATCAGATTTGTGCAGAATAATCTCCTCCCATCGCTGATCATGAATTTGTAGGAGCGATAGTTGTGGATGTTTTGTGCTTCTCTTTTTAGAGCAATATAATTATCTATATAATAAGAGGATAAATCAAGATTTTCTACTTTATCCAAAAATTTAAGATCGTCATTTTTTATGAGATCTTGATCATTTGCAAGTTCTAGGCTCCAGATTTGATATGGTTGAAAAAACAGTTCTCTCTGTCGCCATCCTGCATGACTAAAAATTTTGAATTTCAAATATCTACTCCATTTGTAGTGTTTCACCACATTGTAGATCATTGTTTTGATCATTGCGGGAAAGTCAACAAATGCAGTGGATACCGAGGAGTCGAAGATGATTGTTCCGACGACTCCCCAACCAATTGCTTCCATACTCCAAAGCTCATGGTTTATGAAAAATTTTAACTTTGGAATTTCTTTTTCCAAATAAATATTTTCAGCAAATTCAATGAGAAGAGATTTAATCTCATTGTTTTCAATACGATCATTAATATCAGAAAATATTTCTTTTGGTAAAGCTGTTTTAGCTTTATTGAATAAACATATCCTTAAAGCTTTGTTAAGGTATGAATTTTCCTGTTGTTCAGTAAAATTCATCAAATTAATAATAGTAGTAATTTTTTCTTCAGAAAAATCTTCAAGCCAATCCACTTGTTTAATGAACTTGGCAAATTCAGAATGAATAAAAGTTTGCTTATCTTCTTGTGTTTTCAAGAATTCAGCAAGTTGGGACATATTTCTTCTAAACTCAGCTTTATGGTTTAAGCAATGAGTTTTCCAAATATTATTTAAAAGATGATAGGTTTTTGGATTTAAACCGGGGTTATAAAAATCTTTTATCTCCTGATTTGTTTCAGGATGATTCTGAAAATTCATTTGGTTAAAGCTCTGAGACATTTCAGCCATTTGTTTATAGCTGACTGGCATCACATAAACTGGAACATTGGGTTGGTTACCCATGATCTGAGGAAGTCTGGGAAAGCTGCTCTGGTTTGAGTTTCCTTCGCCTTTGTAGAATCGGGATGGTTTCCCATAATTCTTTCCTTGAGAATTTGAGGGATTTTTCCCTCTGTCCGGATTCTGATTATTCATTGTAACTTCTGGACAGATAATCAGCAAGAAAATTGTTAGTACCTTTAATATGTATTATATCAAAAGTATATTGACAAATAAAATTATACCATCTTACTCGTCTCGCATTTTCTTCTCCTTTTTTGGATTTAATAAAATCTCTAACTGATTTGTTATCAGTACGAATTAAAAATTTAACAGGTGCCAAATAAATATGAAATCTTTTTATTCCATTTTTTATGGCTAATAACTCTTTTTCATAAGTTATATATTTTATTTCATTAGGTTTAAATTTTCTTGAATCATATCCACAGATTTCTTTTTGTTTAGAATTTTCTGGGATTGCTTTTAATACTGCTCCCCAAAACTCATCACTAGCATCGGTTTCTAGAATTAATTGGTCATTTTCTTTTGGAAAATAAACCTTTGGGGTATCTTTAAACATATTTTTAATTTCTTGAACTAAATCTGAATCTTTTTTAGTCCATTCTATTTTTATATCTGAGTTTCCTTTTTTAGGAATATTCTTAAGTTTTTCAATTAAAGGTTTTTCCTTTTTAGATAAATTCTTTACGAATTTTCTTCCATAATTTAATAAACCTAAAAAACTCTGCAGTTCTTTGAGAGTTGTTATCTCATTCGGAAAATCTCTTATTTTCACAATAATATGATTTTGGAGTTGCATTCCTGTTTGGTTTAGGATAACTCCTAAATATTCAATCTCTTTTTTTTCTATTTACATCTTTTTAGGACTTAATATTATTCCATGTTTTAGGAATATATCTGAAACAATTTCAAGATGCTTTTTATGTTCTTCTCTGGTTTTAGAGAATACTAAAACATCATCAATATATACTAAACAAAATTTATGAAAATGTTTGAACATGTTGTCCATCCATCTCTGAAATATTTGTGGTGCATTACAAATTCCAAATGGCATAACCGTCCATTGGTAATGTCCATATGGTGCACTGAATGCAGTCAATGGTTTTGACTCATCTGTAAGCTTTTCTTGCCAAAAGCCTGATTTGCAATCAAATTTGCTAAACCATTTAGAGTTCATAGTCTGTTTAACTAGAACATCTTTTCTAGGAATAAAATATCCATCAAATTCAAGATTTTGGTTTAATCTTTTATAATTAATTACCATTCTAGCTTTTCCTCGTTTTATCTCATTATGGTTCATTACCATAAAGGCGGGACTAGAATGTTGACTTCTTGTTTCTTCAATTAATCATTTCTTAAGTAATTCTTCAAGTTGAATTTCAAATTCATCTATATCTTTTTTAGAATAGACCATTGGTTTAACTCTAATTATTTTATTAGAATCGATGAGTTTTAATTCACAAAACCTTGGAGATTTTTCCCAAAGTTTTAATGGGTCTTCAGAAAAGTTTGGATGTAATTTTTTATAAATCCAATGTTTTTCATCTAAAGATTTAATTATTGGTGTCATTTCACCACGCTTGACTGGCGCAAATCCTTTTTCACAAACATGTTTATGATGTTGTAAAAGAGGAATTCTAACAAGTTCTTGTTTACAAGTTAGAATAACATGGTCACGATTGACAATAAAAGGCATATAATTTTCAATAAAATTATTTCCTAATATTACATCACCATGCATATCTGGGAAACAAAGTATTTTAGGGATAGAGAATTTTTTATCTCCTAACCAAAGCGTAACATTTTTAGCTTTGAGAATAATTAAGGTTTCATTTCCATCAATACCTCTTGCAGATATTGGATTTTTCATTTTTATCCATAAATGCTCAGGTAATGCATTATACCTAGCAGCACTGGTTGTTGCTCCGGTATCAAGTAAGATAGATAAAACATATGGTTTATAGTTTTTGAAATTAAACTTTCCTAGAACATACATGTATCTTTTCTTAGCTTGTTGGTAACTAAAGATTAGTTGTTCTGGATATATTCCATCAATTTTAATCTGTTGAAATACTATAGATTTTTGTTCTTCAAGGTTGGTTGTACCTGGAAGTATGGGTATTTGCACATTTTTTATTGCAATTGCTTTTCCCTTTTCATCTTGTTCATCTGGTTTAGATGTTGATGTTGATCCATCGTCTAATAATTTTATATTATTCCGGCGATTATCAGTGAAATAAAGATTATTTCCTGATGCTTGGAATTCTATTGGTTTATAGAATTTTGGCTTAAGATTTTCTGTAAATTCTTTTATTAACCAGCTTTTTGGTATTTCTAAATCTTTCCAATTTATTAATCTTGGTTGGATTTCAGTATCGAATACTCGTGGTTCGAATAATTCGATCATATTTCTATCAATTTCTTTAATTGAAGTTTTAGTAAAATTTGTTAGTTCATGGATTGCTTTCCACTGAACTGATAAATTGTAACTATTTTTCTTCATATCAATTCCTTTAGTTTGGATACGAATTTTTATCGTGTCACAAATATTTGGATCTTCAATTGATATAAAATAATTTGGTTTTATTTTAAACCAAACTTGTCCATAGACAAGATTTGATTGTATTCCACCTATTAGTGCTTTAATAGGATCTTCAAATCTTTTATCCAAGACTACTACTAGAATAGGAGTGTCTAGTCCTACTCTAAATAGAGCTGTGATTTCAATTTGAATTATTCCGATATGAATATATCGAATCTTTGGATGCTTTTGTTTAAGTCTTTTAATTTTGTTTTTATCGAATAGAGGGATTTCTATCGATTCATCCTCAGTAGCTTTAGCGGATGTGTTACCACTAAATTGTTCAAATAGTCTTGCTTGCCAAATATTAAATTTTGATATTTGGTAGAGCTCTTCTTTTTTAACTTCTTTGATTTTATTAAATTTCTCAAAATTAGATTCGTCTATAGATGCTTCTTCACCTATGACATCTCCTAATTTTATGAGTTGTAATTCCTCGTTTGGAATTGCTTCAAAAATTTCTTTATTTTCATTTCTTTCAGACATCATGAATATCATGTCTGATTCTTCTTCACTTTCACTTTCACTTTCAGATTCTGATTGAACCTCATAAATTATAAAATCATTGTCAGAGACTTCTTCTCCAACTAAAATTTCTAGTTGTTTTTCTTCTAGGAATTTTATTATTTGTCTACCACTTTTTCCTTTCTTAGGGCATTGTGGTGCTATATGACCTTCTTCATTACAGATATAACATTTACATTTAGATTTTCTTCTAAACGTAGTGTTTCGATTTTTATTTCTTTTTCTGACATATTTTTTTATTAGGGTTAGGTTTTTTACCTTTCCATTTGACAAATTTATATTTTCTAAATTTTCTCATTTTCTTATAATGGGTTGATTTTTTATAACCAAATTCCCATTGTTGTCGCATTACTTTGCTACAACACTTATCATTAAGCTGATTTTTCACTTGCTTAACAGCTTTTTGTGTTATGCAGTGTTTCGTTATAATTCTTTCAGCATATTGAATTCTTGCTCCTAATGTGTCTTTTCCACCATTAGAACTACTCAAGAATTCTTTATATCCATCATTACAAAGTTCATCCCATGGTGAGGGTAACTTATGGAAAAATTGACTTAACCAAAACTCAGTTTTTGGTGGGTTAAGTTTATGGTAATATTCCTGATAAAATTTTGCAAAGGATTTAAATTCACAAATATTGCATATTCTGCATTTTGTTAGCATATACTCATTGTAAATTTCTTCCTGTTCTTCAAATCTAATTCCACAAAATTCTCTTCTTAGAATTTGTGTAAATTCATTTAATATTTTATCAAATGAATTAAATTCATTAAGTAAACTTGCTTTTTCATGTTTACCTTCATCAGAAGCTTCCCATCTTCTAAGGAAGTTTAAGCAATCTCCTTGGAGAGTTGCACAGATGTAGTCTAAAAATCTTTCTTTAGAGCAACTACTTTTATATGTATTGATGACAATAGACATTGATTGTGCCCATTCTCTTAAAGCTTGATCATAATTTTTAAATTCGACATTTTTTAAGTCGAGATAAACACCTCCCGTAGTGACATTGATTTTGTTTAAATCAGTCCTTATGCTTGTTGTAGGTACAGGTTCTGATGTAAAACCTTCATCTTTTAAAGGTTTTAAATCTTCAACTTGCATTGGGTCATCATCATCAAGGTCATCATAGATATCAAATATAGGTGATTCAAAGTTATACCTTTGACCTCTAGGAATTAATTTTTCTTCCTCATCGGTCTCAATCTCTTTTCTTTTTTTAGAGTCTTGAGGGTCATTATTATTGTTTGTGTCATCATTGTTTTCTTTTTCAATGATTATTTCTTCATCAACTGAAGTACTACTTGTACTTCCAGTATTGTTATTACTTGATGACAGACCAAATTTTCTACCTTCTGGTTCTGGCTCATCATCTGAACTTTCTTCTTGAACACTGTTTGGCATGAAAGTTATATCAGATTCTTTATTAGATTCACTTGACTCTTCTAATTGAAGAGCTAAGTCATAATTATATTCAGTCATTAATTCTTCATTGGCTGAATACAATTCTTGCATTTGTTTTAGAAGTTTATTACGTTCATCGTAATTTTCTTCTTTTATATATCGGGTTTTCCAATATTCTAAAATTTCTTTGATGGCTTCAAAGTCTTTTCGATGTTTATCAGTTTTAAACATCATTATTTCAGTTCCAAAATATAATCTTGGAATTTCTTCACGAGTATTTTCTTTTAATACAAGTAAATTATCTGAATTATTTTTCAGATTATTTTCTAGACTTTGGATTAAACCTTTTGTTTCATCCTTTAGGTCTATATTTTGTATCTCACTTAACATATTAATTTTATCATATATTTTTTCTTGATTTTTCTCAATATTTACTAATTTACTAAACATACCAGATAGATTATCTACAACATAATTTAATGTTCTGCTAATATTGCCTACATTAGCATCTTTATCTTGTACATGTGCTAAATGTTTATAATCATTAGTCTGATTATTTTTCTTACCTATGCACCCTAATTCTTCCATGACTAGGTTTTCCTACAAAGTTGTCGACTCAAACGAAAGGACACAAGCTCAACTGGCTACCTTTCAACAAAGTCAAGGCCTCGGTACTCCCTAATCAAAGTTGTCTTAAAGTTTATAGATAAATAAAAATAACTTTAACTAACAACTAAAACACTTAACAAATAAACAAGAATAAATAAACTAACAACAGGCTCAAACAGATTACAATAAAAAGCAATTAACAAACTACTGATGCTCTGATACCATTAACAAAACTACGCTTAGTAGTACAGGACCTTAAACTTTTTTTTTTTTTTTTTTTTTATCAGACAAAATATAATGAACATGAAAATTCTACAACTATAACTTTGACTAGCTACGGGAAGATGAATATCTAAGCTATAAACATAACAAACTTAACACATGTAAAATGCAATAATCATTAAAACACATAACCTATTTAAAACATGCTACACTATATCAACAACCTAAATAGTAAATATGGTTTTAAGAAACCAGATATCGGTTTGATATCGGATTGGAATAACTAATATTGATTATATGAAAATGGTCTTTTCCATTTGAATTCGGGACCAATTCGGTACCAATTCGGGACGTATTTTGGACCGATTTGCACCCCTAGGGAAAATAGACCAAACTAAAGTAATTTGATTTTTTAAAAAATGGACCAGAGTCAGACCGAAAATATTATAGGACTGAATCGAGAAAAAACGGTTCGGTTCGGCCGATTTTTGGTTTTTGGTTTTATTTATTTATTTATTTATTTTGGTAAAAAGAGCTACTTTAACAGTACAACCGAAGATTTTGAGCTTATTTTTGGTTGGTTTTGGTGTTGATGGGGGTGTTGGTTTTGAAAAACCGTAACTAAACGAACCGACCAACAAATATATAATAATATACATATAATATGATAATATCTATAAAAGAAATATATATAATAGGGACATTTAATTTTAACCGTTGGATCTATTCTAAGAATCGGAGCTCCTGCATTGAGATCATAAAAAAGCCTGTTGTTGCTTTTCAGTTTTTGAAACCTTGGGCAGTGCGTTCCCTTAGGCAAGCATTGTAGCTTTTCAGTTTTTCAGCTCTTTCTTGGGCAGTGCGTTCCCTTGGGCAAGGAGAAAAACTTGCATGTGAGTGCGACACGGTCACACGCAAAGTGAAATTGTCAGTATTTTGCTTGTAACTTTTCAGTTTTCCAGCTTATTTGAAACCTTGGGCAGTGCGTTCCCTTGGGCAGGAGAAAGACTTTCATGTTGAGTGTGACCGTCACGCAAAGTGAAATTATCGGTATTTTTGCTTGACTGGTTGGCGTTCTACTGCCATGCAAGTAGGAGAAATGATGCGCTACCTTGGTTCTATTTTAGTTCTATATTATTTTTTTTAAACCTTCCGTCGGGTAAATACGGTGGCCTACCAAGTACCAAACAATCCCCATTCTCATCTTCAAGAGGAGAGAGCTGAGAGTCTAGAATCCTAAACATACACTCAAACACCTTTCTTCCCAAACATTTAAATTTATTTGTTTGTTTTTGACACAAACAAACACAGCATCAAGCCCAATAAAAAAATTACAAAAAGAAAAAAGACCCCGTGAAGCACGCATTCCACACATTACTACACTTCCATTGGCTGAAGCATGCGTTCCACTCGCGTCTTCCATTCCCATTCTGTCTTCTCTCATTCAAAGCCTCGTAGGCTTCTCAAGCTAGTAGGGCCCATCTCCGGCGTTTACGGTGGGATTGCTTGGTTCTTAATCTTATTTGTACGCCTCCTAAGCCAGTGGAGCCCATCTCTGTAAACTTGTTTCAAAACTCATGTTACGTACGGATTTATTTATAAAAACAACGAGTACGATTACTAATAGCAAGCTAGGGTACGAATAGCAAAGAGATAATATATTAGGACAATAGTAATCGACTACTGCCAATTTTTACTTGATAAAAATAGTCCTGAAATGTTGCTCTGGCTGATGTGATATGCCACGATGGATAGGAATGACTCAATGCGTACAACAGCATTTCTCTAATATTTTTCTCATCGAGCCATTTGGCAAACCTAAAATCTGATCGGTCAAAGACAAGTCTAGGAAGTTGGTTAGTCACATTTTCTTGTTAATATGTTCCAAATTTCTTTTGAAAATAAAATATAAAAATAGTATATTTTTTAAAACTAATTGTGGATTTATTTATTTAAAAATTAAATAACAGTTATAAATTAGATCCAATCTAATTCAGCTTTTAAAGTTTCCAAACAGGCTTTTAGAATCCGTCTTTGGGATGAATTCAATCATAGATGCATTTTGTCTACAAACGAAAGTGATGGTAGGACAGGCTTGGAAAGGTGACCTGAGTGGAGAGTAGGGACAACTGAAATAATGGAAAAATTATTTTCGGTTTTTCCAATTACGCATAACATAATAAAAATATTCCCTCCATTTCATAATAAGTGTTTCATTTGAAAAAATACGTTTTTAAAAAAAAACTTTTTAAATGCTTTCACATTAATATATTTATTTTAAAATTTTAATTTTACTCTTAAATATGCAAAATATTATAAAAAAAAAAATGCCTTCTAAAGATATTTTAGGAAATTATTAAATAGAATATTTAACTTTTAGAATAAGGCATTTATTTTGAAACATCCAAAAATAAAAAATAGGACACGGAGGGAGTATCTCATTTGTAAATTAGTGGTCCAGAATTGTTGATTTTGTTCCTTTTGAGCATTAGCGTGGAAAAGGTTCACCTTTGTATAAGTAATAATCACCAGCAGAGAACATAGTGAGTTCTCCTTAATTTCCTTGAAGGTCTCATCATTCTAGCTATCTTCTCTCTTGTGACCCTACGGTGGGAAATTAAGATGGCAGAATTTCTTATGTCTGTTGTGGAGGGAGCATTAATCCAGGCGGTTACACTTGCTGGTCAAGAAGTCTGCCTTGCACTCGGATTGAAGGAAGATCTGGAGAGGCTTGGTGATTCATTGAGAGATATTCAACAACTGTTGGGTGACGCAGAGCAAAAACGAGGAAGAAATGACGGGGTGAGAAAGTGGCTGAAGGATCTTCGAGACATAGCCTTTGATGCTGAGGAAGTGTTGGATGATTTCACATATGAAGATCTCCGACGTCAGGTAGAGTTGGGAAACCGAATGAAGAAAAAGGTACGCGACTTCTTTTCATGCTCCAATCCAATTGCATTCCAGTTCAAAATGGCGTATAAAGTTAAGAAGATTAACATGAAGCTGGAACAAATTAAGCAACGCGCAGTTCTCATTGGACTCGGAAGATTGATTGTAGCTGGAACTCCTGAACCCAGCCAGGAGGCCCATGCCAAGGACCGAGTAACCGTCTCCTATGTTGATGATTCAGAAGTTGTAGGAAGGCAAAATGATGTATCAGAGATAGTGGACATGTTGTTCAACAAAGGCAATGAAGACGTTCTTTCCGTCATTCCCATAGTGGGAATGGCAGGCCTTGGAAAGACAACTGTTGCTCAGTCAGTCTACCGCGATGATAGATTAAAGGGACACTTTGAAAAACTATGGTTATGTGTTTCTGAAAATTTTGACGTTGACAGGATTCTAATAATGTGCCAAGAAGAGCTTCAAGTAGAGAATCCAGCGAGGGAAAGTAGGGACGCAATGATTGGAAAACTTCGAGACAAGTTGGGGGAGAAAAGATACCTTCTTGTACTTGACGACGTTTGGAACGAAGACCAACCAAAATGGGAGAGCTTAAAGACATCTTTGTCGCATATTAATAGTACCAAGGGGAACAAAATCATTGTAACTACTCGAAATGACCGAGTTGCATCAATCATGGGGGCACTTCCTAGGCCTCATTTGGGAGAACTATCAGAAGAGGATTGCTGGTCCATATTCAAGAAAAAGGCGTTTGCAAGCGGCGGTCCCGAAAGGACTCAAGAGTTTGAAGATATTGGAAGGGAAATTGTAAAGAAGTGTGCACGTGTACCATTAGCGGCAAAGGTAGCTTCCTCTATTTCATTTAAAATTCCATTTTATTTCTTTTATTTATCATTTAGTGTCATTCATTTCATTTTCCTTTTCCTAAGTGTTGGGTTGAGAAAGTAGGATTGTTGGAAGCTAATTCCCTGCTGCTATCCACTTTCTAATTATCCCATTATTATGGGATTGGTTTATTTATAGACCAATCTCATCAACACATGCTATTATTATTGACATATGCACCACACTTTGGGGGATTGTACTTTTTGTATAAGTGGATTATACGGTGGTATAATCCCTTGTATAGCCTATCTATGCATAGGGTACAATCTCCTAATGCATGATGTTGGTGCTAGTGCATAAGCGGGTTGTAATATACAACCCCCCTATGCACATGGTACAATCACCCAATGCATAATACTAATAAGAAAATCAGAATGTGTTGATGAGATCAGAACTACACACATATATATAGAGAGAGAGAGAGTCTTGATTAGGTAAGAACGTACTTATATAAGTTATATCAACACCATACATTAAGGGTTACATCTCGTGCATTGGCCTCGTGTATCTCGTAACTCACTCCTATACGAGGTACAACCCCAGATGTGAGTAGTAACTACCACTTATAACTTATTTCCACACGTTTTTACATGATTGCCAATATATATATATATATGGGAGAAGGTTTCGTTGACACTTTGTGTAAAAAAATTTACACTTACACCCCTCAATATCTTTCTATAAAAATCATATTTTGCCAATCCAACCGTTATATTACATATTTTGGTTATACACGTCATTCATGCCAAATTTTAAGTTAATTGGAGATTAGGGGAGCAATATATATATGTCATCTATAAAGTGTTCAAAATTAAAGTTTTAAATTGAATAGCAATCAGTCTCAAATCAACTTAATTTTTGACATGGATTGCTTACATGAAAAGATTTTCTAATCTAATGGTTAGTTTCGTAAACTATGAGTTGCAAATAAGAGTTTTGGAGTGCACTTGACATTAAAAAGACTACATATATATATATATTCTAGCCGTGAACATTAAATGCAACAAAAAAAAAACACTATATAAGAATAATTATAATGAATAATATAATTTTTAAACTCAAAATTAATTTTTAACTAAAAATTTAAGAGTGGTCAAAATCCTACTTTTAAGAAACACATTATTAAAAAAGAAAAAAAAAAGATCAGTGTTACTTATTTATCGCAATCTGCAATCAGCAATCATAAAAATAATAATAATAATAAAATACTATAAGATATTATTTATTTATTGCTTTAGGTCTCTTTATAAGATGAACTATTGTGATTATTACATTGGTTTAAATCCCTTTATAGGATAATTAGTAAGAAGTTATGTTGGTTTGCATGAGTGTCTTAAAATATAATTATTATAAATATAAAAATTATTTAGAAATTAAAGAAGGTGTCAGGTGGTTGCAGAACAAAATACCATGTGACTTCCTAGAATGGTACTTTATTTTATATATATATATATATATATATATATATATATGATGATCAGGTAAGCACGTGTTCGCATTAGGAGTTGTACTTTGTGCATTAATTGAATATAAGATATATTGGACCAATACAAGAGGTACAACCTCCAATGCATGGTGCTGATAGAGACATAACCGTGTGTATATGTATATATATAGCTTTGATTATGGCCAGTACAAGAAATTCGTGATATCTTATACGATTACGGTCTCCAGTGGGTGATACACGCATGTGTCATGCACGAATTACCGTGATCGTCTGGATAGTATAGGATATCTCACATTAAAACATCATGATGATCAAGTGAGCACATGTTGATATACTCCCTTCGTCCCACAAAGATATGTCAAGTTTGACAAAATACATAGTTTAAGAAAAGTTATCAGTGCATTGACTTGTCATTTATTAAACTCCATCTTTCCAAAAGTACCCTATCCTATTTGGTATCAGGTTTTGTATTGAAAGTAATTTTTGAAATAACAATAGGTAATATAGGAAAGTTGAAAAAATTTATAATTTGACTTTCAAAATGGACAAACATTTTGGGACAGAAAAAGTATCAAAAATGGCCTATTTTTGTGGGACGGGGGGAGTAACTTATGTCAACACTCACATTGGAGATTGTACCTCATACATTAGTGAGTTACAGGATACATTAGGCCAATGCAAGGGGTACAACCCTTAATGTATGATGCTAATATAACTTATATCAACATATGTTGACCCAATCGGAATTATATATATATATATATACACACACACACAGACAATGTAACTCATACATTAGTGAGTTACAAGATACATTAGCCAACGCAAGGGGTACATTGTAACCCTAATGTATGGTGCTGATATAGCTTATATCAACACGTGTTGACCCGATCAGAACTGCATATATATATACATATACATTGACATCCAGATTTACAAGGATGTGTTGATGTAAATTACATCAATACCATGTATAGGGGGTTGTACCTCATGCATGTATAAGTTATAATTAGCATATATTGATTAGACTAAATTCGTGTATATATATATATATATATATATACACCAAATCCGTGTATAGGGGGTTGTACCCCTTGCTAGTTATTTTCTTCCTTTTTCCCATATATTTTACTATCCTATGTTATTTGGAGTCCCATTATTATTATTATTATCATGATTCATGTGTACTAAATTTAACAAAAAAATTTATATCATACTCCAACAATCTAGAGAAGAGGCATTATACCTAACCTCTATGATTAGAGATCCATAAAGAAGTTTAATAGATATTAGATAATAACAAAATTGAAGGGAAAACAATAAAATAATTTGAGATGAATTCCCTAGTTTTATGGTGAATTGATTACAATGAGATGGTTTAAGAAGAGCTCAACTCTAAATCGGTCCTCGGCAAGAATTCCAAAGAATTCCGTCGAGTGTTGACTTGCCATAGAATTCCGCCGGGTATTGGTCTTTCATATGGAAAGTTACTAACACTAAGGTGGGTTAATGTCCGAAAAATAACTGCACCGATTGTGTAGTAAAATTGTTCATTTGATATTATAAATTTTAAATCATGTGGGGATTGTTGTATATTTGATTTGAAATTTTATGTTACATTATATATGAAGGGATCTGTTGATACTTTGTGTAAAACTTTTTATTCTTACATCTCTCAATATCTTTTTGTAAGAATAACAGTTCGTCAATTCAGCCATTGAATTAAATACTCATGCATGTTATGAATGCCGAATTTCAAATTAGTTGGAGATTAACAGCTCTGTCATCCATAAACTATCTAAAATTATAGTTTTATTTATAAAAATATAGTAAGTTTATGGATCAAATGTTTACCAATATCCGATTAATTTGAAATTCAGATGCATGATGTGCATTAGTAGTGTATCTAATCCAATGATTTAATTAGTGAAATGTCAATGGATTCCTATAAATTAAAGAAGAAGAAGAAGAAGAAGAAGACCACCACCAGATTTTCTTTATAAATTGAACTCTAGCATTTGTTCTTCTTCTTCATCGTTCTTATTTTTCTTCTTCTTCTGAAATTTTTATAATTTCAACTGAAATGGTTTTTAAATTTGAACAAGAAGGATCGTTATCAAAAGTGAAGTCGCCACGTTTGGGTAACCGTGTGGGAGCCAGAGTGAAGGTAGGAGATGTAGACGTGGGTCAAGGGATTAGGTTGACTTTGTTCTTTTACTCTTTGGCCCCTCATCGAGTAGCTTTATACGTTGGGGGCACCTTTAGTAATTCAATATGTGGCTGAAAGAGGTGAAAGAAACGTAACTAACAATTTGACAACACAAACACTTATACGTTGTTGGAGAGACCAAAAGTTCCGACAAATTAATATAATAGTATAGATTAATAGACGTAAATACTTGTTCTTTAACGGAAGAAAAATGTAGGAGAATGAAAAGAGGGAAAATGCACAAGAAAAATATAATCTCTTTTTCCCATTTTATTTGAGTTACTTTGACCAAACACATATTAAGGTGATTTTTAAAAAATTTTTTTTTTAATGCATTGCCGGCCATGTTATTCAATTGATTTTAACTTTTCAATTTTACTCATCTATAATAAAATATTACTTGATGTCATAGTTGGTATAACAATTGTAAATTTAATATAATAAAATGCATTTTAAGAAAATAAAATAATTATATGCTTTTCATTTTTTGAGTTTTGACAATGATGAAAAATTTTAGGACTTCTCCAAAATAAAATAAAATAAAATAACCAAAAAAGCAAAGTTGTAAAACAAAGTGGGATGAAGGGAGTATATTCTTTCCCTGTTTTCTTTGACTTTTCCCAGGCCATAAGTGCTTTTTTTTATTTTTTTATTTTTTATTTTTTATTTTTTCGTCTGAACTTTTTATCCCTTTGTTCGACTCTCCTTCTATGTTCTTGCAAGGCCTATTTAGATGATTATGAGTGTGGGGGAAATTTGAGGTTCATGGAAATGTCTTAATTGCTCACAACGCTAACTAAAATATCATTGTATCTTGGGCAGTGGCAGAGTCACATGGGGGCAAGTGGGGCCATTGCCCCTACACATTTTTTTTAAAAATTTTAATTTTAATTTTTTATGTGAAATTTACATTATTTACATATTGGATCTCACTATTTTTTTAAAAAAAAATTATTTCCTCCATCGCAAAATTTTCTATAATAAATTAATTTGTATACAATTGTCTAATATTTTGGTAAATACTCACTCGATTTTGTCTAAATTCGAGACACATATCTCTCCTTCTCATAAGCACACGCACATATTTATTCGTTTATTTGAACGTTATGAGCAAGTAAACTAATAGAATGTGATTAGTTTGTTATCCCATTGTTATGTTCTAATATAAAACACTATCAACTAAACAACACTTTGGAAAAAAAAAAAAATTGAAATAAAGATAGCCCCTATTAGGGTAAATTTTTGGCTTCGTCACTGATCTTGGAAGAACAACAAGCAACATAATATAGAAGAGAGAGGGCACATAAATGTATCTCAATATACAACACACATTCTTTTTATAAACTATTAACTCTTCTAATTAAATAATTTATATTTGATTATTATTATTATTATTATTATCACATGAATTAAATTTAACTAAAATTCCATTTCATACTCCCAACAGGTACTAGGAAGCATGATGCACTCCAAAAGGGAAAAACATGGCTGGGAGTTTATCCAAAAAAGTGAAATTTGGAATATCCAAGAAGACGAGAATCAAATCATGCAGGTGTTGAAGTTGAGTTTTGATAATCTCCAATCTCCTTCTTTGAAACAATGTTTTGCATATTGTTCTATACTTCCCAAGGATTCTAATATTGAAAAGGATGTCTTAATCCAACTTTGGATGGCTCAGGGATTCCTTTGTTCTCCAAAAAATAATCTTGAGATGGAGGATTTGGGTATTGAATATTTCAATACCCTGTTGGGAAACTCCTTATTTCAAGAAGCTAGGAAGGATGAGTACAGCAACTATTCAAATTGCAAGATGCACGATCTTGTGCATGACCTTGCAGAATCTATTTTGAGATTTGGGAACTGGACTTCAAAACTTAAAAAGGAGAATGATGAATTTGAGATTCAACACTTGCGACAATTGGATCCAAGAGGAGAAATTCCGGAGAAATGTGATATTACAAAGCTTCGCTCATTATTTTTAGTGAATAATAACCTCCTTGGTGATATGTTAAACTTCAAAAGCTTACGCGTCTTAAATTTAATTGGGTGGCGTATTTGCAAGTTACCCAAATCTATTGGCAAGTTGAAAAGATTGAGGTATCTGGACGTTTCTTCGACAAGAATCAAAGAGTTACCCAAATCTATTGGCAAACTCTATCATTTGCAGACATTGAGACTTGATAGTTGTTGCTATCTTCACAAATTTCCGAATGAATTGAAGAATTTGATCAACTTGAGATATATTTATGCTAACTATGTTATGTACAAGAATATGCCAGTTGGGATGGGGCAATTGACTTGTCTTCGATCATTACCATACTTCTTTGTGGGTCAGGAGAAGGGTCCTCGAATTGGAGAGCTCGGATCTTTACACAAACTGAGAGGAAAATTAAAGATTGAGGATCTCGAGAGCGTGAAGGATGGAGAAGAGGCGAAGAAAGCAAATTTATCGGAGAAGGAAAACATACACGAGTTGGAATTGAATTGGTATTGGCGAAGAGAAAGCAACAATAATGATGAACATGTACTAGAAGGCCTCCAACCGCACCCTAACTTGAAAAGCTTATCAATTAGTGGCTTCGGTGGTGATAAATTCCCGTCGTGGATTACTAGTTTGTTGCCACTCAACAATTTAGTGGAGATTAGATTTAAAAAATGCCACAAATGTGAACAACTCCCAGCGCTTGGGCAACTACCCTTTCTGAGGGAACTTTGGATAGAAGGAATGTCAAGCGTGGAATGCATTGGTAGGGAATTCTATGGTACCAGAAATGATGGAGCAAGTGGTAGTAGCAGTACTGAGACGACAATGGTTTTGTTTCCAGCGCTGATTAAATTTAGCATGTGGAGCATGGACAACCTGAGGAAATGGGAGGAAGCAGAGATGACGCCAGCAACAGGAGGAGGAGGAGTAGTGGTGTTCCCTCGCCTTGAGGAGCTGTCCATATGGGGAGTGTCAAAGCTTAATTTTCTGCCGGAAGGGCTATTTCAACACAACAAGAATCTTGTTAATTTAACAATACAGAGATGCCCTAGTCTGGAGTCGATTGCAATTGCAAGCATACATGGCCTCACATCCCTTCAGAAATTGGAGATTACAGGATGCGATAGATTATGGAGTCTATCGACTGGGTTAGAATCTTGCAAAAATCTTTCTATTTTAAAAATAGACAAATGTCTTAGTCTGGAGTCAATTGCAAGCATACATGGCCTCACATCCCTTTACGAATTGCAGATTACAAGATGCGATAGATTATCAAGTCTACCTAGTGGGCTAGAATCTTGCAAAAGTCTTTCTATTTTAAAAATAGACACATGCCCTGGTCTAGAGTCAATTGCAAGCATACATGGCCTCACATCCCTTCATGAATTAAAGATTGCAAGATGCGATAGATTATCAAGTCTACTGAGTGGGCTAGAATCCTGCAAAAGTCTTTCTAGTTTAATAATAGACAGATGCGCTAGTTTGAATTCAATTGCAAGCATATATGGCCTCATATCCCTTTACCGATTGGAGATTACAGGATGCGATATATTATCGAGTCTACCGAGTGGGCTAGAATCTTGCAAAAGTCTTTCTAGTTTAATAATAGACAGATGCGCTAGTTTGAATTCAATTGCAAGCATATATGGCCTCACATCCCTTCACCAATTGGAGATTACAGGATGCGATAGATTATCGAGTCTACCGAGCGGACTAGAATCCTGCACGTCTCTTGAGAGATTGTGTGTGTTCGAGTGCCCTAGTCTGGAATCTGTCCCAGAGGAGTTACGAGAATTGTGTTCTCTTCGCTCTCTAGAGATAAGGGATTGTGGAAAATTGAAATGTTTGCCATGGGGAGGGGGGCAACGCTGCTTCACCCAACTGAAGTATTTGTCCATTGGTGGGTTCTGTGAGGAGCTTGATTCTTTCCCCGTTAACTTTGAGGATGTCCCTGAACAACTTGAAGTTCTAACGTTGTGGGGGTGGCCTAAGCTCAAGTCTCTGCCGGACCAACTTCAACACCTCACTGCTCTTATTGATTTGTCCATAATTGGATTTGATGGGATGGAGGATCTGCCAGAGTGGTTGGGGAAGTTTTCCTCTCTTGAATTCCTGTATATTTTCAAATGTGAGAACCTGGTGGATCTGCCTCCACGCGTAGCTATGCGACGCCTCACCAAATTACAAAATCTGTCCATTTATAAATGTCCGCAATTGGAGGAAAAATGCGCCAACAAAAGCAGACTCGAGTGCTCCAAGATTTTCGGTGTTCCAATCCGGAATGTAGACGACATTAATTATCAGTTGTGGCAGAACTACGAGGTGCGCTAAAATCAATAGGTTTTCTCAAATCAATCATCCCTGATTTGTTATCTTTTCCACTCTCAAATTTCCTTCAATTGACTTATTTTGTGAAGTTGTTCAACCAATAATCAAGGGTGTTAGAACGTACCAAACGTGTAAGTTTTATTTATTTGATTGCAAAATAGTTGAAATTAGTGGAAAGTGGCCTACGGCTTTGATTAAAGGGTTGAGCATATCAGCTCTATATGGGTGAATGGGGACACCATTTTTGCTTTTGCAAACTAGTTTAAATTAGTGTGGAATTTTTGTTGGGTTGAGCACTAAAATTCAACTTTAATTTTTCGGTCATTGTTCTAAAGCTACCATTTTTATTTCATATTTTGAATATTTCATTTTTAGCCTTTTACTTCTATTTTTCTGCATTAATTAGCTTCGTTTTTTTGTTTTTACATTTTTTATTTTTATTTTTATTTTTTTTGTTATTCATCGTATGAGAGGGGTGTTCAGTAATCTATTTCTATTCAAGAAGATTTATGACAATTCTCCTTCTTCTTTAAGCAGAAGTTCCTGTGGAGTCGAAGAGGTCAATGACACGTGGCAAGGGAGAAATGGAGGGCTGGGATTTTGAAAGTGTTTGCTGGAAAATGCCCAAACGCTGCACACCCATTCACCGGCGGCGCCGATCCTCTCCTCCGTCAACTGTCCTTCGAGCATGGGGAGAAATGGAGGGCTGGGATTTTGAGAGAGGGGTTTCACGCCCAAACACTGCACACCCACTCACTGGCGGCGTCGATCCTCTTCGAGACTTCTCGATCTGTCCATCGAGCATTTGCTGGAAAACGCCCAAACGCTGCACACTTAGCACATCCCCATTTCCCATTTTTCACGCCCCTTTTTTCTCTCCTGATCTCAGTGACAAAACTCAGTGTCTGGTTGATGATGTATTGCGCAAGTGGTGTCTGGGGAGGAGGATGAGGATCAATAGACTACTCACCCTACACAGAATCGGTGGAATCGACAGGTTTGATCTCCCTTATACCCTTATATATATATATATATGTGATTTTGGCATTGAAATTTGGGTGAAATGCAAATGTGATGGTGCAGGAAGAGAGATTAGGGCAAAATGAGGAGTGGGAGGTCGCTGGATCGGGACCTTCGAGGCGACCCCAAAAAGATGAAAAAAACGTAAAAAAATTCAACATACCTGGGAGGTGAACGAGCAGGAGCAGGGGCAGGGGCTGGCCTAAGCTCAAGTTTCTGCCTGACCAACTTCAACAGCTCACTGCTCTAACTGATTTGTCCATATGTGGATTTGATGGGATGGACGGAGGCTTTGCCGGAGTGCTTCGGGAACCTTTCTTCGATCTCCTGAAGACTTGTATATTTGCAAATGCAAGAACCTGGTGGATCTGCCTCCACCCATAGCTATGTGACGCCTCACCAAATTACAAAATCTGAGAATTCATGGATGTCCCCACTTAGAGGAAATATGTGCCAACGAAAGCGGCCCAGAGTGCTCCAAGATTTTCGGTCTTCCATCCTATGAAGACCCAATTCCTGATTCAGAACATGGTACGCTAAAATCAGAAAGTTTTCTCAAATCAATCATTCCTGATTTGTTCTCTGATTTTGAAGTTGTTCTAAAACTACCTTTTTCTTTTCTTCTCTGTTTTCTGAAATATATTTTAGAAGGATTAAACATGTTTAGCCTTTGCCCTTCTTTGTTCCCTGCATTAACTTTATTTTTATATTTTTCAAACCCGTCTCTTGAGACAGGTGTTCTGCAATTGTTTGTGATCCAGAAGGTTTATAAAAATTCTCTATCTTCTCCGTCAATGAGGTGTTGTGAAAAATGGACTTCTTTGCTGGAGGGACTGCACTGCCTGACCTGCTTGAATACGTTGGAGATTGCTGGGTTCTCAAAGGATCTCAATTATTTCCCAGGTTTGAAGGATATCTAGCACATGTGCCCCTTCTATGGCTATTGTTAAATCCCTGGAAAGCCTCAACACTTCACTGAAACTTTGTATATATGGGTATCTGAAAGTACTGGAAGCTTTGCCAGATGGTTGGGAACCTGAACCTTGTGGGCTCTTCTGATTAGTTCGTTGATGGCTGTTCATGCTGCAGACACAGCATATGATTGCAAGAAATCAGGTAAAATAATTTTCAGTGGAGTTTCTAGATAAAAGTTTCAAGCTTTTTATCATTATTTGAAATTTTTTGAGTTGCTTTATCATTTTTTATTTTTTTATTTTTACTTTTAAGAAGCCTTGGTTGTGAAATTAGTTTTTGCATTTGAAGTAACACAGTTTGTTAAAGAATCTACTTTTCAAGTGAGCAAAATATTCTGGTGTTCATTTGACTATGCAGGGTTAGCAACTCATTGTCCGAGTTTTGAGCACATGTGCTACCATGATGGCTTCTCGATCGTAATCTTTGATTGTGGACAAATCAGTAAGTTATGATTCTTTCGATTACACTGACCATTTTATTAGCATTGATCAATAAATCTAGTCGCATACTTATGAGTTCATGTCACAAGGTCAACTTCTTATTCCAACATTCTTTAGCAACAACCTCCCATGTTTCACATTTAGCGCCATAAAAAACAGCTGGCTCCTTAGAGATTTGTCCTTACTAAAAATTTTTTGTAAGAGCTTGGAATCATTTGGATCTATGATAGACTTTCAGTATCTGCTGTGCTGGCTGTTTTTTTGTCTTCAATTTTTATAATTCATTTAAAGATAGTCTGGGTTGTGTAGTATCTCATGTAGATTAGTGAAATTCCTGAACAAAGGGATGCATTGCCCCCATCCCTCACCCCCCCTTTTTTCTTTAACAAAAAAATCAATTGCTCCGGCTTTTTTCTTTTTTCCTTTTTGGGCTGAGAGAACAAATGGATTCCTCTTTTTCTGTGCCTTTACTAACGAGGAATGACAGCATATAAGCTGAGGCAGATTTGAATTAACGCAGCTGGAGAGGTTCAAACTTGAGGGCATGTTCAATCGATCCGAAGTTAATGAGGAAATTTATTTGACCTTTTGAGGAAAGTCGTATCCAAAACTAAGATTCTCATTTAAAAGATGTGGGGAGATGATCTGTTGGGACTAATAGCAAACTAGGACACAAATAGCAAAGAGATAATAGATGAGAAAAATAACAAATGGCAGTACATTCACATAATGCATACACAAATATATGTGGTTAGTCTTAAATGACTATTGATTAGAGCTTTACTAATGAAGGAAGTACTGCCGAATATGGAAGTTAGCACCCACGGGTCTAAAATCCTTATCACATGACTTTGAATTCTTACGTTACATGCAAAGTAGACTTCTTTTTTTCTTCTTCTTTTTTTTGGATAATTGATGCAAAGCAGACTTGTTAAGGATTAAAATTGTCTTTGAACTCGATAAATTGACAAGGACAATTTTTTATTGAGAAATTGTTATTAGATGAAACTTATCCGAAGTTTTAAGATGATTGACAGCTTTTAAGGTGATTGACATTTACTTGATAAATTGTGTGTGTTGGAAGATCATTAGAGACATTATCATGCAGGTTCACACATTTTGTCTGTGAGTCATTGTTTTTATGCCGATTTGATGGAGTGGAAGCTTTGCCAAAGTGGTTGGGAGACCTTTCATCTCTTCAACAACTGGGTCTCTCCTGTTCCGGGAAAATGCGTGAGCCTAAGATTGAAGCTGTGTGAAGCTTAACCAAATTATCAGTGATGGATTTTGCAATTGTCCTCTTTTAAGAGAAAGATGTCCCAGGGGAATTGGTGCAGAGGTGTACAAGACTGCTTATTTTTCATTAATCACGATATACATTGAGGAGTACATTCAAGTCCGAATTGCTTGAAGTTTCTCATTAAAATCAGGGGTAAATTCTTCCCAAACCATACCACTTCCTCTTCTCTACACTGATTTTTCTTTCTGTATTTACTTCTTGTGTTGCTAGCCCAATCCTTATTTTTATTTTGGCATGATCTTTATGGTTTTCAGAAGGCTATAATTCAACTGGAGGAGCAACTGATATGCAATATGGCAAAACAGAGTCCAGGTACTTCAGCTTTATCTTCCCTGCTTGGTTATTTTTTTATTTCTTATTTGGAAGAAAATGCATGAGATATTCGGTTACATTAATGCATGAGAAATACCCTTCTGAATACTGATGATCCTGTGTATCTCTCTCTTACCATAACAGTTGACTCACAGTCACTCACATTCTGGCATGGAGTATTTTAATTAAATTAATAACTGGAGCTATTTGGATATTTATATCTATATTCATGAAATCTTGATTTTTATGGTACTGTTTCTTCGTCTTTAGCATATGTTTATAATGCTCTGTTTTTGTGTTTATACTGCTGTGACTCCAAAGAAGAAGTTCGATGCAGTGGTTAGCAATAGTTCTGGCCATTAAAAAATTTGAAGAAGGTTATGGCTACTCTGGACACCATTCCCGAAGATTTAGACACATCAAGTATCACAATCCAAGATCATTGCTGCACTTCTTTGGTCATAGAGTGGGCTCATCAGAGACTGCCACTTCCCACACATTGGTTTCTCAGTCCATCTCAACCATCCATGACAGCAAACATACTGATGGTTTAAGTGCTTCTAATACACCAATCTTGTCAAGGAGCCTGCTGAGTTAATTAAAATATTAGAGGGTGGGATGATGCATTTCTCTATTGGCTAGCAAAAGGACAACTACTTTTGTTTAGTTGTGATAAACATGATTAAATATTAGAGGGTGGATGATGCATTTCTCAATTGGGTAGCCAAAGGACAACAATTTTGGTTTAGTTGTGATAAACATGATTAGTGTTGAATAAATAATTGATAAAGTTAAATATATTCATACTAAACAAAAGAAAGTTTTCTTGTTGGAGATTTGATTCTTTTGATCACAGAATCTTATGATGATTAATGAGCTTGACCGTGCTGCCATTAATGGGCAGAGTTTGACTTATTGGTCCTACCGTTGGCTGTGTCATGTTATCTTGTTATCTTTAGAAGAAATTCTGTCTGCCAATGTTAAATCCAATTATTTAATGTTTAAATCCATATATTTAATCGAATCACATGGGAATTATAATTTTTAATTGGGACCCAAAGCAGATCTCCATAGATCTGCTAGGCGTTTGTCTTGACCAACCGCGCCAAACAATTACGAAATGGAGAGTGAGATCATCACGAGCTATGCTTTCCTCACAAGAACTGTGATTGTCTCCCTATATATTGAAGCTTCAACCTGTATTGTTTTCACGGATTATAGATCATTAAGTTTCAATTTGCGAGTGAGAAAGAGATAGAAGGAAGGAGATGGGAGACATAAGAATAGAGGCAAAAAGTGAAGAGCAAGAAGAAGCACAAGCCGAAGTTGATATATGGAAGTATGTATTCGGGTTTGTGGAAATGGCAGTGGTGAAGTGTGCCATTGAGCTTGGGATAGCTGATGCCATTGAAAGCCATGGAAGCCCCATGATGCTCTCTGAGCTATCATCTGCCCTAGGGTGCGCATCGTCTCCCCTCTACCGCATCATGAGGTTCCTGGTGCATCGCAAAATATTCAAGGAGGAATCCACAACCCAAGGTTCCGTTGGTTATGTCCAAACACCCCTATCCTGTCGTTTGATGAGTCGTGGAGAAAAGAGCATGGCTGCTTGAGTGTTGTTCCTGAGTAGCCCAGTGATTACGGCACCGTGGCATCATCTAAGTACCCGTGTTCTGGCCTCCGGCATTTGAGGCTGCTCACGGACAGGATATATGGAGCCATGCATTAGAAAATCCTTCTCAAAGTGAGCTCCTTAATGAGGCAATGGCATGTGATGCTAGGGTGGCAGTGCCCGCAATAATTACTGGTTGTCCAGAGGTGTTCGAAGGGCTGGACTCTTTGGTGGATGTTGGTGGGGGTAATGGGACTTCTTTGCACTTGTTGGTTAAGGCCTGTCCTTGGATTCGAGGCATCAATTTTGATCTTCCTCATGTTGTGTCTGTTGCGCCGAAGTGTGATAGTGTTGAGCACATCAGAGGGAACATGTTTGAGAATGTTCCAAAGGCTGATGCTGTTTTCCTCAAGGTTAGTATAGTTTGGCTTTAAAAAACTTGCCTTGAGGGATACACAGTATTCTTTACTTGGAAATGTTTGGAAGACACTTGAGGGAATTTTTCAAGCTATTTTTTTTTAAAAAAAAAATACAATAAGAACAAGTTTTACTGAAAAATCTGTGGAAAGTCATTCCCTTAGTTCTTCGAGTACTTTCACCATCGAAATAATTCCTAAAGGAAGTTACGATGGGTTGTGGGATTAAGAGGATGTGTTTATTTGAAGTTACACTGACTGTTCACCTCTGCTCCTCAACTCTCTACTTGAAATAGGCAATCTGAAATAGGCCATTAATGGTAGTACTGGTCCCAATAGATGTCATTCTACCTCGAAGTTTTTTCTTTCCTTTTTCTTTTTTAGCCTCACTTCTAAATAAGCTAAATGATTGATAGCTACTTCCTTTGATTGATAGTTCTGGTATGGAAAATTGTAGTGGATTCTGCATGACTGGGGTGATGACGAGTGCATCCAAATCTTGAGAAACTGTAGAGAAGCTATTCCAAAGGACAAAGGGAAAGTGATCATCGCAGAAGCTGTGATTGAAGGAGAGGAAGAAGACAAGCTTGAGGATGCGAGGCTAAGGTCTGGTGATGTTGGCTTGTACTAACAAGGGCAAAGAGAGGACCTTGAAGGAATGGGCATTTGTTCTTGGGGAAGCGGGGTTTAATCGATACACTGTAAAACCAATTTGTACTGTGCAATCCATTATCGAGGCTTATCCTTGATTGAGGGGGCCTTTTAATATTTTACAAATAAGGATCTGTTTCTATTCCATTGTATGCCTCCAAATTTCTATGTGGCCTAATTTCTGATGTTTTGTAGTGACAATGGATCATACAAGCAGTGGAACCATATGGGCCAAAGGTGCATAGGCATTTTATTCTGTGTTCTATGTTTAATCTATGTATTTGATAGTCAAAACTAGTTTCAAGTTGGTATTCTCTCACTTGTATTTTTGTATTATCTAGTGGTGTGTATTTGTAAGGATATGAATGGAAGTCTCCAAATTAGTTCAGTTTTGTCTAAACCAGTTGTACTCTCTCTCTATGTGTGTGAGTATATATATATATATATATATATATATATATATATATCTATATATAGATATTTATTTATTTATATATTGTGTATTTGTGTGTGTGTATAACATGTACTTGTTTATGAATGCAGGCCTATAAAATTAAGAGCATAGGTTGCTGAGGGCTTACTAATTTGGATGTCCTATAAGGATTGAGAGGCTCCATTCTCTTCACTGTTGCATTTGAACTAACAAATTCCTTTGTGAAAAAGGAAGCCATCAAAGAGAATTGGAGCCATCATTAGAATTCAAGGCATAAGATCAGTTTTGGGATTTCATGAAATATTGCTCTTTCAAATGTGTAGTTTTCACACTTCCATTAATGACTGAATTATATAAAAAACACAAATGACTACCATGGAGCAACTTACATGAGACATCCACACACACCCTAACATGAGCCGGTTTAATATGGGGCATTGATCAAACTCTGTGCTCGTAAAATCACAATTTTAAACTTCACTACAGCTATTCAACCTTGATATTAGGTACTTGCTAGTTGAGGGAGTGTCGAGATAATCATAGATAAATTAAGTGCACAAAATTAATACTTTATAAAGAATATAGATTCCTTTCTAAAATTTTTAACTCCAACCCAGGTTGTAGTCTTTATCCCTTTGATTAGGGTTGAGGTTTTATAACCATTCATTTTGGGATAAAGGACTCAACTCTCAAGGAAGCAATGGGCCAGAGACTGAACTAATCAAAACATGCACAAACGCATACCATTTTAGAGTTGAATCCAGGATATCTTATTATTCTTTTTTTCCCTTAATTCAAATGTAGCATATACTATACCACAATGCCATTTTAGAGTTGAATCAAGGACCTCTAAGTTTTCCCATTTTCCCCTAATCAAGAAATGGACCAGCTGATATAGGCTTCAATCTCTCCTCACCCAGTATTTAGAGGAAACAATGCTAACAAGTTACACCTTTTTTGCAGAAATAGGCCGCCTTGTAAGCAAACCTGGCCCAACCTCTGTACTGTAACTTAGGCTTGGCACTCGATTGTTATAACTGTTTAAAACAGCCTTCAGCCCAAATCGAACACCTGGGAAGAAGAGAGCTAGCATTGAATATAGTCCCACATCTGCTACACGAGAAAACCCACATGAATTGCCTCCATACATTAGATTTCACAAGCTTCATTTTCAAAGCACGCAACCGCGCGGTGAGCACAGAGCGAACTATTCTTTCGCCTTTTACTAAAGAATACCGTGTGCTCGCCACAAATAGCGGCATACGCCACTTTTTGGAGGGACTTACCCTCAAATGGTGAAGCTCCTTACAAATCTAGTTGAAGTTTTTAGTGTCGATGGTGAATTTTGCCATGATTTTGCTCTCAAGTAACTTTTTCTTAAAAACCATAGTGAAACTCATCTGTGTTGTACCTTACAACTGGGCAGAAAGCCAAACCCAGTCTTTGGGATGGCAAAAAAAAAAATGTATTTGCCCTTTAGTCTAATCAGGCTATGGTTTCTAATTCACATATGGATTCATAAATTTATTTTGGGAAAACGATTTGTGAATTTCCAAAACCTGGTCGTCTTCATCCTTAAGGAGGAGCCATTGATGCATTAACTTTTCAGATCAGCCCCTTGTGCCCGTGTCTTCACATTGAGAGTTCTTTGCAGATGAAGAGATGGCAAGGGAGAGCTTCTTATTTCCCAAACAGCTCCTCCTACATTTGTACATAAAAAAATCACTTTGAATTGTTGATTCATCGCCGGAGATGGATTAAAACTAATGGTTAATTGTCTAACCCAACCCTCAGTTATCAATATTGCAAAGATGGGAAAGTCGCATATTAATTTTTTATTCATCATCCTCCTCCACTTATTCACTTTATATGAAAACATCATGAACCTAATATTTTTTGGGCGTTATTCATGCCTCACAATCCATCCTTAGCATTTAAGACATTGGAATTAGGCTAGGGGTTTTTTTTGTTTGGCTCCTTTTTTTGGTTGCGGAGCCTTGGGCTTTCTTACTCTTGTATATGTCTTGTGTACATGGGTTTTTTTGGCCCTTCCTATTTCAAACACATATCATTATTTCATCAAAAAAAGAAAAAGAAAATTAACACATAGGAATGGTTACCTAAAATCGGCACATGATTGAGTCAAGAGGCTTGTATATTGTGCATAAATCAAAATATAATTTTCTAAAGCTACAACAGAAAATATTTGTTGAGCCCAACCTACCTATGATTTCTTTTATTTCTCATATATTTGTATATGACGATTGAAATACAATCAGCTCCATTGATCAACAGTATAGATCGATTCAAATGAGTTAACTAATGAAAGCCAAATCAGTATTGAGAAATTGAGTGTATATATGTTGAGGAATGTTCGATGTAGGAGTCGTAATCTCACATCGATTAGGGATGAGATATTAAGTGAATTGAGTTGATTATAAAAGGAGAGCTAAACCATTATTTAGAATTGCCTTTGCGCTTGGGGCAATGACGCAGCTAGTGAGGTTCTAACCGAGGCACGTCAATTGCTGGTTGAAAACTATTTCCAAACCCCCTCTTTGGCTTAGGCCACTGAGAATTTTTGGAAGGACTCCCCCTAACCCAGTGTAAAGCCCTACAATTCCAAGTTAAAATTTTTTGCTATCATAGCATCAATAATTTTTTGTTTGTTGAGTTTAATGTGGCTCTGTAATAATATGGGGGAATTTAAGATTCATCGGGTTACAGGAAAATAATTATAGTTTAGTGTAAAAAGTTCTACTAACTTCCTAATAAATTACTACTAACTTAACTAACAATGACTACAAACTTAAATTATTTTCCAGTAAGCCGACTATTCTAAAATTCCCCCAAAATAAAATTTCTTGAAGGGCACTATTCTCTTCGCCACTGCATATGAAGTAACAAATTCCTTTGTAACAAACGGAGCCATCAGATAGATTGGCAGCAATCACCATAACTCAACGAAAATCCCAATTTCAAACTTGGCCGCAGAAATTTAGCATTGATACCTGCAAGTAGAATCTCAAGATAGAGTGGGTGCAGCTGATAGTCTTCAATCTCTGCTCTCACTCTGTATAATGGAAGCAAAATCAACAAGTAATACCCTTTTTTGGGCTGAAATAGGCGGCCTTGTAAATGCAGACTTAGCCCGATTTCGACCTGTCCAGATACTAAACCTTTTTTGAATGCCCAAATTAGACTTCAAAGCCAGACATTGAAAGTCAGTTTTTTGAAAGTCAGTTTTACACTTTGTTTCAAGAGAAGGCAAAGGCCAGACCATTTACAATTTATTAACCTGGGTAATGTAGCTTGGGCTGGCTTGGCACTTGATTGTTGCTACTGTTTAATATAGCCATCAACCCAAACAGAACACACTGAGAAGAAGAGAGTCTTGCATATAGTCCCACATCCACCGCAAGAGAAGTATATAAGATTCCATAAGTCATCTTTTACAAGCACGCAGCCGCGCAGTGAGCACAGAGCGAACTGTTTTTTCGCCTTTTACTAAGGAATACCGTGTGCTCGCCGCAAACAGTGGCATACGCCACTTTTTGGAGGGGCTTTCCCGAAAGGGTGAAGTTCCCTTACAAATCTAGTTCAAGTTTTAATTCACATGTTAGATTCGTTATTCTATTTTGGGTACAATAATTAGTTGAATCAAACTTAATGAACAAGGTGGAAAAGTCGCACATCAAATCTTTTGTCTGAGTTCGGACACCAAGAAATCCCTTCGTAGATCATACCACCCCATTTGAGGGGTCTTGATCTCCTAACCTTAATTGTCATTGAGTTCCCATTGGTGATAATTTTGACTTCTAGAAATATTAATGACAAGTTTGACTTGTGATTTAGATGGATTTGCAATGGCGTACAAAACAAGTTAAAATGTCTTGAACCTTGATATACAAAAATAACGAGGCATAATGGCATATAGTCAAAGTAATGTTATGAAACATGTAACACATGGAGCTAGTCTAGGTTCAAAGCGCCTAAGAAGTATGGACAATTTTTTAGAGGTGCTATGTCCATATCCGGATACAAACACGACACACCTCTAACACGACATCTTTATTTATCTTCATCTTCTTCCTTTTTTTTTTCCTTTTCCCTATCTTATTAATGAATAACTCTATTAGGGCTTCCAAAAATAATACGAAATTTACATTTTAAATGATAGATGTGATGCTACACATGCAGTATCATGCAGTTACATATATAAAATATATATTTTTATTAATGACATGTCTTTGTTGTATCGTGTCCTAAATATTGAAGATTTGTTGTGTCTACGTATCTACATCGTATTTTAATCGTGTCGCATGTCAGTGTTTGAGCTTCTTAGCGTCATAGCTCATTGGGACTAGGCATGACCGTGTGAGATACTCACGTTTGGTACTAAAATCCTCCTCTCTTACATAAGTCTATACTATTAGAAAGTTAATGAAATGCTTATGCCTAATTTCTTTTATTTTCTCGTATATTTTTATATGTCAATTGAAATACAATCAACCCCTTAATCAAAGATATAAGATCGATTCGAAGAAATTTACTAATGAAAGTCAAATCAATTCTAAGAAATTGAGTGTATATATGCTACAGACTAATGTTCAAGTTATGAGGAGTCATAGTCTCACATCGATTAAGGATGAGATATTGAGCCGATCGAGTTGATTATAAAAAGAGAGCCAAACCATTATTTAGAATTGCCTCTGCGCTTGGGGCAATGACGCAGCTAGTGAGGTTCTAACTAAGGTGCGTCAATTGCTGGTTGAAAACTATTTCCAAACCCCTACTTTAATTGGCTTAGGTCATTGAGAATTTTTGGAAGGGCTCCCTCTAACCCAGGGTAAAGCCCTACAATTCCAAGTTAAAATTTTTTTGCCACATGGAGCTAGTCTAGGCTCAAAGCTCATTGGGGAGTACATGTGACTACATAGAAAGTGATCGAAAGGGTTTCGTTTCTCCCTTAACATTTATATTTTCTTTCTTGTTAAATCTCAAAATATCTCTATTATTATTTTCAAAATTAAAAATAATAATATCATATTAATTTGAACTTAACTATATTTATTTAGTCTCTTTTTTTTTAACATTATAAAATAAATAATTTAGATTATTCTGTGCACACAATCTTTTATTATATATTATATGAAGTGCACAAGGGGATCAGAGTCTTGGTCCTATTATCTCCTATTTAGAATAGAAAACATCAAATTAAACTCTGCGTAGGTGTCAAACTATATGGGAAGAAGTGCAAGGCAATGGGATATAAAACTGATGGAGATAATTCAGAGATTAATAGTGGATCCAGATTTCCATTCCTATGCTGGAGGGTCTGCACTGCCTCACCCGCTTGAAGACGTTGGAGATTGTTGTGTTCTCAAAGGATCTCAATTATTTCCCATGTTTGAAGGATATCTAGCACATCCATGTGCCCCTTTTATGGCTATTAATGTTATATCCCTGGAGAGATGTGGGTATCTGAAAGTACTGGAAGCTTTGCTAGATGGTTGGGAACTTGAACCGTGTGGGCTCTTCTTATTATTTGAAAACTTTTGAGTTGCTTTATCATTTTTTTTTTTTTTCCTTTCTTTTTAAAGACTTGGTTGTGAAATTAGTTTTTGCATTGGAAGTAACACAGTTTGTTAAAGAATCTACTTTTCAAGTCAGCAAAATATTGTGGTGTTTATTTGACTATGCAGGGCTAGCAACTCATTGTTGGAGTTTTAAGCGCGTGTGCAACCATGATGGCTTCTCGATCGGAATCTTTGATCATGGACAAATAGTAAGTTATGATTCTTTCAATTACGCTGACCATTTATTGGCATTGATCACTAAATCTAGTTGCATACTTATAAGTTCATGTCACAGGGTCAATGAACATAATAAGAAGAGCAACTACCTCCCATGGTTCACATTTAGCGCCATCAAAAACATTTGGCTCTTTATATTACTCTATCCTCAGGGTTTAGTCCTTGTTAAAAAAATTGTAAGAGCTTGGAAGCATTTGGATCTATGATAGATTTTCAGTAATCTGCTATGCTGGCTGTTTATTTGTCTTCAATTTGTATAATTCATTTCAAGATAGTCTGGGTTTTGTAGTATCTCTTGTAGATTAGTGAAATTCCTGAGCAAATGGAAGCATTGCCCCCATCCCTCGCCCCTTTTTTTTCCTCTTTTTCTACGCTTTTAGTAATGAGGAATGACAGCATATAAGCTGAGGGATGTGATTGCTCATTTCTCAATTGTGTGCTCTTGATCTTAACCTCCTAATTTGGTTCATGAATTAACACAGCTGGAGAGGTTCAAACTTGAGGGCATGTTCAGTCGATCCCAAGTTCATAAGGAAATTTATTTGAGCTTTTGAGAGAAGTTGTATCCAAAACTAAGATTCTCATTTAAAAGAGGCGGGGAGATTCTGTTGTGACTAATAGCGAACTAGGACACATGCAAATAGCAAAGAGATAATAGATGAGAAAAAAAAAATGGCAGTACATTCACATAATGCATACACAAATATTAGGTATCTACGCAATGTCCTCTTTCCTTCCCACTGGTGTCCACTCCTCTGTTCAGAGTGTACCATTAATTTGTAAATTGCTTCTTTGTCGATGATCTTACTCGTTGAAATGGGTGTGGTGTGCTTGAAGAGGAGAAGAGTAGCCTGAACATAACCTCTAAAACTAAAATTGAAATTAACAAATACTTCACTAACAATAGAACGGTCATTCTCCCTGATTATCAGAAAAATAAGAAAATAAAAAGGTCCTTTTGCTCTGCATTGGCAAACCATGGACAAACCAAGCGCAATCCATTAAATAAAAAAATAAAAAAAATGGTAAATTATATTTAAGGGTCCAGAGTTTGGGGTAGATTTCACGTAAAAGTCCCAAATTTTAATTGCATGAATTTGATACCTAAATTATTAGTTGGATTTCAATTTGGGGTCCACCGTCATAAACCGTTTGTTGACCAAACGGTTTGGCCTAGCTCTAATTTTGCACATGCCGTGCATTTGACCTATATTATCCCTATTTTGCCCTTTTGATCGGTATGAAAACCCTATTTTACCCCAACATGACTCAAATTTGAAAATCAAAGTTGATCAATCTATAATCAAAATGGTCAACTAAGGGTCCCACATGGTAGGTCTCATCAAGACGAATCTACCCATCAAATTTAAAGTCAATCGGGTCAACCTAAGGTTTTCAAATACTGGGGAACATGGTATGTGTGGGTGAGTGCAACCACACTAGATCACAATCCACTTCACCTTCAACTTGAATGTCAGTGCCCGCAATAATTACTGGCTGTCCAGAGGTGTTCAAAGGATTGGACTCTTTGGTAGATGTTGGTGGGGGTAATGGGACTTCTCTGTGCTTATTGGTCAAGGCCTGTCCTTGGATTCGAGGCATCAATTTTGATCTTCCTCATGTTGTGTCTATTGCGCCGGAGTGTGATGGTGTAGAACACATCGGAGGGAACACGTTTGAGAGTGTTCCAAAGGCTGATGTTGTTTTCCTCAAGGTTAGTATAGTTTGGCTTTAAAAAATTTGCCTTAAGGGATACCCAACATTCTTTACTTTGGAAATGTTTGGAAGACACTTGAGGGAATTTTTCTAAGTAAAATTTTAAATAAGTACAATAGGAACAAATTTTACTTAAAATTCTCTGGAAAGTCATTCCTTTAGGCCATGTTTGTTTCGTTGGAATGGAATGGTGGGAATAGAATCTGATTCCAAGCTTAAAATAGTCAGAAATAGAATGAGATTAAAATAAACATTGCGAAATGAATATCATTATAATTCATTGCTACTCTTTAATTCCATTCCCATTTAACTACCTCATTCAAGCATGTTGTTTGGAATAAATTGGAATAAGATTCCATTCCATCCATTCTATTCCCACCAAACAAACATGGTCTTAGTTCTTCAAGTACTTTAACCCTTGAAATAATTCCTAAAAGAAGTAGATACCTTTTCCATTTACATACTGGGACAATTTAGGATGGGTTGTGGGATTAAGAGGGTTTGTTTATTTAAAGTTACACTGAATATTCATCTTTACTCCTAAACTCTCTACTTGAAATAGGCAAATCTGAAATAGGCCACTAATAGTAGTATTGGTTCCAATAGATGTCATTCTACCTTGAAGTTTTTTCTTTCCTTTTTTTTTTTTTTTTTTTTTGGCCTCATTTCTATATAAGCTGAATGATTGATAGCTACCTCCTTTGATTGATGGTTTTGGTATGGCAAATTGTAGTCGATTCTGCATGACAGGGGTGATGACGAGTGCATCCAAATCTTGAGAAAATGTAGAGAAGCTATTCCAAAGGATAAAGGAGAGTGATCATCGTAGAAGCTGTTATTGAAGGAGAGGAAGAAGACAAGTGAAATTCCGGTTTTACCAAGCCTACAATACCTAGAAGGGGGGTTGAATAGGTATTTAAATTTATTTTACCCAATTTTTATTATGAACACTCAAAATCCCAATTATCACAATCAATTCAATCACATAGCAAGTATAAAAGTATGTAAGAGATTGCACAAGAGATTTTTTACGTGGAAAACCCTAGATGGGAAAAACCACGGGACCTCGTCCAGTTGAAGCAAATCCACTATGAAATAAATGAGTACAAGACACACTTACAGACCACACATGGACTCATGCAGTTGTCTTCACTCCCACGATCACACACGATCGATCTCCGTCGTCACGGCTTTGGTCGCAACCAACCTCTTTCACAGCGATGCCTTCAATCACGAACTCGCAAGCTCGATCACCGTCGCAACGGCCTCACAAACATTCAAGGATGTGAAAAGTGTGTGGTTTGATAATCTCTAGAGCATATCAATGAAAACCTAGGTTAAAGTGCTCTAGAGAGGTTTTAAGAAGATGAACAATGAAAACCCTAATAGGGAGAGGCTTGCTTCACTTTCTCTAATGTAATAGCCTCTATATATAGAGACTAAGAAATCCCAAAAGACTAGGATTCGTTTTAGGATCAAATAGGAAGGTTTTAAATACTTTAAAAACTGATTTTTACGAGCTAGGATCGATCCTCCAAGACCCTAGGATCGATCCTAAAAAACAGTGGCAAAATGGCATTTCTGGGCACCCTAGGATTGATCCTCCAGACCCTAGGATCGATCCTAGAAAACAGTAGCGAAAATTTTTTTTTAACAAAACTTCTCCAATCGATTGGTTATCAACCCAATCGATTGGGAATGTCACCAAAACCTTAAAAACCACTCTTCCTTTGATGAAAACATTAAACATGATGTTTAACGAATTAAACACCTATGAAATGGGCAACTATGGTCACTTACCTTCCTAGAGAATGAGTGAGAGCCGCATAGCTTTGAGCCTTTGTTCTTTAACGCATCTTTGAAGTTTCACATATCTTCAATCAACCCAAGACTCAACCACACTTTGGCACGGAATATGACAACATTGAAAACATGGACTTTACAATCTCCCCCTTTGGCAATTCCGTGACAAAACCAACCTAAATCTCGACATGAGATATAAGACCTATTCCCAAACCACAAAACTGAACAAGTCCTAAACTCATTATGAGAATTACAACTCAATAAAGAGATATTACATGTAAAGAACCAAAAACAATACTAACTCTCACACTCAACCTATCAACCTGTGATCTGCAAACAAGAACAAACAATACCCAAGCATAATATCACAGAAATAGATTAAAAACTCAACGAAATTCTATTCTCCTCCAAGCATACAAACTCAAAGATGTTCTCCGCCAAGCATACAAATATTCTCCCCCGAGCATACAAACTCAAACTCAAAACTTCTCCCCCTTTTTGTCATGAATTGACAAAGGAAAGTACACATATAAAAGAATGAAACCATATCATAGGGAAATCAAAGAATAGCAAGAAGAACCAAGTGATTTCATAAACCAAGCTTTAAGAACAGCATATCAGAGAGATGAAAACATCAAAGAAACACCAAGAGTCCTAAACTAGGATCCAATCTCAATACCACCAGCATCATCATCCTCACATCAAGAGATAAAAAGATAAATATAAAAAAAAAAAAAATGTACTCAAGATGAGGACACAAGGAATAACAACTCATATCCACTCTGACAAGCACTCTCAACTCCCCCTCAAATAAAGCACAAAAAAAATAAAAAAATAAGCAAAACATGTGCACTTGACAATACGAGGACATGTTAGGGTGTTCCACAAATATAGAAAAAGAACTAAAATTGAGAGACCATTCCACAATATAGAAGCACATGAGTCATCAAAGACATAATTGCAAATTTTCAATAAAGTCCAACACACTTATGCACGATTAGAAAAATTATTCAAGAAATTTCACATGCTAAGTGTATAACGCACTGACAACGCCAATGGGGTCGGTTGGCAAAACTACTCATGCTAACCAAAGTCTAACAATTCCAAAGAAATAAAGAACAAGAATTCAAACCATGTTAGAATCGAAAAGATTGCTTTTCACCCTTTTTTATTGTTTCTTTTTCTTTTTCTATGAGCTTTGGGAATTATTTTGTAGGTATCAAGATTTCGTACCTTTCCCATATTTTTCAATTTTTTTTAAACATACATTCATTTTTTTCTTGATTGAAGCTCACCATCAATATTTTTTATTATCAACATGATGGCTTTCACACTTTCACGTAGCCAGCCCTCTCCATGAATTACCTCAAGTTAGCTTCGGACAACGTGAAGGTAGCCCTTTTCATGAGACATAGGGATGTGCATAACATATAGGTCATTCAAATTCTGGAATCCCAAGAAATTTTAAGACATAGATTTAACAATTCATAGAATTAGCCTAAAAACCCCAAAGTCATATGTCAGTGGTGCAGTGTAAAGTGTATAGCATGTAGATTCAGAACTACTCCACTAAATGTACTTAAGAGAGTGAGACAAAATATCAAATTTATCAATTTATAAATTTCAACTCAATATGACAATCACAAAGGATATGGTCTCAACATCTTAGTGCAAATCATATATAAGTAAAACACACAACTAGCCAAAAATAGCAAAGCACACAAGAAAATCTTTTTGGTTTTTCTGAATTTTTAATTTTTTTTTAAATACCAATGAAAAAATAAAAACAAATAAACTCCAAAGAAAAAACAAAAATACACACAAAAGCAATAAATCCTAAATACTCCATTACTCTAGGAACAACATGAATGTCATAGAGAAAAGATCACACCTAGAGCACTATGGATAGTTTAGGGTCTTTGCGGACCATAGGTAGTTTAATGTCATTTCGGACAAAAAGCCAACTCAACTAGAATCTAGCACAATGCCTTTACCCTTATCCTTTTGCACAACACTAACAAGTGGGGTATGACATTCAGAATCCTTTTTCTTCACCCATTCTTTCCTAGCAATGAATCTCTCTCTAGGAAAACTCACAGCTTGTATAGAATTACTCATAGAATCATGGGAAGAAGTGCCTGATCCTCTATGGGCAATTTGTCTCAAATCAACAACCTCCTGACAAAGCTTCCTAAGACAATCACCTACATTGTCCCAACTCAAGATAGGACTTCTAGAAGTCCTAGAAGAACCATTCCTAAGATGAAAACAGTTAGGACGAATGTGACCCATCTTACCACAATGATGACACACAAGAGTACTCCTAGAAGAGGATCTATTCCAAACATAAGGAATATCATATCCATTAGACCTCTTCACTTGCCTATGGAAGTCACTATCTACCTTCCTAGGTGGATTCTTCCTAGGTAACTCTTGATTCTTCCTAAGGACTGGGCATCTAGGTCTAATATGTCCTTTCAAGCCACAATGGACACAAGTAGGGACTCGCTTTGAAAGCACAATAGGTGGAGGAATGACAGACTGAATAACTTGAGATTCTTGAGCCTTGACAAACATGGTTTCAGATGAATTAGAAGTAACCCTATCACTAACAAAGCCTAAACCACGCCTATCACTAGGACTCTGTCCTACACCTAACAACTTATCTAAGGTTTCTTTACCTTTTGACATTTTCTCAAGATCTCCTATCTTAGTCTTCAAGTCTTTCTCAATATTTACTACTCTCAGCTCAAGACATTTCTTAGACTCAGACAATTCAAACTTCTCCTTTTCAAGTCGAACCACCTCATCAGCAAGAAGTACTTTCTGAGTGCTCAACTGACTCTCATGACCCTTAGATTCAGACAATTCCATCTTTAAAGTCTCTATCTCTTTTTCAAAAGTTTTAACCTTAATGTATAGAGATTTATTAGACTTTTTGGTTTTTAGACACTCTTCAAACAACTTGTCATAAGCTAATTGAAGGTCTTCTTCTTCTTCATCAGATTCAATCATATTTTCAGAATTAATCTCATCTTTTTCAGACTCCCCCTGACTCTCAGAATCAATAACACTTGATAAGATTTTATCATTAACCTGATTAATAGAAGTAAAGGCCATGAAATTAGAGTTATCCTCTTCTCCTTGAGAGGAATCCTCAGAATCCGACTCAGTCTCACTGTCACTCAAAGTAGCATTATATCCCTTTCCATTATTCTGACCACTACTTTGTTTCTTCTTAGTATTAGCACATTCAGGAGCAATATGACCGAAACCATGACATTCATAACATTGAATTTTATCTCTCTCATCATTCATATCATTAGGTCTCTCCCCCTGAGTTCTAGACTGAGATCTAGACCTATTTCTCTCCCTCCTATCCTTATTGGAACTAGAACCATTGCCTTTGTTAGAGTTAGATCCATTGTTCCTACTAGAGCTAGCACCATTACTATTTCTAGAATTGGAAACACTACCTCTAGGATTTCTAAAGAATTTCTTAAATTTTTTAACAAAGTAGGCAATTTCCTCCTCAGAAATATCAAATTCAGAATTAGTCCTAGAATCATGTCTGCTAGATTTCTCACTCACAGCACTCAAGACAATTCCAGTGTGCTTAGGTTCTTTTGTAGGTTTGCAAAATTTCATCTCATAATTCTGAATTTCACCAACCAAGTCTTCCTTTTTCATGGAATCTAAATCTCTATTATCTTCAATTGAAGTGATCTTAGGAAGGAACCTAATAGGCAAGGATCTAAGAATTTTCCTATTGATTGTAGCATCAGACATAACATCACCTAAGGAAAACCTAGAATTGACAATATCACTCAATCTTGCATTAAACTCATCAAACACTTCATCTTCTTTCATAGTCTCTTGTTCATATAAGGCAGTAAGCATTTGAATTTTAGTGTTTTTAACAGATATGGTACCTTCATGAGTTTTCTCAAGGATATTCCAAGCTTCTTTTGCATATTCACAATGGGCTACCCTTCGAAATTCATCTCGGGATATTCCACTGAAAATAGCATTGATTCCTTTGGAATTCCATTTAAGTCCTTCATAATCTTCTTTAGTCCATTGAACTTTAGGCTTGTCAATAGATACACCTTCCACAACCACCTTGGGTGGAGTATATCCATCAATCACTGTATGCCACACTCTCTCATCAATTGATTTGAGATATGCTCGCATAAGAGCCTTCCAGTACCCATAATCCTTACCATTAAAATATGGTATTGAAAGTTTGACAGGCTCCATACTACCAGAATTGAATGAAAAGATCAACACTCAGGCTGTTAAACCTTAAGAGTGAACCTACTCTCTGATACCAATTGAAATTCCGGTTTTACCAAGCCTACAATACCTAGAAGGGGGGTTGAATAGGTATTTAAATTTATTTTACCCAATTTTTATTATGAACACTCAAAATCCCAATTATCACAATCAATTCAATCACATAGCAAGTATAAAAGTATGTAAGAGATTGCACAAGAGATTTTTTACGTGGAAAACCCTAGATGGGAAAAACCACGGGACCTCGTCCAGTTGAAGCAAATCCACTATGAAATAAATGAGTACAAGACACACTTACAGACCACACATGGACTCATGCAGTTGTCTTCACTCCCACGATCACACACGATCGATCTCCGTCGTCACGGCTTTGGTCGCAACCAAACTCTTTCACAGCGATGCCTTCAATCACGAACTCGCAAGCTCGATCACCGTCGCAACGGCCTCACAAACATTCAAGGATGTGAAAAGTATGTGGTTTGATAATCTCTAGAGCATATCAATGAAAACCTAGGTTAAAGTGCTCTAGAGAGGTTTTAAGAAGATGAACAATGAAAACCCTAATAGGGAGAGGCTTGCTTCACTTTCTCTAATGTAATAGCCTCTATATATAGAGACTAAGAAACCCCAAAAGACTAGGATTCGTTTTAGGATCAAATAGGAAGGTTTTAAATACTTTAAAAACTGATTTTTACGAGCTAGGATCGATCCTCCAAGACCCTAGGATCGATCCTAAAAAACAGTGGCAAAATGGCATTTCTGGGCACCCTAGGATTGATCCTCCAGACCCTAGGATCGATCCTAGAAAACAGTAGCGAAAATTTTTTTTTAACAAAACTTCTCCAATCGATTGGTTATCAACCCCAATCGATTGGGAATGTCACCAAAACCTTAAAAACCACTCTTCCTTTGATGAAAACATTAAACATGATGTTTAACGAATTAAACACCTATGAAATGGGCAACTATGGTCACTTACCTTCCTAGAGAATGAATGAGAGCCGCATAGCTTTGAGCCTTTGTTCTTTAACGCATCTTTGAAGTTTCACATATCTTCAATCAACCCAAGACTCAACCACACTTTGGCACGGAATATGACAACATTGAAAACATGGACTTTACAACAAGCTTGAGGATGTGAGGCTCAGGTCAGACATGGTGATGTTAGCTTGTACTAACGAGGGCAAAGAAAGGACCTTGAAGGAATGGGCATACATTGTTGGGGAAGCAGGATTTAATCGATACACTGTAAAACTAATTTGTATTGTGCAATCTGTTATCGAGGTTTATCCTTGATTAATGGGGCTTTTTTACTATTTTACGAATAAAGATCTGTTTGTATTCCATTGTGTGGCTCCAATTGTCTTTGTGGCCTAATTTCTGATGTTCTGTAGTGACAATGGATCAAACAAATTCCTTCGTAAAAAAGGAAGCCATCGAAGAGATTGAAGCCATCATCAGAATTCAAGGCATAAGATCAGTTTTGGGATTTCATGAAATGTTGCTCTTTCAAATGTGTATAGTTTTCACACTTCCAATAATGACTGAATTATATAGAAAACACAAATGACTACCATAGAGTAATCTTACATGGGACATCCAAACACACCCTAACATGAGCCGGTTTCATTTGTGGCATTAATCAAACTTTGTGCTCGTAAAATCACAATTTTAAACTTTACCACAGCTATTCAACCTTGATATTAGGTACTTGCCAATTGAGAGAGGGTCAAGATGATCATAAATAGATTAAGTGTACAAAATTGATACTTTATAAAGAATATAGATTCCTTTCTAAAATTTGTAACTCCATCCCAGGTTGTAGTCTTTGTCTCTTTGATTAGGGTTGAGGTTCTATAACCATTCATTTTAGGATATAAGGTCTCCAACTCTCAAGGAAGCATTGGGCCAAAGCATAAACTAATCAAAACATGCACAAACCCATCTTGTTAACGGCTCATCTTTTCCAGCCATTTTAGAGTTGAAACAAGGACCTCAAATTTTTCCCATTTTCCCCTAATCAAGAAATGGACCAGCTGACATAGGCTTCAATCTCTGCTCACTTAGTATAGAGGAAACAATGCTAACAAGTTGTGCCTTTTATTTTGAAATAAGCGGCCTTGTAAGTAGACTTGGCCACGGGAACGGCTAATGCAACCCCCCAAAGGGTTAAGTTGCCCCTCATTTTTTTTAATTAAAAAAATTATTATGTGAAATTACCAAAAAGGGCTTAACCCTCACCCATCCCCTCTCCCGCACCCCTCTTCACCGGCAACCTCTCTCCTGCACCCCTCGCCGGAACCCCGCACCCCTCTTCTTCCTTCTTCCTCTTCCCTCTTCTTCTTTGCTTTTTTTTTTCTTTCCTTCCCAAAACCACTCTCCTGCACCACTCGCCGGAAAAAATGGAGGTTTTGAAAACAAAACCTCCCTCGCCGGAACCCCGTACCCCTCGCCAGAACCCCGCACCCCTCTTCTCTCTTCTTCTCTGTTTTTTTTTTATTCTTTCCTTCCCAAAACCCCTCTCCCGCACCCCTTTCTCGTCGGCAGCCCTCCCTCCCCATCGCCGGAAAAAATGGAAGAATACACAGATCTGACCACAGAGGAAAAAAAAAAAAAACAAAAAAAAAAGAAGAAGAAAGACAGAGAAAGAGAGAAGAGGAGAAGAAGAGAGAAGGTTGCCGGAAAAAATGGAGGAACACAGATCTGATAGATCTGACCAGCAGAGGAGAAGAAGAAAAAAAAATAAAAAAAAAAAATAAAGAACAGGAGAAAAGTCGCCGGAAAAAATGGAGGGCGCGCCGCCACCGTCGCCCTTCCTCGCCGGTCGTCGTCGCCCTTCCCCCCGCCAGTCGTCGGTCGCCAGTCGCCGGTCGCCGTCTCTTCTTCTTCTTCTCGCCAGTCGTCACTGCCATAGTGTGGGGTGAGTGAGAGGGGTGGGTGAGAATAAGGGGTAGTGAGGTCTTTGAGAGGGGTGGGTATATATTTTTGTGGGGTGGGGATAACATAGGGGGGCAACTTAACCCTTTGGGGGGTTGCATTAGCTGTTCCCCAACTTTGAAATAGGCAAGCTTGTAAGCAGACCTGGCCCAACTTCTATACTGTAACTTGGGCTTGGTGATCGATTGTTACAACTATTTAAAGCAACCTTCAGCCCAAATCGAACACCTGTGAAGAGGAGAGCCTGTGTTGAATATAGTCCACATCTGTTGTGAGAGAACACCCATATGGATTGCCTCCATACATATGATTTCATAAGCTTCATTTTCAAAGCACGCAACCGCACGGTGAGCAAATCAGCTCCATATGGGGTTAATGGGGGCACAATTTGTTAACCTTGATGCAACCCAAACCCAATGGTCATACAAACTACAAAGTATCCCCATCAAGCTAATGTGGAATTGTTGTTGAGTTGAGCAAGTCACACATTAAAATTGAAAACACTACTTCAACCATGTGGGGTGACTGAGAGAACTTGAACTATGTGGGCTCTTCTAATTATGTTCATTGATGGTTGCTCATGCTGCAACCATAGCATGATTGCAAGAAAATCAGGTAAAAGAATGGGAATTTTGGCCAAAACCCCCATGTATAAGAGTTCTAAGTTAATAGAACCTATTAAAACTGACGTTTAGTAAAAACCCCATTTGACAGTAAAAAGACTAATACACCCCTGTTTTTACAAATTGCCTCAATTTACAACCGTACCATCTCCCACACCCGGGCGAAAAATCAGGCTTCTCACCTTCCCACGTTCCATATTTTCTGGCGAAAATATAGAAACATACAGCACAATCAAATCTTCCAAAAACTCACTTTCCATCGTTAGAATAGCACCAAACATCTATTATAGGGTTTTTTCGTCACGATCGAGCATCCCCCAACAGAAATACTGCAAGACGGATTGAAGAACACGGATTGAAGACCTAGGGATTTTGATTATAGAACAAAAATGCCGAAAAGAGGTGAGTTACTGTTTCGAAACTGATTTTTCTGTCTATTTCCATGATCGAAATAGTAAAATGGTATGTTTTTAGATTAAATCGTGTGAATAATATTACTAAAAGTAATATAGAACCACGACACTTTTTGTTGGGTTTGTATGGGGAAATTTTGCGCTCGAAAACCCCATTTGGTCTTAGTTCTTGTGTGGTTTTGAAAAAATATTAATCCAACTGTATATTGGTACTGTTGGTGTCCATAAATTGACCCCAAAATTTAACTAAATTATAGAAGACAAATTATACACTTTTAACAGCATCACCTTATTGTTTTACATTATTATTTCATCTTTCTGATCTTTGTTATTGTGTGGTTTTGAAAAACGATTGTTCCAACAATATATTGGTATTGTTGGTTTGTATATTATGATTATTTGTGAACACAGTAGTAAACCAAAGGCTTTTTAGTACTTGTTGGGCTGATGAATTCAATTTAGAGTTGGCTATTTGTTACTCACAAAATTTTTTATGTGCATAAGAACCATTTAACAACATTGACTGCCTATAGCATTTGAAATAATTCCGCATATATTGTGTCATAAAATAATATTGACAAATTATACACTTTCAAAAGTATCAACTTACTATTTCATATTATTATTTTATCATTTACAATTTCCTTATAATTATTGATGTATGAACAGTAAACTGGTAATATTAAAACTTATATTTCCAATTGTGTGTAATTTGATATTGCCTGAAATCATCTTAAAACCATGAAATGTCCACAAGTAATGTACACATTGTACCTTTTCCTTTCTCTCAAAATTATTACAATACTATTGTAGATACTAACATATTAAGTTGCATTTGTAATGTGTAATGTATGTTTGTAGTTGTGTTGTGATACAATATATACAATTCTTCATTACAAAGCAGTACCACTTCACTATTGTACAATATTTTTTGAATAGTTCAAGTTTGTAATGTTTTTTGTTTTGCAACAGTAAACTGGTACTGTGTAATTATTTACAGTAAACTGATACTTTCTGCTGTTATTAATTCATTAAAAAACAGCATTGAAACTGACAAATGATATTGTCTAAATGTGGTTGCATTGTTGTGCAGACTTGACTGTGGTATCATAGTGTGCAACCTCATAATGGATTACTTATTTGGTCTTCGCATTACGAAAAGCATGATTGTCAAAGAAGTTCAAAGCTGCAGAAGGGACATCATGCAAGAAATCATTGGGGATGGACCACAAGAATGGTCGCTAAGCTGGGCCAGAGAAACAGCAACACCAGATGCAAAAGAAGCAATCACAATCAAGCCGCTATCTATTGCATATCCAAAAACAAAAGGGAGCAAGAGAAACCAAAGAGGAGTGGGCAAGAAGTAGTGAATATTGGTTTATTGTACAAAAGTATAGTTACATTTGAATATTGAACATGGGTTTGCTGATTTTTAATTGTTAATATGTCAATTTTTGTGTTATGAAATCATAACAAAAGGAAATTCATGAATGATATTACAGATTTCTTTCACAAAATATGATCACTGATGTGTACAAGATTGCCAACAGGTTAATTCAATACAATAACTTGTAATGTGGTAATGGTTATTGGAATGATTTGCAGTAGTACCACTTTACTATTGATAGGTTAAAATACCAAGACCATGAACGCAAATGCATTAAATATGAACATCATTTTACCGTATGTCCAACAAAGTAATCGACATTGTGGGTTCATATTAAAGATTACAAGATTGGAAAACATGTCAAAGCATCACAAATAAGTTGTACTCCAACTGTAGTTACCATAATTCATTTTCCAACAATATCATTTTATTGTTGACAGTTGAAAATACGAAGACCATGCCCTCTTAAGCATTAACTACCTCCAGTCAATGAACATCATTTTCACACATATCTAATGAAAAATTAACATGGTAGTGGCATTTGCGTGACAAAGTTAAATTGGTGTTGTTTGTTATTTTACATTACGAATAGTATCACTATACTGTTGTAAATTTGAAGTAACATTTGACATATACTCATTGGCTTCATATACGCATCTAAGATCATATATTCCAACGTGTATTAGGAACAAAAACAATATCACTCAGTGTCCATAAAATTGGACGTTTTAAAACAAACTATACAAACTCAAAACATTTAAAACTACTAAAACTTATAAAAACAGCCACAAAATTATGCTATATCAGTTCTTGGCATGTCTTCTTATTAGGGGTTCCGAGCCTTCGGCATCTGTCACATTTTATTTGCCTTATCTTCTCTCTTCTGGAAGGTATCCTTCTACTCTTTGGCCTCCCCACTAGCCTCCTTGCAACTGCCTTCCAATGGACAACATGGTTTTTACATCAACATCATTATCTATCATAATCTTCGTATGACTAGGAAGCGAATAAAACAGCCCAATCATCCTCAACCTCAAATTCCTCCACTTCGATAAATCAAACCCTTGAATATCATCAAAAGATGTGTGTGCGTCTACAGGCATAACAACCGTCCTCCGGCCAAAAGTACACATTAAACATATATTTTCGTCCATTGCTATCCAAATGTGTATATTAACCTGAATTACAACGCAAACAGTATCAATTTAATGTGTGAATATAAACAAAACAAACACATATGTACCAAAAACATAATAGCATGTATGACATTCTCACAACAGTACCACTTTACTACACATAAGCCATAAAAATATAATAACAGTATACAGTATCATGATACTACTTACAGCTCAATTTTAACGTACCCCTATTTCCATCTACAAACAAAGTAAAGCAATTCGTGTGAAAACCACCCAACACAATACATCACACTCAAAAACTTTGAACTACTCGTCTATTTGTGTGACACACATAAAATAACTATAAACCACTTTACTACTCATAAGGCATAAACATGTAATAAACCGTAGACAGTATCATGATACTGTTTACAGCTTAATTTTAACATACACCCATTTCCATCTAAAAACAAACAAAACAAATCGTGTAAAACTACCACACCTAACACAGTACATTATACTCAAAACTCTTTCAACTGCTCACCCACTCGTACAAAGCCCACTCAATGCTCGAATGACAAATGCATAAAAACATGTAAAAAATCTCAAAACAAACAAAAATATATGTATACAATTTACATATACAGCAACGGTGTCCGTATATTGAAATCCACACAAACCTCCACGATATTTCACGAAAAACCTTTAAATCAATACGTTGATCTTCCCAAAATCAACACTTCAAACACTTTCACAACTGATTCCACATCTACACTCCAGAAAAATCAACAAAAATCTAGGAAAACTATCAAAATAGACAAAACGAAGAATACCCTCAAACACGAACCGAACCCAGTGCAACCGCCTGAAGAGAGAGAAAATTTTGGAATTCAAATTTGAATTCCCTTCATTGGCGCTGGTTTGAAGAGAGAGAAACATGATGGAGCTGAAATCTCTCTCCCACGAAATCATATCCCCCCAAAAATGGTTACTCCATGTGTATCTTAAGATGGAAATCTCATTTTCCCATATTTGTTATACAGGAGATACGGAATGGTCAAAAAAAGGGTAAAAATGGTATACAAAATCACCTATTTACCTTACCACAAATAAAAACTTAAAAAAAGGGGTTACTAAATTACTAAATCTTAAGCAGGGTTTTTTGCTAAAGTCAGGCTCCTAATAGGGGTTATTGCTAATTTTCCCTAAAAGAATTTTACAATTGCAATTTTATATGAATTTCTAAGCTTTTTTATCATTATATTTTGAAATTTTGAGTTGTTTCGTCGTCTTTAACTTTGTTATGCAATTTTTTTTCCCCTAAGAAATCAGGTAAAGAATATACTTTCAATGTAAGCAAAACTATTCTAGTGTTCATTTGACCAGGGTTTGCAATTCATTGCCCGACTTTTGAGCGCATGTGCCCAAAAGAGAGAATAGATTAGAAAAATAAGAATTTTTGCTATTACTCCCAATTTTTACTATGATAAAAATGTTCTTGAAATGATGCTCTGGGGTACCCCAAAACGGTTTTGCTTTTTGAGTTCTTTCCTTAGATTGCAAAGTAGGCTTAATGAATAATGAGGATCAAAATAGACTTTGAACTACGCTTCATCTTAGACAAAAGACTTAGAAAGGTATAGAATATTTGTATGAAAGTTTGTTACGGTGTAGGAACTCCTTGTTGACGCGTTAATTTTTTTTAATAATATTTAAAATAAAATTAAAAAAATGGACTCTGAACCCGTTTTAGACGCATCAATTATGACCATTCAAGATGATTGCTGCACTTGCTTTGGTTATAGACTTATAGTCTTGTACGCCTCTTCCCACACATTACTACACTTCCATTGGCTGAAGCATGCAATCCACTTGCGTCTTGCATCCCCATTCTGCTTTTTCTTCTTCTTTCATTCAATCAAAGTCTCGTGGGCTTCTCAAGCTAGTAGGGCCCATCTCCGGCGTCCAGTGGGATTGCTTTGTTCTTTACTTCTTTCTCTTATTTTCTATCGGGAAAGTTGGGGCCTTGAATTAGAGTCTTGTACGCCTCCTAAGCCAGTGGAGCCCGTCCCGTCTCTGTTCTCTACTATAAGTTGCTGCCTCGCATTATTAAAGCCCTGTAGACTTTTCAAATTAGAGGAGCCCTTCCCTACTCTCTGCATTATTTAAAGCACTTCCTGGGCATAATATTTTGGAATATACTGGGGTATCCACCGACATACCCATTACTTTATTTTTCATCCCGTCTCTTTTCTCTACAATAAGTTGCTGGGGTATCCACTATCCACCGAGACAATTCAATGCGCCTATGATCTTCTCGTTCAATGGAACAAGGGTTGAGCAAATTAGCTCACGAGTTAATGGTGGGGACACAATTTGTTAACCTCGATGGAAACCTAAATCCTATGATCATACAAGGTATTGAAAATACCCACTTCAGTACTCCAGTTTACATCAAGTTTTACATCAATTTGAATTGGGGGCGTGCCTCAATGACGTGTTGGTCAAATTTGGGTTGGTTTAATTCCATTGTTTATCTTTTTTCTAAACAAAAGAAACATTATTATCAATTTTAGCCTTAAAAAAATTAAAATTCTTTAAATATCTATCTCACATTAATTCAGTCCATAAATTATTTTAATCTGTCAGAATCTTTCATCCAATTTACCCATGGTAGCCACATTGATATCGGTCAATTTCTTTAAATATAACTGCTATGCCCCTAACCTCAACCCTGGCCCAAACCAGCAGAGATGGGCACCACTGATTTGAAAAACGGACAATGTTTTAATGTTTCACACCGTCCAGGATAGATTATATGATGCAGACTGCAGAGCTATGCGTGGTTTTTACGTGGGTGCACCATGCATGTAACTTTCTTGTATGGTTCTACACTGTCTCATCTGTTGGAAGTATCAGACATCCAAATCATTTTCTTAATAATGTAAGTTGGGGGAGATTTTATGGTAGCTTTAGCGGTATCTATCCATAGTTAGTAATCACATTTTGTCATTAGTGATTACATTTACAGTAATCTCATGCCTCATTAATGGTGCGTGATTACTATAAATGTGATTTAAAATTACCTTTGTAATCAAACACCGCAAATATGACCTAAAGTTATCACAAATAAGACTACTTACCACAAATATGATACCCTATTTTGTTGTACGGATATATGGAATTTCCTTATAAGCCTATATAGCTCTCTATTTAAAAAAGGAAAATTCAATCGTGGAGACTGAAGAAGAACAGATATGGGCCCCACTAATTTAGATGCGTCTCTCTACTCTAATACTATTCAATTGTGGGGACCAAAGAAGAATAGAGTTAGAAGCGTCCGAGACGTTAATTCAATTTCAAAACCACAACTCTCCGATAGGAAAGGAAAAAAAGGACGAGTTATCATCACCCTTATATTGTGTTTGGTATGCTCGAATAGAATGAGAATGAAATGGAAAAGAAAATAAAATGAATGATCATTTTCAATGGTCATTCCATTTCTTTATTAGGTGCAATCAATAAAAAAAAATGGAAACATGTTATGGGAATTTGAAAAAAAGGAAAAAAAAAAAAAAGGTGGATCACATTGGAGTGTGCTAGTGTGGCAATCAAGAAAGGAGAGGAAAGAGAGAAAAGATGAGTAAAAAGATATATCAGTAGGTTCACTGTCATTACTGTTTTATTTTAAAGAAGAGAAGAAATGAACATTCTTTCGTGTTGAGAAAGGAATGTTCATTCTATTAAAAGAATGAATCAACTTTGAGGGAATAGGGATTCATTTCCTTTGGCTATCAAAATGGTCCACTTTTTTTTACCAATGGAATGAGGATTCCATTCATTCCTCCGTTCTCATATACCAAACGTACCCTTAATATCAATATTTTTCAAGGTTTATAAAAAATATAAAATGATTTTATAAAAATTGGCCCCATTGTTTATTAAAAAAAATATTTTGAACAAATTTGCAGAAAAAAAGTGTTTTTAAAACTCGTCGCTATATGAACTTTTTGATAAAAACTAGAACAGAGACAATAAATAACCTAAAAATCTACCTTAACAAAAAATTTTAGAAAAAACCTTTTTTTTTTTTTTTTTTGTAAATTCAATGATATTTTTTAATGAACAATGTAATTAATTTTTATAAAAATCTTTTATATTTTTCATAAAAATTAAAATAACTGAAGTGGTGCAAATAAAAAAAAAATTTGGGTAAATGGTGCAAATAAATTTAAGAGGTGGTAATAACTGTAAAAAAAAAAAAAAAAAAAAAAAAAAAGAGGAAAAGCATTCCGATAGGAAAGAAATGAGAAAGAACCGAACCCATGGTGAAGCTCAGACATGGGTCCTACTAGTTTGAAAATTTGATTTCCCCAAATTGCCACTCCTACAAGGCTTTGATTATCCCAACGACTTTACGAGAAGTAGAAAAGAAAGGCAGAGGGGATGTAAGTGTAGTGTTTCAGACGTTGGATCAGAAAGTGGGAAACCATACACAATAATTTCTCTTTATTTACATCCCTTTTGTCTTTTGAGCAAAGATTCAGTGCTGAATTTTGTATTGAGGTGAACTACATTATTGGATCATATTTTAAACAATTCAGATTAAAAATTAAAAAAATTATTTATTAAAATCATTTTTTAATAGATATTTTAATCATTTCAGTAACAGCCCTTTTAATTTTTAATTTGGACCGTCCAAAGCGGATCCAATGATGCTAATTTCAAAGTGAAACCGTGCTACTGCGTTTCTTTCTCTTTCTCAGAAAGTCGTAAAAGCAAAAGCAAAAGGGCATTAAAATTGATTATATGCTTTAATTGACTCCTTTTGCTTTGATTAACCCAACGACTCCGGGAAAAAGAGAAAAGGGCAAAAAACGTGGGGATGCAAGTGGATTGCTGATTTCAATAACAACCTTTTTAATTTTTAATTTTTAATTTGGACCGTCCAAAGCGGATCCAATGATGCTGAGTTAGGTTTTGCTGATTTCAAAGTGAATCCATGCTACTGCGTTTTCTTTTTCTTTCTCAGAAAGTCGCAAAAGCAAAAGCAAAAGGGCATGTAAGTTGATTAGATGCTTTAATTGACTCCTTTTGCTTTGATTAACCCAACGAAGGGAGAAAACGTGGGGATGCAAGGGGATTGCTGATTTCAATAACAACCCTTTTAATTTTTAATTTGGACCGTCCAAAGCGGATCCAATGATGCTGGGTTAGGTTTTGCTGATTTCAAAGTGAATCCATGCTACTGCGTTTTCTTTTTCTTTCTCAGGAAATCGTAAAAGCAAAAGCAAAAGCAAAAGCAGAAGCACAAGGGCATGTAAGTTGATTAGATGTTTTAATTGACTCCTTTTGCTTTGGTTAACCCAACGGCTTCATGAGAAAGAGAAAAGGAAAAAAACATGGGATGCAAGTGGATTGCAGGCTTCGGCAGTTGGATTACATGCTTTGTGAGTAACACCCTTCAAGATCGGCTCCCTTTTAGTGAATTAGCATACTTGTCTTGCAGTGTCAAAGACTAGCATAAATATGGGGAGCCCCGAATCGATGGGTTATCCTTGCTTAATTAATTATTATTGCCAAATATTGGTCGATCATGGAGCTAGGGAGCCAAAAAATTATTGTAATGGGGACAAGTTCACATATGTTCAAGAGTAGGAATTTGTTCTTTTTAAAGATCATGCTTGAGTTTTCAAGAATAATATTAAAATTCTCAAGTGTTCTGTTTTTACATTTCCAACAATGATTTAAAAATAAATGGGCTTAAGTTCTTTGAATATTCAACCCCACCTCACCCCAACACCCCAAAAAAAAAAAAAAAAAACAAAACAAAACAAAAGAAAAGAAAGGGAAAAGAAAATGTTTCCCACATTCATGACTCAACTCCAACCCCGATTTCCATAGCAAATTCAACAAACCCTAATCAAGTCACTCTCAAGATCAAATTCAACAAAAACCAAATCCCATATTTAAACCAGGGATGACCAAAGTCATCGTTTTAAAAACAGTTTAAAAAATCTCAAAATGCTAAAATACGAAATTAATTAACATCTTAAATAGTAAAAATAAAAATATATATATTCAAAGGGTAAAATCTTAAATAGGATTACCCTTTTATGGAGTATCTTTTCATTTTATTTTATTTTCTACTTATTTCTTTTTTCCTTCATTTTTTTTCTTTGATAGAATCTGGCAAATCAAATAGAGGTTAAGGAAAAGGGAAAAAAACTAAAAAGGCAAGTACAATCAAAGAAAAACTATAGGTAATCACATGCTCCCCCCTCTCTTGATGGGTAGGGTAATTATGGGGTATTACTCGGGTCGGGTCGGGCCGGTCCGGGCAGAGGGGAAATTAGACCAGACTGAAGTAATTTGGTTCTTTAAAAAATGGACCAGAATCGGACCGAAAATAATATAGGATTGAACCGAAAAAATACGGTTCGGTTGGACCATTTTTGGTTTTTGTTTTTTGTGTTTTTTTTGGTAAAAAGAGCTACTTGAACAGTTCAACCAAAGATTTTGAGCTTATTTTTGGTTCGGTTTTGGCGTTGGTGTTGGTTCTGAAAAACCGTAACTAAACGAACCGACCAACAAATATATAATAATATACATATAATATGATAATATCTATAAAAGAAATATATATAATAGGGACGTTTAATCTTAACCGTTGGATCTATTCTAATAATCGGAGCTCCTGCACAGTGACCATAAAAAAGCCTGTTGTAGCTTTTCAGTTTTCCAGCTTTTGAAACCTTGGGCAGTGCGTTCCCTTCAGCGGGAGAAAAACTTTCATGTGAGTGTGACACGATCACACGCAAAGTGAAATTGTCAGTACTTTTGCTTGCTTGTGGTTGGCGTTCTACTGCTTGGGCAATGCAAGTCTGGAGAAATGATGCGCTACGTTGGTTCTATTTTAGTTTTATATTATTTTTTCTAAACCTTCCATCGGGTAAATACGGTGGCCTACCAAGTACCAAACAAACCCCATTCTCAATTTCTCATCTTCAAGAGGAGAGAGCTGAGAGTCTAGAAATCCTAAACCTACACTCAAACACCTGTCTTCCCAAATATTTAAATTTATTTGTTTGTTTATGACACAAACAAACACAGCATCAAGCCCAATAAAAAAAAAATTACAAAAAGGAAAAAGACCCCGTGAAGCTAATTTCATATATTTGAAGATTTTTTTTCCCTCTAGAATGCAAATAAAACGTAAATCAATAAACTTGGGGTGAAGAGCTCTGCCGCTCGAAGCGCAGCAGGGAAGCCCAAACTTTGGGTTCTCGGCAAAACAAAAAAAAAAATATAAATATAAATATAAATATAAATAAAGTAAATTAAAAAAGAGAAGAAACTTAGGTTAAATACCTATGCTGCTAGAAACACAGCAACAGGGAAACCCAAAGAAAAATGACAGAGACGATAAACAAACCTATGCGTTTTGTTTGAAAACATGCATTTTCACCTTAGGGCATTTGCGTAATTTTATCATTACTGTTAATGGTTGTTATTTGACAAAACTGATAAGAGTGTCACTATAATTTCAAAAAGAAAAAAAAAAAAAAGAGGACGCATTTATAATTTTCAGATATCAAAAGGGGTTTGGGTAGAATTTTCCATAGAAATATGGGGAAAATTGTGGGCTTCAATTGAAGTCTTGTACGCAACCTAAGCTAGTGGAGCCCGTCTCTGTTTTCTGACTCTACAAGTCTACAATAAGTTGCAGGCTTGCATTATTACAGCCCTGACGACTTTTCAAATTAGAGGGGCTCATCTCTGCTCTCTTCATTATTAAAACGCTTCCTAGTCATAATATTTTGGAAGATACTGGGTATCCACCAAGATACCCACCATTTCCCTTTCATCCCGTCCCTGTTTTACATAATATAAGTTGCCGTCCCTGTTTTCTATAATATAAGCTGGTGGTTAGCTTGCATTATTACTAGTAGACATGACATGCCATGCCATGTAGGAGGTTGTAACTTTCATTTTATTTTATTTCTTTAATTTAAGTTCCCGGATGTGATATGCCACTTCGAAGGACTACAACTCGATGGGTACAACGGAACTATTCTATTCTTTCTGTTTCTTGTCAATGGTCTTCCTTTACAAATTTTTTTCTTCGTCAAAAAAGACAATGACCCTACTTTAGTTGAGTTCGTAAAATATATTTTTCATTGAGTAGAAGTTTTCATATTTTTAAACATAAATAGTTAATTAGGAACAGAGAGTAAATTTTTTTTTCTTTTTTTAAAAGAGAGAATTATAGATTAGTTTGGCGACAGGCAAATAAAATCACATATTAGGTTATGTATGGATTGAGAGAGATAGAGAGAAGAGAAGAGAAATGAACATAACTTTCTCTTCACTCTGTTTAATTAGATCTCATTAAAAAAGAGAAGAAAAGAAAAAATAGTCACAATTACATTATTACCTTTGTTTATATATTAAACAAAAGTTATATAAGAATATATTTGTCATGTCATCACTCACTTATTCATCTTCTCTCAATATCTTTCCAAATTTCTTTAATTTGGAGGGAAAGTTAAAGGGTTTCATTTTCTCTCTATTTCTCCCTATTTTCTTTCTCTTCTCTCCCAACTTACCAATCCGGATGATGAAAATGGAGAGAAAATTATTTTTTCTTTTCTTCTCCTCTCTCTATTTCTCTCAATCCATACATAGACTTAACTTCAGAGTAGATGACTATTAACTTTTATTGATATGTGCTATAATTATTTGCCCATAGCTGGACCAACCTGTAATTCCCCGAGTCTGTCTTAGGTATGAGTTCAATCATAGATGCATTTTGTTTCCAAAGAGAGTGTAGGACAGGCTTAGAAAGATGAGAGGAGAGTAGGTACAACTGAAATAATGGAGAAATTATTTTCGGTTTTTTTATATTACGCATGGCATAAGAAAATTATATCATTTGTAAATTAGTGGTCCACAGTTGTTGCTTTTGCTCCTATGGAGCATTAGCGTGGAAAAGGTTCACCTTTGTATAAGTAATAATCACTAGCAGAGAATATAGCGAGTTCTCCTTAATTTGCTTTAAGTTCTTAGCATTCTTCTCTCTTGTGACACTACGGTGGGAAAGATGGCAGAACTTCTTATTGCTGTTGTGGATGGAGCATTAGGCAAGGTGGGTTCATTGGCTTTTGAAGAAGCCTGCCGTGCATGGGGATTGACGAAAGATAGGAAGAGGCTTCGTGATTCATGGGAATATATTCAACGAGTGGTAAGTCAAGCAGCGCCACAAGATGTAAGCGACGAGGTGAGAGGGTGGCAGAACGATCTTAGAGACATAGCCCACGATGCGGAGGACGTGCTCGATGATTTCGAATATGAATATCTCCGATGTCAGGTAGAGTCACGAAACCAAATGATGGAAAAGGTATGCGATTTCTTTTTTATTATGCTGAGGGTATGCGACTTCTTCTCATGCTCCAATAATCCAATTGCATTCCGGTTCAAAATGGCCAATAGAATTAAGAATATTAACACGAGGCTGGAACAAATTAAGAACAATGCAACTCTCATGGTAGCAGGACGATTGATTGTAGATAGAACACCTCAACCCAGCCAGGAGGCCCAGGACCGAGTAACCGTCCCCTTCCTTGATGACTCAAAAGTTGTAGGAAGGGATAATGATGTATCAGAGATCGTGGGAATGTTGATTAACTCAGGCAATGAAGACGTTCTTTCCGTCATTCCCATAGTGGGAATGGCAGGCCTTGGAAAGACTACTGTCGCTAAGTCAGTCTACGTCGATGATAGATTGAAGGGACACTTTGATGAAAAAATATGGGTATGTGTTTCTGAAAATTTTGACGTTGACAGGATTCTAAGGATGTGCCAAGAAGATCTTCGAGTAGAGAATGCAGCGAGGGAAAATAGGGGCGCAATGATTCAAAGACTTCAAGACAAGTTGAGAGAGAAAAGATACCTTCTTGTACTTGACGACGTTTGGAACGAAGAACGTCAAAAATGGGAGAGCTTAAAGAGTTATTTGTCGCTTATTAATACTACCAAGGGGAACAAAATCATTGTAACAACTCGAAATGACCAAGTTGCATCAATCATGGGGGCACTTCCTAGGCCTCGTTTGGGAGAATTATCAGAAGAGGATTGCTGGTCCATATTCGAGAATAAAGCGTTTGCAAGCGGCGGTCCAGAAAGGACTCAAGAGTTTGTAGATATTGGAAGGGAAATTGTAAAGAAGTGTGCACGTGTTCCATTAGCGGCAAAGGTAGCTTCCTATATTTCATTTAAAATTCCATTTTATTTCTTTTATTTATCATTTAGTGTCATTCATTTCGTTTTCCTTTTCCTAGTGTTGGATTGACATCAGTGTTATTAAATCCGGACCGGACCGGATCGGCGGCCGGTTGGACCGGTGAACCGGACACCAAATCGGTCTGGGGTTTTAATTGGATCGGAACTGCATGTGACTCAAACGAACCGGATTAAACCACCGGTTTTTTATGCGAACCAGATGCAAATTGGTCCGGTTGGACCGGTATTAATACCTAAAAATTCTTATATTTCGCATGTATGGGGATTAGAAACGTAGATGTACACCCCAAAGGAGTTCTTAACCACTAGACTACTTAGTGCTTATATGAAAAACTTCATAACACATATTATTTAAGGTCTAAATGTATATATTTTATTTTTTGGTATTATTTTAATTATATGACCGGTCCAACCAGTGACCCGACAGTTGAACTAGTGATCTGGTGACCCGACCTTTAGACCGAGTCAATGACCGATCCGGGTTTAATAACTATAGTTGAGAGTGAGGTTTATTTATAGTCCGATCTCATCAACACATGCTATTATTATTGACATATGCACCACGCCTTGGGGGATTGTATTTTTTATATAAGTGGGTTATACGGTAGTATAATCCCTTGTATAGCATATCTATGCATAGGGTACAATCTCCTAATGTATGATGCTGGTGCTAGTGCATAAGCGGGTTGTAATGTACAACCCACCTACGCACATGGTACAATCACCCAATACATGATACTAACATAAGAAAATCAGAATGTGTTGATGAGATCGGAACTACACACATATATATATACATAGAGAGAGAGAGAGAGAGTCTTGATTAGGTAAGAACGTTCTTATATAAGTTATATCAACACCATGCATTAGGGGTTACATCTCGTGCATTAATTGGCCTCATGTATCTCATAACTCATTCCTGTATGAGGTACAAACCCCTAATGTGAGTAGTAACTACCACTTATAACTTACTTTAACACGTTCTTACGTGATTGCCAATATATATATATATATATATATATATATGGGGGAAGGTTTCGTTGACACTTTGTGTAAAAAAATTTACACTTACACCCTTCAATATCTTTCTATAGAAATCATATTTTGCTAATCCAACCGTTATATTACATATTTTTGTTATGCACGTCATGCATGCCAAATTTTAAGTTAATTGGAGATTAGAAGCTATGTCATCTATAAAGTATTCAAAATTAAAGTTTTAAATTGAAGAGCAATCAGCCTCAAATCAACTTAATTTTTGACATGGATTGCGTACATGAAAGGATTATCTAATCCAATGGTTAGTTTTGTAAACTATAAATCGCAAATAAGAGTTTTGGAGTGCACTTGACATTAAAAGGACTACACACACACACACACACACACACACACACAAATATATATATATATATATATATATATAATTTTAAATATTACATATTAAACTTAGTTTGTAAATTTTCTATTCTAATAAGGGAAGAATAGGTAATAGGTTCAAAATAAATTTAGTTTGTAAATTTTCTATTCTAATAAGGGCAGAATAGGTAATAGATTCAAAATAGTAGTACACTACGAGAAGAAAGACGTTTGGAATGGGCTTGTTTTTGGAGATTTTAACTGTTTTATTGTTTTTCCTTTATTAGATTGGCATGTATTAAACTAACTATTAATGTTGTGTGAGATATTGACACGTATTAGATTGGAGATTTGAACTTGGATTTACATAAGTCAATACTTTTCCATTTTGATATAATATTAATGTTTTTTTTAGTTGCTAATGTAATGATTTTATTTAAAATATTTTTATTTGGAGTTTGTCTTGTCATTTTTTTCATTTTCAATTATTTGTTGCTACTTGATAGGATAAAACCAAAACCGAACTGAACCAAACCGAACTGAAATTTTATGATTTGGTTTGGTTTGCTTTTTTAATAGTATGGTTTGGTTTTGGTTTTGAAAAAAAAAAAAAAAAAACCGAAGTACAATGGTTTGGTTTGAAATCTACCCTAAAACCGAACCAAACCGAACCACGAACACCCCTAGTGTGTGTGTGTGTGTGTGTGGTTATGTTCCCATCAACACGTGTTGATATAAGTTATATCAGCACCATGCATTGGAGGTTGTACCCCTTGCATTGGTCCAACATACTTTATATTCCACTAATGAACAAGATACAACTCCTAATGCGGGTGTTGATATAAGTTATATCAGCACGTGCTTACCTGATCATCATCCTATATATATACCTAATCATCATGCTATATATATATATATATATACATGCACATTAAAATCCAGACTTACAAGGATGTGTTGATGTTAATTACATCAATACCATGTATAAGGGGTTGTAACTCATTCATGTATAAGTTATAATCAGCATATGTTGATGAGACTAAATTCGTATGTGTATATATATATATATACACATATGAATTTAGTCTCATCAACATATGCTGATATATACCAAATCCGTGTATAGGGGGTTGTACCTCTCGCTAGCTATTTTCTTCCTTTTTCCCATATATTTTACTATCCTATGTTATTTGGAGTCCTATTATTATTATTATTATTATTGTTTTTATTTTTATTATCATGATTCTTGTGAACTAAATTTAACAAAAAAAATATATCATGCTCCAACAATCTAGAGAAGAGGCACTATACCTAACCTCTATGATTAGATATCCATAAAGAAGTTTAATAGATATTATATAATAACAAAATTGAAACGAAAACAATAAAATAATTTGACGTGAATTTCCTAGTTTTATGGTGAATTGATCACAATGAGATGGTTTAAGAAGAGTTCAACTCTAAATGGGTCCTCGGCAAGAATTCCAAAGAATTCTGTCGGATGTTGACTTGCCATAAAATTCCGCCGGGTGTTGGTCATACATTACACTGAATTAAATGTCCATATTGTGGGTCTAATAAGTTGAAGTTTTGAGTTTAAAGGTCTAATTTAAGACCTAGTTCACCATAATTCTTTCATATGGAAACTTACTTACACTAAAGTGGGTTCATGTCCGAAAGATAACTGCACCGATTGTGTAGTAAAATTGTTCATTTGATATTATAAATTTTAAATCATGTGGGGATTGTTGTATATTTGATTTGAAATTTTATGTTAAATTATATATGGAGGGATTTGTTGACACTTTGTATAAGACTTTTTATTCTTACATCTCTCAATATCTTTTTATAAAAATAACATTTCGTTAATCCAACCATTGAATTAAATACTCATGCATGTTATGAATACCGAATTTCAAGTTAGTTGGAGATTAATAGCTCTGTCATCCATAAAGTATCCAAAATTATAGTTTTATTTATTAAAAGAATGTAAGTTTATGGATCAAATGCTTACTAATATCCGATTATTTTGAAATTTAGATGCATGATGCGCATTAATAGTGTATCTAATCCAACGATTTAATTAGCAAAATGTTATTTCTATAAGAAGATATTGAAAGGTGTAAAAATAAAAAGTTTTATATCATGTGTCAACGGATTCCTATAAATTGAAGAAGAAGAAGAGGAAGAAGACTACCAATAGATTGTCTTTATAAATTGAATTCCAGCATTTGTTCTTCTTCTTCATCGTTCTTATTTTTCTTCTTGTTCTGAAATTTTTATAATTTCAACTGAAATGGTTTTTAAATTTGAACAAGAAGGATGGTTATCAAAAGTATAGTGGCCACGTTTGGGTAAGTGTGTGGAAATGAGAGTGAAGGTAGGAAGTTTAGATGTGGGTCAAGGGATTAGGTTGACTTTGTTCTTTTACTCTTTGGCCCCTTATCGAGTTGCTTTATACGTTGGGGGCACTTTTAGTATTTCAATATGTGGCTGAAAGAGATGTGAAAGAAACGTAAGTAACAATTTGACAACACAAACACTTATAGGTTGATGGAGGGACCAAAAGTTCCAACAAATTAATATAATAGTATAGATTAATAGATGTAAATACTTGTTCTTTTACGGAAGAAAAATGTAGGAGAATGAAAAGAGGGAAAATGCACAAGAAAAATATAATCTCTTTTTCCCATTTTATTTGAGTTACTTTGACCAAACACATATTAAGGTGATTTTTTTAAAAAAAAACTTTTAAATTTTTTTAAAGCGTTGCCGGCCATGTTATTCAATTGATTTTAACTTTTCAATTTTACTCATCGATAATAAAATATTACTTGATGTCCTAGTTGGTATAACAATTGTAAATTTAATATGATAAAAGGTATTTTAAGAAAGTAAAATAATTATATGCTTTTCATTTTTGAGTTTTGACAATGATAATAAAAAATTTTAGGACTTCTCAAAAAAAAAAAGTTATAAAACAAAGTGGGATGAAAGGAGTATGTTCTTTCCCTGTTTTCTTTCACTTTTCCCAGCCATAAGGGTTTTTGTTATTTTGGCTGAACTTTTTATCCCGATGTTTAACCCTCCTTCTATGTTCTTGCAAGGCTTATTTAGATGATTATGAGTGTATGGAAAATTTGAGGTTCATGAAAATGTCTTAATTGCTCACAACGCTAACTAAATATCATTGTATCTTGGGCAGTGGCAGAGTCACATGGGGGCAAGTGGGGCCATGGCCCCTACACAATTTTTTTATTAAATTTTAATTTTTTTATATGAAATTTACACTATTTACGTATTGGCTCTCACTATTATTTTTTTTATTTCCTCCTTAATATCAATTTTATTTTTTTCCTCCATCACAAAATTTTCTTTAATAAATTAATTTGTATACAATTGTCTAATATTTTGGTAAATACTCACTCGATTTTGTCTAAATTCGAAACACATTTCTCTCTTTCTCGTAAGCACACACACATATCTATTAGTTTATTTGAACGTTATGAGCAAGTAAACTAATAGAATATGATTAGTTTGTTATCCCATTGTTATGTTCTAATATAAAACACTATCAACTAAACAACACTTTGGAAAAAAAAATTGAAATAAAGATCACCCCCATTAGGGTAAATTTTTGGCTTCGTCACTGATATAGAAGAGAGAGGGCACTTACATGTATCTCAATATACAACACACACATTCTTTTTATAAACTATTAGCTCTTCTAATTAAATAATTTATATTTGATTATTATTATTATTATTATCACATGAATTAAATTTAACTAAAATTCCATTTCATACTCCCAACAGGTAGTAGGAAGCATGATGCACTCTAAAAGGGAAAAACATGATTGGGAGTTGATTCAAAAAAGTGAAGTTTGGAATATACAAGAAGATGAGAATCAAATCATGCAGGTGTTGAAGTTGAGTTTTGATAATCTACAATCTCCTTCTTTGAAACAATGTTTTGCATACAGTTCAATACTTCAAAAGGACTCCAATATTAAAAAGGATATCTTAATCCAACTTTGGATGGCTCAGGGATTCCTTCAGCCTTCTCCAAAAAGTGATCTTGAGATGGAGGATTTGGGTAATGAATATTTCAATACCCTGTTGGGGAACTCCTTATTTCAAGAAGCTACGAAGGATGAGTACGGCATCTATTCAAATTGCCGGATGCACGATCTTGTGCATGACCTTGCAGAATCTATTTTCAGATTTGGGAACTGGACTTCAAAACTTAATAAGGAGAATGATGAATTTGATATTCAACACTTGCAATTGGGTCCAAAAAATGAAATTTCGGAGAAATGTGATACTACAAAGGTTCGCACATTATTTTTAATGGATAATAGTGTCCTTGTTGATATGCTAAACCTCAAAGGTTTACGCGTCTTAATTTTAAATCAGCGGGGTATTGACAAGTTGCCAATTTCAATAGGCAAGTTGAAACGATTGAGGTATCTGGACGTGTCAGAAACAAGAATCAAAGAGTTACCCAAATCTATTGGCAAACTCTATCATTTGCAGACATTGAGACTTGATAGTTGTTGCTATCTTCACAAATTTCCGAATGAATTGAAGAATTTGATCAACTTGAGATATATTTGTACTAACTATGAAATGTTCAAGAAGATGCCAGTTGGGATGGGGCAATTGACTTGTCTTCGAACAATACCATACTTTTATGTGGGTCAGCAGAAGGGTCATCGAATTGGAGAGCTAGGATCCTTAAACAAACTGAGAGGAAAATTAACGATTGACAATCTCGGGCGCGTGGAGGATGGAGAAGAGGCGAAGAAAGCAAATTTATCGGAGAAGGAAAACATATACGAGTTGGAATTGAAATGGTATTCGCAAAAAGAAAGCAACAATAATGATGAACATGTACTAGAAGGCCTCCAACCGCACCCTAACTTGAAAAGCTTATCAATTTGTGGCTTCCGTGGTGATAAATTCCCGTTGTGGATTATAGCAATGTCTATTGTTAGTTTAACAATAGACAGATGCGCTAGTCTGAATTCAATTGCAAGCATACATGGCCTCACATCCCTTCACCGATTGAAGATTACAAGATGCGATAGATTATCGAGTCTACCAAGCGGGCTAGAATCTTGCACGTCTCTTGAGAAATTGTGTGTGTTCGAGTGCCCCAGTCTGGAATCTGTCCCAAAGTTAGGAGAATTGTGTTCTCTTCGCTCTCTACTGATAAGGGATTGTGGAAAATTGAAATTTTTGCCAAGGGAAAAGGGGCTACGCTGCTTCGCCCAACTGAAGCGTTTGTCCATTGGTGGGTTCTGTGAAGAGCTTGATTCTTTCCCCGTTAACTTTGAGGATGTCCCTGAACAACTCGAAGTTCTAAGGTTGTGGGGGTGGCCTAAACTCAAGTCTTTGCCGGACCAACTTCAACATCTCACTGCTCTAACTGATTTGTGCATATGTGGATTTGATGGGATGGAGGCTTTGCCGGAGTGGTTGGGGAAGTTTTCCTCTCTTGAAAACCTGTATATTTTCAAATGCGAGAACCTGGTGGATCTGCCTCCACCCGTAGCTATGCGACGCCTCACCAAATTGAAAAATCTGAATATTTTTGAATGTCCCCGCTTAGAGGAAAAATGCGCCAACAAAAGCAGCCGGGAGTGCTCCGAGATTTTCGGTGTTCCAATCCGGACTATACACGGCCTTTTTTATTGGTCGTGGCAGATGACAGAGGTGCGCTAAAATCAATAGGTTTTCTCAAATCAATCATCCCTGATTTGTGTTCTTTTCCACTCTCAAATTTCCTTCAATTGACTTATTTTGTGAAGTTGTTCAACCAATAATCAAGGGTGTTACAAGGTACCAAACGTGTAAGTTTTATTTATTTGATTGCAAAATAGTTCAAATTAGTGGAAAGTGGCCTACAGCTTTGATTAAAGGGTTGAGCAAATCAGCTCTATATGGGTGAATGGGGACACCATTTTTGCAAAGTAGTTTAAATTAGTGCAGAATTTTTGTTAGGTTGAGCGAGTCAAACACTAAAATTGAAAACACCGAGTTAACTCAAGTTTAATTTTTCGGTCATTCTTTTAAAGCTACCATTTTTATTTCATATTTTGAAAATTTCTTTTTTAGCCTTTGACTTCTATTTTTCTGCATTAATTAGCTTCCTTTTTTTTGTTTTTACAATTTTTTATTTTTTTTTGTTATTCATCGTATGAGAGAGGTGTTCAGTAATCTATTTCTATTCAAGAAGATTTATGACAATTCTCGTTCTTCTTTAAGCAGGCCGAGAGGTGGTGAAAATGGACTTGTTTTGTTGATAAAAATTCAGCTTTGATTATGGCTAAAACTTTGGAGATTGGTGGGTTCTCGAATTTTGAGGATATCATTGTAAAGAAGATCTTCGATTGTGGGGCTGGCCTAAGCTCAAGTTTCTGCCTGACCAACTTCAACACCTCACTGCTCTAACTGATTTGTCCATATGTGGATTTGATGGGATGGACGGAGGCTTTGCTGGAGTGCTTGGGGAACCTTTCTTCGATCTCCTGAAGACTTGTATATTTGCAAATGCAAGAACCTGGTGGATCTGACTCCACCCATACCTATGTGACGCCTCACCAAATTACAAAATCTGACAATTCATGGATGTCCCCACTTTAGAGGAAATATGTGCCAACAAAAGCGGCTCAGAGTGCTCCAAGATTTTCGGTCTTCCAACCTATGAAGACCCAATTCATGATTCAGAACATGGTACGCTAAAATCAGAAAGTTTTCTCAAATCAATCATTCCTAATTTGTTCTCTCATTTTGAAATTGTTCTAAAACCACCTTTTTCTTTTCTTCTCTGTTTTCTGAATTATATTTTAGAAGGATTAAACTTGTTTAGCCTTTGCCCTTCTTTGTTCCCTGCATTAACTTTATTTTTATATTTTTCAAACCCGTATCTTGAGACAGGTGTTCTGCAATCTGTTTGTGATCCAGAAGGTTTATAAAAATTCTCTTTCTTCTACGTCAATGAGGTGTTGTGAAAAATGGACTTCTTTGCTGGAGGGACTGCACTGCCTCACCTGCTTGAATACGTTGGAGATTGCTGGGTTCTCAATGGATCTCAATTATTTCCCAGGTTTGAAGGATATCTAGCACATGTGCCCCTTCTATGGCTATTGTTATATCCCTGGAGAGCCTCAACACTTGACTGAAACTTTGTATATATGGGTATCTGAAGTATTGGAAGCTTTGCCATATGGTTGGGGAACTTGAACCTTGTGGGCTCTTCTGATTAGTTCATTCATGGCTGCTCATGCTGCAGACACAGCATGATTGCAAGAAATCAGGTAAAATAATTTTCAGTGGAGTTTCTAGATAAAAGTTTCAAGCTTTTTATCATTATTTGAAATTTTTTGAGTTGCTTTATCATTTTTTATTTTTTTATTTTTACTTTTAAGAAGTCTTGGTTGTGATATTAGTTTTTGCATTTGAAGTAACACAGTTTGTTAAAGAATCTACTTTTCAAGTAAGCAAAATATTCTGGTGTTCATTTGACTATGCAGGGTTAGCAACTCATTGTCCGAGTTTTGAGCACGTGTGCTACCATGATGGCTTCTCGATCGTAATCTTTGATTGTGGACAAATCAGTAAGTTATGATTCTTTCGATTACACTGACCATTTTATTAGCATTGATCAATAAATCTAATCGCATACTTATGAGTTCATGTCACAGGGTCAACTTCTTATTCCAACATCCTTTAGCAAAAACCTCCCATGTTTCACATTTAGCGCCATCAAAAACAGCTGGCTCCTCAGAGATTTGTCCTTATTAAAAAAAAAAAAAAAAAATTGTAAGAGCTGGGAATCATTTGGATCTATGACAGACTTTCAGTATCTGCTGTGCTGGCTGTTTTTTTGTCTTCAATTTTAATAATTCATTTAAAGATAGTCTGGTTTGTGTGGTATCTCATGTAGATTAGTGAAATTCCTGAACAAAGGGATGCATTACCTCCATCCCTCCCCCCCCCCCCCCCCCCCCCTTTTTTTCTTTAACAAAAAAATCATAGCTCCTCTTTTCTTTTTTCCTTTTTGGCTGAGAGAACAAATGGATTCCTCTTTTTCTGTGCTTTTACTAACGAGGAGCAGATTGATGTGATTTCTCGTTTCTTGATTGTGTGCTCTCTATCTTAACCTCTTAATTTGGTTCATGAATTAACACAGCTGGAGAGGTTCAAACTTGAGGGCATGTTCAATCGATCCGAAGTTAATGAGCAAATTTATTTGAGCTTTTGAGGAAAGTCGTATCCAAAACTGAGAGTCTCATTTAAAAGATGTGGGGAGATGATCTGTTGGGACACAAATAGCAAAGAGATAATAGATGAAAAAAAATAATAAATGGCAGTACATTCACATAATGCATACACAAATATATGTGGTTAGTCTTAAATGACTATTGATTAGAGCTTTACTAATGAAGGAAGTACTGCCGAATATGGAAGTTAGCACCACAGGTCTAAAATCCTTATCACATGACTTTGAATTCTTACATTAGATGCAAAGTAGACTTCTTTTTTTTTTTTTTTTTTTTTTTTTTTTTTGGGATAATTGATGCAAAGCAGACTTGTTAAGGATTAAAATTGTCTTTGAACTCGATAAATTGACAAGGACAATTTTTTATTGAGAAATTGTTGGTAAAATTGTCTTTGAACTCGATAAATTGACAAGGACAATTTACTCGATAAATTGTGTTAGTTGGAAGATCATTAGAGACATTATCATGCAGGTTCACCCATTTTGTCCATGAGTCATTGTTTTTATGCCGATTTGATGAACTGGAAGCTTTGCCAAAGTGGTTGGGAGACCTTTCATCTCTTCAACAACTGGGTCTCTCCTGTTCCGGGAAAATGCCTGAGCCTAAGATTGAAGCTGTGTGAAGCTTAACCAAATTATCAGTGATGGATTTTGCAATTGTCCTCTTTTAATAGAAAGATTTCCCAGGGGAATTGGTGCAGAGGTGTACAAGATTGCTCATTGTTCAATAATCAAGGTATACATTGAGGTGTACATTTAAGTCCAAATTGCTTGAAGTTTCTCATTAAAATCAGGGGTAAATTCTTCCCAAACCATACCACTTCCTCTTCTCTACTCTGATTTTTCTTTCTTTATTTACTTCTTGTGTTGCTAGCCCAATCCTTATTTTTATTTTGGCATGATCTTTATGGTTTTCAGAAAGCTATAATTCAACTAGAGGCGCAACTGATATGCAATATGGCGAAACTGAGTCCAGGTACTTCAGCTTTCTCTTCCCTGCATGGTTTTTTTTTTTTTTATTATTTGGAAGAAAATGCATGAGATATTCGGTTACATTAATGCATGAGAAATACCCTACTGAATACTGATGATCCTGTGCATCTCTCTCTTACCATAACAGTTGACTCACATTCACTCACATTCTAGCATGGAGTATTTTAATTAAATTAATAACTAGAGCTATTTGGATATTTATATCTATATTCATGAAATCTTGATTTTTTTGGTACTATTTCTTCGTCTTTAGCATATGTTTATAATGCTCTGTTTATGTGTTTATCTGCTGTGACTCCAAAGAAGAAGTTCGATGCAGTGGGTAGCAATAGTTCTGGCCATTAAAAAATTTGAAGAAGGTTAGGGCTACTCTGGACACCATTCCCGAAGATTTAGACAACATCAAGTATCACAATCCAAGATCATTGCTGCACTTCTTTGGTCATAAAGTGGGCTCATCAGCGACTGCCATTTCCCACACATTGGTTTCTCAGTCCATCTCAACCATCCATGACAGCAAACATACTGATCGTTCAAGTGCTTCTAATACACCAAATCTTGTCAAGGAGCCTGTTGAGTTTATTAAAATATTAGAGGGTGGGATGATGCATTTCTCTATTGGGTAGCAAAAGGACAACTACTTTTGTTTAGTTGTGATAAACATGATTAAATATTAGAGGGTGGATGATGCATTTCTCAATTGGGTAGCAAAAGGACAACAATTTTGGTTTAGTTGTGATAAACATGATTAGTGTTGAATAAATAATTGATAAAGTTAAATATGTTCATACTAAACAAAAGAAAGTTTTCTTGTTGGAGATTTTATTCTTTTGATCACAGAATCTTTTGATGATTAATGAGCTTGACCGTGCTGCCATTAATGGGCAGAGTTTGAGTTATTGGTCCTACGGTTGACTGAGGGCCGGTCTTGAGTTTTTCGGGATCTTAGGCGAACTCTTAAAATGGGACCCTCTATATATATTCACATGTATAAACAAAATTTATACCCAATAATTTTTTTCTCCCTAGTATACAAAATTTGCATGCATTTCTGATTACTAAAATTTTCTTATATAGATTAAGATATAAAATAAATCTTTATAAGAACTAAAAATAAATAAAATTTGATCTTCTTCCTTTATAATTTAGTAAAATTTACATATATATATATATATATATATATATATATATATATATATATAAAAGAGAAAAAAAAACAAACAAAATGTGAAACTACAATACTTAGAAGAAATGAACCGGCCAAACTATATCAAAAGTATCATTTAAACATTACTCTACTTGCATTTTAGCTGCAGAATTACTAATTAAGCTAGCAATCAAGCTTTTTAACCATATCATTTTCAATGGATAATATAACTAAGAGGGAGGCTATTGAGTATTGTCACCACATAAAGTACTATATGCCCTTCACTTAGTTTACACGTTTTAAGGTTTTATAAAAAAAAAATGAAAGGTTTCTATGAAAACTAGTTACGTCGTCTATTAGAAAACATCATTGTGAACAATTTTGTGGAATAAAATTTTTCTAAAATCTATCCTTTAAGTGGACTTTTTGGTTATTTACAATCTTTGTTTCATTTTTAGAAAATGTTCTATGAAAATGGGCCAAAAACTCCATTTAAACTATAGATTTTGGAAAAACTTTCTTTTTTCTACAAAGTTGTTTAAAATGATGTTTTCTAGTGGACTAGGCAACTTGTTTTCGTAAAAACTTTAATATTTTTCATAAAACCTCAAAAAAATGTAAACTAAGTGGGAGCTTAGAGTACTTTATATGTGGCAATAGTCCAGTCAATCATTTTCAATGGGCTATTATCTATGGACTTGAGTTTGGAACTATTTGAGGCCCTTAGATTTGGATTGGGGCCTTTACTAATCTAGGTATTAAAATAAGGACACTACTTGCCTCCACCCCAGGGGTGGAGGAGTTCCTTCCCACCTCCATTCATTTTCTGCCACGTGTAATAAACATTTTTAAAAAAATATGAATTTTAAAATACAAACAAATAAATAAGTTAATTTGGATATGTGGACACACATTCATATTAACATAAATATGTAACATTTAAATATGGATTTATAAAAATATGTTCACAATTATGTAAACATGGGAATGCATATACACAATCAATTCTCCTTATTTATTTGGACAAGTGGTGAAATATGAGTGGGAGGGGGGAAGGAGCTCTTCCACCCAAGAGTGGAGGCAAGTATTTTCCTTAAAATAAATGTGTTTTTTTTTTTTTTTTTTTTTTTTTTTTTTTGACCTACACTAGGATGACAACTAAGTTGGGATCCTATTTTTTATTAAAATTTAAGGGGCCTCAGGCGGCTGCCTGAGTAGCCTGACCCCAAGGCCGGGCCTGGTTGGTTGTGTCATGTTATCTTGTTACCTTCCTCTGTAGAAGAAAATCTTTGTCTACAAATGTTTAAATCCAATTATTTAATCGAATTTCACGTGGGAATTGTAATTTTTAATTGGGACCCAAAGCAGCTCTCCATAGATCTGCTAGGCGTTTGTCTTGACCAACCGCGCCAAATAATTACGACATCGAGGGTGAGATCATCACGAGCAAAAGAGGTGCCCTCTGTATAGCTTGTTCCTCCCAGTAATTGGTCATGCCAAAAGTCCAAAACTACATACACTGTTCTTCTTGTACTTCCAAATATGTTCTATTTTTCTCATCCTTCCAATGGTCAGGCTCGACTAATTGATCGACATGACATTAATGGTTTGGAGCTAGAGTAGATGGGAGCCCATAAAAAATTCCTACAAAATTGAGTAAAACACATGGTTAACATGTAACAAATACACACAAGCTTCCGCTAACCAGAAACATATATAAAAAATGGAAATAAGTTAGTAAATTATCCATATAAGAATGCAACATGAAAGCTATGCTTTCCTCACAAGCACTGTGATTGTCTCCCTATATATTGAAGCTTTAACCTGTATTGTTTTCACGGATTATAGATCGATAAGTTTCAATTTGTGAGTGAGAAAGAGAAAGAGGGAAGGAGATGGGAGACACAAGAAGAGAAGCAAAAAGTGAAGAGCAAGAAGAAGCACAAGCCAAGTTGATATATGGAAGTACATATTCGGGTTTGTGGAAATGGCAGTGGTGAAGTGTGCCATTGAGCTTGGGATAGCTGATGCCATAGGAAGCCATGGAAACCCCATGATGCTCTCTGAGCTATCATCTGCCCTGCCCTTGGGTGCGCATCGTCTCCCCTCTACCGCATCATGAGGTTCCTGGTGCACCGCAAAATATTCAAGGAGGAATCCACAACCCAAGGTTCCGTTGGTTACGTCCAAACACCCCTATCCCGTCGTTTGATGAGTCGTGGAGAAAAGAGCATGGCTGCTTTAGTGTTGTTCCTGAGCAGCCGAGTGATTATGGCACTGTGGCATCATCTAAGTACCCGTGTTCTGGCCCAAGGAATTCCAGCATTTGAGGCTGCTCACGGACAGGATATATGGAGCCATGCACTAGAAAATCCTTCTCAAAGTGAGCTCCTCAATGAGGCAATGGCATGTGATGCAAGGGTGGCAGTGCCCGCGATAATTACTGGTTGTCCAGAGGTGTTCGAAGGGCTGGACTCTTTGGTGGATGTTGGTGGGGGTAATGGGACTTCTCTGCGCTTGTTAGTCAAGGCCTGTCCTTGGATTTTGAGGCATCAATTTTGATCTTCTTCATGTTGTGTCTGTTGCGCCGGAGTGTGATGGTGTTGAGCACATCGGAGGGAACATGTTTGAGAATGTTCCAAAGGCTGATGCTGTTTTCCTCAAGGTTAATATAGTTTGGCTTTAAAAAATTTGCCTTGAGGGATACGTAGTATTCTTTACTTGGAAATGTTTGGAAGACACTTAAGGGAATTTTTCACGCTAAATTTTTTTAAAAATACAATAGGAACAAGTTTTACTGAAAATTCCCCAGAAAGTCATTCCCTTAGTTCTTCGAGTACTTTCACCCACGAAATAATTCCTAAAAGAAGTTACGATGGGTTGTGGGATTAAGAGGATGTGTTATTTGAATTTACACTGACTATTCACCTCTGCTCCTCAACTCTCTACTTGAAATAGACAATCTGAAATAGGCCATTAATGGTAGTACTGGTCCCAATAGATGTCATTCTACCTCAAAGTTTTTTCTTTCCTTTTTTTTTTTAGCCTCATTTCTAAATAAGCTAAATGATTGATAGCTACTTCCTTTGATTGATGGTTTTGGTATGGAAAATTGTAGTGGATTCTGCATGACTGGAGTGATGACGAGTACATCCAAATCTTGAGGAAGTGTAGAGAAGCTATTCCAAAGGACAAAGGGAAAACGATCATCGTAGAAGCTGTGATTGAAGGAGAGGAAGAAGACAAGCTTGAGGATGCGAGGCTAAGGTCAGACATGGTGATGTTGTCTTGTACTAACAAGGGCAAAGAGAGGACCTTGAAGGAATGGGCATATGTTCTTGGGGAAGCGGAATTTAATTGATACACTATAAAACCAATTTGTACTGTGCAATCCGTTATTGAAGCTTATCCTTGATTGATGAGGCCTTTTACTATTTTACAAATAAAGATCTGTTTCTATTCCATTGTATGGCTCCAAATTTCTATGTGGCCTAATTTATGATGTTTTGTAGTGACAATGGATCATACAAGCAGTAGAACCATATGGGCCAAAGGTGCATAGGCATTTTACTTTGTGTTCTATGTTTAATCTATGTATTTGATAGTCAAAACTAGTTTCAAGTTAGTATTCTCTCACTTGTAATTTTGTGTTATCTAGTGGTGTGTGTTTGTAAGGATATGAATGGAAGTCTCCAAATAAGTTTTGTTTTGTCTAAACCAGTTGTACTCTCTCTCTCTCTCTCTCTCTCTCTCTCTCTCTCTCTCTCTCTCTCTCTCTCTTTATGTATATATATATTTACTAGATGTAGGCACATGTGAGTTGTACGTGGTTATTTTTCAATAATATGAAATATAAATGAAAGAATAATTTTTAAAGAATTAGATATATATTAATATCGGTTTGGTTAGTTTTTTACTTCTAATGAAACTTATAGTGAGTAGTATAACCAATTTGAAAAATTTTAAGTTAGTCACAAATAAATTTAGAATATAATAATTCCCAATAATATATAGTAACACAATATTATATTGATTAACCACAAAACTTCAACAATTTGAAATGAAAATTTAAATTAAAAAAAATTAATCATTATTGAAGATATGTGTTGTCACCAATTTACAAAAATGTCGTTGCTTAATAAGTTGAAGGTATTATATTTGGTAATTGATCATTTCGAGTAAAATAAAATAAAATAAGTAAGTCATTTGCACAAATCAAAGTAACATTGATGAATTTTGTAAGTATATCATAATCATGAAATGATTATCATACATGTTATAGAGAAAAATAATGAATTCAAACTTACCAAATTCTAACTTCTAACGATTGAAAACCAATAAATCTTACTATTTCTTTTAAAGTTTTGATGAAGAAACGTCAATTCACAATGAAAAAGTTAAAAAATGATCCTGCATATAAGAACTCTAATGAAATACAAAGAGAAATGTTTCCTATATAAGTTTATTACAAGAGTATAGATGTCTCCTATATAAACTTTAGTACAATAGTAGTTGTCATCTATTCAACTGCAATAAGATTAAAAGGGTGCAGAAGGATAGTTGTGTGTTTAAAATTAAAAATAATGGTATATTAGTCAATCAAAAGTTTTTTTCACATTCAGCTTTTTATAGGTAGTATAGATTAGATATAGATATACTGTGTAACATGTATTTGTCTATGAATGCAGGCCTATAAGATTAAGAGCACTAATTTGGATGTCCTATTAGGATTGAGAGGCTCCATTCCCTTCACTGTTGCATTTGAACTAATAAATTCCTTTGTAAAAAAGGAAGCCATCAAAGAGAATTGGAGCCATCATCAGAATTCAAGGCATAAGATCAATTTTGGGATTTCATGAAAGGTTGCTCTTTCAAATGTGTAGTTTTCACACTTCCAGTAATGACTGAATTATATAGAAAACACAAATGACGACTACCATGGAGCAATCTTACATGAGACATCCAAACACACCCTAACATGAGCCGGTCTAATTTGGGGCATTAATCAAACTTTGTGCTCGTAAAATCACAATTTTAAACTTCACCGCAGTTATTCAACCTTGATATTAGGTACCTGCTAGTTGAGGGAGTGTCAAGATAATCATAGATAGATAGATTGCACAAAATTAAGAGTTTATAAAGAAATATAGATTCCTTCCTAAAATTTTTAACTCCATCCCAGGTTGTAGTCTTTGTCTCTTTGAATTAGGGTTGAGGTTTTATAACCATTCATTTTAGGCTACCAGAGCCTGAACTAACCAAAACATGCACAAATCCATCTTGTCACAGGCTCATCGTTTCCAGCCATTTTAGAGTTGAATCAAGGACCTCAAATTTTTCCCATTTTCCCCTAATCAAGAAATGGACCAGCTGATATAGGCTTCAATCTGTGCTCACTCAGTATGGAGGGAACAATACAAACAAGTTGTACATTTTTGGTAGAAATAGACGGCCTTGTAGGCAGACTTGGCCCAACTTTGAAATAGGCAGCCTTGTAAGCAGACCTGGGCCAACTTCTGTACTTCAAAACAGCCTTCAGCATGTTTTGTAGGCAGACTAGGCACTCGATTGTTACAACTAACTAAAACAGCCTTCAGCCCAAATCGAACACCTGTGAAGAAGAGAGCTAGTATTGAATATAGTCCCACATTGGTTGCGAGAGAAAACCCACATGAATTGCCTCCATACATAAGATTTCATAAGCTTCATTTACAACGCATGCAGCCTCGCAATGAGCACAAAGCGAACTATTCTTTTGCCTTCTACTAAAAAATACCGTGTGCTCGTTGCAAATAGCGGCATACGCCACTTTTTGGAGGGATTTCCCCTTAAATGGTTAAGTTCTTCACAATTCTAGTTGAAGTTTATAGTTAGAGTGGTGAATTTTTGCCATGATTTTGCTCTCAAATAGCTTGTTCTCAAAAACTGAAGTGAAACTCCTTTGTTGTACCTTACAACTGGGAAGGAAATCCTAAAAAAAATGTATTTGCCCTTAGTCTAATCAGGCTTTGGTTTCTAATTCACATATGGATTCATAAATTTATTTTGGGAAAACGATTTGTGAATTTCCAAAACCGGATGGTCTTCATCCTTAGGGAGGAGCCATGGTCCCATGGATGCATCGACTTTTCAGATCAGCCCCTTGTCTCCGTGTCTTCACATTGAGAATTCTTTGCAGATGAAGGGGATGTCAAAGGACAGCTTCTTATTTCCCAAATAGCTCCTTCTACATTTATACATAAGAAAATCACTTTGAATTGTTGATTCATTGCCGGAGATGGCTTAAAACTAATGGTTCATTATCTAACCCAACCCTCAGTCATCAGTGCAAAGATGGGAAAGTCGCGTATTAATTTTTGATTCATCATCCTCCTCCACGTAGTCACTTTATGTGAAAACATCATTAACCAAACAATTTTTGGGCGTTGTTCATGCCCCTCAATCCATCCTTTAGCATTAAAGGCATAGGAATTAGGGGTGTTTTTTTTTTTTTTTTTTTCCTTTTGTTTGGCTCCTTGTTTTTGGTTGCGGAGCCTTGGGCTTTCTTACTCTTGTATATGTCTTGTTTACATGGGTTTTGGTCCTTTTTATTTCAATATATATCATTATTTCATCAAAGAAAGAAAAAGAAAATTAACACAGGAATTGTAACCTAAAATCGGAACTTGTTTAACTCAAGAGGCTTGTATATTATGCATCAATCAAAATATGACTTTCTAAAGCTACAACGGAAAACATTAGTTGAGCCCAACCCTCCTATGATTTCTTTTATCTCTCGTATATTTTTATATGACGATTGAAATACAATCAGCCCCCTTAATCAACAATATAAATTGATTCAAATGAGTTAACTAATGAAATTCAAATCAGTGTTAAGAAATTGATTGTCTATATATTTAGGAATATTTGAGGTAGGAGTCCTAATCCCCCATCAATTAGGGATGAGTTATTGAGCCAATCAAGTTGATTATAAAAGGAGAGCCAGACCATAATTTAAAATTGCCTTTGCGCTTGGGGCATTGACGCAGCTAGTGAGGTTCTAACCGAGGCACGTCAATTGCTGGTTGAAAACTGTTTCCAAACCCCCTCTTTGGATTAGGCCACTGAGAATTTTTGGAAGGGCTCCCTCTAACCCAGGGTAAAGCCCTACAATTCCAAGTTGAAAAATTTTTTGCTATCACAGCATCAATAATTTTTTAATTGTTGAGTTTAATGTGGCTCTATTATAATATGGGGGATTTTTAGATTCATTAGGCTATGGGAATTTAATTATAGTTCAGCGCAAAGTTCTACTAACTTCCTAATAAATGACTACTAACTTAACTAACAATGACTACTAACTTAAATTATTTTCTGGTAGGCTGACCAATCTAAAATTCCCTCAAATAAAATTTCTTGAAGGGCACTATTCTCTTTGCCACTGCATATGAAGTAACAAATTCCTTCGCAACAAACTGGAGCCATCAGATAGATTGGCAGCAATCACACCATAACTCAATGAAAATCCCAATTTTAAAGTTGGCCGCTAGCATTGATACGTGCAAGTAGAATCTCAAGATAATCATAGACAGAATGGGTGCGGCTGATAGTCTTCAATCTGCTCTCACTCTGTATAATGGATGCAAAATCAACAAGTAATACCCTTTTTTGGGCTGAAACAGGTGGCCTTGTAAATGCAGACTTTACCCGATTTCGGCCTGTCCAGATAATGAACCTTCTTTTAATGCCCAAATAAGACTTAGAAGCCAGACATTGAAAGTCAGTTTTGTACTTTGTTTGAAGACAAGGCCAAGGCCAGACCATTTACAATTTTATTAACCTGGGTATTGTAGCTTGGGCTGGCTTGGTACTTGATTGTTACAAGTGCTTAATATAGCCATCAGCCCAAACAGAACACACTGAGAAGAAGAGAGTCTTGTATATAGTCCCACATCCGCCACGAGAGAGAGAAAACCCCCACGAATTGCCTTTGTATATAAGATTTTATAAGCTACCTTTTCAAGCACGCAGCCGCGCAGTGAGCATGGGCTTTTCCCGAAGGGGTGAAGTTCCCTTACAAATCTAGTTCAAGTTTTAATTCACACGTTGATTTGGTTATTCTATTTTGGGTACAATGATTAGTTGAATGAAACTTAATGAACAATTTGGAAAAGTCGCACATCAAATCTCTCGTCTGAGTTCGGACCCCAAGAAATCCCTTCATAGATCATACCACCCCATTTGAGGGGCTTATCCCATAACCTTAATTGTCATTGAGTTCCCATTGGTATCTCAAAAATTGTATTGTTGTGATAATTTTGACTTTTAGAAATATTAATGACAACTTTGACTTGTGATTTAGATGGCTTTGCAATGGCGTGTAAAATAAGTTAAAATGTCTTGAACCTTGATATACAAAAATAACGAGGCGTAATGGCATATAGAAGTAATGTTGTGAAACATGTAACACATGGAGCTAGTCTAGGTTCAAAGGCACCTAAGAAGTATGAAGTTTTTTAGAGGTGCTATGTCCAAATGGGATACAAACACAACACACCTCTAACACAACATCTTTCTCTATTATTATCTTTCTTTTTCTTCTTGGTCTTCTTTTTCTTCTTTTTTTTTTCTTTTATTTTTTATTTATCTTATTAATGAATAACTCTACCTAGGGTTTCCAAAAATAATAAAAAAGTTACATCTTAAATGATAGATGTGATGCTACACGTGCAATATTATGCAGTTACATATATAAAATATATGTTTTATTAATGACTTGTTTTTGTTGTATTATGTCTAAATTTTGAGGATTTATTGTGTCTGTGTGTCTATGTCGTATTGTAATCATGTCACATATCGGTATTTAAGCTTCTTAGCATCATAGCTCATTAGGACGAAGCATGATGGTGTGAGATACTCATGTTTGGTACTAAAATCCTCCCGACTTATATAAGTCTATACTATTAGAAAGTTACTGAAATGTTTACGTCTAATTTCTTTTATTTTATCGTATATTTTTATATGTCGATCGAAATACAATCAACCCTCATTAATCAACGATATAAGATCGATTCAAAGGAATTTACCAATGAAAGTCAAATCAGTTTTGAGAAACTGGGTGTATATATGCTATAGACTAATGTTCAAGTTTTGAAGAGTTGTAGTCCCACATCGATTAGGAATGAGATATTAAGTTGATTGAGTTGATTATAAAAGGAGAGCCAAACCCCTTTTTAAAATTGATGTCATAACCACCCTCACGAGCTCTGTCATTTTTAAGTGATGTAATGTTAAATTCTTTTTCAAATGCCCAGATTACCCCTAGATTCTCACTATTTGGTCATTTGAACAATAGAATCCTAAACCTACACTCAAACACCTTTCTTCCCAAACATTTAAATTTATTTATTTATTTATTTTTTACACAAACAAACACAGCATCAAGCCCAATAAAAAAAATTACAAAAAGACAAAGACCCCGTGAAGCTAATTTCATATATTTGAAGATTTTATTTTCCTCTAGAATGCAAATAGATCATAAATCAATAAACTTGGGGTGAAGAGCTCTGCTTCGAGCAGCAGGGAAGCCCAAGCTTTGGGTTCTTGGCAAAACAATAAAAAAATTATAAATATAAATAAAGTAAATTAAAAAAGAGAAGAAACTTAGGTTGAATACTTCTGCTGCTAGACGCAGCAGCAGGAAAGCCCAAAGAAAAATGGCGGAGACGATAAACAAAACCTATGCGTTTTGTTTGAAACAATGCATTCTCACCTTAGGGCATTTGCGTAATTTTATCATTACTACCGTCAATGGTCATTATTTGACAAAATTGATAAGAGTGTTAGTTTAATTTCAAAAAAGAAAAAGAAAAAAAGAGGCATTTATAATTCTGAGATATCAAAAGGGGTATAGGTATAATTTACCCTATTTTCTATGGGGAAAGTTGTGGGCTTCAATTAAAGGCTTGTACGCCTCCTCGATCAGCCAATGGAGCCCGTCTTTGTTCTCTGTCTCTACAATAAGTTGCTGGCTTGCATTTTTAAACCCCGTCTCTGTTCTTTGTTCTCTATCTCTCTGCATTATTAATGTTAGAAAATAGTTTTTACTTTTATAATTTTGTCTAAACAGTATGTATATAAAACATAAATAAAACCTGAAATAAATTTTGGAAAATCACAAACTTACAGTATGCAAAAAATCTGATTAAAACAAAAACAATACGATCAAGGCTAGCGTTTGACGCTATGTCCTTAAGACAGATTGCACCCTCACTTGGGGCTTTGAGTTTCTAAGACGTCTATATCCCAGGATACAATGATCTGTCACACAAAAAAAACCCACTGTATCTTTATTCTCTCTCTAATATGATGCAAAAATTAACTCTCTCATTAGACTCTAATTGACTACGAAAATGGAATATATATAAACCCAGAAGTGAATCTCCAGAATAGTCATAAGGCACATTGATAAGACGTGACTAATGGTTATGACTGTTTTGAGTTAACAGACAGACACAACTTAACGGTAATTAATTTGAATTAGCAAAAATAAACTTTGCTTAAAAAATAACACACATGGGTCGGTCTTACTTGACCGAACCTAGTGCGGTCGGGCATGTGCGTGTGTTTTTGGGTCCAAGCCCAATGTTGACTAGGTCCTCTCTCCTCATAATATGATGCGGAAATTAACTCTTTCATTAGACCATAATTGACTGCGAAAATGGAATATATAAACCCAGAAGTGACTCTCCAGAACAGTCATAAGGCACATTGATAAGACGTGACTAATGGTTATGACTGTTCTGAGTTAACAGACAGACACAACTTAACGGTAATTAATTTGAATTAGCAAAAATAAACTTTGCTTAAAAAATAACACACATGGGTCGGTCTTACTTGACCGAACTTGGTGCGGTCGGGCGTGTGCGTGTGTTTTTGGGTCCAAGCCCAATGTTGACTAGGTCCTCCCTCCTCATAATATGATGCGGAAATTAACTCTTTCATTAGACCCTAATTGACTGCGAAAATGGAATATATAAACCCAGAAGTGACTCTCCAGAACAGTCATAAGGCACGTTGATAAGACGTGACTAATGGTTATGACTGTTATAAGTTAACAGACAGACACAACTTAAAGGTAATTAATTTGAATTAGCAAAAATAAACTTTGCTTAAAAAATAACACACATAGGTCGGTCTTACTTGACCCAACCCGGTGCGAGCGAGTGCGTGCATGTGTTTTTGGGTCCAAGCCCAATGTTGACTAGATCCTCCCTCCTCACAATTAAATATTTGAATTAAATCTTCTCATTGAGATTAATGAATTCCAATATGGGCGACCTCAAATTACACATGAAACCCACATTAGTGAATGGCCAATATATCTAACAATTAAAGCGCTTCCTAGTCATAATATTTTGGAAGATACTAGGTATCCACCAAAACATACCCACCATTTCATTTTCATCACGTCCCTGTTTTATATAATATAAGTTGTCGTCCCTGTTTTCTATAATACTAGTTTGTGTACACGTGCGTTGCACGAGAATTTTTTTGAATTAAATTATTTTTTTCAATAATGATAATAATTTTTTTAATTTAATAATTTTATCGTGCCTTTGCATAAGATGAAAGCGTTTTGATCACTCAATCCTTTACTTCTTTTGATATGATTACTATTTTTTTTCATTATCTTTCCCAAATCATAGTGCTTAAAATTATCTTTGAAACTTCATTATACATAGGTTCTTTGATATGATTTGATTTCAATATATATATATATATATATATATATATTCTTCATCGATGCGTGGTGGATCACTGCTTGTGATTTTATTTTTTTGGGCCTGTACATGTTTTTTTTAAAAAAATGATTTTCAACTTTTTTTTTTTTTGGGGGTTGTGATCTAAGTTATTTTCTTTTCTTTTTGTTATTTTTGGTTTTGTTTTGTTTAGTTTGGTATTTTGGGTTTGCAGGTAGATATTGCAAAGTTTCATGAACCTCACAATTTGATAGGGACTTTTTTTGGTAGTTCATTAGACCTTCCTTTTTTATTTTCTGTTTTTTCTTGTGCATTCATTAATTTTTTTTTCTTTTTTGGGGGTTTTGTTTTGTTTTTGTTCAAGCTTGCTTCTTTTTTAATTTTCCTTCAATTGAATCGTCTTTGATTCTCTTCGTTTTTTGGGTAATTTGACTTGACTATTTTCAAAAAATCAGAGATTAGATATGAATTCTCAACAAAATATGAAAATTATGCAACAACAGCAATTTAAAAGTTCAATAATGCAATTCAAGTTTTTTCTGATATGCAAATCCTTAGAAAATAATCAAAGATTATATGTGCTATTCAAAACTTTACTTATGCAATTCAAGTTTTTTTTTTTTTTTTTTTTCTTTTTTGGCCTCTTAATCTGGGTTTTCATTTGTTTTTGTTTAAGCATGCGTCTTTTTATTTTCATTCAACTGATTCGTCTTTGATTATCTTCTTTTTATTGTTAATTTTGAAATTCAAATAAAGATTTGAAAGTCCAATCATGCAATGCAAGCAGAGATTTAAATGTTTGTGCAGGCAGAGATTTAATTGTTTAAACATAATTTGTATATATGAGTCAAGTTTATTGAAAACTATATGCCAGACAAAGCACCAGAAGAAAGGCGACGCAATGAAGGCACATAGAAGGTGCAGAAGAAGGAAGCAGTAGTTGTTCTTTCCTGTGTTAGGGTTTTATGATTTTTATAATGTGTTTCTATTTGTATTTATATGTTAACATTGTTAGGGTTTTACGAATTATAGTTTCCGTTTCCTTAGAATTCCTATTTGGGTTTGGTTTTATTTAATTATTATATGAATTATAGTTTCCTTAAAATTCTTATTAAGGTATGTATCTTATATTGCTATATTTCCTATATATGCAGAAGGGTAGTTGTGTATTTAAAAATGAAAATAAGGGTATATTAGTCAATCAAAAGTTTTTTTTACATTCATCTTTTTATAGGTAGTATAGATATAAGTCGCTGTTTAGGTTGCATTATTACTAGTAGACATGCCATGCCATGTAATAGGTTGTAACTTTCATTTCATTTTATTTTATTTCTTTAATTTAAGTTCGCCGATGTGATATGATGCTACTTCGAATGAGTACAAGTCGATGGGTACTATGGAACTATTCTATCCTTTCTGTTCCTTGTCAATTGTGTTCCTTTCCAAATTCTTGTCTTTGTCAAAAAGACAACTCTATGGGTTCGGCTACAGGCAAATAAAATCACATATTAGACTATGTATGGATTGAGAGAAATGGAGAGGAGAAGAGATCGAAGAGAAAATAAGAGAAGGGAAGAGAAGATAAAAGAATTAAAGTAATTTTCTTTCCACTCTGTTGAGTTAATTAGACTTCATTAAAAAAAAAAAAAAAAGGAAAAAAAGTAGTCATAATTACATTATTATCATTTTTTGTATATTAAACAAAAGTTACATAGGGATACATTTGTCATTTCATCATTCACTGATTCATTTTTTCTCTATTTCTCTCCAAATCTCTCATTGGGGAGAAAAGTAAAGAGTTTCATTTTTTCTCCATTTCTCTCCATTTCTCTCTATTTCCTTTCTCTTCCCTCCCAACTTAACAATCCAAACAATAGGAATGAAGAAAATCATTTCTCCTCTTCTCTTCTCTTCTCTCTATTTTTCTCAATTCATACATAGTCTTAACTTCATAGTAAATGACAAAACTTGTATTGATATGTACTATAATTATTTAATTATACCCATAGCCAGACCAACCTATAATTCCCAGGCCGAGAGTCTGTCTTTGGTATGAGTTCAATCATAGATGCATTTTGTCTACAAGCGAGAGTGTAGTGCAGGCTTAGAAAGATGAGAGGAGGGTAGGGACGACTGAAATAATGGAGAAATTATTTTTTGGTTTTTTCATATTACACATGGCACAAGAAAATTACGTCATTTGTAAATTAGTGGTCCAGAGTTGTTCCTTTTGTATTGAACTGTAATTATTTTCTTGTAGTCCGGCCAATCTAAACTCTCCTATTTTGTATTTTGGTCGGAGTATTGCAACTTCTCAATATTGTTTGTACCCTCAATTATTTTAAGTTTTTAAGATTTTATAAAAAATATTAAAGGTAGTTATGAAAACTCACCATGTTATCTACTACAAAATGTCATTTTGAATAATTTCGCAAATGGATGTTTTTGTAAAATCTTTTGTTTTAGTGAATTTTTTGGTTATTTACAATTTTTGTTTTATTTTTAGTGAAAAAATCCACTTAAACAGTAAATTTTAAAAAAATTTTCTTTTAAAAAATAGTTCAAAAAGATATTTTTTTAATGGATATCGTAGTCAATTTTTATAAAAATCCTTTAATTTTTCATATAACTTTTAAAAATTAAAATATATGGAAATACAAATAAAATTGAGAGAGAGAGGTGGCAATAGCGGGACCCTTCTATTGGGAAAGATGTGGGCTTCGATTAGAGTCTTGTACGCCTTCTAAGCTAGTAGGGCCGTCACTGGCCTCCACAGTGGGGTTACTTAGTTCTCTCTTATTATTTTTCTAGGGTAAATTACACCCTATTTAGTATTTGACAATTGTGGAGAGACCCTCTCTTTTCGGAAGTTACACTGTAACCTTTTTTTTTGAAAACTAGATATAGCACACGTGCGTTGCACGTGAATATTTTTAAATAATATTAGTTATACAAAATAATAAATACATAAAGATTTATATTAATGAATCTAAATGGTTTCTCAGAACTATAGGTATTTCGTTTCGAATGATTTTTTACTTATTATGATTATAAATTCATCTATCTAACTTAAAAATTAATAAAAAATCAAACTTATTCTCTAACAGTACCATATATATATTATAATTTGCAGAGCAAAACTTACCAGAGAATGGAGAAGTCGCCGTTAATGGAAAAGGTGGAGAGAAGGTTGAAGCTACTCTTGATGGAGAAACAATCCAGCTGTTTATTTATTATATAGGAATTATAGTTTCTATTTCTTTTGAATTCCTATTTGTGTTTTATATATTAAGGTATGTGTTTTAGAATTATAGTTTCCGTTTTCTTTGAATTCCTATTTGTGTATTATATATTAAGGTATGTGTTTTAGAATATATTAAGGTATGCGTTTTAGAATTATAGTTTCCATATCACTATATTTCCTATATATGCAGAAGGGTGGGTAGTTGTGTATTTAAAAATTAAAATAAGGGTATATTAGTCAATCAAAAGTTTTTCTTACATTCATCTTTTTATAGGTAGTATAGATATAGATATAGATAAACTACAAAAATACTCAAACACCCCTTTAACATAACCACCCCCACGACCTAGCTCTGTCATCTTTAAGTGATGTCATGTTAAATTCTTTTTCAAATGCCCAAATTACCCCAGATTCTCAATATTTGGTCATTTGAACAATAGAATCCTAAACCTACACTCAAACACCTTTCTTCCCAGACATTTAAATTTATTTATTTGTTTTTGACGCAAACAAACACAGCATCAAGCCCAATAAAAAAAAAATTACAAAAAGAAAAAAGACCCCGTGAAGCTAATTTCATATATTTGAAGATTTTTTTTCCTCTAGAATGCAAATAAATCATAAATCATAAATCAATAGACTTGGGGTGAAGAGCTCTGCTACTCGAGACACAGCAGGGAAGCCCAAACTTTGGGTTCTTGGCAAAACAATAAAATAAATATAAATATAAATATAAATAAAGTAAATTAAAAAAGAGAAGAAACTTAGGTGAAATACCTATGCTGCTAGAAACACAGCAGCAGGGAAGCCCAAAGAAAAATGGCAGAGACGATAAACAAACCTATGCGTTTTGTTTGAAAACATGCATTTTCACCTTAGGGCATTTGCGTAATTTTATCATTACTGTTAATGGTTGTTATTTGACAAAACTGATAAGAGTGTCACTATAATTTCAAAAAGAAAAAAAAAACAAAAAAGGACGCATTTATAATTTTCAGATATCAAAAGGGGTTTGGGTAGAATTTTCCATAGAAATATGGGGAAAATTGTGGGCTTCAATTAAAGTCTTGTACGCAACCTAAGCTAGTGGAGCCCGTCTCTGTTTTCTGACTCTACAAGTCTACAATAAGTTGCAGGCTTGCATTATTAAAGCCCTGACGACTTTTCAAATTAGAGGGGCCCATCTCTGCTCTCTGCATTATTAAAACGCTTCCTAGTCATAATATTTTGGAAGATACTGGGTATCCACCAAGATACCCACCATTTCCCTTTCATCCCGTCCCTGTTTTACATAATATAAGTTGCCGTCCCTGTTTTCTATAATATAAGCTGGTGTTTAGCTTGCATTATTACCAGTAGACATGACATGCCATGCTATGTAGTAGGTTGTAACTTTCATTTTATTTTACTTCTTTAATTTAAGTTCCTGGATGTGATATGCCACTTCGAATGGGATTGGGATTTAGTGCAGTTGCTGTATGGTACAGTAAATATAGGATCAATGATATGTGACAAAAAAGAGAAATAGAAGACTGAAATTCGAGAAATGCATTTGAGGCCCAATGCGTAACAACCCTTTATTTTTCCTCCTTGCGTACGTGTCATCGATCCTATATTTATTGTATCATGCAGTAAAAGTAACCAACTGCACCAAATCCAAATCCTTTCTAATGAGTACAACTCAATGGGTACTATGGAACTATTTTATTCTTTCTGTTCCTTGTCAATTGTCTTCCTTTCCAAATTTTTGTCTTCGTCAAAAAGACAATGACCCTACTTTAATTGAGCTCCTAAGATATATTTTTCATCAAGTAGAAGTTTTCGTATTTTTTAAACATAGATAGTTAATTTGGAACAGAGAGCTAATTTTTTTTTTTCCTTTTTTAAAAGAGAGAATCATAGATTGGTTTGGTGACAAGCAAATAAAATCACATATTAGGCTATGTATGGATTGAGAGAGATGGAGAAAAGAGAAGAGAAGAGAAAGAAAATAACTTTTTCTTCACCCTGTTTGGTTAGTTAGATCTCATTAAAGAATAGAAGAAGAGAGAAAGTAGTCACAATTACATTATTACTTTTTTTCATATATTAAATAAAAGTTACATAGGAATATATTTGTCATGTCATCATTCACTTATTTACTTTCTCTCAATTTCTCTCCAAATCTCTCTAATTTGGAGAGAAAGGTAAACGGTTTCATTTTCTCTCCATTTCTCCCTATTTTATTTTTCTTCCCTCCCAACTTAACAATCCGAATGATGAAAACGGGGAGAAAACCATTTTTTCTTTTCTTATCTTCTCTCAATTTCTCTCAATCCATACATACCCTTAACTTCATAATAGATGGCTATTAACTTGTATTGAGATGAACTATAATTATTTGCCCATAGCCGGACTAACCTGTAATTCCCAGAGTCCGTCTTCCGTATGAGTTCAATCATAGATGCATTTTGTCTACAAGCGAGAGTGTAGGACAGGCTTAGAAAGATGAGAGGAGAGTAGGGACGGCTGAAATAATAGATGATAGGCTTAGAAAAATGATTACTAACTGTTAAACTTTGTACTGTTATGTACTTATTCTTATTATTTCCGGAGTTCGTTTTTGGGATGAGTTCAATCATAGGTGCATTTTGTCTACAAACGAAAGTGATGGTAGGGCAGGTTTGGAAAGGTCACCTGATGGGAGAGAGTAGGGACGACTGAAATAAGGGAGAAATTATTTTCGGTTTTTCCAATTACGCATTATAAAAGTATCTCATTTGTAAATGGGACAAGCTATTGCCGTCACAATAAATGTCTCACATTTAGTTTACATTTTTTAAAGTTTTTTAAAAAATATACGGAATAAAAAATTTCTACGAAAACTAACTGTATTGTTCATCAAAAGACATCATTCTAAATAACTTTATAAAAAAAAGTTTTTCAAAATATATTATTTAAGTGGAATTTTTAACCATTTTTCAAAAAACATTTTGTAAGAATGAAACAGAGATAGTAAACATGCAACCGCCCACGATTCACATTTAGTGCCCTAAAAAACGTACAACTGGCTATATATTTCACTCTATCCACAAAGATTCTTCCTTGTCAGAAAAATGCAAGAGCTTTGAACCATTTGGATCTATGACAAACTTTGAGTCTTCTGCTATGTTGGCTCTTTTCAATACGTACAAATCATTTTAAGATAGTTTGGGTTGTGTAGTATCTCATGTGTAGAATAACAAAATTCTTGTTTACTTGCGTGCACCATGCCATTAATTATTCTTTCAAATATTTGTAAGGGATGGTGAGATAAAAGATAGTAGTAAGATAAGTTTGAGATTCAAACTCTTCTTATTCTACAAAAAAAAATAAATAAATAAATAAATTCTCAACAAAATGTTACAATACTAAGAAAATCACAACATAACATCTACACACTGCATGAGATGAACTCCAATAATAAATAAATAAATAAATAAAATGATTAAAAAATTCTCACACGATACCCCGTGCGAAGCACGGGTACTCTCCCCTAGTTATAGCACTACAAACGAAAGTGATGGTAGGGCCGGCAGGCTTGACGTGATTTTGTTTCTTTTATAAGCATAGAAGAAGGCAGAGAACATATCTATCCTTTAATTTTTTTTGAAATTCTGAGCATTCCTCTAATCTTCTCTCTTGTTAGCACTGCGATAGGAAAGATGGCAGAATTTCTTATCTTTGCCGTGGGGGAAACATTGAAGATGGGGCTTTCACTTGCTGCTGAAGAAGTCAGCCTTACACAGGGATTTAGGGAAGATTTGACAAGGCTTAATGATTCATGGAGAGTTATTGAATCACTGTTGCGTGCCGCCGAGCGACAACCAGCAAGGGACCAGGTGGTGTGGTGGCTGAACAAGCTTAAAAACATAGCCTTTGATGCAGAGGACGTGTTGGATGAAATCGCATATGAAGGTCTACGACGCAAGGTAGAGTTACAAAATCGAATGGGGAAAAAGGTACGCGATTTCTTTTCAACCTCCAATCCATTTGCATTCCAAAACAAAATGGCACACAAAGTTGAGAAAATTAACTTGTTGCTGGATCAAATTAAGCAAGAAGCGTCTCTCATGGGACTGGTGGGAATTGTAGCTCCAGCTCCTCAACCCAGCCGGGCCCGAGAAACCACCTCCTTCGTTGATGATTCAGAAGTCGTTGTAGGAAGGCAAAATGAGGTATCGGAGATAGTGAAAATGTTGATTGACTCAAACAATCAAGGCGTTCTTTCCGTTGTTCCCATCGTGGGGATGGCAGGCCTTGGAAAGACAAGTATTGCTCAGTTAGTCTACCATAGTGACGAAGTAAAAAGCCACTTCGATGCCAGAATGTGGGTATGTGTATCTGAAAATTTTGAGTCTAAAAGGATTTTATGTGAGTGCCTCGAATCTCTTGACCGAGCAAGTGGCAGGATGGATAATTTGGATACCATACTCCATAAACTTCGTGAAAAATTGGGGGGGAAAAGATACCTTCTTGTGCTTGATGATGTTTGGAACACAGAATTTGATAAATGGGATAGCTTCAAGAAATCTTTGTTACATACTAATAATGCAACTATGGGGAGCAAAATCATTGTCACTACTCGTGATACCGGAGTTGCATCAATCATGGGGGCGCTTCCTAGGCATCGTTTAGGGGAACTTTCAGAAGAGGATTGTTGGTCTATATTCAAGGATAAAGCGTTTGCAAATGACGGCGTTGAAATGACTCCAGATTTGGTGGAAATTGGAAGGGAGATTGTAAAGAAGTGTGCAGGTGTACCATTAGCGGCAAAGGTAACATTGTATATTTTATTTACGGAGTATTTATCACTTTGTCATTTTGTCATTAACTCATTACTCATTAGTAATTTAGTACGAGTATGTGTTATTGCTTCATTTTCCTCTTTTACTTTTCGTAACTGCTGGTGAGAAAGTAGAGGAGGTGTTGGAAGCTTATCAAAATCAAAATACCTTCAAAGTGGTGAATATATAGGTAATTCCCCCCCCCCCCCCCAAAAAAAAAAAAAAAAAAAAAAAAAGGGGTGAGGTGTTGGAAGCTAATTCTCTCCCACTATCCACTTTCTCATTATCCCATTATTAACTATATGGGATTGGTTACCTATTTATAATTATATATTCTTATATATATTAGCTTTGATTATGTGTGGGATATTTTGTACGATCATGACTGTCTAATGGGAACACGCATGTGCCTGGAAATTACTTATGTAGGAACTAGTGGAAAGAAAGGAATTTGGAACAAAATAAGGCAGCATTGATAGACTGTTGAATAAGAATGTTTGAATGGGAATGACATGCGTGTCGTCCATGGATGGTCATAATCATACGGGATGGTCCGGGATATAAATAATGAGTCATCTTTTTATGAGGTTAACCTAATCTAACTTTAAGTTAGGTCACCTTTCAAAACTCTACGTGTGACCCGTATTTGCAAAGCCAACCGTTGGATAGATAGCCTTATCATGTAGGTGATGCATGCCAAAAATCAAGTTGATCCGAGACTAATTGCTATTTGATTCAAAACTTACATTTTTTTAATTAATGTTAATCGCTCATTTTGGACATTTATGAATGAAGCAACTCTTAATCTCAGATCAACTTGATTTTAAGCATGCATAACTTTCATATGAAGCAAATCTAATCCAACAGTTAGCTTTGCAAAATTCAAGTCAAATGTAGAGTTTTGGAGAGTGACCAATACAAAGTTAAGTTAGGTTAACCCCATAAAAAAAGTGATTCTATATATATATATATATATATATACTAGATATGGGCACACGTACGTTGCACATGAATATTATTTAAATAAAAAATTTTATAAATTATATATATATATATCTATATATATATATTGAACATGAAAATCTAATTATTTGTTACTTTTGTGTTGATTTAACTTATTAGAATAAACGCTCAGCACAATAGGTCAAAATTCCTTCAATTGTTAGGAGTTATGGAAGGAATAAGAAGTTAGTTAGAACACATGCATAGTAGTAGAGGCTGTATAGAATTTATGAAGTGAACATAAATTGTGTTATCTTTTTTCCTTCTTTTTTGCTAGAAAATAAACATTTTTAATTGGTTAAATATAAAACATTCTTAATTGGTTAAATATGGGAAGCAAATAAATATTTAAAATTTAAAATAAGGATGTAATGGTCAATCAAAAGTGTTTCTAAAGTATAAACTTTTATAGATAGTATAGATATAATATAATTTAATATGTGATACAAGAGCATCTTTAAGGGAGGTAGCAAAAAAACAGAAAACAAAAAAAAAAAAAGGTAACAAATCTGTCTTTTGCTACCTTACGTGGGCTGTGGCAATTTGCTACTTTAATTTGAGATGTGCATTCCAAAGGGAAGTAGCAAACATATTTATTTTATTTTTATTTTCTATATTTTATATTTTTGATGTTTTTAAATATTATTTAATTTATTTTTTTAATAAGTGAAATTGATCCCTCATAATATAGTTTTTCTTACTTTTTCTATAAAAAAATTCTCAATTTTATTTTTATATGGCATCATCATCTACATTTTTTTTTTGTTCACTTAGAGGTTGAAAAGAGAGTGGAGATCGAGATTTTTATTTTATTTTTTTCCTCATTTCTTTTATTTTTTTCCTTTTTCTTTTGCCCCCCCCTTCCCATCAACAACCAAATTCAAGCAAAATAATAATAATAATAATTATCATATACATATATAACCCATTCCAACAATTTCCACGTTACAATCAAAACACATTCAACGGTTTTCCTAGTTTACCCAAAATTCTCGAAAACAACCACCCCTAACCACAAACAAATTCAGCATTATATGAATTCTCACCAAATTTCAAAAAATACATAATAAAAGTATAAAACACTCACGCAACAGCCCATTGAGATTCGGTATCATCTCCATGTATCATCTCCATGATGTGGATATTTGGTTTGTGACTGCGCTGGAAAGTAGGTGTGCCTCTAACAAGCCATTCTCGTTTGCTAGAGAATGAGAGGAAGAGGGAGATACGAAGTCGTATTTTAGGATTATATGTATAGTATTAAATGGAGTATTTGATTTAGGGTTTCCTTTGAATTCCTATTTGTGTTTTATATATTAAGGTATGTGTTTTAGAATATATTAAGATATGTGTTTTAGAATTATAGTTTCCATATTGCTATATTTCCTATATATGCAGAAGGGTGGGTAGTTGTGTATTTAAAAATTAAAATAAAGGTATATTAGTCAATCAAAAGTTTTTCTTACATTCATCTTTTTATAGGTAGTATAAATATAGAAGAGAGAGAGAGAGAGAGAGAGAGGATAACAATAGCACGTGCTGATATAAGTTATATTAGTCCTACATCGAGGGTTGTATTTCGTGCATTAATGGGTTATTAGTATATTAGGCCAATGCATAGAGTCCAACCCCTAATGCACGGTGTTAGGATAAGTTAGGTGACCACATGTTCATGTGATCGGGACTATATATATATATATATATATATATATATACAGTTATGTTTTCATCAGCATGTGTTGATATAAGTTATATCAACACCATGCATTAGGAATTGTACCTCTTGCGTTGATCCAATGTACCTCATATCCCCCTAATGCACAAGGTACAACTCACAATGCGGGTGTTGATATAACTTATATCAGCACGTGCTTACCTGATCATCATCCTATCTATATATATATATATATTATACATATTATACATATGAGGAAGTTAAAGAGAAGCATAAGAAAAATTCAACTCTCTCGTTCAATTTCCTTGCTTTCTTTTCCATATTTTTATCTCCCATGTTATTTGGATTTTGGAGAATTGGAGTCCAATTGTATTTGTTATTATTATTATTATTGTTATCATGTGAACTAAATTTAAGAAAAGTTGCATCTCATACTCCCAACAATCTAGAGAAGAGACATTAGAATTTCTATTAATATAGTTTTATTGTTCTCTTAAAAAAATAAAAAAATAAAAAAATAAAAAAAAGAAGAAAAAAAAGACATCTATCAAGACTAGTTCATGCAACCCGAAGGATTTCAAATGTAACTTATATATATAGTACCACATGCATTGGCTCTACGTATCCGTAACCCACCACCCACGGGGCATAATCCCAATGCTGGTGCTTATCAGCATGTACCCCCCTGACAACCATCCTATTATTAGATTGGTTACTTTAATTAAATATGCAAATATTTAAACTTGTTCTTTTATGGAAGAAAAATGCAGAAGGCGAATGATAAGAGGGAAAAGGGAGAGAAAAATATAATCCTTCTATCTTATTTTCTTTGAGCCACTTTGACCAAAGACACATTGAAAAATAAAAAAAAAATTTAATATATTGCCATCTCACTCATTTAATTTTAATTTTCCATTTTCACCCTCCTATAATGGAATGTTACTTATGTCATAGTTAGTATAACAACTGTTACTTTAATATAATAGAAGGTATTTTAGGAACGTAAAATAATTATATCCTTTTCACTTTCGAGTTTTGACAATGACCAAACATTTTGGGACATCTTAAAAAGGAAAATGTTATGAAACAAAGTGGGATGAAGGGAGTAAGTTCTTGAATTCCCTATTTTCTTTCACATTTTCCTATATTTTACTCTCCTTCTATTTTGTGGAAAGAATTATTTAGGTGATTATGAGTGTGGGAAATTTGAGGTTCATGGAAATGTCTTAATTGCTCACACTGCTCACTAAAGTAGCGTTGTATCTTGGGAAAACGTCAAGCAACGTAATATAGAAGAGATAGCGCACTTACATGTATCTCATTGTACTAGTCATTCATAGTTAAGTTAGTAGTCATTTACTAAGAAGTTAAGAGCAATTTGTATTTAACTGTAATTGTTTGATTGTTGTCGGACCTATTTGTAATTCCCCCTTTTATTGAACTCTTAACTCCTCTTATTTAATTATATAGGAAAAATCTAAGATAACATACTGCCAAATGTTGACCACTTAAACCATAAAAGTGTATTTTTTTAAAAACCTTTTAACATCTTTTTTGTGGCCATGATTTGGGTATCATTGCTTAAAGAAATGATAGTCTATCATGCTAGCATGGTTCAATTATCTATATTTGATTATTATTATTATTATTATTTATATTTTATTGTTATTGTTATTACTATCACGTGAATTATATTTAACTAAAATTTCATCTCATACTCCCAACAGGTACTAGGAAGCATGATGCACTCTAAAAGGGAAAAATATGAATGGGAGTTGATTAACAGAAATGAAATTTGGAATATACAAGAAGCCGAGGATCAAATTATGCAGGTGTTGAAGTTGAGTTTTGATAATCTACAATCTCCTTCTTTGAAACAATGTTTTGCATACAGTTCAATACTTCAGAAGGACTCCACTATTAAAAAGGATATCTTAATCCTACTTTGGATGGCTCAGGGATTCCTGCAGCCTTCTCCAAAAAGTGATCTTGAGATGGAGGATTTGGGTAATGAATATTTCAATACCCTGTTGGGGAACTCCTTATTTCAAGAAGCTACGAAGGATGAGTACGGCAACTATTTAAATTGCAAGATGCACGATCTTGTGCATGACCTTGCAGAATCTATTTTGAGATTTGGGAATTGGACTTCAAAACTTAATAAGGAGAATGATGAATTTGAGATTCAACACTTACAATTGGGTCCAACAAGTGAAATTTCGGAGAAATGTGATACCACAAAGGTTCGCTCATTATTTTTAATGGATAATAGCGTCCTTGGTGATATGCTAAACTTCAAAGGTTTACGTGTCTTAATTTTAAATCAGCGGGGTATTGATAAGTTGCCAATTTCAATAGGCAAGTTGAAACGATTGAGGTATTTGGACGTTTCTGAAACAAGAATCAAAGAGTTACCCAAATCTATTGGCAAACTCTATCATTTGCAGACATTAAGACTTGAGCATTGTAGCTATCTTCACAAATTTCCGAATGAATTGAAGAATTTGATCAACTTGAGATATATTTGTACTTACTATAAAAAGTTTGAGAACATGCCAGTTGGGATGGGGCAATTGACTTGTCTTCGAACATTACCATACTTTTATGTAGGCCAGAAGAAGGGTCCTCGAATTGGAGAGCTAGGATCCTTAAACAAAATGAGGGGAAAATTAAGGATTGACAATCTCGGGCAGGTGAAGGATGGAGAAGAGGCGAAGAAAGCAAATTTATCGGACAAGATAAACATATACGAGTTGGAATTGAATTGGGATTCGCAAAGAGAAAGCAACAATAATGATGAACATGTACTAGAAGGCCTCCAACCGCACCCTAACTTGAAAATCTTATCAATTCGTGGCTTCGGTGGTGATAAATTCCCGTCGTGGATTATGACAATGACTACTAATGGAAGTACGAGTTTGTCGCCACTCAACAATTTAGTGGAGATTACATTTCAAAAATGCCACAAATGTGAACGACTCCCAGCGCTTGGGCAACTACCCTTTCTGAGGGAACTTTGGATAGAAGAAATGTCGAACGTGGAATGCATTGGTAGGGAATTCTATGGTACCAGAAATGATGGAGCAAGTGGTAGTAGCAGTACTGAGACGACAATGGTTTTGTTTCCAGCGCTGATTAAATTTACCTTGCAGACAATGGGGAACCTAAGGGAATGGGAGGAAGCAGAGGTGACGCCAGCAACTGGAGGAGGAGTAGTGGTGTTCCCTCGCCTTGAGCAGCTGTCCATATCGGACGTGTCAGAGCTTAATTTTCTGCCGGAAGGGCTATTGCAGCACAACAAAAATCTTGTTAGGTTATCAATAAACGATTGCTTTAGTCTGGAGTCAATTGCAAGCGTACATGGCCTCACATCCCTTCACAAATTGGAGATTACAAGATGCCTTAGATTATTGAGTTTACCGAGTGGGTTAGAATCCTGCAAAAATCTTTCTATTTTAACAATAGACGAATGCCCTGGTCTGGAGTCAACTGCAAGCGTACATGGCCTCACATCCCTTCACCAATTGACGATTACAGAATGCAATGGATTATTGAGTCTACCGAGTGGCTTAGAATCCTGCAAAAATCTTTCTATTTTGTTGTTACACAGATGCCATAGTCTGGAGTCAATTGCAAGCGTACATGGCCTCACATCCCTTCACAAATTGGAGATTAGAAGTTGCTATGGATTACTGAGTCTATCGAGTGGGCTAGAATCCTGCAAAAATCTTTCTATTTTAACAATAACCCTATGCCCTAGTCTGGAGTCAATTGCAAGCGTACATGGCCTCACATCCCTTCACCAATTGGAGATTACAATGTGCGATAGATTACTGAGTATACCGAGTGGCCTAGAATCCTGCAAAAATCTTTCTATTTTGTTGTTAGACGAATGCTATAATCTAGAGTCAATTGCAAGCGTACATGGCCTCACATCCTTTCACCAATTGGAGATTACAAAATGCAATAGATTACAGCGTCTACCGAGTGGGCTAGAATCTTGTAAAAATCTTTCTATTTTAACAATAAACATATGCCCTAGTCTGGAGTCAATTGCAAGCGTACATGGCCTCACATCCCTTCACCAATTGGATATTACAGGATGCCATAGATTATCAAGTCTACCGAGTGGGCTAGAATCCTGCAAAAGTCTTTCTAGTTTAACAATAGACGGATGCGCTAGTCTGAATTCAATTGCAAGCATCCATGGCCTCACATCCCTTCACCAATTGCAGATTACAAGATGCGATAGATTATCGAGTCTACCGAGCGGACTAGAATCTTGCACGTCTCTTGAGAAATTGTGTGTGTTCAAGTGCCCTAGTCTGGAATCTGTCCCAGAGGAGTTACGAGAATTGTGTAATCTTCGCTCTCTAGAGATAAGGGATTGTGGAAAATTGAAATGTTTGCCATGGGAAGAGGGGCTACGCTGCTTCGCCCAACTGAAGCGTTTGTCCGTTGGTGGGTTCTGTGAGGAGCTTGATTCTTTTCCCGTTAACTTTGGGGATGACCCTGAACAACTCGAAGTTCTAAGGTTGTGGGGGTGGCCTAAGCTCAAGTCTCTGCCGGACCAACTTCAACACCTCACTGCTCTAACTGAGTTGTCCATATGTGGATTTGATGGGATGGAGGCTCTGCCGGAGTGGTTGGGGAACCTTTCCTCTCTTGAATCCTTGCGTATTCTCGAATGCAAGAACCTGGTGGATCTGCCTCCACCCGTAGCTATGCGACGCCTCACCAAATTGAAAGATTTGACAATTCAAGGATGTCCCCACTTGAAGGAAAAATGCGCCAACAAAAGCAGATCAGAGTGCTCCGAGATTTTTGGTGTTCCAATTAGAACCCATTGGTCGTGTTAGAACGTACCAAACGTGTAAGTTTTATTTATTTGATTGCAAAATAGTTCAAATCAGTGGAAAGTGGCCTACAGCTTTGATTAAAGGGTTGAGCAAATCAGCTCTCCATGGGTGAATGGGGACACCATTTTTGCAAAGTAGTTTAAATTAGTGCGGAATTTTTGTTGGGTTGAGCGAGTCAAACACTAAAATTGTTCTAAAGCTACCATTTTTATTTCATATTTTAAACATTTCTTTTTTAGCGTCTGACTTCTATTTTTCTGCATTAATTAGCTTCTTCTTTTTTTTGTTTTACTTTTTTTTCTTTTCTGTTATTCAACGTATGAGAGAGGTGTTCAGTAATCTATTTCTATTCAAGAAGATTCATGACAATTCTCCTTCTTCTTTAAGCAGGAGTACGAGTACAATTACGAGTGAGATTCGGATTTGCTGATTTTTGCGTTTTTTACTGCATGCTGCCGTGCGATCAATGACACGTGGTAAGGGGAAATGGAGGGCTGGGATTTTGAAAGAGGAGTTTCACGCCCAACGCCTAAGCCGTTTGCTGGAAAATGGACTTGTTTTGTTGATAAAAATTCAGCTTTGATTAAGGCTACGTGAAAACTTTGGACATTGGTGGGTTCTCGAAGGAGCTTGATTCTTTCCCCAATTTTGAGGATATCATTGTAAAGAAGATCTACGATTGTGGGGCTGGCCTAAGCTCAAGTTTCTGCCTGACCAACTTCAACACCTCACTGCTCTAACTGATTTGTCCATATATGGATTTGATGGGATGGACGGAGGCTTTGCCGGAGGGCTTGGGGAACCTTTCTTCGATCTCCTGAAGACTTGTATATTTGCAAATGCAAGAACCTGGTGGATCTGCCTCCACCCATAGCTACGTGACGCCTCACCAAATTACAAATTCTGACAATTCATGGATGTCCCCACTTAGAGGAAATATGTGCCAACGAAAGCGGCCCAGAGTGCTCCAAGATTTTCGGTCCTCCATCCTATGAAGACCCAATTCGTGATTCAGAACATGGTACGCTAAAATCAGAATGTTTTCTCAAATCAATCGTTCCTGATTTGTTCTCTGATTTTCTTTTCTTCTCCGTTTTCTGAAATATATTTTAGAAGGATTAAACTTGTTTAGCCTTTGCCCTTCTTTGTTCCCTGCATTAACTTTATTTTATAGTTTGCAAACCCGTCTCTTGAGACAGGTGTTCTGCAATCTGTTTGTGATCCAGAAGGTTTATAAAAATTCTCTATCTTCTACCTCAATGAGGTGTTGTGAAAAATGGACTTCTTTGCTGGAGGGTCTGCACTGCCTCACCTGCTTGAATACGTTGGAGATTGCTGGGTTCTCAATGGATCTCAATTATTTCCCAGGTTTGAAGGATATCTAGCACATGTGCCCCTTCTAAGGCTATTGTTATATCCCTGGAAAGCCTCAACACTTCACTGAAACTTTGTATATATGGGTATCATAAAGTATTGGAAGCGCTGCCAGATGGTTGGGAACTTGAACCGTGTGGGCTATTCTGATTATGTTCATTGATGGCTGCTCATGCTGCAGACACAAAATGATTCCAAGAAAGCAGGTAAAAGAATTTTCAGTTGAGATTCTAGATAAAAGTTTTAAGCTTTTTATCATTATTTGAAAAATTTTGAGTTGCTTTATCATTTTTTTTACTTTTAAGAAGTCTTGGTTGTGAAATTAGTTTTTGCATTTGAAGTAACACAGTTTGTTAAAGAAACTACTTTTCAAGTAAGCAAAATATTCTGGTGTTCATTTGACTATGCAGGGTTTACAACTCATTGTCCCAGTTTTGAGCACATGTGCAACCATGATGGCTTCTCGATCGTAATCTTTGATTATGGACAAATTAGTTAGTTACGATTCTTTTGATTACATTGACCATTTTATTGGCTTTGATCAATAAATCTAGTCGTATACTTATGAGTTCATGTCACAGGGTCAACTTCTTATTCCAACATCCATTAGCAAACCTCCATGGTTCACATTTAGCGCCATAAAAAACAGCTGGCTCTTTTTATTACTCTATCCTCAGAGATTTGTCCTTATTAAAAAAATTGTAAGAGCTTGGAATCATTTGGATCAATGCTAGACTTTCAGTAATCTGCTATGCTGGCTGTTTATTTGTCTTCAATTTGTATAATTCATCCTAAGGTAGTCTGGGTTGTGTAGTATCTCATGTAGATTAGTGAAATTCCTGAACAAAGGGATGCATTGCCCCCAACTTTTTTTTTTTTTTCCTACAAACAAATTGATTGCTCCTCCGTTTTTTTTTTTTCTTTTTTTTCTTTTTTTTGCTGGGAGAACAAATTGATTGCTCTTTTTCTATGCTTTTACTAATGAGGAATGACAGCATATAAGCTGAGGCAGATTGATGTGATTTCTCATTTCTTGATTGTGTGCTTTCTATCTTATTCTCTTAATTTGGTTCATGAATTAACACAGTTGGAGAGGTTCAAACTTGAGGGTATGTTCAATGGATCCGAAGTTCACGAGGAAATTTTTTTGAGTTTTTGAGAGAAGTTGTATCCAAAACTAAGATTCTCATTTAAAAGATGTGGGGAGATTATCTGTTGCGACTAATAGCAAACTAGGACACAAATAGCAAAGAGATGATAGATGAGAAAAATAATAAATGGCAGTACATTCACATAATGCATGCGCAAATATATGTGGTAAGGCTTAAATGACTATTGATTAGAGCTTTACTAATGAAGTACGTACCGCTGAATATGGAAGTTAGCACCCACAGGTCTAAAATCCTAATCACATGACCCAACTCCCAATTTTGACATGATAAAAACACTCTTAAATCATTGCTCTGGGGCACCCAAAACAGTTCTGCTGTTTGAATTCTTACTTTAGATGCAAAGTAGACTTTTTTTTTTGGATAATTGATGCGAAGTAGACTTGTTAAGGATTAAAACTGTCTTTGAACTTGATAAATTGACAAGGATGATTTTTTATGAGAAATTGTTATTAGGTGAAACTCCTCATCTGAAGTTTTAAGATGATTGACAGCTTTTAAGTAGGTCAATCTATATTAACAATTGTGTTAGTTGGAAGATCATTAGAGACATTATGATGCAGGTTCACATATTGTCCATGAGTCATTGTTTTTATGCCCGATTTGATGAACTAGAAGCTTTGCTAGAGTGGTTGGGAGACCTTTCATCTCTTCAACAACTGGGTCTTTCCTGTTCCATGAAAATGCCTAAGATTGAAGCTGTGTGAAGCTTAACCAAATTATCAGTGCTGGATTTTGCGATTGTCCTCTTTTAAGAGGAAGATGTCCCAAGGGAATTGGTGCAGTGGCGTACAAGATTGCTTATTTTTCAATAATCACGATAGACATTGATGAGTACATTCAAGTCCAAATTGCTTGAGTTTCTTATTAAAATCAGGGGTAAATTTTTCCCAAACCATACCACTTCCTCTTCTCTACTCTGATTTTTCTTTATTTGTTTACTTCTTTTGTTGTTGGCCCAATCCTTATTTTTATTTTGCCATGATCTTTAGGGTTTTCAGAAGGCTATAATTTAACTGGAGGAGCAACTGATATGCACTGTGGCAAAACTGAGTCCAGGTACTTCAGCTTTCTCTCCCCTGCATGGTTATTTTTTTCATTTTTTTATTTTTTTGAAGAAAATGCATGAGATATTCGGTTACATTAATGCATGAGAAATACTCTACTGAATACTGATGATCGTGTGTATCTCTCTCTAACCATAACAGTTGACTCACATTCTGGCATGGAGTATTTAATTAAATTAATAACTGGAGCTATTTGGATATTTATATCTATATTCATGAAATCTTGATTTGTATGGTACTATTTCTTTGTCTTTAGCCTATGTTTATAATTCTCTGTTTATGTGTTTATACTGCTCTGTCTGCAAAGATGATGTTCGATGCAGTGGGTGGCAATAGTTTTGGCCATTAACAAATTTGAAGGTCAGGGCTACTCTAGACACCATTCCTGAAGATTTAGACACATCAAGTATCACAAACATGTTGATCAGAGACTACCACTTCCCACACATTGGTTTCTCAGTCCAATCTCAACCATCCATGACAGTAAACATGTTGATCGTTCAAGTGCTTACCATATCTAATCCAGGAACCTGTTGATTTTCTTAAAGTTGGTGAAGATGGACTCTTTTTTTCTTTTTCTTTTTCTTTTCCCACTTCTATTAGGTATCTAAGCAATGTCCTCTTTGCTTCCCACTAGTGTCCACTCCCCTATTCAGAGTGTACCATTAATTTGTATATTGCTTCTTTGTCCATGATCTTACTTGTTGAAATGGGTGTGGTGTGCTTGAAGAGGAGATGAGTAGCCTAAACATAACCCCAAAAACTAAAATTGAAATAAACAGATACTTCATTAACAATAGAACTGTCACCTTCCCTGATTGTCAGAAAAAAAAAAAATCAAAAAAGGTCTTTTGCTCTGCATTGGCAAACCATGGACAAACCAAGCGCAATCCATTAAAAAAAAAAATTGTAGTATTTTGAAAAGTAACAAAGAAATGAAAAGAAAAAGAATAATAATGGGGGTAATAATCCTTGTATGTTCCATTGTTTCCCTTTATCTATCCCACTTACTGATATTGCAAAGCTTGTAGCATGGACCCAATGCCAGAATAAGGTCTCCGAGGAGCATCGATGATTCAAACATTGGAGCTTGGCCCAGCTATATCTATTTCGGCTTGGAGTTAAGAGAAAATGAATAATCAAGCCCTAACCCACTGTTTGGTTGCTGAGAAAATTGAAGAATGAAAAGAAAACAAAACTTTACTCGGGGGTGCGTTCGGTTCGGGGAAAGGGAATGTGATGCCAAGGAATGGGAAATAACTTGGGAATGGGAATGTGATGAATATTACCTATCCCCATGTTTAGTTGCTTAGGAATGGGTATTGGGAATCCTTTAAACATTCCCAAATCCTATGTTTGGTTAGGTCAGGAATATGATTCCTATTTCGATGAAATTCCTATAATACCCTCACTCTCCTCTTTTTTTCTTTTTTCTTCTTTGTTTCTTTCTCTCCCTCACTCTCCTTCTCTCTCACCTCCTCCGATGCCATCGCTGCCACTACCACCATCACTGCCGCCTTCTTTTTGCAACTATTTCTCGCCTTTTCTTCTTCTTGCTCAAACCTCCACCACTTCCAGTACTTGGCCAGCCCTGTCTCTCTATCCTCCCTACTTTCTCTCTCTAAAACATGTACCCATCTCACCTTTATTTGACGGGAATTCGCACCAATGATGATAGCAATTCGGCAGCAATTGTATCGGCGTTGAATTTTGTGCCTTTTCTCTTTCAATTTAGCTAAATCTATTGCATTAGACTTGGTAAGGTGGAGATTTTTAGTTTTGTATTTGATCTGCTATGGTTGTGGTTTTCGGTTTCAATGGATATGGTAATCAAACACTGATTATGACGGCAATTCGCACCAATGATGACGGCATGTCGGTGGGTGTTCGGTGGGTTCGGTGTTCTACCATAAGACGGTGTGCCATGGGAGGCCATGGGAGGGGGCGATTGTTGATCGCGTTTTGGGGGAAATTGGGAGAAGGGACATGGGCGGAATAAGAAAATATTGTTTGGAAGAGGGGAGGGCATGGTGGTCATATTTTTTATACTAAAAATCATTCCCAGGCAACACAAATCTAAACCCACCCCCCACTTGGTTTTCAGATGCCCAGAGCCAATGGGAAAGTGAGGGTAGGAATGCATCATTGCCAGGGAAGAGACGCACCCAAACACCGGAATTGAGAATGTGAACCCATTCTCGGGAATGAAACCCCCATACCAAACACTACTGAAGAGGAATTAGAGGGTTGATGAGCAAATTAGAATCCTCAAAACCATGGTCCCTCAACTTGAGAGAGAACTCATAGGAAAACTGAACGGAGAAGAGGGAATGTGATACGGATCTTCTAACCAAAAAGACCAAAAGACCAATGATAAAAAATTGGCTGAAGACAAACCGATAAGGGCAAAAACGTAACCAAGAGCCAAAAGTGCATTAAAATACATGAATACATGGGTATTTGATGGTTGATGTAAGTTTATTAAAATATTAGAGGGTGGGATGATGCATTTTCCCATTGGGTTGCAAAAGGACAAGAAGTTGGGTTTAGTTGTGATAAATGTGGTTAGTGTTGAATAAATAATTGATCAAAGTTAAATACATTCATGCTAAACAAAAGAAAAGTTTTCTTGCCTATGGTTGATGGAGTCATGCTATCTTGTTACTTTCCTCTGTAGAAGAAAATCTGTCTACCAACGTTTGAATGGAATTTCACATGGGAATTATAACTTTTAGTTTTTTTTTTTTTTTAAAAATCCAAAATGAGAGCTAAAAGTATCAAAGAGGAACATAGAATCCCAATTAGGTTAGCACCCAAAGCACTCATCATCATCTGCCTTCAACTCCAAATTTTATTGAAAACGAAAACTAAAATAAATAAGCATACAAGGAGATAAGGAAACAAAAACCACATATTGAAGCTTTTAGTTGGGGCCCAATGTGGATCTCCATAAATCTCCTAGGCGTTTGTCTTGACCAACCACGCCAAACAAATACGAAAATGGAGGGTGGGATCATCACAAGCGAAAGAGGTGCCCTCTGTATAGTTTGTTCCTCCCAATAATTGGGCATGTCAACTACATACACTCTGTTTTTCTTATGCTTCCAAAATGTGTTCTGTTTTTCTTATCCTTCCATTGGTCAGGCTCGGCTGATTGATCAACATGACATTAATGGTTTGGAGCTAGCTATAATAGATAAGAGCCCATAAAAAATTCCGACAACATTGAGTAAAACACATGGTTAACATGTAATAAATCCACACAAGCTTCCCCTAACCAGAAACATATATAAAAAGGAAATAATTTAGTAAATTAACTACATAAAATTGCAACATGAAAGCATGGCTTTCATCACAAGCACTGTGATTGTCTCTCTATATATTGAAGCTTCAACCTATATTGTTCTCACGGATTATAGATAGATAAGTTTCAATTTGTGAGTGAGAAAGAGAGAGAAGGAAGGAGATGGGAGACGCAAAAAGAGAGGCAAAAAGTGAAGAGCAAAAAGAAGCACAAGCAGAAGTTGATATATGGAAGTATGTATTCGGGTTTGTGGAAATGGCAGTGGTGAAGTGTGCCATTGAGATTGGGATAGCTGATGCCATTGAAAGCCATGGAAACCCCATGACGCTCTCTGAGCTATCATCTCCTCTTGGGTGCGCATCGTCTCCCCTCTACCGCATCATGAGGTTCCTGGTGCACCGCAAAATATTCAAGGAGGAATCCACGACCCAAGGTTCTGTTGGTTATGTCCAAACACCCCTATCCCGCCGTTTGATGAGTCGTGGAGAAAAGAGCATGGCTGCTTTCGTATTGTTCCTGAGCAGCCCAGTGATTCTGGCACGATGGCATCATCTAAGTACACGTGTTCTAGCCCAAGGAACTCCAGCATTTGAGGCCGCTCACGGATAGGATATATGGAGCCATGCACCAGAAATTCCTTCTCGAAGTGAGCTCATCAATGAGGCAATGGCATGTGATGCTAGGGTGGCAGTGCCCGCTATAATTACTGGTTGTCCAGAGGTATTCGAAGGGCTGAACACTTTGGTGGATGTTGGTGGGGGTAGTGGGACTTCTCTACGCTTGTTGGTCAAGGCCTGTCCTTGGATTCGAGGCATCAACTTTGATCTTTCTCATGTTGTGTCTGTTGCACCGGAGTGTGATCGTGTTGAGCACATCGGAGGGAATATGTTTGAGAGTGTTCCAAAGGCTGATGCTGTTTTCCTCAAGGTTAGTATAGTTTGGCTTTAAAAATTTTTCCTTGAGGGATACCCGATATTCTTTACTTTGGAAATGTTTGGAAGACACTTGAGGGAATTTTTCAGGCTAAAATTTTAAGTACAATAGGAACAAATTTTACTGAAAAATCTCCGGAAAGTCATTCCCTTTAGGCCATGTTTGTTTGGTTGGAATGGAATGGATGGAATGGAATCTCATTCCAATTCATTCCAAACAACATGTTTGGATGAGGTAATTATATCGGAATGGAATCAAATAGTAGTAGTGAATTATAATGATATTCATTCTGCAATGTTTATTTCAATCTCATTTCATTCCAGACTATTTTGAGCATGGAATCGGATTCCATTCCCATCCATTCCATTCCAACCAAACAAACATGGCCTTAGTTCTTCGAGTACTTTCACCCTTGAAATAATTCCTGAAAAAAGTAGATACCTTTTTTATTTACATACTATACTAAGACAAGTTAGGATGGGTTGTGGGATTAAGAGGATGTGTTTATTTGAAGTTACACTGAATATTCACCTTTACTCCTCAACTCTCTATTTGAAATAGGCAATCTGAAATAGGCCACTAATGATAGTTCTGGTTCCAATAGATGTCATTCTACCTTGAAGTTTTTTCTTTCCCTTTTTTTTTTCTTTTTTGGCCTCATTTCTAAATAAGCTAAATGATTGATAGCTACCTCTTTGATTGATATGGCCAAATTGTAGTGGATTTTGCATGACTGGGGTGATGACGAGTGCATCCAAATCTTCAGAAAATGTAGAGAAGCTATTCCAAAGGACAAAGGGAAAGCGATCATCGTAGAAGCTGTGATTAAAGGAGAGGAAGAAGACAAGCTTGAGGATGCGAGGCTAAGGTTAGACATGGTAATGATGGCTTGTACCAACAAGGGCAAAGAGAGGACCTTGATGGAATGGGCATTCATTCTTGGGGAAGCAAGATTTAATCGATACACTGTAAAACCAATTTGTACTGTGCAATCTGTTATCGAGGCTTATCCTTGATTGATGGGGCCTTTTACTATTTTACAAATAAGGATCTGTTTGTATTCCATTGTGTGGCTCCAATTGTCTATGTGGCCTAATTTCTGATGTTTTATAGTGACAATGGATCATACAAGCAGTGGAACGATATGGGCCAAAGGTGCATCGGCATTTTACTATGTGTTCAATGTTCAATCTATGTATTTGATAGTCAAAACTAGTTTCAAGTTAGTATTCTCTCGCTTATATTTTTGTGTTATCTAATGGCGTGTATTTGTAAGGATATGAATGGAAGTCTCCAAATAAGTTCTGTTTTGTCTAAACCAGATGTACTCTCTCTCTCTCTCTCTCCCATCAACACGTGTTGATATAAGTTATATCAGCACCATGCATTAGGGGTTGTACCCTTTGCATTGGTCCAATGTACTTCATATCCCACTAATGCATAAGGTACAACTCCCAATGCAGGTGTTGATATAAGTTATATCAACACTTGCTTACCTGATCATCATCCTATATTTATATATTGTGGATTTGTATGTGTGTATAACATGTATTTGTTAATGAATGCAAGCCTATGAGATTAAGAGCATGGGTTGCTGAGGGCATACTAATTTGGATGTCCTATTAGGATTGAGAGGCTCCATTCTCTTCACCATTGCATTTGAATTAACAAATCCCTTCGTGAAAAAGGAAGTCATCAAAGAGAATTGGAGCCATTATCAGAATTCAAGGCATAAGATCAGTTTTGGGATTTCATGAAATGTTGCTCTTTCAAATGTGTAGTTTTCACACTTCAGTAATGACTGAATTATATAGAAAACAGAAATGACTACCATAGGGCAATCTGACATGGGACGTCCGAACACATCCTAACATGAGCTGGGTTAATTTGGGGCATTAATCAAACTTTGTGCTCGTAAAATCACAATTTTAAACTTGACCACAGCTATTCAACCTTTATATTAGGTACCTGAAAGTTGAGGGGGTGCCAAGATAATCATAGACAGATTAAGGGCACAAAATTAATACTTTATAAAGAATAAAGATTCCTTTCTAAAATTTTTAACTCCATCCCTGGTTGTAGTCTTTGTCTCTTTGATTAGGGTCGAGGTTTTATAACCATTCATTTTAAACCAAGGGTCTCAACTCTCAAGGAAGCATTGGGCCAGAGCTGAATTAATCAAAACATGCACAAACCCATCTTATAGCATGTACTATATCACAATGCCACTTTAAAGTTGAATCAAGGACCTCTAGGCTTCAATCTGTGCTCTCTCAGAATGGAGGAAACAATGCTAACAAGTTGTACCTTATTGGCAGATATAGGCGGCATTGTAGGCAGACTTGGCCCAACTTTGAAATAGGCAACCTTATAAGCAGACCTGACCCAACTTTTGTACTGTAACTTGGGCTTGGCACTCGATTGTTACAACTGTTTAAAACAGCCTTCAGCCCAAATGGAACACCTGTGCAGAAGAGAGCTAGTATTGAATATAGTCCCACATCGGTTGCGAGAGAAGACCCACATGAATTGCCTCCACACATAAGATTTCACAAGCTTCATTTTCAAAGCACGCAGCCACGCGGTGAGCCAAAGCGAACTATTCTTTGGCCTTTTACTAAAGAATACCGTGTGCTCGCCGCAAATAGCAGCATATGCCACTTTTTGGAGGGGCTTCCCCTGAAGGGAGAAGTTCCTTGCAAATCTCGTAGAAATTTTAGTGTTGGTAGAGTAGTTCCAAACCCTATTTCAATTTTGCCATTATTTGGCTGAGGAAGAGTCTCTGCGAAAACAAGTGAAATTCATCTATTGAAAGCCCATGGGAAGGTAGTTTTTGCAATTATTACCAACTTTGCCTGGTTTAAAGCTAGCCCATTTAACCTTCACCCAACTCACTCATATGTGCAAGATGAGAAAGGAAACCATCATTAACCTAAAAAGTGCTGGGCATGGAGAACATTTGTTGTAGCCTGGGCAAGCACTATAGGCTGACCTTGGGATCCCAGCCCTCTAATGATTTCTTTTATATTCTCCTATGTTTTTATCCGAATGATTGAGATACAATTAGACCCACAAATCAACTGTATATATCGATTCGAAGGAGTTAAAGAATGAAAGTTCTGAGGAAAGTTCAAGTTAGGAGGAGTTGAAGTCCCACATTTTGGCTCAGGTCACTGAGAATTTCTGAAAGGGCTCCCTCTAACCCAGGGTAAAGCCCTACAATTCCTATTCCAAAATTTTTATTTTCAAAGCCATTTTTTAAATTTTTATAAAAAATAAAAAATAAAAATTCATCTTGTCAAGCATGTACCATGTTCGTCATTGTAGTATGGGAATCTCGAGAAGTAGACCAGTTGATGTAGTCTTCAATCTCTGCTTACTCAAGAGTACATTGAATATGGTCCCACATCGGTTGCGAGAGAAAACAATTGCCTGTCATATAAAAGATCATAAGCTTCATTTTATGAACACGCAGTCGCATGGTGAGAACAGAGCGAACTATTCTAAAGAAAATCGTGTGCTTGTGTTCGCAGCATATGCCACTTTTTGGAGGGCCTTCCCTTAAATGGTGAAGTTCCTTACAAATCTAGTTGAAGTTTTTAGTGTAGATGGTGAATTTTTTGCCATGATTTTGCTCTCAAGTAACTTGTTCTTAAAAACCAAAGTGAAACTCCTCTGTATTGTACCTTCCAACTGGACAGAAAGCTTGTGGTTTGGCAGTCTTTGCGATGAAAAAAAATAATAAAAAGAAGTTGTATTTGCCCTTTAGTCTAATCAGGCTATGGTTTCTAATTCACATATGGACTCATAAATTTATTTTGGGAAAACAATTTGTGAATTTCCAAAACCTGGTCGTCTTCATCCTTAGGGAGGAGCCATGGATGCATTGACTTTTCAGATCAGCCCCCTTGTCTGCGTTTCTTCACATTGAGAATTCTTTGCAGATGAAGGAGATGTCAAAGTAGAGCTTTTTATTTCCCAAACAGCTCCTCCTACATTTATACATAAGAAAATCACTTTGAATTGGTGGTTCATCGCTGGAGATGGCTTAAAACTAATGGTTCATTATCTAACCCAACCCTCAGTCATCAATGCAAAGTTGGGAAACTCCCATATTAATTTTTGATTCATCATCCTCCTCCACTTAGTCACTTTATATGAAAACATCATTAACCTAACAACTAAGAAGCACGGACACGAACACGGGACACGGGTACGACACGACACGGACACTCTGACACGGCAAATCCTAAAAAAACTAGGACACGACACGGCGGGGCGGGGATACGGCAATAAATAAATATATTTTTATTAATTATATATATATAATTCCATTATACACATCAAAAAAGTATTCAAATGCATGGAACTAAAAAGACAATCCTTAATCACAAAGACAACCAAGACATCAAAAAGCTTTAGAAAAAAGCTTCTATTCTTCCCTTTTAAGTTTAATTTTTTTTTTTTTTACAAAAAAGACCCCTTCTTTTTTAAAATATAACATTATGTACCCCTTTTTTTTTAAAAAAAATATTTACAAAATAGCCCCGCCGTGTCCCTGGAGTGTCCCGCGCGTGTCCTGGGAATGTCCCCCCCCTGTGTCCTGGGAGTGTCCTGACCGTGTCCTATCAAAAAGGAACAATAAAATTGACTGGACACCTCTTTGGAGTGTTGGACACATGCCGTAAGCGTGTTGGGCAAGTGTCCGTGTCGGACACGTGTCCGACACTGTATTTCCTCCAAAAATGGAGTGTCCGTGCAACATAGCCTAACAATTTTTGGGCGTTGTTCATGCCCCAAAATCCATCCTTAGCATTTAAGACATAGGAATTAGGGGTTTTTTTTATGTCTTGTTTACATGGGTTTTGGCCCTTTTTATTTCAATATATGTCATTATTTCATCAAAGAAAGAAAAAGAAAATTAACAGGAATTGTAACCTAAAGTCGGAACTTGTTTAACTCAAGAGGCTTGTATATTGTGCATCAATCAAAATATAACTTTCTAAAGCTATAATGGAAAACATTTGTTGAGACCAACCCTCCTATATTTCTTTTATTTCTCGTATATTTTTATATGATGATTGAAATACAATCAGCCCTATTCATCAACAGTATAAATCGATTTGAAGGAGTAAACTAATGGAAGTCAAATCAGTGTTGAGAAATTGAGTGTCTATATGTTGAGGAATGTTTGAGGAGGATTCGTAATCCCACGTTGATTAGGGATGAGATATTGAGCTAATCGAGTCGATTATATAAGAAGAACCAAACCATTATTTAGAATTGCCTTTGCTCTTGGGCAATGACGCAGCTAATGAGGTTCTAACCGAGTCGCGTCAATTGCTGGTTGAAAACTATTTCCAAACCCCCTCTTTGGCTTAGGCCACTGACAATTTTTGGAAGGGCTCCCTCTAGCCCAAGGTAAAGCCCTACAATTCCAAGTAAAAATTTTTTGCTATCACAGCATCAATAATTTTTTATTTGATGAGTTTAATGTGGCTCTGTAATAATATGGGGGAATTTTAGATTCATCCAGCTAGGGGAAAATAATTATAGTTAAGTACTTAACTAACAATGACTACTAACTTAAATTATTTTCCAGTAGGCTGACCAATCTAAAATTCCCCCAAATAAAATTTCTTGAAGGGCACTATTCTCTTCGCCACTGCATATGAAGTAACAAATTCCTCTGTAACAAACGGAGCCATCAGATAGATTGGCAGCAATCACACCATAACTCAACGAAGATCCCAATTTTAAACTCGGCCGCAGAAATTTAGCATTGATACCTGCGAGTAGAATCTCAAGATAATCATAGATAGAGTGGGTGCAGCTGATAGTCTTCAATCTCTTCTCTGTTCTCACTTGTATAATGGAAGCAAAATCAACAAGTAATACCCTTTTTTGGGCTGAAATAGGTGGCCTTGTAAATGCAGACTCAGCTTGATTTCAGCCTGTCCAGATAATGAACCTTTTTTTGATGCCCAAATTAGACTTAAAAGCCAGACATTGAAAGTCAGTTTTTCACTTTGTTTGAAGAGAAGGCCAAGGCCAGACCATTTACAATTTTATTAACCTGGGTATTGTTGCTTGGGCTGGCTTGGCACTTGATTGTTACAACTGTTTAATATAGCCATCAGCCCAAACAGGACACACTGAGAAGAAGAGAGTCTTGCATATAGTCCCACATCCGCCGCGAGAGAAAACCCACACGAATTGCCTTTGTATATAAGATTTCATAAGCTGCCTTATTCAAGCATGCAGCCGAGCGGTGAGCACAGAGCGAACTATTCTTTCGCCTTTTACTAAAGAATACCGTGTGCTCGCTGCAAATAGCGGCATACGCCACTTTTTGGAGGGGCTTTCCCGAAAGGTTGAAGTTCCCTTACAAATCTAGTTCAAGTTTTAGTTCACATGTTGATTTGGTTATTTTATTTTGGGTGCAATGATTAGTCGAATCAAACTTAATGAGCAAATCCGAAAAGTCGCACATCAAATCTTTTGTCTGAGTTTGGATCCTAAGAAATTCCTTCATAGATCATACCACCCCATTTGAGGGTGCTTGATCCCCTAGCCTTAATTTGAGGGGGCCTATCCCCTAACCTTAATTGTCATTGAGTTCCCATTGGTGTATCAAAAATCGTATTTTATGTGATAATTTTGACTTCTAGAAATATTAATGACAACTTTGACTTGTGATTTAAATGGATTTGCAATGGCGTACAAAATAAGTTAAAATGTCTTGAACCTTGATATCCAAATATAACGAGGCATGTAGTCAAACTAATGTTGTGAAACATGTAACACATGGAGTTAGTCTAAGTTCAAAGTGCACAAGAGGCAAGGACCGTTTTCTAGAGGTGCTGTGTCTATATCGAATACGGACATGACACCTTTAACATAACACCTTTCTCTGTTATCATCTTTCTTCTTCTATTTCATTATTTTTTTTCCATTTTTTCCTATTTTATCAATGAATAACTCTATTATGGGTTCCAAAATAATACGAAAGTTATATTTTAAATGATAGATGTGATGCTACACATGCAGTATTATACAATTATATATATATAATATATATTTTAGTAATGACATGTCTTTATCGGCATCGCGGAGGATTTGTTGTGTCTGCGTGTTCATGTCACATTGTAATCATGTCACGTATCGGTGTCTAAGCTTCTTAGTGTCATTGCTCATTGGGACTAGGCAAGACCGTGTAAGATACTCATGTTTGGTACTAAAATCCTCCTATCTTATATAAGTCTGAATTATTAGAAAGTTATTGAAATGCTTACATCTAATTTCTTTTATTTTCTCATATATTTATATATGTCAATTGAATACAATCAACTACATTAATCAACGATATAAGATCGATTCAAAGGAATTTACTAATGAAAGTCAAGTTAGTTTTGAGTGTTGAAGTTATAAGGAGTCATAGTCCCACATCAATTAGGGATGAGATCTTGAGTTGATCGAGTTGATTATAAAAGGAGAGCCAAACCTTCGTATACAATTGCCTTTGCGCTTGGGGCAATGACGTAGCTAGTGAGGTTTTAACCAAGGTGCGTCAATTAATTGCTGGTTGAAAACTATTTCCAAACTCTTTCTTTGGCTTAGGCCATTGAGAATTTTTGGAAGGGCTTAGGCCATTGAGATATTATAAAAGGAGTTGATTATAAATAATTCCAAGTTAAATTATTTTTACCACATGGAGCTAGTCTAGGCTTAAAGCTCATTGGGAGTCCGCATGACTGCATAGAAAGTAATCGAAAGGGTTTTGTTTCTCCCTTCAACATTTATATTTTCTTTGTTGTTAAATCTCAAAATATCTCTATTATTATTTTCATAATTAAAAAATTAAAAATTAAAAATTAAAAATAAGAATATCATATTAATTTGAACTTAAATATATTTAGTTATTTTTCTTTTTTTACATTATAGAACAAAGAAATTATATTATTACGTGCCCACAATCTTATATTAAGTGCACAAGAGGATCAGAGTCTTGGTTACTATCTCCTTTGTCGTAGGTGTCAAACCATATGGGAAGAAAATGCAAGGCGATGGGATAGAAAACCGATGCAGATAATTCAGAGATTAGTGGGTCCAGATAGTCTTGTGAGCTGTGGCGCAGCCCACGATTTCCATTCCTATGCTACGGCCTACATGCAATACCTCACCTCCTTTAATCCGTATAGCTAAGTTCTAACGACCCAGATCAAATTTCTGGGACAACCATGTACCAATGCCATTGGCATTAATGCCAAGGAAAAACGGAAAAGGTTGTGGGCCCTAAGTTTTTTTATTTTTTAAATAAGAAACATTCAATCAAGGGGTCATCAATAAGATGTCAGTTTGGACCTCCCTTCATCCACACGACCAAAGACTCCATGTTACATGCTTCATGCATGCTTCGACAACCTATGCGCCACTTCATTCCTTCTCCTCCCTGTAAACATGAGCAATAGAACTTGAATTGAAGAGAAACTCTTCCCAATTATGATGTCTTCACAAATCAGTCCCAACGTGGAAAAGGTTGCCGGCCCTAATTGGTCCTTAGACTATTGTCCCTGCAGGCTGCAGCTATTTTAAAATTATTGTCTACCCTGTGTCAAGTACACGTAAGTTATTCAATTAGTAATTGACTCCTAGAAAATGAGATGTTGTATCTAGAAATTCTTACTTTTTGAGTGTAGGCCCCAAAACTTACAAAAAAACAATTTATCAATCCCCCGATGTCCACATATTACAAGCGATTACGAGTTTTCCTTTTTAGGCTCCATATGGATTGAAATAAATGGAAAGAAAGAAAGAAAATCTGATTAAGAGAAAAGAAAAGAAAAAAATATATTTCTCAATTTTGTTTGGATAAGAAAAAAAATAGAGAAAGAAAGATATAGTAACTTTCTCTCCACCCTGTTGGTTAAACTTCATTAAGATGATAGAAAAGAAAATAATTACATACAATTTCAATATTATCTACGCAATAAACAAAAGTTATAGAATATATTTGTCATTTCAGCCATTAGTTGTTTCCTTTCACTTCTCTTCTCTCAAAATATCTCCAATTTGGGTGAGAAACTAAATAACCTATTTTTCCTCCCCACTTTCTCTTCATTTCTCCCTTTTAACTCATTTTTACATCCTAACTTTACAATCCAAATAAATGAAGTAGGGACAAAATTGTTTTTCTTCTCTTCTCTTCTCTCAATTTATCTCGATCCATACAAGACCTAAGGGTCTTAAGCACTTTATCCACTTATCTAGGACAATATTTGGCTTATGATGAGGATGTTCCTCCCTATCTTCACCCCCACTTACCTTCCACCAAGTGTATAAATTAATCTTATACATACCACTCCATGTTTTATATGCTTGTGAATATTCATGCATCTTTATCTCCGTCTTCAAGTGTTCACATAAATATTAATGTGTCTATACATACATACATACATACATACATATATATATATATATATATATATATATATACACACACGATTATGTTCCCATCAGCACATGTTTGATATAAGTTATATCAACACCATGCATTAGGAGTTTATATAAGTTATATCCACTAATGCATAAGGTACAACTCCCAATACAGGTGTTGATATAAGTTATATCAATACGTGCTTACCTAATCATCATCCTATATATATATATATATATATATATATATATACTATGTTTTTTTTTCTTTTTTTTAATCTGTATATTCATATTTTAATTAATTATGAATTTATGATGAAAAAAATTTGTATGTAATTGTGATACGGCTGACTTGGTGTCACAAGCTAATAAGAGACAAGCAAAGTGCGATTGTCAAGTATCTTTTTGATTCCATAATACCACTTTGCTTGTTTTTTATTGGTCCATATGACACCACATGACCGTACCACAGTTACATGGAAGACTCACTCATTTATGACATAGCAAAATTGCAAATCTGGGTTATTTTTAAGGACAATACTTGGTTTTTCGTGGTAGAGAAACAACTCATCCTCCCTCTCATTCATATAACATTACGTGTAATAGTTAATTTTAAAAATTATAAATACATGAATACAAACATGTGGATACGTGAATACAAATATATAGATACATAATCATATTTATTTGAATACATAAATATATATATATATATAGACACATAAATGCATATCTATAATAATATAATATAAGAATACATGTATATAATCAATTTTTATTTATTTTGTTAAACACGTGATATAATAAGAGCCCCTTCATAAGGAGTTAAGTACTTTTTTTTAATTTTATTATTATTATTTTTTAATTTAATGGGTTTTGTAAGTGGGGTTCTAAGAGGGTTCCTAGGTAGCCAAGTGTTTCCCACCCAAAATTAATACTCAATATCCCACAATGTCACGACTTCTCAAAAGTACTCTTTACTTTTTTTTTGTCTCCTCCATCACTGTGATAATGCCTCCTCCACCCCTGTCCATTTTAAACTGACACATAGCTTCGCGCAATTGAAGATATATATATATATATATATAGAGAGAGAGAGAGGAGATATAGATATATAGACACAGAGAGAACAAAATGGCTTTCTCCACCGTGATATCTTCCTCTCCCCATCTCTACCTTCCAAAGAGACACCCAAACCTGCAAAGAACAATTCGCTGTTCTTCTTCTTCTTCTTCAATTGCGAGGCCATCGACGACCCAGTTCGATCCTTCGGACCTACTGGACGACCCTAATTGCAGAAATCAACCAGAAGCTAGACGAAGCGATTCCAGTAAAGTACCCAGAACAGATCTATGAAGCGATGCGATACTCAGTTCTTGCTAAGGGCGCCAAACGCGCCCCTCCCGTCATGTGCGTCGCCGCCTGTGAGCTCTTCGGCGGCAACCGCCTCGCCGCCTTCCCCACCGCTTGCGCCCTCGAAATGGTTCGTTTAGCACCATAAGCCCCCTTTTCTTTTCTTTTTTCTCTCTGTTTTTGATTGGTTTATTGATTGTTGATATGGTTGGAGATAGATTTGTTTTAGATAATGCTTTTTGTGGTTCAATTTGCTTTACACAACAACCCGAAGATTGAAATTTGCTCAGCAAAACAAAAACGAAAGCAAACAAAATAATAACAATTTGATTTAGTAGTGTGATAGATTTGTTTTGGATAATGATTTTTGTGGTTTCGATTGAATTTTGCTCAGCAAAACAAAAACACATAACAAAAGCAGAAGATTAAATTTTTATTAAAAAAATTCCCAACGATGAGTTTTGGCCGATAGAATATTGCAGAGAACACTGTTTGTTTGGATTGCCTGTGTTCTAAAGTGGGGTATGAATCTTCACGAAAATTATATAATAATGATGATGATGATGCCCAATTTTATAATGGGTCTCCAGAACGGGAAGGGAATTTGAATTGCCTAGAAAGAGTTTTAATAATTCACCAACTTGCTATAGCATAGCAGGCTGCCTAAACTCGCAGAACAGAAACGTTTTTTTTTTTTTTTCTTCTTGTCTTTTTCCTCTGGCAAAGTAGGACCTTTGGTCTATATAGTCTTCTGGATATAGGTGAACTGGTGAAGTCACTACCCACTAATCATCGGACAAACCCAGGTGGCTAGTCCTAAAAGGGAGTGAGAAATTGAATAAAAACCGTTCCTTCTGCTTCTTGACGTGTTAGTTTTAAGAATCAGTGATCCACTTCTTGGGGTTATAGAGGAAGATTTCGATTTGGCTAATATGATTTTTCTGATAACTCTTTTTTCTCACAATAAACATGTTTAAAAGTAATACATTTATAGGTACAAGTACTGCATTTATAGCATCCCCACCACCTCTTTCATGGTGATATCAATAAGTAAGCTTTATAACAATTCCATTGAATTTAACAATTCACCTTTAACACGTTTCCTTTGGTCATATTCACCTGTCCCTGTCCTGTCAAATTGAAATTCTTATCTGAAAGTTCTGCATTTTCTTAAAATAATAAATTCATGGATATGAGGTTTCAAATTAATCTAATTTTCTCCATATTTGTAACAGGTTCACGCTGCTTCATTGATACATGACGACCTGCCCTACATGGACGATGACCCATCCCGCCGAGGCCAACCCTCAAACCACACAGTCTATGGTGTTGACATGGCAATTCTAGCCGGCGATGCCCTCTTCCCTCTCGGCTTTCGCCACATTGTCTCCAAAACACCAGTCAGACCTTGTCCCAGAGACCCGCATCCTCCGTGTTATCGCCGAGATAGCACGAGCTGTGGGATCCACCGGCATGGCTGCAGGACAGTTCTTGGACCTGGAGGGCGGGCCCAACTCGGTCGATTTTGTGCAAGAGAAGAAGTTTGGAGAGATGGGCGAGTGCTCAGCTGTTTGTGGAGGGATATTGGCTGGTGCTGGAGATGATGAGATACAAAGGTTGAGGAGGTATGGAAGAGCTGTTGGGGTTTTGTATCAGGTGGTTGATGAAGTGCTAGAAGAGAAGATGAAGACCAAGGAAGGTGATGATGAGAAGAAGAAGAAGGGGAAGAGTTACGTTGGACTGTATGGTGTTGAAAAGGCTTTGGAGGTGGCAGAGGATTTACGAGCTAAGGCTAAGGGTGAGTTAGATGGGTTCCAAAAGTATGGTGAGAGTGTGGTTCCACTTTACAGCTTTGTTGATTATGCTGTTGATCGAGGTTTCAGCGTTGGTGCTTCAAGTTGATGATGAGTTTTTGGCCATTCTATTGTATCTGAGCATTTTACCCTTTAAGATAGATCATGGTTGGATTGGATGAAAAATGTCTGATCTTCTTACGTTGGGACTTTAAGATATGTACCAGTAATTCAATATGGCTTGCGGCCATTTCTTTTCTTAAAATTTTCTTGAAATAATGGGTTTTTCCCATAGAGTTGTTAGTGGATAGTGACATACAAAGATTAGGAGATATCATGCTACAACTCTTCAATATTCTTATCTTGATCTTGTCATGTAAGTTCAAATTTCTTTATGGGAAGGACTATTGCCAATTTTGAAACAGCATGAAAGGAAACAAAATAATCATGGCTAGTCCTTGTCCTTTCTTCACTTCGCCTCTTTGTTCCGTGAAAGTAGGATTTGTCCTTGTTTTCTGAAACAAAATTTTGAAGAGTTGGTCTCTAGGCTTCTTTTGTATCCTTTGTTTTATGGTTGCTGGGGCCTGTAGACCGTTATCACAAAGCTGAGTATTTGAGATGATAGGAGGAGCGATTGCCCCGAAAGGAAGTAATTCAAGAGAGCTGGCAAATTTTGTCATCACCTATTCAGCGATAAATCATTGGGTGTAATGGGTGACTAGATGTTGTGTCTAGGAGGCTAAATAATTATTTTATTTTATTTTTTAAGTTTCAATTTGTGACAAGTTGGAAATTTTTTAAAAAGTTCTGAGAAGAAATTTGAGTCAACGATCGGAAAAGTCCAGATCAAGTTTTCACTCAATTTTTTCCTCAAATCTGAGTGAAAAAGAGGGTAATTGTTGGAGATGCCCTGAAATCCATGGATTTGGAGCTCTCAAATCCTCAGCTTATTGAGGCATCCAAACAAGGGATTTGGATTTGGGTCCCAAATCCAAATCTATCCCTTCCAAATCTGGGTTTCCAAACGTACAATAAATTGTGATGGCTATGACGGTGGATGGGGGAGACCAGCGACCAGTTGGCTATGATGGATGACGATGGAGGGTGGAACTCTAAATCATGAGAGAGACGGTGAGATACTGATAATGTGTTAGGGGTTGTTTGTTGTGGATCCGATTTAATGAAGACGTGTTGATATTCAGTATCATGCATTAAAAATTGTATCCTTTACATTAAATTAATATAAAATATACAACTCATAATTTAACTCATATCAGCATATTCTCATAGTTCTTGCGTGTTGTGTCGTTCATCTTCGTAAGCACACTTTTCTACTACGCATTATTTTTAGCCCTTTGTTTCTCTCACAAGAAAGTGATGGTTACAAAACACGTTTTCTATTCATTTTTTATCCACAATTAATTGCCCGTATTTTGTCTTTATTGCCCATTTCTCTGGGGACGCATAAATGAAAGCGTGGTTGAAAAAAGCATTTTCAAAAAATGTTGAAAAAGGTTCAGCTAAAGAGAAGCCTGCCCAATTATGCTAACCAGATCCGCTCAAACTAATCTCTGAGAGAGAGAGAATGGCGAACATCGAAGACGATGGACGCAGCATAGAGCAACTGCCGTCGGCGCTTCTCGCGACGATTGTGACGAAGCTAGACGTGACTTCGATCTGCTCAGTCGCCTCCACTTGCAGGACCTTCAAAGCCTGCGCTCTTCAATCCCTCTCTTTCCTCCCCAATTTCCACCTCCTCGTAAGTATGACAAAACCCTAGCCCTCTTTTTCGATGCCCCAAAAATCAAAGTTCGAATCTTTTGAATTTTTTTGAATTTATTTTCCTTCAGTTTCTCGGCAAGCAAACCGAGTTTATTTATAGTCTCTCGATTTTAATAGTTTTTCGTTTTTTTTTTTTGTGGGGGGGGGGGGGGGGGGGGGGGTGGTTTTTGGTTTCAGGAAATTGCGCTTTCGGTTGATTTGCTGAGTCGTTTGTTGCCCCCAAACCCTTACCTTAGGAGCCTGAAGGTCGATTGTAATTGGCTTGATGATTCCGCGATTCAGCATTTAATTCGGCCTTCCTTGCACGAGCTTTGTCTGCAAAATTGCCTTGATTTTAGTGGCAAATTGCTATCTGAGATCGGCCGGCGATGCAAGGATCTAAGGTTCTCTTTTTCTCTCTCTATACAAATGCTTATGTATGTATCTTTCTGGGGTGCTGCGTACAAAGCTAGCTAAATTCTGTACATAAGATAGATTGGGTCATGAGCACACATTAGTTTGAAAATTCATAATAGCTTGATTTTCAATTTGTCTCGTGTTACAAGTGATGTTGTCATTAGCTTTGTGTGTATACTTCTCTTCAGGTCTCTTTCCTTGGGTGCAGTGGCCGAAAACAGAGGGACATCAATACACATTTCTGATCTGGAGGAATTACTCACTGGTTGCACTCAATTAGAAGTAAGGTTTACTGCAACAGTAGTTTGAGAAAGATACCCATCAAAATGTAGTTTGTGAAAGATCGAAGAATAGAAAATGTAAATAAGAACTATGCTAGTAAATGTTTGGCTGACTGAAGTAATTAACGAGTCATTAGGGAGTCTTTGTGGGGGGCTACTTATCCTGGAAAAATCACAAATTTTGATGAGTCTATAAGAGATTCAGAGTTGCATTTGGTGGGGGTTGTATGTTCTAAAAATGCCAACAGCTCTGTGGGAAAATCATAGCGTACTCTAGGAGTAGGTCCCCAATTCAGTACTGGGGAGAGGTAATACTTGTTAGCTATAAAGTTGCTTGGGTTGGGTTGGGGTGGTGTGGAGTGGGGGTTTGGTTCGGCGTATGTGAAGCCACTGCTTATGAATTAGATTTATTAAGGACAAAAAAGGACGTGGGGATGCAGAACTAACTTATATTCTTGCTTGAATGCTTTGGATGGCAAACAGAGGCCAACTCTTAGAGCCTTTCTTTGTTGCCTCTGTCATTGTCGTTTTACTCAAATTATTTGCAGTTCTCATCTTGATATTTGATTATAATTCCTCCTACAACTTGGCTATCCCTTTTCTTCACGAGGGGGCTGTTGGGCCTATTGGCCTATTGTGGTTCAAAATAGAATGAATAGCAGTTTCCATTTCTCTAAAACATAATTGATTGTCACCAGGAACTTTGTTTTCTTTTTAATTCGATAGGGCTTTAGTTGGAAGCTTATATCTAATTTGAAGCTGCTTAAGAAAATTTTACTCTTTTTGAAATATATAGTTTTCATATCTGATTGAGAGTATTTGCTGCCAGATGCCTCATAGGATTATATTTGTTCATCCAAACAACTCAACTGGATGGGTATATAACATCATCTGAATTCCCCCAACAAAGGAAATCAAAACATTCTGATTTGGAATTCACATACTTAATTATTATTTTTAAACAATCTTTGCAGTTCAATTTTAAGCCTTTCATCATTGTTTGTACCCTCACAAATAAAACTAGTGCAGAAATCAATGTCTTTTCATTGCCATTGTCAACAAGTAATTAAATTTTTTTTATGTCTCTATGATTGGATAATTTTCTTTGATTGTTGTCTTCTATCTAATTTAGTACTTATTTCCATATCTTATGCTCTTTTCCAATTCTTGTCTGTGAGATGAATAATAACAAACAACAACAACAACAATGATAATTACATGATCATAACAACGATGTGTGATGAAAACTGATAACGGCGCTTCTGAGGAGTGATATGGTTTAGTTTGAAGATGCTTGCTAGGACAAGGGGAAGATCAAGAAGCATGGAGGTTGAGCTAGTGAGGAGATACAGATTCATTTAAAATGCAACGAAGAAAATATGGCAAGACGAGATTGGTACAATGCATTTTTGAGTTGATGTTAACAACGATAATTATGATGATAATAATGATAATCTGAAAGATACAAATTCGAAAAATCATGAATCGGTGGTGGTTCACCAACTGCATAGCAGCATATATTGAGTAAGAGTTTGGCTCCTCTCCAGTTTTCTCCACTTTAGGGTTGAAGAGGAGACACCTCACCCTTGACTGGGCTGATTCGTTCACTGTGACATTTTCACGTCATTCAACCTTATGAATGCCTCAAATGCTTACAACAGCTCTTGCTATTAGCAAGAATGTGAAAACTATTTTTGAGTTGTAAAAATTTGATGGAAATTACATAGATTTGCCCTTTGTTGGTTTCTCCTCTTGTATCTCTCAAATGCCACAAAGCTGAACATATCGGCTGGTCAAATTTGAGCTCGAACAAAGAGGAGATAAACCAGGGTGCTGTATTTGAGAGAAGTGGAAACAAGAAATTGCAGGTGGAGCAATAGAGATTTGGTGGGGCTCAGGATTCAGGAACTCCTCTTTGTTTTCAATGATTAACAATCTTCATGAATCGATACACAATCTTCTTGAAAAGTAACACAATAAATCACCAACTTACCGTTCTAAAAGACCAAGAAAATGGAAACATTCCAATTTGATTTCCATGGAAGAGGCCAAGTGAAGGATTCTTTGATGAAAATGCAGGAGATGGTTAAGATGAATAGAGATGGATTGAGGGTTTCTCAATGACCATTTTAAATGTAGTTCCAATGGAGAGTGTTTACTGGACATGAGGAACGTGCTTTTTATTTATTATTTAATTGTTGGGGGTTGGGTGGAGGGAGAGACAAGAAGAAAAATGTGAAAAAATAAAACTGGATGTGTTCTCCATCAATTTAAGACAAACCGAGTTTTCAGGAGCCTTTAGAACAAAGGGAAGATTTTAGTTCACATGATCTGGCAGTGTCTCAGCTTCCAAAATCAGCCTGGGATGACATGCCTCTTCTCCAGCCGTAAATTTGAGGAAATTGGAGGGTTGTTTATAGGAGAGGCGCTGAACTCATTGAGTACATACACTGGTGCTGGAAATGAGAATTTTGTTAATGTTCTGGGTTCTTATGGTCCAAATACCTACAAATGGAAATGAGTGTATTTGTATAATCTACCTAAAAATCTTTAGTGAAAATTTGGAAGTAGAGTCTAGATTGTAGCAAACCTTGACTTTTAGACTTGGGAGAGCCTGTATTTGTTATTCTGAATCTTTTTGGAATCCAGTGGTGGAAAGAGTCAGGAGAAGGTTGAATGGGTGGAAGAAGGCTTTGATCTCTAGTGGCGGTAGGTTGATTTTAATACAGTCTGTCCTTTCTAGTATTCCTACTTATTTTTTGTCGTTGTTTAGGATTCCTGGAAAAGTGGCTATGGGTTTAGAGAAGATGATGAGGGATTTTTTGTGGGAAGGGAGTGGGGAGGGTAAGAAAGATCATTTGGTTAAATAGGAGTTAGTGTCTAGGTCCAAATCTGAGGGTGGGTTGGGAATAGGTAATGTTGTGAAGAGGAATATTGCTTTAACTAGCAAATGGCTTTGGAGGTTTCCTTTGGAAAGTGAGTCTTTATGGCATGCTGTTATTAAAAGCAAGTATGGTATTTTAGCTAATGGATGGGATGCTCAAGCTAGGTCCAAAATTTCGGTCAGATCTCCATGGAAATTTATCTCATAGGGCTTGGAAAATTTTTTGAGTCTAACGTCCTTGTGTGTTGGTAATGGGGTTAGAGTGCAGTTTTGGGAGGATTGTTGGAAGGGGGTTTCTTCTTTTTGCCATTTGTTTCCCCGTTTGTATCGTCTTTCTTTGTCTCACAATGTTTCCATTTCTACCATGATGTCTTTTGATGACCATTCTCTTGGGTGGAATTTCAATTTCATGCGAAATCTTAATGATAGGGAGAGTGGTGAGTTATCATCTCTGTTGTTGTTATTGGAAGGGGTAGTCTTGAATCCGGCTGTCCCTGATAGGAGGGTTTGGTCCTTTGATAAGTCGAGGAATTTTTCTTGTAAATCTTATTTTTTCAAGTTGATCGAGTGTTCTAATTCTTCTTATTCTTTTCCTTCTGTGAGGGTATGGAAGTCTTGTGTGCCTCTAAAAGTTAAGGTGTTTGCTTGGACTGTTGTTCACAAGAGAATCAATACTAATGACTTGTTTCAAAGAAGGAGGCCTTCTTTATTTGCGCGGCCTCAGTGGTGTGTTATGTGCAGGACAGCAGAGGAGAGTATAGACCATTTGTTCTTGCATTGTTCCGTTGCGAGTTGGATGTGGAGTAAGTTGTTTGGTTGGGGAGAGGAGCTGTGGGTGGTGCCGGATTGTGTTAGTAAAATGTTTGACATTGATTTTTGGGGCTTTGGTAAGAGTAAGAAGGCTGTCACTCTTTGGAGGTGTGCTTTTTTGGCTTTGTTTTGGGTTATTTGGCTTGAAAGGAATGGGAGAATTTTTGAGGATAAGGAGTTCTCTTTGAGTTATTTGTGGGATAGGGTTCATTTTCTTGCTTCTTTTTGGGCTCATTCTTCTAAGGATTTGGGGGATATTCCTTTGTTTTTTGTTAAAATCTGATTGGAGGGCTGTCTTGAGTTAATTTCTGGTTCTCTTTTGTTTTTGTTGTTTGTTTATTTTAGGTGGACGTCTTGTCCTCCTTTTGTAATTCTCCTCTTCTATAATTAATAAAATCTTCTGTTGTTGCTGATCAAAAAAAAAAAAAAAAAAAAAATGACCCAGAGTCAACCAGAGCTCAGCCTGAACTGTAAAACTCCATCCTGATCTTTGCTCATACCCTCCTACTTGAGCTTCACTCATTACAATGACCCAAATCAGTTGGGATCATGCTTTGTTGAGTTGATAACAATAATAAGGACAACAGCAACAATAGTAAATTAATAACAGTGATAATATGTACAGATAGTCGAAAACCTAAGTATCTGCCATTTGAGATAATTGAAAATTGTAATTTAAATGCAGTAGGCACTTATATAACATCATAGATATTTATATAACGTCATCTTTTATATATATACGCTTAAAATGAATATTTACGTTGTGCCTAGCTGGGTTTCCAACCTAGCCATGGCTCAACCTGGTCAAATTTTGGGTTGAATGGTCCAAGCTTGGACCAATTGAGCCCACTTGCACACCCTATTTTGAATTCAAATCGTTAAGTTAATTTTTATTTTATTTTTTTCCCTTTTTGTTTTGCTCCCCCCCCCCAAAAAAAAAAAAAAGAAAAAAGTGTAATATATGTCATTGTTGGATTTGGGCAATAAAATCCATTAGGACTAGGTATCATCTTTCTTTTCTTTTTTTTATAATAACTTGATTGAAGGGAACATAAAAAAGAACTTTTGAACATTCCTTGGTCAAAAAAAAAAAAAGAGAGGCAGAGTTTCTGTATTGGAGTTTTATTTTGAAGACTGGCTTGAAATAGGAAAATGAAGCCTTCATTGCAAGACTCTGTTGCTCTTTGCACCTGTTTTGAGATCCCAAAAATATGCTTAATTGTCAATGTTAAGTCAATGGAAAGCGACTGAGAGCTGTCCAAGAGTTGAGGAAACTGAACTGGTTAGTGTTCCCTGGGACCTCCCAAATGAAACAATTGATTATAGGTCACATCCATGTGCATATAAACACATGCAATAATGATATATGCTGTAGTGCCTTAGAATCTACATGGAAAGTGCCTTGTAAATATCTTTATTTTAGATGCTGTATAACTGTTTTGCATCTTTTAATTTAAGCAGTTGGTTTTCCTATGGTATTTTAGAAATTTATATGATACAATCTGATACCATTGTTGGTTTTTCTTTTTTCCCTTTTTGTTTTCCTTTCCTGGCAGACATTGATCCTGATGTTTGACGTCTCATTAATCCTTGGTCATAACATTGCTCAAGTTTGGGCTTTGGCTTCACCAAAACTCACTTCTCTTGAGATTGGCTATATTTCTTCAGTAACAGTGACCGAACGTGCTTAGCCCTCTTTTCGGACCCCATCAATCACCAACTCATGTTCGACCGTCCATATTGCCGAGTATTCAGAAATTGTGCCTTTCAGTAGATTTTATTACTGACACTATGGTTGGTACAATATCTGAAGGTCTAACCTCCTTAACCCATTTGGATCTTCGAGATGTGCCTCCCAGGGAACCAGATGTTACGTTCGACCTCACCAATTCTGGCCTTCAACAGATTAATCTACATGGGAAATTGAAACACCTCTCCTTGATCCGAAGCCAGGGGTTTACCCACTTCAAACGAGTTAATGATCTTGGAGTGCTCTTAATGGCTGACAGATGCTCAAACATAGAGAGTATATGTCTTGGTGGGTTCTGTCGTGTTACAGATACAGGTTTCAAGACAATCTTGCATTCATGCTCTAGCTTATACAAGCTAAGGGTTTCTTGTGGGACCCAACTAACTGATCTGGTTTTCCATGACATCTCAGCAACTTCCCTTTCTCTGACACATGTCAGCTTGAGATGGTGCAATCTTTTAACCAACTGTGCGGTCACACGTTTGGTATCAAACATGGGTCTCAGGGTTCTTGAATTGAGACATTGTAGAAACCTTGGGGATGAAGCCCTGCAAGCCATCAGCACTCTTCGTAAATTGAAAATTTTACTGCTGGATGGTTCTGATATAAGTGATGTGGGATTGTCATACTTGAGACAGGGGGTGATGAGTTCACTAGTTTCATTGTCCATTAGAGGGTGTAAGAGAATCACAGACAAATGCATCTCTTCTCTGTTTGATGGCTCTTCTAAAATGGAGTTGCAAGAATTGGACCTATCAAATCTTCCTAACTTGACTGATAATGGAGTCTTGTCACTTGCAAAAAGTCGGGTGCCAATTTTTGAACTCCGAGTGCGACAATGTCCACTCATTGGTGATATTTCAGTCATGGCATTGGCCTCAATGCAGGTCGAGGACGATAGGTGTCATGGGAGTAGCTTGCGGTTGTTGGATCTATATAATTGTGGTGGCATTACACAGCTCTCATTCCAATGGTTAAAGAAGCCTTACTTTCCAAGGTTGAGATGGTTGGGAGTGACAGGGAGCGTGAATAGAGATAAGGTAGAAGCTTTATCTAGGAGTAGACCATTCTTGTGTGTGTCATGCTATGGTGAGGAGCTGGGGACTGACCAATGGGATGACTCAGATGGTTTGTACATGCACGATGATGAAGAAATGGATGAACTTGAACAGTGGCTTATGGAAGGTGAAGAAGTAATCGATGATGAAGTGATGGAGGAGGCTGTAAATAATGGGGAAATGGAGGAGTAATCTGCCTGATAAGATGTTACTGTTTTATGTGTATATTTATGGCTTCTTTCGTTCTAGTTGTGTGTGTAAATAGAGGTCTTGTGTGGATGATTTGGGGTGATTGAGGTTGGTTTGCTGACTTTTAAACTGCATCAGTCAATGCTTCTGGAAAAGGGCAGCTCCTTAATTCTCTCAACCAATGGGCTTGGTTGGTTCATGAGCCAAGAAAATTGTATTTGGGAAAACTTTGATTTGTATTATTTAAGAACTCAAATTTCAATCTGTTTATGGAGAAATTCTCTGAGTTCACTAGAGTAGAATAGTGTGTTGGTGAAGTCGGCATGTGAGGTGACACGTCTGAGATATTGAACAGATCAGTAGGGGGAATAAGTGATTAGTACGGAGTTGGCGAATGATTGAGACTCTTTTAGGACTTGGGCTAAAAAGTGGGATAATGTCTTATTCTGAGAGATCTTAGCTATGAATGCCAACATTCTTCTCTGGTTTTAGGAAAGGTTCTTGATAATCTCTTTTTCCTTTTCCCAGATCCGATCCCCTGTAAAGGAGACCTAGGACCCTTTTTTATAGTGGGGTTGTAATGTGACCTCTCGAGTGGGTGTGATATGACCTCTTAGAGGTTGCCTGATGTGATGTATCAGAGGGAAAACTAAGGCCCTCAGTGTCGTAGGCGTTCAGACTAGCAAGGGCAACTTACGCCTATTGACTCTTGTTGTGTCACATCAACCATTCCCGTTGTCAGACCTTGGGAAGCTCTAAGTAAGGTCTTATCTGAGTAGTTGTTAGCGTACTTTTCTGCTTTTGCCTAGACTTGTGTCTGACACTAATCCCATCCAAGTTCATCCCTATTTTGGTTTAAGGCATAGAAGAGAAGGATCGCTCCTCGGGCCAACCTCGAGCTTTTTCTTCCATGACCTCGCCTTTCCTTATCTCTACCCTTTGTACCGTATGATCACATTCCCTTTCTGATTGTCGCAGTTGATCTCCCGAATTCGAAGTTGGTCACAATCGACGTCTTTGTATCCTCGAAGCCAAGGTCATTCGAGGTCTATATCCCTCGAAATATAGACCACTCGGTGTTTTAACCTAATCTTTGCTTTAGGCATAACCTTGAAGTGTTTTGTATCTTATCAGTGTCACATGACCTGCACATGACTTAGGGCGAACTTTTGAGATCAGGAGAAATGCATATGATGAAGAGATACCCGGCAATCGATGCCAGCTCGGACTCTCAGGTGTTGACACGTGGAGGGAGCTTGATTCAAAACACCTTATATCTACACAATCCAATATCCACTACCGGCGGATTGGGGGTATTAGGGATACTCGTATATAAAAAATGACAGGATTTTGGTGGTTTCCCAGATTGACACTGGAGCTGCCAGATTAACAAGCCATGGTAACTTTCTATGTTATCTTCGTAAACAAATTCAGCTGCTCACATTCCTGACTGTTTCTATCAAAAAAGTTTGCTAAAATGCTTGACATGCTGCCTCGGCCAGAAAAGACCCCATTTGTTGGAGCTCCTCGGGGAGAACTATGCAGGCTGATGCAATGTTCTGGCTTCTGAAGGTGATCCTCAATTCGTGGCATCCTCTCCACTGAATATTTTTGTTGCTAATGCTTTGTTCGGTCAAAATTAGTGACCCACTTCTAGACCTTTTAATTCTTTATGTGCCATCTTCTGTTGCTGGGTGGCCTTAGAAAGTGATGTTGTCTTCCTTTTCCTTGTATTGGTGATCATGTTCCAGTATATTCTGGAGGATCTTTCACATGAAACTCCCGACAAAGGTTCAACTCTAGTTCCTACCTGTAATGATGTGCACTATTGAATAATTAGATAAGCTTGGATATGTCAGCAGACAGCGTGTAAAATGTACATGGGTCAGATTCATTATTGAAGGCCAGCTTTCTTATCCTCCAGGGGAAAGTTATATATATGTTTTGCTGCCTATCAAAACCTACACCCTGGCCGCAAACGACAAACCCCAAACGCCCACGCCAAAAAATAATAATAAATAATTACACCAAGCTGCAAGTGGAGTTGAGTTTTAAATTAGGAAAAGGTTACCTTTGCATAAGTTAGGACCGTTTTGGGAACTTCGATCAGACTGAGTTTACTTTATAAATTATAATTGTTATCTGATTTTTAAACAAATCAATTATGGTTTAAAAAAAAATAAATAAATAAATAAATAACTAACTAACTGCTTATGTCCTATTTTCAAAACAAAGTTGAACTATTTAGTAAAAAAATGAAACTTACCAAATAGTATGAAATCAAAACTGATTAGATTTATCCTAGTTAGGTTTTTGGGTTTGCTAAATAGCCTATTAAGTTCTAAAATAAATCATGTTAGTGCCCAAAAAAAAATGTAAAAGTGAAGTTGTGGACTTGGTTCCTTTTGGGAGAAAATTAGTTTACCAGTGACAACCATTAGAAGCTCTTACTAAAGAAATAAAAGGCATAGGGGTGGGGGGGGGGGGGTTTGGTTGCAGAAACCTCAAGGGGTGAAGCAGGGAACTTACTTTTCAAGAAGTGGGAAGGTAGTCAATCAAATTTATCCTAAATGTTAAATTGACGTTGAGTAGGTGATGGTCTCACCCATGTTTGATAGTGTTGGGCATGGTTTCTCAAGGCAGTCCACTGATTTTGAACCTTTTCTTTGCTTTTAATCTTGGGTGTTTTTTTAACGTATGCTATACAGGTACATATTAAGTTGCAATTAATAACTCAATTATTGCATAAAAAATGACAAAAATGCATAGAAAATAATGAAAATTGCTTGAAAAAATGTGAAAATATTTGAAAAACTAAACTAAAACCATTTCTCTATATAATAATTAGATCATTAATTACAACTTAACATGTGCTTTAGACACATATTATGAAAATCCTTTAATCTGTAATCGCGATCCACATACCACATATTGCCAAAGACGAAGTGTACTAGAATGCAAGTACTTCATCAGATTAAGCAGGCATCAAGCTTGTACTTTTATAGTGCACCCACCTTCTCCCATTTTAATAATACATGTACCGCAACACCCAGGTTTATTTCCCACCATACCCAAAAGCGCCATGATGGCATGAATGCATGATTCCATGAGCTTAGAACATTTCTTTTTCTCCAATTTTTAAATAAATTAATTAATTAATAAGGACCACTTCTTTTTCCTCCTTTTTAATGTTTTTTGATTTTTTGACAATTAATAGATGTTTAAGAGAGTAATAGCAATAATGATAATAACAATTAGCACCACCATGCACCTAGGCCAACTCTTCTCATCTTCCAAATAAGTAGTAGGTCTGTCGATCTAAATTACATTACCTTCAGCTTATGACCCAAACTGGCCAAAAAAAATATATATATATCCAACGACCTATTGCTTTCTCTATAAATATAAAATTTGAAATGTGTTTTTATAGAAGAATAATAACCAACTTGCTTATCAATGGGTCAATGAGTAAACCAAGCGGTGGATTATTTGGATTCCTAAGTGAGTTTTTTTCCCCTTTTTTTTTCCCCTAATTATATCTCCTGTTTTTTTTTTTTCCATTTTCTACTTGTTCAACAGAGAATTGAATTAGGATTAAAAGAAATTTGGTAGGGGATTAAAAGATTTCTTCTATCTATCATCAAAAAATGGGCAAAAAAGAGAGCAAGAATTATTAACCCAAGTTACCCCTTTTTGTGGCCTAATACATGTATCTCCCTTTTTGGGGCAAATCTGTGAAAACCTAGAAATATACGTGCCTAATTGAGATACGATACGATAGCATCACAATGCTTAATTAAGGGCATAATTTACTAGATTGTTGTGCCGAGTAATTGGATCATGGTTTCTTACCACAGAAACAGTTTTCACCCCCACCCAAGTTAATACTATGACTAGGTTGGTAAGCTAAACATTTTCCCTCAAACCACTGGCTAAGCCTTGAAGCATCTTTAAACAGCATCAAATCTTCTTATTCTTGATGCCCTTTTGATCTCATTCACATTTTCTAAACTAATGAATATATATATATACGTTTGCGATCATATCCGGAATATCCAACATAATTTATATTTAATCCACGCATAACAACCGTTGAAAATCATCGATAAAATCAAAAATGGTTACCATGATTAAGTTCATGGATTAGGGTGGAAAGACATCTGACGTCGGAATTAAGATTTCTTATATCCGAAAATGGGTTTAAAAAAGAGCAAAAACTATTATTCTATGTTATTCGTTCTTATAGTTTTGTGATATTTATCTCTTTTTAAGTAAAATTATACATGGAAACCTAAAAATATACATGTCCAATCAACATATGATATGATCAATGACCTTTAGTTAAGGATACAATATAATAGATCATGATAACGATTAGTTGGCTCAGTAGTTTCTAACCACAAATAGTTTTCCCCAACACTCATAATAAACCCACCCACGTTAATACTAGAATTAGGTTGACATACCAAGCATTTCCCCTTAAACCACCATGTAAGCCTTGAAGCCACAATTAACAGCATCAAATCTTCCTATTCTTGATGCCCTTTTGATCTCATCCACATATTTTAAATTAATTCGATCATATCTGGAATATCCAATAAATTTATATTTAATCCAGACATAACAACCGTGGAATTAAATCAAATAGTTTTCATGGATCAAATTTGAACCCTTCAACCGAATTCAGCTATCTCTATGCATGAAACCAGCCCAAAATAATATTATTACTAATATATTCGAGGTTTGGATAAGATTTTATAATGTAATCTGTAATTAAGGTGTGGACTTTGGACTCATGAGGTCGCATGAACACTACCTATTCCAACCGGCTATTCTAGCGGCGACCAATCGCCGCATGCGCTGGCACCCTCATCTTCCCCCCGACAAACTCACCTGCCTCTAGGTGCCTCTTCGTCACCTCCAATGGTCACTTTTGCCACGTCATGTTACTTACATCCCTCCATGTCACCATTTCGGTTTACTCCCAGGTCTTACTGAATCTGAACCAAAACCCGGTTTATTCCCTCTCCGTTATGCGAATCCTCTCTCTGCTCGAGCAGGTCAACCGCCTCGCGGTCAGTTGTCTGTTTGCCACGTGTCGGTATGGGTACGCAGTCATTTTTCCTCGTCCCTTGTGAAAGTCGCTAATCTCGTAATTATCTAAAGTCAGACCACATATTAAGTAAATTATTTTTAAAAAAAATTATTTTTCCACATCCCTATGAATTGGACCACTGTTTATTGGCTTTGCAACGGCTAATGGAGACTAGTATGTATACTCCATGGTAAGGGGAAAAATGGATCACCTATATCACGGCACCGGCCATAAATATAATAGTTATTTTATTTTAAGTTAATTAATTGAAATGATTAATTAATTACGATATAGATCCACGATTTTCATGTTTAGTTTGTGAGGTTCTATGTGGTCTAACTTGGTTTTCCTATTAACAACTTTGTAATTAACGTCTGTCTTCTTCTCCGTTAATCCGATGTTACTAGGTTTTTTTTTTTTTTTTCTCTTATATTTTAAAAATGTTATATTTAATTGCATGAAATGCTTGATGACATTAGATTAAGATTAAATTTCTCACACTAGTCCTAAATCCGAACAAAGAAGGGAGAGTTAATTGTGATAAGAGTCGTAACATAAAATTATAGTCTCACCTTATGATCAACATTAGATAAAAATTTAAACGCATATCATGTGCTTCATTAGTGACTACGAGTTAGTGAGTTACCATTAGCTTCAAGCTTGACTCATGGGTCTTTATTGAGAAAAAATCTAGGGGTCGAGGCCATTGATTGAAGATAATATGTTGTATATATTGGATTAGGCGTAGTGGTTAAGTTAATTGGAAGATTATCAATCAATGATGGTGACTGAGATATTAGCTAAATTGGATTAGGTCAGGTTATGGTATTCTTGTTGTTAAATGCCCATGGAAATATCACGTTCATACTTTTTCCGCATTCCTTTTTTGTAATTGGAAACTCCTTGTCTCAGCATGACAATTCGTCATTGTATACATGGGAATGCGTTGACATATTTTGAATAGAGCAATGTTATACTACTCAACTTATTTGTTCAAATTTATTTATTCAATTGACGTGACAATTTGCAACCATTAGGTTCGTTAATAAAAAATTCGATGTAAACGACAAGTGTTCATAGTAAAATAACACTAGTAAACAAAGGAATGGATCGAACATATGACTTTAGCATTCTTAGATTTAGCCAATTAGCCTCCCTCTATGCACCTAGTTCGAAAAGCGGTCAGATACAACTTGTATTAAGTAATTTGACTTACTTCTTTGCCATTTAATTAGTTGTTGCTTTCAATTATCATACCAAATCATATCTCAAAAAAAAAAAAAACAAAACAAAAACAAGGGGCTATCATACCAACCAAGAAAAAAAAAGTGAATTTATCTGCTTTCTTTAACATTAAAATGATAAAAACCCCAAGGAGGGAGAAACGTGTTTGCATAAGTTTGAATTTTGGCCTAAAAATTTGGGGGTTTTAAAGATTCCTTGATCAAATGGCGTGTTTACTCCTAATTTGTGCTTTTGTTTTAAAAACTAATGAGGGTTTTATTGAAACTTCACCCTGTACATCTAACTAAAGTTGTAAACATTTTCTATATTAGTATAGATTGTCATATTTGACGGTTTACAAAAGTCTTCAAAACAAAAATTATTATCAGTATGTAAAATTATAAAAGTCAAGTTTATAGTGACAAATCAACACCCAAAAAAAAAAAAGAATCATATTAGTGATTACCCTTTGTTTACTATAAATTTTGGGATAAGGATGATTTAAGTGAAATCCCACAACTTCATGTAATACCGTCATTCAGAATAAATTAAATAAATTGTTTTGCTTGAAGGCGAAATGCTCGTGGAAAAGATATAATGTATGTGGACATATAAAGGTTCAATGAACCTGGACATCTTGTGAGGACCCAAACAATGGTTCTGCACTTGGACATCTAAAAAATTTCTGCATCTATTCTAATATATATATACACTAGTAATCGAAGCACATGCACATCTTTTCAAGTTTTCATTCCATCAGTGAAATTATTACTGTTTCTAGGTTTCTTAAACCACATGTGTGTAGGAGAGAATTAAGAAGAAATAGATTGTGGTAAGTTTTTTAAAGTTGGTAAAATTACCAAATCGTCTCTTACCTTTATTAACTTATAAGGGTGTTTTAGTATTTTTAGGTGCGATCCAAGCACAAAGAGAATTTAAATGTTTTTTTTTTTTTAATAGGGTTCTTACAGGACTATCAAATATGATTATATTTGTTCATCCAAACAACTCAACTGGATGAGTATATAACATCATCTGAATTCCCCCAACAAAGGAAATCACAACATTCTGACTTGGGAATTCGCATACTTAATTATTATTTTTAACCAATCTTTGCAGTTCAATTTTAAGCCTTCATCATTAATATTTGTACCCTCGCAAATAAAACTATCGCAGAAATCAATGTAAATTTTTTTAAGTCTCTATGATTGGATAATTTTCTTTGATTGTTGTCTTCTATCTATTTTAATACTTATTTCCATATCTTATGCTCTTTTCCAATTCTTGTCTGTGAGATGAATAATAACAAACAACAACAACAGTGATAATTACATGATCATAACAACGATGTGTGACGAAAACTGAGAACGGCGCTTCTGAGGAGTGATATGGTTTAGTTTGAAGGTGCTTGCTAGGACAAGGGAAAGATCAAGAAGCATGGAGGTTGAGCTAGTGAGAAAATACAAAAATTCATTTAAATTGCAACGAAGAAAATATGGCAAGGCAAGATTTTTGTGGTGCACCTAGAATAATTGGTACAATGCATTTTTGAGTTGATTTTTTTTTTTTTTATAATTAACTATTAGGGGTATCCTAGATCTTACTCCCACCGAGGTTTCGGCTCAGATTATTCTCCTAACGGCCCGTGTGAGATACTTTATACCCACACAAGCAGCGATCTCTATGAGGAGTTGAAACAATAACCTCTAGGGAGTACACCCAGGACCTGACCGCTCAACCAACCCCGCAAGGGCAACCAACCCCGCATTAGCAACGATAATTATGATGATGATAATGATAATCTGACAGATACAAATTCGAAAAATCATGAATCGGTGGTGGTTCACCAACTGCATAGCAGCAAATATTGGGTAAGAGTTTGGCTCCTCTCCAGTTTTCTCCACTTTAGGGTTGGAGAGGAGACAAGTCACGCTTGACTGGGCTGATTCGTTAACTGTGACATTTTCACGTCATTCAACCTTATGAATGCCTCAAATGCTTACAGCAGCTCTGGCTATTAGCAAGAATGTGAAAACTATTTTTGAGTTGTAAAAATTTGATGGAAATTACATAGATTTGCCCTTTGTTGGTTTCTCCTTTTGTATCTCTCAAATGACACAAAGCTCAACATATTGGCTGGTCGAATTTGAGCTTGAACAAAGTGGAGATAAACCAGTGTGGTGTATTTGAGAGAAGCAGAAACAAGAAATTGCAGGTGGAGCAATGGAGATTTGATGGGGCTCAGGAACTCCTCTTTGTTTTCAATGATTAACAATCTTCATGAATCGATACACAATCTTCTTGAAAAGTAACACAATAAATTTCGAACTTACCGTTCTAAAAGACCAAGAAATTGGAAACATTCCAATTTGATTTCCATGGAAGAGACCAAGGGAAGGATTCTTTGATGAAAATACAGGAGATGGTTAAGATGAATAGAGATGGATTGAGGGTTTCTCAATGACCATTTGAAATGTAGTTCCAACGGAGAGTGTTTACTGGATATGAGGAATGTGCTTTTCATTTATTATTTAATTTTTGGTGGTTGGGTGGAGGGAGAGACAAGAAGAAAAAATGTGAAAAAATAAAACTGGATGTGTTCTCCATCAATTTAAGACAAACCGAGTTTTCAGGAGCCTTCAGAACAAAGAGAAGATTTTAGTTCACATGATCTGGCAGTGTCTCAGCTGCCAAAATCAGCCTGGGATGACATATCTCTTCTCCAGCCGTAAATTGGAGGAAATTGGAGGGTTGTTGATAGGAGAGGAGCTGAACTCATTGATTACATACACTGGTGCTGGAAATGACAATTTTATTAATGGTCTGAGTTCTTGTGGTCCAAATACCTACAAATGGAAATGAGTGTATTTGTATAATCCACCTAAAAATCTTTAGTGAAAATTTGGAAGTCGGGTCTAGATTGTAGCAAACCTTGACTTTTAGACTTGGGAGAGCCTGTAGGAATGGCCCAGGGTCAACCAGAGCTCAGCCTGAACTGCAGAAGTACAGCCTGATCTTTGCTTATACCCGCCTACTTGAGCTTCACTCATTACGATAACCCAAATCAGTTGGGATCATGCTCTGTTGAGTTGATAACAATAATAAGGACAACAACAACAATAGTAAATTAATAACAGTGATAATATGTACAGATAGTCGATATTTGAAGTATCATATGCTTAGTGGTGGACTGGTGGCTTACCAATGTCATAACAGCGTACACTGATAAACCAAACCCTCTTTTCTATGTCAACCTATTATGCATAGGCTGAGTTCAGGTTGGCCTTGTTGAATAGTCCATCTAAAAGATTTATGCTGAATATTAGAAGACATAAGTACAAGATTGTTGAAAACCAACTACTCCGGCGAACTACTCCGGCGAACTTGTACCTCCGGCGAATGATGCTGAATGACGATGTACTTCAGCTTTTCGGATCAAAGTGACAAGCTCATTCCAGATGGCCCACGTGCTATCTCTCTGGAGGAGGCGGACAGCTTGGAAAGAAGCACTAAGAAAGCCTTCCCTGAGGTTACTCAGATTTCCTACCGGGATGTCCTTTCAAATGTTAATGGCCCTTCCTCATCTAGTTTTGTAGGAGAAGGTATTGATGTTGCGTCTACTTCTTTTATTGAGGAAAATCTGGTTAGCACGACTCCACATCCCTTGTTGGATTGCATTGCTGAATCTGGCCCTGTCATTAATCTCTCTCAAGAGGTTTTGCAACGTATTCGTACCCCTTGGAGCTAGTCAGTCATTATTAAGCTCTTTGCCAAATCTGTTGGCTACCAGTATTTGGTGCATAAATTGAATGCGGTTTGGAAACCTCAAGGATCCCTCACTTGTATTGATGTTGGGGAAGGTTTCTATGTGGTTCGTTTCTCTTTGCGAGATGATTTTACCAAAGCTCTTCATGGTGGCCCCTGGTTCATAGGGGATTTGTTCCTCACTGTTCGTCAATGGGAACCCGAATTATGCCCCAATGAGCTCACCTTCTCCTCTACTGTGGTTTGGATACGTCTACCCAAACTACCCCTTGAATTCTATGACTCGATGATTCTGGAACAAATTGGGCAAAAAATAGGGAAACTCCTCCGCATTGATGTTCACACCATACGAAATGAACGAGGACAGTATGCTCGTCTTTGTGTACAAATTGAGCTACAGAAACCCCTTCTTACGGAGATCAAAATTGGGGGGTCACATGCAGGAACTCCAATATGAAGGCCTTAATCAGATCTGCTTCTCTTGCGGACGCATTGGACACAAATCTGGCTCATGTACCCACGTTATGCCAGCTATAGTTAATCCCCCAATTGAAGAAGGTGAGATGCCACAGGTGACTTCTGTTCTTGAACAATCAAACTATGGTCCTTGGATGCTTGTTCAACGGAGGAAACCTCGTACCAGTCCCCGCCATCAACAAATGGTTCACCGGGGTTTCAATCATGGTTAACAACTCCGGCAGAAGAAGACGGTCAACTTACCTAGGCAAACTAGCGTAAGTCAGGTGAGGCAACACGATTCCAATCCTGCACCGCATCGTAAAGTTTGGCTACCACGGGGGAGATCTGGATCTAGTTCCTCTCATAATGGCGATCCGAAAATTTCTCATTCCGTACTGGCATCTACTGACGCTGATAAGACTACTACTCAAACCTTACCTCTGGCCCCCATTATACCATTTGCACAGCCTGAACCTCTTTTACACCAAAATATGCCCCTAAATCCTGCCTCGAATCCACATCAAACACCTACCTTTGCTACAACCTCTTCTTGTCCCACCAACCTTATTTATGACAACCCAACCCTTACTCTTCCTACACCCCCCTCCACTAATACCCTACTTGTCACTAACCACACTACCCAACTAAATGCCTCCCTTCCCCTCCTCAACCAGTCCCTTCAAACCCACACGTCTCAGGTGGGATTACATGGACCCCCAAGACCAAATGAGAGAAACCAGAATCTCCCTCAACCAACTCCGACAACTCCCACCAGAATACTTTCCCATAATGGAGGTGTACCTAACCCAAGAAGGGAAGATGACACTTTTGAACGAAGAAATGCTACATCTGCTGTGCCACAACAACTATCCTTGGGGATGGCACACCCCGGAGCTAGCTGCGGCCTGGAACAACTTACTGGTGAAGGTACAGATATCACTACCGACAGACTCTCTGGACCTAGATTTTGGGAAACCTCTATCTGATCAATATGCTCTTTCCCCGCCATGGCCTCCCCAGCTCATCGAGTCAACCACACCTGCAACCAAGGCCGGATCTGCCCCCTTATCAAGAGTATTTGAGCACGTTCCTAGACCCAAGCCTGGGCGCAGCCTCAATGCTCATGCTACCGGACACGTATCCCATCAAGGAGAACCTCACAAGAGGATCAATGGCCATAACTTGGGCAGCCCAATCGAACCGGCTTGTATCTCTATCAACAAGCGTGGTAGTCCAGTCAGTACGCGTTATCGTAAAGTTCTACTCTCTGCTCGCTCGGGGCACAATCGAATACGCAGCACAGTTCAACCCCCTCCTAATAGCATCCAACCAAGAGGGATTGGGACCAGAATGGAACGAAATAACAGCGGAACCAATGCTGCAGGACCTTCCTCCCAGTTACCCCAACAACCAACCCTTAATGAAGATACTTCTTTGGAACTGTAGGGGCACTGCCAATGACCCTTTTAAGCGAAATTTTGCTGACCTTGTTGCTATGCATCACCCAAACATGGTTATTCTGACTGAAACTCGCACTGCTGGTACTACTGCTGAGAACATATGTGCTGCACTCCCTTTTGATGGATGTCACCGTGTGGACCCTGTTGGTTTTACTGGGGGTATCTGGCTTCTTTGGAATACTAGAGAGATTGATCTCACCTTTATCCCTGCTACGGACGATGCTGACCAAGCCATTCATGACATCATCAAGGTGATTCCTTCTTCTACTTCCTGGCTTATTTTTGCTATTTATGCTAGTCCTACTCGCACCAAACGTCTATGCCTATGGGAGTCTTTGGAGCATTTGTGTTCCACAAACTCTCTCCCATGGATTCTTGTTGGCGATTTCAATGATGTTACTAGTGCTCGTGAAAAGTTTGGTGGCCTTCCTGTTAATAGGAGGCGCATCGAGGAATATCAAGGATGCATGGATCATTGTAATATGCTGGATTTGGGGTTTAGTGGCCCCCGTTTTACTTGGTCCAATTTGAGAGCTGGGGGAGCTCTTATCCGAGAAAGATTGGAACAGATGCTGGAGTAACCCTGATTGGCTTACCCTTTTTCCTAGTGCTTCGGTTACCCATCTCCCTCGTACTCATTCAGATCACTGCCCTATTATTCTGGACACTAACCCCACCTGCCCTGTAAGTCATAAACCTTTTCGCTTTGAAACTATGTGGTTCTCACACCAATCCTTTCCTGAGATTGTCAACAATGCTTGGTCCAACAATCCATTGAATCTCTTGGCTGCACTTGAGCAATTTAAAAAGGATGTGATTAGTTGGAACCACCATACTTTTGGTAACATCTTTACCCGTAAAAAAAGAATCCTTGCTAGACTCGCTGGCATCCAAAGTAGTATGGATTCTGGACCTTCCCAATTCCTCACTAGCTTGGAATCTACTCTTAATCATGAGTATCAATCCATCCTCCTTCTTGAAGAAGAATTTTGGGCCCTTAAATCCCGCATTAATTGGTTGGTTGAGGGGGACAGCAACACTAAGTTTTTCCATACCACTACGCTTTCTAGGCGTAGAAGAAATAAAATCCTGGCTAGTTAGAGATTCTGTTGGTAACTGGTTTGACCATCCGAATGAGGTTAAGAGTACTATCACCAATCATTTTGTCAATCTGTTCACTACGTCTTTTGTTGATAGCTCTGTTAATCGCATTCCCCGCCCTGATTGGCTTGGTTTTTTGTCCAATGATGATATCACTTCCCTTTTGGTGGCCCCCTCCCTTGAGGAGATTAAAGCTGCGACGTTTTCTCTTAAGCCTATGAAAGCCCCTGGACCTGATGGAATCCACCCTATCTTTTACCAAAAATTTTGGAGTATTGTGGGTCCTTCTACTGTTCATATGGTCAAAAACTCCTTTGGTACTGGTAGGCTTCCTTCCACAATTAATGACACATTCCTGTGTCTTATTCCTAAATGTGACACTCCTGAGACTATGAATCAATTTAGGCCTATTAGTCTGTGCAATACCAGTTATAAAATCATCACCAAACTTCTTGTCAGTAGACTCCGTCCAATCTTGGGGTCTATTGTGGGTCCTTACCAGGGTAGCTTTATCCCTGGAAGACATAGCACGGATAATGTTGTCATTATTCGGGAGATTATCCATACTATGACCAAATCTAAGGGTCTTGGCGGTATGGCCATCAAAATTGACCTTGAAAAGGCTTATGACCGCATGGAATGGAGTTTCATCTACTCCACTCTCCAGTTTTTTGGGTTTCCCATCTCATGGATTAACCTTATCATGGCTTGCATTACTACTTCTCGGATGGCCATTCTTGTTAATGGACAACCTACTGACTTCTTCTTGCCTTCCAGGGGCTTGCGTCAAGGGGACCCATTGTCTCCCTATATCTTTATTTTGTGCCTTGAATACTTATCTGCTCGTATTTCTAGTGCTGTTGATTCTAAAGTGTGGTCCCCTCTTAGAGCGTCTCGTAATGGGCCTACATTCTCTCATATTTTCTTTGCTGATGACCTCTTCCTTTTTGCTAAGGCTGACCACAGCAACTGTGTTACCATTAAGGATATTCTGGATGATTTTTGTAAGGCCTCTGGACAGTTGATTAATCTCCATAAATCCAAAGTATTTTTCTCCAAAAGTGTACCTAATTGCACCTGTGATGACCTTAGCACCCTTCTGGGTATCCCTGCTACTCCTAACCTTGGAAAATATTTGGGATTTCCCCTTCTACATGGTCGCCTTGATAGAAATTCCTTCAACTTCCTTATTGATAAAGTTAAGAGCAGATTATCTGGTTGGAAATCTCACTTGCTCTCTATGGCTGGTCGAGTCACTCTTATAAAGTCTGTCATGTCTTCTCTACCCAACTACTATATGCAATGTGTTGCACTTCCTGAGTCCACTTGTAAAATCCTTGATAAACTGAACAGAGATTTTCTTTGGGGTTCCACTTTGGTGAAAAAGAAGGTTCACATGTTGAATTGGCATATGGTTACTAAAACCAAAAAACTGGGAGGTTTGGGAATCCGTAAGACTGCTTGCGCTAATAAAACGCTTCTTGCCAAGCTCAATTGGCGTCTTGTTAGGGATAAGGATGAGCTTTGGGCCAAGACTTTTAGAGCTAAATACTTGTCTACCAATATTAGGCCTAATAATTGTAGACCCAGATCCTCTCACATCTACAAAGCTATCCATAAAGGTTGGAACCTTTTCCTAAAAGGCTCTAGGCAGGTCATCAGAAATGGTGAAACCACTACTTTTTGGTGGGATAACTGGACTGGTCTGGGCCCGTTAAGAAACTTAGTGGCTGGACCCCTCAATCAACATGAATCTGAGTGGAAAGTGATTGATTTTTGGGATAATTCTTCAGGGTGGAAATTTGACAGGTATCCTTTGTTATACCTGATAACCTCCGTGCTATTATTCAAGCTATTCCCTTGCAAACCCATGACTCAACCCCGGATCAACTCTCTTGGAATTATACTACCAATGGGACCTTCACCACAAAATCTGCTTATTTTCTTGAAGATAACCCTGCCGACTTTTCCTCTCCACGTGTGGACTGGAATTGGCTTTGGAAAATTTCTTGCCCACCTAGAATCATACACTTTTTATGGCTTTGTACTCATGATCGCATAGCCTCTAAGGCGAACCTTTTTCACAGACATATTGGCTCGGATCCTCTTTGTCCTCACTGTGGGGCCTTCATTGAGGACACTAGTCATATCCTTAGATATTGCTCTGCAGCTATGGAGATTTGGAAGGGTGTGGATATTAATTTACCACCAAATTTTTTCACCAAACCACTTCTTTTATGGCTTAAATCAAATCTAATGGATGAACATCTTATCTATGCTATACCTTGGTACCTCATTTTTGCCCATACTTGTTGGCTTCTTTGCCTTAACAGGAATAAACTTGTTTTCATTGGTAGTAAGATTCCCGCCAACCGTCTTATTAAAACTTGCATTGCTCGGGCCAGTGAATTTTTCGCCATTAAGGGTACTCCAACTCCTAGAATGAAAAATAAATGCATCTTTATTGGATGGAGCCCCCCTCCTTTCTCTTGGGCTAAGCTCAATACTGATGGGTCTTCCTTTGGAAACCCGGGTCCAGCTGGAGCTGGAGGTGTGATTAGAGATCACAATGGTACTTGGATGACTGGATTTATTCGGAATGTGGGACACAGTACGAGTGTGGCAGCTGAATTATGGGCCCTTAGAGATGGATTACAATTAGCATTTACTAAAGGCATAAGGAAACTACAAATTGAAGTGGATGCTAAAGATCTATTATCTCTCATTTCCTCTCCCTGTGATGAGTTTCACCCACATGGCGCTCTGATACATGATTGCAGGTTGCTACTTAACTTGGACTGGGAAATCAATATTAAGCACTGTTATCGGGAAGCAAATGCTTGTGCGGATGCAATGGCTAAGGAAGGACACCTCCAAAGTGAACTTTTCACTGTGTTTTCTCACCCTCCTTCCATAGTCTGTAATATTATTAAATCTGATGCCCAAGGGATTTTATACCCTAGGACTATGTACGGCTAAGTGTTTTTTATTTTAATGCAATTCCGATTTACCAAAAAAAAAAAAAAAAGAAAACCAAAGTATCTGCCTTTTGAGATAATTGAACATTGTAATTTAAATACAGTAGGTACTCATAAAACATAAAAAATACTTATATAACGTCATCTTTTATATATATATATATATATATATATATATATATACACACACTTAAAATGAATATTTACATTGTGCCTAGCTGGGTTTCAAACCTAGCCATGGCTCAACCTGGTCAAATTTTGGGTTGAATGGTCCAGGCTTGGACCAATTGAGCCCACTTGCACCACCTATTTTGAATTCAAATCGTTAAGTTAATTTTTATTTTATTTTTTCCCTTTTTGTTTTGCTCCCCCTCCCCGGAGAAAATAGTTAATTTAATATATGTCATTGTTGGATTTGGGCAATAAAATTCGTTTGGACTAGGTGTCATCTTTCTTCTTCTTTATAATAACTTGATTGAAGGGAACGTGCAAAGGAACTTTTGAACATTCCTTGGTCATTAAAAAAAAAAAAAAAAAGGAAGAAGAGGCAGAGTTTCTGTATTGGAGTTTTATTTTGAAGACTGGCTTGAAATAGGAAAATGAAGCCTTCATTGCAAGACTCTGTTGCTCTTTGCACCTGTTTTGAGATCCCAAAAATATGCTTAATTGTCAATGTTAAATCAATGGAAAGCGACTGAGAGCTGTCCAAGAGTTGAGAAAACCGAACTGGTTAATGTTCCCTTGGACCTCCCAGATGAAACAATTGATTATAGGTCACATCCATGTGCATATCAACACATGCAATAATGATAAATGCTGTAGTGCCCTAGAATCTACATGGAAAGTGCCATAAATCACCAAATCATGTTCGACCGTCCATATTGCCGGGTATTCAGAAATTGTGCCTTTCTGTAGATTTTATTACTGACACTATGGTTGGTACAATATCTGAAGGTCTAACCTCCTTAACCCATTTGGATCTTCTAGATGCGCCTCCCACGGAACCAGATGTCAGATTTGACCTCACCAACTGTGGCCTTCAACAGATTAATCTACATGGGAAATTGAAACACCTCTCCTTGATCCGAAGCCAGGAGTTTACCCACTTCAAACGAGTTAATGATCTTGGAGTGCTCTTAATGGCTGACAGATGCTCAAACATAGAGAGTATATGTCTTGGTGGGTTCTGTCGTGTTACAGATTCAGGTTTCAAGACAATCTTGCATTCATGCTCTAGCTTATGCAAGCCAAGGGTCTCTTGTGGGACCCAACTAACTGATCTGGTTTTCCATGACATCTCTGCAACTTCCCTTTCTCTGACACATGTTAGCTTGAGATGGTGCAATCTTTTAACCAACTGTGCGGTCACACGTTTGGTATCTAACATGGGTCTCAGGGTTCTTGAATTGAGACATTGTAGAAACCTTGGGGATGAAGCCCTGCAAGACACCAGCACTCTTCGTAAATTGAAAATTTTACTGCTAGATGGTTCTGATATAAGTGATGTGGGATTGTCATACTTGAGACAGGGGGTGATGAGTTCACTAGTTTCGTTGTCCATTAGAGGGTGTAAGAGAATCACAGACAAATGCATCTCTTCTCTGCTTGATGGCTCTTCTAAAATGGAGTTGCAAGAATTGGGCCTATCAAATCTTCCTAACTTGACTGATAATGGAGTCTTGTCGCTTGCACAAAGTCGGGTGCCAATTTTTGAACTCCAAATGCGACAATGTCCACTCATTGGTGATATTTCGGTCATGGCGTTGGCCTCAATGCAGGTCGACGACGAAAGGTGTCATGGGAGTAGCTCGCAGTTGTTGGATCTTTATAATTGTGGTGGCATTACACAGCTTTCATTCCAATGGTTAAAGAAACCTTACTTTCCGAGGTTGAGATGGTTGGGAGTGACAGGGAGCGTGAAAAGAGATATGGTAGAAGCTTTATCTAGGAGTAGACCATTCTTGTGTGTGTCATGCTATGGTGAGGAGCTGGGGACTGACCAATGGGATGACTCAGATGGTTTGTACATGCACGATGATGAAGAAATGGATGAACTCGAACAGTGGCTTATGGAAGGCGAAGAGGTAATCGATGATGAAGAGATGGAGGAGGCTGTAAATGACGGGGGAATGGAGGAGTAATCTGCCTGATAAGATGTTACTGTTTTATGTGTATATTTATGGCTTCTTTCTTTCTAGTTGTGTGCGTAAATAGAAGTCTTCGTGTTGATGATTTGGGGTGCTTGAGGTTGGTTTGCTGACTTGTAGACTGCATCAGTCAATGCTTCTGGAAAAGGGCAGCTCCACAATTCTCTCAACCAATGGGCTTGGTTGGTTCATGAGCCAAGAAAATTGTATTTGGGAAAACTTTGATTTGTAAGATTTAAGAACTCAAATTTCAATCCAATTATTATCACCGATACCTGCAGATTAATTGGGGGTATTAAAGGGAGACTTGTATATCACAGATAACAGGATTTGGGTGGTTTCCCAAATTGACACTGGAGCTGCCAGATTAACAAGCCATAGTAACTCTCTATGTTATCTTCTTAAACAAATTCAGCCGCTCACATTCCTGTTTCTATCACAAAAGTTTGCTAATGCTTGACATGCTGCCTCGGCCAGAAAAGACCCCACTTGTTGGAGCTCCTGGGGGAGTTATATATGCAGGCTGATCCAATGATTTGGGTTCTGAAGGTGATCCTCAATTCTTGGCATCCTCTCCGCTGATTATTTTTGTTGCTAATGCTTTGTTAGGTCAAAACTAGTGACCCACTTCTAGACCTTTTAATCCTTTATGTGCCATCTTTTGCGGCCTTAGGAAGTGATGTTGTCCTCCTTTTCCTTGTATTGGTGACCATGTTCCAGTATATTCTGGAGGTCCTTCCACGTGAAATTCCCGACAACTTATCCGAAAAGAAAAACGGAAATTCCCGACAAAGGTTCAACTCTAGTTCCCACCTCTAATGGTGTGCACTATTGAATTATTAGATAAGCTTGGATGTGTCAGCAAACACACAGCGAAAAAGGTACATGGGTCAGATTCATTATTGAAGGCTCTCTTATCCTCGAGGGGAAAGTAGACATCTTGGTTTTTTTCATTTTATTGCCTATCAAACCCTACACCCTGGCCGTGAATGACAAACCCCAAACCCCCTCGCCAAGAGATAACAATAATAAATAATTACACCAAGGTCCAAGTGGGGTCGAGCTTGAAATAAGGATAAGGTTGTCTTTTATTTTGCTTCAATTAGGGCTGTTTGGCAAACCTGAGATCCTAGTGAGTTTATGATAAGTCTGGCTAATTTTAATTTCATATTATTTGATAAATCTTTTTTTCTTGTTAAATAGTTTAGATTTAATTTGAAAATAGAGTATAGACAGTTTTTTTTCAAATCGATTATGAGTTGGTTTATTTAAAAATCAGATAACAGTTATAATTATATTTAGTTTAATCCAGTTTTTGAATTTCCCAAATAAACCAACGCCTGTTAAAAAAAAAATGTAAAAGTGATGTTGTGGACTTGGCTTCTTTGGGAAGAAAATTAGTTTGCCAGTGCCAATCATTACGAACTCGTACTAAAGAAAGAAAAGGCGTGGGGGTGGGGGTGGGGTTTTGGTTGCAGAAGTCAGAAGCCTCAAGGAACTTACTCTTTAAGAAGTGAGAAGGTCAACAATCAAATTTATCCTAGACGTTCAATTGATGCGGAGTAGGTGGTGATCTCACCCATGCTTGGTAGTGTTGGGCATGGTTTCTCAAGGTGTTCCACTGATTTTGAACCTTTTCCTTGTTTTTAATCTTTAATGGCAATCCATATGCCGCATATTGCTAAAGACGAAGTCTACTATAGTGCAAGTACTCCATCAGATTAAGCATGCATCAAGCTCGTATTTTTATGGTACACCCACCATTTTAATCGTGCATGTACCGCAACACCCAGGTTTAGTGCATGAGGGTTAGAACATTTATTTTTCTCCAATTTTTAAATAAATAAATAAATAAATAAGGACCATTTCTTTTTCTTTTTCTTTTTTTTTTTTTCTGTTTTTTGACAATTAATAGAGGTTTAAAAAGTAATAGTAATAATGATACTAGCAATTAGCAACAGTGCAACACCATGCACCTAGGCCCAATGACATGTATCTCCCTTTCTATCATCCAAAAATGGGTAAAAAAGATACCAAGAATTATTAACCCGAGTTACCCATTTTGTGGCCTAATGACATGTATCTCCCTTTCTAGGGGCAAAATTGTGAAAACCTATAAATATACATGCCTAATTGACATACGATATGATAGCATCACAATGCTTAATTAAGAACATAATCTACTAGATTGTTGTGCCAAGTAGTTGGATCATGATTTCTTACCACAAAAATAGTTTTCACCCCGACCCATAGTGAACCCACCCAAGTTAATACTACGACTAGGTTAGCATGCTAAGCATCATTAAACAGCATCAAATCTTCTTATTCTTGATACCCTTTTGATATCATTCACATTTTCTAGATTAATGAATATTTATATACATATGCGATCATATCCGGATTCGGAATATCCAACAAAATTTATATTTAGTCCATGCATAACAACTGTTGAAAATCATCGATAAAATCAAAAATGTTTACTATGGTTGAGTTCCTAGAATAGGGTGAAAAGACATCTGACATGGGAATTAAGATTTCTCATATCCGAAAATGGGTTAAAAAGAAAGCAAGAACTATTAATCTATGTTACTAGTTCTTACAGTTTTGTGATACTTATCTATTTTTTTAGGTAAAATTGTACAAGAAAACTTAAAAATATACATACTCAGTCAACATATGATATGATTGACGACCTTCAATTAAGGACACTATATAATAGATCATGATAACGATTAGTTGGATCATAGTCTCTAATCACAAATAGTTTTCACCAACACCTATAATGAACCCACCCAAGTTAATACTGCAACTAGGTTGGCATACAAGTCATTTCTCCTTAACCACCAAGTAAGCCTTGAAGCCTCAATTAACAGCATCAAATCTTCTTATTCTAGATGCCCTTTTGATCTCATTCGCATATTCTAAATTAATTCGATGATATCCAGAATATTCAATGGAATTTATATTTAATCCTGCTATAACAGCGTAAAAGGTACATGGGTCAAATTCATTATTGAAGGCTCTCTTATCCTCGAGGGGAAAGTAAACATCCTTTTTTCTTTAAATTTTTATTGCCTATCAAACCCTACACCCTGGCCGTGAATGACAAACCCCAAACCCCCTCGCCAAGAGATAACAATAATAAATAATTACACCAAGGTCCAAGTGGGGACGAGCTTGAAATAATGATAAGGTTACTTTTTACTTTGCATCAATTAGGACTGTTTGGCAAACCTGAAATCCTAGTCAGCTGATGATAAGTTTGGTTAATTTTGACTTCATGTTGTTCAGTAAAATTTTTTTCTTACGAAACAGTTCAGCTTTAATATGAAATTAAAGTATAGGCAGTTTTTTTTCAAATCAACTGTGAGTTAGTTTATTTAAAAACCAAATAACAGTTATGGATTATATTTAGTTTGATCTAGTTTTTGAATTTCCCAAATAGGCCAAGGTTACCAAAAAAAAATGAAAAGGCGTAGGGGTAGGGTGTTTTGGTTGTAGAAGTTAGAAGCTTCAAAAGAACTTATTCTTCAAGAAGTGAGAAGGTTACCAATCAAATTTATCCTAAATGTTAAATTGATGCGGAGCAGGTGGTAATCTCACCCATGTTTGGCAGCGTTGGGCATGGTTTCTCAAGGTGTTCCACTGATTTTGAACCTTTTCCTTGTTTTTAATCTTTAATCGCAATCGACATGCCGCATATTGCCAAAGACGAAGTCTACTATATGGCAAGTACTCCATCACATTAAGCATGCATCAAGCTCGTATTTTTATAGTACACCCACCATTTTAATAGTACATGTAACGCAACACCCCATGAGGTTAGAACATTTATTTTTCTCCAATTTTTAAATAAATAAATAAGGACCATTTCTTTTTCCTTTTTTTTTTTTTTTTTTTTTGGGGTTCTTTGACAATTAATAGAGGTTTAAAAAAGTACTAGTAATAATGATACTAGCAATTAGCAACAGTGCAACACCATGCACCTAGGCCCAACTCTTCTTATCTTCCAAATAAGTAGTCTAAATTACATTACCTTCAGCCTATGACCAAAATTACATTACCTTCACTACGGTATTAAGATCGATTTGCCCCTAGTAGGTGTTCAAAAATCAAAATCATCAATAAAATCATAAATGGTTATCACGGCTGAGATCCTGGATTAGGATGGAGAGACATGTGGGTTAGGGATTATGATTTCTTCTATCTATCATCCAAAAATGGGTAAAAAGGATATCAAGAATTATTACCCGAGTTACCCATTTTGTGGCCTAATGACATGTATCTCCCTTTCTAGGGGCAAAACTATGAAAACCTATAAATATACATGCCTAATTGACATACGATATGATAGCATCACAATGCTTAATTAAGAACATAATCTACTTAGATGGTTGTGCCAAGTAGTTGGATCATGGTTTCTTACCACAAAAATAGTTTTCATCCCCACCCATAGTGAACCCACCCAAGTTAATACTGTAACTAGGTTAGCATGCTAAACATTTCCCCTCAAACCACTGGCTAAGCCTTGAAGCATCATTAAAGCATCAAATCTTCTTATTCTTGATACCCTTTTGATTTCATTCACATTTTCTAGACTAATGAATATATATATATATATACATATGCGATCATATCCGGAATATCCAACAGAATTTATATTTAGTCCACGCATAACAACCGTCGAAAATCATCGATAAATAAAAAAATGTTTACCATGGTTGAGTTCCTGGATTAGGGTGGAAAGACAGCTGACGTGGAAATTAAGATTTCTTATATCCGAAAATGGGTTAAAAAGAGAGCAAGAACTATTAATCTATGTTACTTGTTCTTACAGTTTTGTGATACTTATCTCTTTTTCTTAAGTAAAATTGCACATGAAAACCTAAAAATATACACGCCCAATCAACATATGATATGATTGACAACCTTTAATTAAGAACACTATATAATAGATCATGATAACGATTAGTTGGATCATAGTCTCTAACCACAAATAGTTTTCATCGAGACCCATAATGAACCCACCCAAGTTAATACTATAACTAGGTTGGCATACAAGGCATTTCCCCTTAACCACCAAGCCTTGAAGCCTCAATTAACAGCATCGAATCTTTTTATTCTTGATGCCCTTTTGATCTCATTCACATATTCTAAATTAATTCAATCATATCCAGAATATCCATTAGAATTTATCTTTAATCCTGGTATAACAACCGTTGAATTAGATCAAATAGTCTTCATGGATCAAATTTGAACCGTTCAATCGAATTCAGCTATCTCGATGCATGAATCCAACACAAAATAATATTATTACTAATATATTCGAGGTTTGGATAAGATTTTATAATGTAATCTATAATTAAGGTGTGGACCTTGGACTCATGAGGTCGCATGAACACTACCTATTCCAACCGGCTATTCTAGCGGCGACCAATCGCCGCATGCGCTGGCACCCTCATCTTTCCCCCGACAAACTCACCTGCCTCTGGGTGCCTCTTCGTCACCTCCAAAGGTTACTTTTGCCACGTCATGTTACTCACCTCCCTCCACGTCACCATTTCGGTTTACTCCCATGTCTTACCGAATCTGAACCAAAACCCGGTTTATTCCCTCTCCGTTATGCGAATCCTCTCTCTGCTTGAGCAAGTAAACCGCCTCGCGGTCAGTTGTCTGTTTGCCACGTGTCGGTATGGGTACGCAGTCATTTTTCCTCGTCCCTTGTGGAAGTCGCTAATCTCGTTATTATCTAAAGTCAGACCCTATATTAAGTAAAATATTTTAAAAAAAATTATTTTTCCACACCCCTATGAATTTGGACCACTGTTTATTGGCTTTGCAACGGCTAGATGGAGACTACTATGTATAGTCAATGAATGGTAAGGGGAAAAATGGATCACGCATATCACGACACCGGCCATAAACATAATAATTATTTTATTTTAAGTTAATTAATTGAAATGATTAATTAATTACGATATAGATCCACGATTTTCATGTTTAGTTTGTGAGGTTCTATGTGGTCTAAGTTGGTTTTTTTATTAACAACTTTGTAATTAACGTCTATTTTCTTCTCCGTTAACCTGATTCTATTAATCTTTTTTTTTTTTCTCTGATATTTTTAAAATGTTATATTTAATTGCATGAAATGCTTAATTACATTAGATTAAGATTAAATTTCTCACCACTAGTCCTGAATCCGAACAAAGAAGGGAGAGTTAATTGTGATAAGAGTCGTAACACAAAATTGTAGTCTCACCTTATGATCAACATTAGATAAAAATTTAAACGCATATCATGTGCTTCATTAGTGACTACGAGTTAGTGAGTTACCATTAGCTTCGAGCTTGACTCATGGGTCTTTATTGAGAAAAAATCTAGGGGTCGAGGCCATTGATTGAAGGTAATATGTTGTATTGCATTAGGCTTAGTGGTTAAGTTAATTGGAAGATTATCAATCAATGATGGTGACTGAGATATTAGCTAAATTGGATTAGGTCGGGTAATGGTATTCTTGTTGTTAAATGCCCATAGAAATATCACGGCTATACTTTTTTCCTATTTCTTTTTTGTAATTGAAATCTCCTTGTCTTAGCATGATGATTCATCATTGTATACATAGGAATGCATTGACATATTTTGAATACAGCAATGTTATATTACTCAACTTATCTGTTCAAATTTATTTATTCAATTGACGTGACAATTTGTAACCATTACGTTAGTCAATAAAAAATTTGATGTAAACGATAACTGTTCATAGTAAAATAACACTAGTAAACAGAGGATTGGATCGAACATATGACTTTAGCATTCTTAGATTTAGCCAATTAGCCTCCCTTTATGCATCTGGTTCGAAAAGCGGTCCGATACAACTTCTATTAAGTAATTTGACTTACTTCTTTGCCATTTAATTAGTTGTTGCTTTTCAATTATCATACCAAATCATATCTCAAAAAAAAAACAAAAAAACAAAAACAAATGGTTATCATACCAACTAAGAAAAAAAAAGGTGACTTTATCTGCTTTCTTTAACAATAAAATGATAAAAACCCCAGGGAGAGAGAGAAATGTGTTTGCGTAAGTTTGAATTTTGGCCTAAAAATTTGGAGTTTTAAAAGATTCCTTGATCAAATGACGTGTTTTCACCAAATTTGTGCTTTTGTTTCAAAAACTGATGGTTTTATTGAAACTTCACCGTGTACATCTAACTAAAATTGCAAACGTTTTCTATATTAATATAGATTGTCATATTTGACGGTTTACAAAAGTTTTCAAAACAAAAATTATTATCAGTATGTAAAATTATAAAAGTCAAGTTTATATGACAAATCAACACCCAAAAAAGAAAAAAAGAAAAAAATCATATTAGTAATTACCCTTTGTTTACTATAAATTTTGGGATAAGGATGATTTAAGTGAAATCCCACGACTTCATGTAATACCGTCACTCAGAATAAACTAAATAAATTGTTTTGCATGAAGGCGAAATACTCACGGAAAAGATATAATGTATGTGGACATATAAAGGTTCAATGAACTTGGACATCTTGTGAGGACCCAAACAATGGTTCTGCACTCGGACATCTAAAAAATTTCTGTGTCTATTCTAATATATATATATATATATATATATATATATATATAAACAGTGTTCATCATCGTTATGTGGCCATTTTTTATAATTTTTTCTTTACTTTTTGTTTGTTTTTTTGAAAAGTTGTCTCATTCAAATTCATAAACCTTTTGACATCTAAATATATGTCTCCTTTTCCAACCGATGCAATTGGTTCTCTTTCAATTTCTCTTAAATTTAAACTCTCTAAACAACTATTTTATCGCTTTTATGCAATCATTTATATATATATATATATATATACACACTATATTAAACTAATTGTCTTTGTGGTTAAATTACACCTAAAAATACTAAAATACCCTTATAAGTTAATAAAGTTAAGAGACGATTTAATAATTTTACTAACTTTAAAAAACCCACTATAACCTGTTTCCCTTAAATCTCTCCCACACACACATGCGGTTTAAAAACTTTGAAATTGACATAGCAGTTACACAAATAGAGTAAAAATTTGAAAATATGTGTTGCACATGCATCACGTGTGCTCGATTACTAGTATATATAAAGAGACCAATTCTCACATAATTGCTTGATAGTAATCTTTTGTTCTAATTATCTCACTAGCAATGAGTCTGTGCATTGCACGGGACAAAAAGAAGAACATGATATTTAATAGGAAAAAACACAAAAAGAAAATAAAAGAATCTTACTTGTGCCAATACATTAACTTCGTCAACTTCTTAATCCAACTCGTAAATCAAAATTGTAATCTTAATATATAGATGTCGGTTGGAAGGATTGTATCTTTTAAATTAAAACAAATGGTTACAATCTTTGAAAAAAGGATTGTGCTTTTAAAGAATAATTGAACGGTTACTACTTTTGAAAATTAGAGATACAACTTTTAAAAACAATTTTTAAAACACCTAGAAATAAAAAAGATGCTACATGATTATGTAAAAAGTTGTCACGTGGTGATTGTGAATATTACTTATATATATATATATCTTAGATATTTGATATCTCAACACTTTGAAACTCTACATGGGCGTTTGGCGCACCGTTTGAGAGGCCTCAAAAGACTTTTTAAAGAGCAAAAGTCATTTTCATTATTTTACAAACGTTTGATAAGTCTCTCAAAAAAAAAAAAAAAAATGCCTTTTAGAAAAAGTCATTTACTCCAAAATGCAGTTTAGCAAAAACTACTAAAAGATAGCTTTTCAAAATGACGTTTTGCAAAAAAACAAATAGTGTAAGATATAAAACTAAAAAGATATTAATGTTTATTCATTTTTTACACAAAAAGACTTTTAAAATATATGTTCACTAAACATTCATTTTATTCCAAACGCCTTTTTAAAAATGGTGTTTTAAAAATGTCTCTCTCTAAAAAACCTTTTTATTTTGAAACGGTATCCCAAACGCACAATCTTCTCTCAAACTCCATCTTCCAATTGAAGATTTAATATCTTCATACAAAGATCCCCCCGTTCTTATCAAATTCTTAAGTTATATTATTCACACCGCTTTTTATCTTCACAGCATCTATTTGTTTTTTTTACCCATATGCCTTTCTATTTTCACAAATTTGAATGCATCTCCCCCGGGTACAGACTTTACCTTATTTGACGAGCGGTGGGCGGTGCCAACATTCTAAGGGAAACTCTTATTTCAAATTCTATTGCTTTTGAACACGAACAAATCTAGTAAGTTTCTCCTATTTCCTAATGCTTTTTTTTTTTCTTTTTTTTTTTTGGTAGAAACCTTTTCCTAATGCTTTTGAACAAAAATAAATCCACCAAGTTTCTATCATGCTCACAAAGTTCCTCTCGTGCCTATCCTTTTAACATGTGTATGTTTTTACAAATTTTATAAAAGATTCATGTGTGACCCTCTTAGAATGAGAATCGAAAGAAAGAATAAATAGAAATATATAAAGTGTTTTATTAAGTAAAATTTTAGGTACTCCTAAATTTCTAAATTTTTAATTAGTATACGTCAAATCCACTACACACAAAAGACATTTCGCTCGTACAAAATAACCATAGGCACGCTAGAGAAAGAAAGCCCTTTGGTTCATTTATACTAATAATCGAGCACACACGATGTGTGTGCAATACATTTTTTCAAGTTTCCACTCTATTAATGGAACTGTTATATCAGTTTCCAAGTTTTTAAACTGCATGTGTGTGTGTGTGATAGAATTAAGGGAAAACAAGTTGTGGGTTTTTCAAAATTGGTAAAATTACCAAATCATTTCTTAGTTTTATTAACTTATAAGAATATTTTAGTATTTTCAGATACAGTCCAACCACAAAGGAAATTGACTTTATATAGTAGTATAGATTTTTACTTGATCATCCTCTTTTTCATTTTTTTTTTCTCTCTTAATAGTAGGAAAGTGATAACTTGATTATTTTTTATGGTTTAACTTGATATTTTTTATGGTTGTAGATGTGATAGATTAATCACTAAATAAGATCAGCAATTTTTCACCTTTCAAATTTTGTATTTTTAACCAATTTTACATTTACATTATTTAATTACCCTTATTATATATTATTAATTTGTATTTTATAATGCAGGGGTTCATCGCTAGTTTCCACAAACGATAGAACGATATGACATGGAAAAAACGTTAAAAGGCAGAACGCACGACGAGCGTTGATTTGCCATGTGGATGCCAGTGCTTGGAAATGTTGGCCACACTTAAAACGCATGCGTAAATCAATCTATGGTATACTACTAGTCTACTATACGAGCGGTTAACCCAGGCAAATGCACGGGAAAAAATGTAAAATAAAAAAATTAGATAAGAATAATTCTAACAATTAATATTAATTTAAAACAAATATTAAAGTTTAAAGACTAAAAAATTATCAACCTTATTTATTGACATAGTTTCAATCATAAAATAAAATAAAATGAAGAAGAAAAATTGTTCGAAAAACATAGAAGGAAAAAAAATAGAGAAAATCCATTTTTGTATTATTATTGAAAAAAATATATTGTAGAAATAATTATATAGAGTAACAAAACACATACAATGTAAATCATTATATAGGCATGGATATGAAAACTTATTCCCTTTAATCTTTGTAATACTAAGGTGAAGATTTTAGATATTTTTTTTGGATTTTTCCAATGTGCGACAAAAATCTCATGAATCAGTGAAAGAGAATCAAGAAGAAGAAGAAGAAATAACCATTGGAGAAAAAAGAGTCTTGTTGCTGTAAAAAAAGGTTTCAATCATAAAATAAAATGAAGAAAAAAATTTATTCAAAAACCATGGAAGGAAAAAAAATAGAGAAAAATCTGTTTTTGTATTATTATTGAAAAAAATATACTCCCTCCATCTCACAAAGATAAGCCATATTTATTACATTTTTTGTCCCAAAATGTTTGACCGCTTTGAAAAGTCAAATTATAATTTTTTTGAAATTTCCTACTCTACCCCTTGTTAATTCAATAATTACTTTTGACACAAAACCTAATACAAAAAAAGAAAGGATATTTATGGAAAGATGGTGTTTGATAATGACAAGTCAATGCAATGATTATTTTTTCTTAAATTACATGTTTTGTCAAACATGGCTTATTTTGTGGGACGGAGAGAGTATTATAGAAATAATTATATGGAGTAACAAAACACATATAACGTAAATCATTATATAGGCATGGATATGAAAACTTACTCTCTTTAATTCTTGCAATGCTAAGGTGAAGATTTCAATTTTTTTTTTTTTGGATTTTTCCATTATGCGACAAAAATCTCATGAACCAGTGAGAGAAAATCAAGAAGAAAAAGAGGAGGAAATAACTATTAGAGAAAAAAGAGTCTTGTTGCTGTAAAAAAAAAAAGGAGACATGTTTTTTAAGAACTATAGTTTATTTGAACAGTTGTATCTTTTTTAATATAAAACACAACTCTTGTAAAAAAAGAAGAGATATGTCTTTTAAGAAGTATAATTAATTTGAACAATTGCATATTTCTTAATATAAAACATAATTCTTAAAAAATTAAGACGCCTTGTGGCTTCGTAAAAAATTGCCATATGATGATGGTGAACACTATATATATGTATATATATATATATATATATATTAAATTAAATGTAACGCCAATGCCACACTAATTATCACATGCTCGATTGGTCATGCTAAGATATGGAGTTGGGGTTTGGTGCTATAACAACACCGTGTTGTGCATATCCCAAGATTAATAACACACCAATCGTGTGATTGTGCATAGCACAATACTACTGCAACATAGAACCGTGTTTTGCACATCTCATGATCGACAACACACCAATTATACGATTATACACAATACGATGCTATTACAGTACTAAATTTTAATACATAAGTACTAACGTTGATTAAAATTGGGCTCTCTAGTATTTCTCTAATGGGTTATAAAGTGCCACGCCCTTATGGCTCCTGCTTATTCACAACCTGTATTTTTTTCAACTGTAGCACTGTTCATTCTCCACCTCAGAAGCCAACATCAACACACAAAGAAGTATCTCACCTCTCCCTTTCACGCACACCTACATTTCACACTTGGCTCGTGAACTTCGCTTTCCTTACTAGTTCTTAAGTGGAACTAATGAGGGCACCCATTTTTTTGTAATCAAAACACTCGTTAAAACAAAAATGAAATTATACGGTTATACCCTTTAATGGATGATCATTCCTTTAGGTTATGTATGGATTGAGAGAAATGTAGAAAAGAGAAGAGAAAAAAAAATTATTTTCTCGCCATTTCCTTTGTTTGGATTGTTAATTGGGGAGGAAAGAGAAAGGAAATGGGGAGAAATTGAGAGAATGAAGTCTTTTACCTTTCTCTCCAAATTGGAGAGATTTTGAGAGAAATAGAGAGAAAAATGAATAATTGAAAGATGAAATGACAAATATATCTCTACACAATTTTTGTTTAATATATAAAAAAGAGTAATAATGAAATTATGACTATTTTCTCTCTTCTTCTCTTCATTAATAAGGTTTAACTAACCAAATAAGGTGAAGAGCATATTACTCTCTATTCTCTTTCATCCCATTCTCTTCCTTTCTCTTATCTTCTCTCCATTTCTCTCAATCCATACATAGCCTTAGGCACCGAGGATATCACTCACTTAATAAACTTAAAGAAAGTTTGTACCCACATCGTCCCTTAATTAAGGGCTAAGAATGGAAATAAAAAACCTGCCATCGACTAGAGTTATAAACAAACTGAACCACATCGAGTTAAATTGTGAACTGTTTAGGTTTGGTTCAATAAATCAAAAACCTCAAAGATTACACTAGAACTTAATTAATTTAGTGTTACGAATGAGGTTTAATTTGATCATATTTTTTTTTCATCCGGCTTGATTTTCAAGTTTGCCTAATAATCTCGTGCTGTATTTGAACTTTACTCAATAAATTAATAAATATAAAAATAAGATTTGAATTTGACTTATTTATCTTCTGAGCACGATTAGTACCTTCCTCGAGCTTTACTCAATAATCAAACCTTTCATAAAGAGCTAAATATTGAGTCAAATTCCGAATAACTAGTCTCATCAAATTGAGAAGAACTTCTATGAGACCATTATATAATCACGTGGTGCAATTAGCTAATCACAATCAAGTAAAATGGGATTGGTAATGTAGTTTTTAGTCCTATAATCTTATTTTATTTAATTGTGTTTGGCTGATTGTAACACGTGACACATATAACGTCCTCATGGAAGTTCTTCTCCATCAAACCAAGGAGGTTTTATCCCTTCTCAAGCGCACGATTAAATTCAGGGGGCGCCCAAATCATTGCCACTTTGCCCTTGTCTGGTATGGTAAGTGGAGTACGAGAGAAAGCAGAAGCCCAGTTGCCGCCTTATTGGCTAAGGATGGAGGTGAGCGTTGGCATCCACGGATTCATAAAAATTTAATTACTATAATTTAATTTAATTAATTATAATTATAATTAAATTAAAACTTCAAAGGCACCGAAAAATTCAGAGAATTAGCAGAATCCACATCGGCGTCACGGCGGGGCTGATAGGTGCGCACTACGCCGTTAAACATTCCGCGAAACAACATCCCCATGAGAGAGACACACTAATTTAGAGAAAGAAACTGAGAGAGAGATATGTATGATGAATATTTTATATATTTAATATTTAATTATTTATAGTATAGGAGTTTTGAGCTCTCGCAAGTCTGCGCTTTTCTATATTAACTCCTCCATCTTCGCTTAGGTGCTTCTCTATTTCGGAATTATCTACTCCACGTAAACAATAACCAGCAGAGAGGTTTTCTCTTATTTTCTCGCACTTTCTCGCGGTTTCTTTCCGTTCCGTTTTTTGTTTGTTTGTGTGGGGGGGGGGGTTCAATGGTGATGGAGGATACGGAGAGTTGCGGTAGCAGGGTGGTGGAGTCGTCGTCGTCGCCGGCAGCGAATACGCGGCAACAGAGACAAAAGCTCGAGGTTTACAATGCGGTTCTTCGTCGACTCAAGGGTTCGAACCATCCGGAGGCTAATCAACCTGGTTTTGACGATGAGCTGTGGACTCACTTCAATCGACTACCTACTCGGTACCTTTTTACCCTAGCTTTTTCTCCTCTTCCTTTTCGTTTTCGTTCTTACACTTATCTGTGTGTGTATTGCTTGATCGAGATCCTGAATCCGTTTTTTTCAAAATTTTTGCTTTTTAGAATTTTTCCAAATATCTTTTATTTATTTATTTATTGATGTGGTTTTGTAAATTAGTCTTATTTTAAGTTAGTGAAGATCCTTTAACATTGAAACAGAGTCGAATGGAGTGCGTATGTACATTATCTCTCTCTCTCTCCCTCCATATCTATGTATATATATAGATATGTGTATATATGTTGCTTCGTCAAGATCTGGTTTTTCAAATATCTGCCTTTGGTTTTTTTTTTCAATAATGATGTTGTTTTGTAAATTAATCTCATTTGAAGTTAGTGAACAGCCTTTAGGATTGAAACAGCGTCAAGTGGAGCACATTCTCTCTCTCTCTCTCTCTTCACGCACATGCATATGCATCCCAATGTCTGTTGTTGTGATTCTGGTCTTTGTTTGGCTTTGTAGGAGTTATTTTGATAATTTTCTGGGCTTTTATTTTTTTATCTTATTTAATGCATTGCAGGTATGCGCTGGATGTGAATGCAGAGAGAGCGGAAGATGTTCTCACACACAAGAGATTGCTGCATCTTGCACATGACCCTGCTACTAGACCTGCAATTGAAGTCCGCCTTGTGCAGGTGAGTTTGATTTGATAGCATTTTAAACAAAGCTTTGTCAATTGCATCGATTTTATTAGCTGTTATGTATTCCAGATTTGCCTTAAAGCATGATGCGCTTGCTTTTCTTTTCTTGATCAGTCAAGATAGAAAATTTAGCTGCACAATGGGTGTAGCTCATACATGCTTGTATTTGTAAACAACTGCCGCATGTTTGTGGGAAGTTATTCCTAATAGATTGTAACTTGAAGCAAAAGAATGTTGTTCTTGAATTTGGAACATTCTTTTTTACATTGTTATAACTTTATATTGTAAGTGGTGGATGGAGCGATACCATGCTTTCTTTCCTGAAAATTATGTATTTATGTAGGGCATTGCAGCCATCTGTGTGCATTTTAGAAGACAGAATACTTGATTGTGCTTGGAAATTTGGAATTAATGTTGGTTCTGACCTATTTAAAATGCAGTACGATCTAGTTTTACAAATGAGATAGGCCCCACATGATGCAATATGTTTCTCAACCACTCAATAATGGTTGGTAGCTTAGTTGCACAAAGGGTGTTGGTCATGCACATTATGAACTTGCATTGATGTGTTTTTAGTACATTAAGAATTAATAGTTTCTTACCCCCCACCCTGGCCCAAATAAAAAAAACAAGGAAAAGGAGATGTGTTCAAACTTTCACAATTCTGAACAAAGGTGTCTGCTTTGTTGAAAATCCCGTGTCATTGAGTGGCATAATTTCTTAGAAAATTTAAACTTAAACCTCAGTTTTTATAATCAACTCTTTTATCCTTTAATTTTTATAGGAGGATAGTTAATAGTTTATTAGCTCTAAAATTTGATTGCATGGGCTATCACTCTCTTATGTAGGTTCATCCTATCTCTGATGGGAATTTATCCGATTCTAATCATCCAGACTCTACAAGGACTGAAGCTGCCCAAAGCTCCTTAAACTACTCTAGCAGACAGAGGTATGTTTTTTTCAGTTATGTTTTTATATTTTTAAATCTCATTTACAAAAAATTTAAAAAAAAAAAATTCTTGTAAATCTCACATAGTTGTCTGCGGGTAAAATTTATATGATATTCCTTGCTTTCTTTTTGTTGTTCATTTTACCTTATGTAATTAGTTCTGCTGATATCTGTACCTGCTTTCAATTTGTCAGCATTCATCCACCGCCTGCCTTTGGATCATCACCTAATCTCGAAGCCCTTGCACTTGATCACTATGAGGACAATTCTGTACATGCCAATACACAGTATTCCCGGTAAATAATTTTGACTCAAACAACTTTGCTTATGCTCCACTGAGGAGCATCTCAAGCTTTTGAGGTATCAGAAGTGATTATTTCCACTTAAATAGTCATATTGGGTCCAGAAAGTCCAAATGAACTCAGATTGATGATTCTTTAGTTTCATTGAACTTATGGATGCGCAAATTCTTTTTTGGACACCACGGAAATAACACAACATTCCCACACTTCTGAACTTCTCCAATACAAAGCAAATTAGAAATACAAATAGTATACTGAGTATAGCCATACAGATATACTGCTTTGACTGAATACAGCTTTTGTAGACTTAAGATGCAAAGTTACGTCATATAAGATTATTTTTCCTCTGACAATTTCTTGTTAGCACCATGTTTAAGCAAAATGATCATGCGTAGTGTATATTGAACAAAATGATCACGACATGACACCTTAGCACCTATGGCCTATGATTTCTTGTTGGCACCATGATTAATTCTTGTTAAGATGCTTTTTTGTAGCTTTAGGTTGCATTTGGATGAGGCATTTGGAATTTTTTTCCCCCCCTAAACATTAGAAAAGGCATTTGGAATTTAACAGGGAATCTCAAAATGATGGGATTTAAAATGACGGATTTTAAAATCCCATCATTTGCCAATTTCTTAATTTGGCTAAACAGTTTTGCACATGAGGATTTTATTTCATACAAGAAGATTTCACAATGGTAGTGTTGGTTCTTCATAAAAAATAAACCTATGGTAGTGTTTGTTTGTGGGTAATCTTGGTAAGCGATTAGTAATGTTGGGTGTGGTGATGGTGCGGGTTGATGGTGATGGGCGGTGGGGGTGGTCATGGGAGGTGGTAGTGACTGATGAGAGTTGGTGATGGAAATGGGTAGTGGTGGTGGTTGTGGTGATATGGGCGATGGTGGTGGTGGGCGGTGATGTTAGGTGGTGGTGGTGGTAGCGGCAATGGTGGTGCTACTCTAATTTGCCATTTTTTGAAATCGCCCCAAGAATGGATTTGGCCTCCAAATCCCTCCAAGAATTTGAAGAGTCCCGTACTTGGTTTCCAAAGTGAGGTGAATTGCCTATGTGGAATTTGAAATAACTTCTTCCCCCAAATCCTGTCTACAAATACCTAATTTGAATTGCCTCTGTGGTGCTATTTTATATTTGTTTGGGAGTTTGCTTTTAACTGTGATTTTGAATGTTAGTTGTGTTGCACTTTTGAACCAAATTAAGCATCATGTTCAAACAATGTGTCTAGTGTCTACTCTATTGTGTATCATCTCTTGTCTAGTGTCTTCCTGGTTTGCAAACAATTCTTACTTAGGGCTTGCCAAGCCTGCTTTTTTTTCCCCCACCCCTTTTGGATTTCACGCAGGGGTGGGGTGGGTTGGGTGTGGGAGGTGGTGGGGGATGGGTGCTGCTGCAAGGACCTTTTAACAAACCCTTAACTATTATCTTATCAACGGGGAAGAATGCAGCTGCCCATTTTTATCTTTTCCTATTCTTTATGTTAGTTCTTCTATCATTGTTATGCTTCAAGTGGATTGTTATCCTTGAACTCAATCATGTTACTGCTTACAAATCCTTATTTTTTGTCTTGTGGCCTGGATTAAAATTTTAATCAGATCAAGAAATGGCTTTACTGGTGGGTACCAATTTAGTTAACTTACTTTTGGTTTGTAAAATAATAACTGCATTTATTTTTATAATTATATAAGTGTACATGAAACTTAGACTATTAAATGGTGCCTGTAGGCCTTTCAAGAAAGGCAGTACACATATCATATTTATGTCAATATGATCAACCAATCTGAACAAAAGATGAATATCCTTAAAGACATTAGATTTATGATTCGTATTAGGTCTCTTCTTGCAGACGAGATACGACATTTTCAGAAAGGCACTGAGAATATGGTTGAAGTGGTTTATACTTTTGTTACCTAATATTTTATCTGAACTCAAAATGCCTTATCCTAATCATCATTTATTGACAATTCTGTGATTTTTGGTGAAGCATTATGACCGTACTTCTACAAATGTTTGATGAAACTTATATCTTCATGTGATTGACAAATATGTAGGCCCATGCATGAAATCACCTTTTCAACAGATGACAAGCCAAAACTCCTGAGTCAGGTAGTTGAGTGGTTCGCTTATTCTAGTACACAGTATATTTTATATGATTTTGAAGTTGTTGTTGTATGAACTTGGGAAGACTTGGTCTGTGCTACATTCATATTCCAATTGGCAGATTATTTTGGAGTGTATATATATATATATATATTTATATGATCACAGAAGCATCAGAGAATCCATACGAGCCCCAGGATTAGTCATAAGGTTGCAGCTAGCAGCTTGTGTTAACTGGCTAGTTATTTTCCTGGCATAATAATTACAATGGCATTGTTACCATCAAGAGGGCATCGTATTTCAATTTTTCTTTTGTAGATGATGATTATTTTTTGGAAAAAAGGGGAAGCCGAATAGGATATGCTTCTACATTTCCATGGATAATTTTACTGGTTTAAAGAGAGGAAGATGCATTCTGCTCTGCACTTATGGCTGGAAAGCTTCACATTTTTCATATGTGTATATTAGAATGTAGTGCTCCACACTTACCATTCCTAGTTAGAAATGTATGCTAATAATCTCTCCTTATGAATAATTGATCCAAGATAATGAGAATGTTCACTTTGAAATATTTTGTCGCCATTAATTTTCACAACCCCTTAATTTGCACACCTAAATTTACTAAATTACATTCTATATATTTTAGCCGTCTAACATGAAACCTTTTAATTTTGAAGCAGATCTTTATAGTTCTACGTATAGTTGAACCTTATTCTAATTTTGTAAATTAAACTGTATCATCAACAAAAAAACATAAATCATGGAATCTTTTCAGAAGTATGCCTAATTTTTTTATCCATAAACCAAGCAAAAATGCCAGCCTTTGATCTAATCTTATAGAGGTTTCCAGTGAAAAAAACTACTGCTGTGGTGATCTGTGATTCAGACCACACAAACCAAAATGTGGCAAATCTATTCTGATCCATAAACTGTTAATTTTTACATTTTGACTCTTTGAGGGAAAAGTGTAGAAGATAACAATCTCAAACCTAATTTCTTATTTACCAAAAAAAAAAAAAAAAATGAACCTAATTTCTGAGATTTCTATTTTAGGAAGGGGAGGAGGGTTCAAGCCTCGAGGGCTTTAAGCGGAGGCCATAGCAGATATCACAGGAATAGAACAGTGTATATAAGGACAGTCTGTGCTTATAATTTATAAATAGTTAATTAAATGAGCATACTCCATCATACCATGATCTCTCTCTCTCTCTCTCTCTCTCTCTCTCTCTCTCTCTCTCTCTCTCTCTCTCTCTCTGTGGGTGGGTCAGTGGCTTGTGTGGTGGGTAGGTAGGTGCTCATGCGAATGTTGAATTGATAGCAGTGAACATTCTATGAAGTAGTGAGTTTTTGGTACTTAATGAAATTTCGAATGTCAAGCTTCCGAATGAAATGCGTGAATAATATTTTGGGTGAAGCATCTTTAATTATATGATAATGCTTCACAATCCACATTGTAAATGCTTTTCTTGTGCATCATATGCAGTTGACTTCCCTACTTTCTGAGATTGGGCTTAACATCCAAGAAGCACACGCTTTTTCCACAGTGGATGGTTACTCCTTAGATGTTTTTGTTGTTGATGGTTGGCCATATGAGGTATTTTCTTTATATCTTTTGCCATCTGGTTCTATAGCTAGAATTGCTAGTTTGCTTCTGAGAAATAGATTATTCAGAAGTTATGTATTGAATGGCATCAAGACAAGGCTACAGGCTACCTGTTCTGATACTATTGTGTCTAAATTTACTTATCGGCATGTGCATAAGCAAGTCTAAATTTGATTTCTGCACTTTCATCTATATAAGATTGTTGAATTTTTCATTCAATTTTTAGATTTTAAACTTTCATTTTTTTTAAAACTTGTTTTTTTATTTTCTCCTGAAATAATAGAATGTATTCATTTGTTTGTAAAAAAGGTTAATATACTTTTGCTTTGAGTAGGACTTTTTTCGGAAATTCCAGGAAATTTCATGGTTTTCTAAAATGGGCACAAATTGGACCAGTGGTCAACTCCATAGCTTGAAAAAGTATTCTAACTAAACTTCAGTCTACTGGAAACTTTTTGATGGACTTGATGTTGCAAATTATCAGGAAACGGAGCAGCTTACAACTGCATTGGAAAAGGAAATGTTAAAGATTGAGGTAATTCCTTGCTAGTCTTTTGTTTACAATGTAAAGACTGTCTGTACTGCTTATGAGACTCTTAAAATGTGTGTTACACTGGAAAGCATATCAATTGTAAAATGTCTTGGTTCTGGTTTTGGATGTTTGCTCGTGCTGATGTTCAAGATAGAATATTTTGGTGTTGGTTCTATCAGTGTCTAGAAGACATTTTTACTGATGTTCCTGTTTCATAACATCATGTACTGATTAATTGGCTGAGCAATGAACCGATAGTTCTTTAATTCGTTCACTCTTGGTTGAAGTGATCCTTTGCTCGAACCTTCATTCAAATGTTCTATAATGCTTGTTCCAGGTTATGGCCGTTTTATCTATGTAATTATTATTTTTTCTCTTTAAATTCTCAACTTTCTAAAGTAGAATACATGACAGTGGGTGATTGATTTTCCACTGGATTAATTGAAAAGCACTTTAATGTGCTTCTACTGTTGAATTGTTTCCCTTCTCTGGTATCCCCCCACCCCCCCACCCCCCTCTTTTTTTTTTATAACATGAGCAATGCATTCATTTTTCACCAATCTATTTTGAGTTGCTTGCAGAATTGGCCACAGCCAAATCATCACTCATTATCTCCAATAGGCGAGCATGAGCAAACAGGGATCAAATGCGAACTTGATCACGTTACAATACCTAGTGATGGGACTGATGTCTGGGAGATTGATGCTAGACATTTGAAGTTTGGGAACAAAATTGCATCTGGGTCATATGGCGATCTGTAAGTTTATTATTTTCTAGACACATGTTGTGACTGTCTTTGAATGTTCGCCTGTTCGGTCAATTGTACATTTGCCTTTTTGGATTGGTTCAGGTACAAAGGTATGTACTGTAGTCAGGAAGTGGCTATTAAAGTCCTCAAACCTGAGCGTGTAGATTCGGATATGCAGAGAGAATTTGCCCAGGAAGTGTTTATTATGAGGTTTGTCAAATTATATTTAGCTGTACCAATCTGTCTTCTAAGATATGTTCTCTGTTCCATGTATGATGAGATTGTGTCAGTTCTATTACTTCATTGTATTTAGGATTCTGAATCTTCCCATAGACCTTAGAACTTAAAAGTATTATATGAGACATGCTTCTTTACATGTTCTTTCTCAATCATAATCCCCTCCCCATTCCCTCCTTCCACCCCACACTGCAAGAAAAATGAAAAAGAAATGGTTTTATAAGTTTCTGTTTCAAGCATGTGTGATGCACACATTCACACACAAAAGCAAGCATTGTATTTCTAAATAAATGGTCCAACGTGTACGCTTCTCTTTTAGAATTAAAGGGGACGACCATTTGCACATCGGTACAACTAATGACTGATGTTTCAATCGCATGCACATACATTAGCAAGCAGTGTGTTTTGCAGAAAATGCGTACTTAAGGCTGCAATTGGATTATGATGTACTAGCATTCTATATTTTTTTTTGGGAAAATGCCTTTCTTCCCAATTATCCCAACCAACTTGGGTCACATCAGCACACCATCCCCCCCCCCCCCCCCCCCCCCCCAAAAAAAAAAAAAAAAAAAAAAAGATGATGTGGTGGTGATGCCGTGACTCCATGTTAGCTGCCATGTCAAGTGCCCCGCTGATGTGTAAACACCATGTCAATTGGTAAAAGAGTTAGGAAGAACAACACTGCTCTTCTTTTTGCATTTAATCATGTGAATTTACGATTTTTAATATTATGGATCCTCTCTCTCTCTCTCTCTCTCTCTCTCTCTCTCTCTTCCCCTGCCTTAGTGTTGGTGAATGTATTCTACTTGTCTAGCTTTCTTAGTAAAAGCTAGATGTGTTAATCACTTAGGAATTTCCTCTTTCTTTTCTTATTCTTACAAACTCCCCCTTGCACTTGCAGGAAAGTTCGTCACAAAAATGTGGTACAATTTATAGGTGCATGTACCAAGCCGCCAAGTCTGTGCATTGTTACAGGTAAATTCTCTGATTTTTCAAATGTCTGGGGTAATGTAGCAGATAATTTCTACTACTTTAGAATTTCAGTTTAATATAAGTGGTCTTCACCTGTGCTCTCTCTCTCTCTCCTTTTTTCTTTCTGTTAGAATTTATGTCTGGTGGAAGTGTGTATGACTATCTACACAAACAGAAGGGTGTTTTCAAGCTTCCTTCCTTACTCAGAGTAGCGATTGATGTATCAAAAGGAATGAACTACTTGCACCAGAACAATATAATACACAGGGATTTGAAGGCTGCTAATCTTTTGATGGATGAAAATGAAGTAAGAAGCTCCCTTAAATTTGTGTATTCGATTGTATCAATCTCTTTTCTTTTGGTAATTTATGTTGAAATGCGAAATGCATAATATCTTTACAAAAACCACTGCATAGTTACAACTTAACAATTAAGGACTCATCTTTACTGCAATCTAAACCTTTTGCCCAGAAAAAATGTAAAAATCTTAATTTCCTTGTGTCGTTACTCTTTCTGTTTTTAGATAATTTGTTTAAGTATTTGCCAGATTTTATTTCAATCTGGTCCTATCATTGCCTTGTTCTTTTTGAAATTTTTTATTTCCATATTCCCTTCTAGAATTTGCAAAAAATATTACATTTTCTGTAATCTCTTTGAATATTGGTATTCTAAATATTTAAGCAAAATGGGGACAGTGATGGATTCCAAGGAGACAGATCTCAATCAGGATCCAAGCTTTTTCAAGACTTTCAGAACCAAGGTTTGGAAAATTGCGACATTTGTGGCATTCATAGGTTCAGTTGAATGGATTCCTGCACGTACAAAGCCAAACTGGTGGTCACATAATGACAGAAATTTATCTCAATCTTGGCACCCAGTTCCAATTATGTGCAGAGTTTCTACTCGTCTTTTTCTTGTTATGGATGATCAATAAATAACACTAAAAGTAGAAGCTTTGAGATATAGCATAAAAATCATCCCCATTTGATTGATATTTGATATTGTACTGAAGTTTCATTCCACGAATTATATATTAAATTGACATAGTTTAAAGGGGGAATTGTTTGAATCCCCTACTACACATCCTTCCCTATTCATGTTTCTATCTACATTCTCTATTTTCATAAAGTAAATCTGAGAGAGAGAGAGAAGATTCACGTTAAGATTTAAGAACTTAGATCCAAGTTAAAAGTGTATGTGTATATATATATATATATACTTCTGCTCATACTATAAGACCATGGCCAAGTCTTTAGTTGCCCATTGTATGTTGGGTAATTATCTCAACAGGTAATGGACATGGACTAAAACAGTCCCAATTCTTATAACTCTTCAAACTGAAAATGAATTCTACTTTAATGTGTTGTGATAACTGTCTGTTCCTACATGTGTATCAGATATCAATAGGTTTAGATTGCTGTTGTTTATATCCAGTGCTTTGCTGAATTCTCTTTATGATCCTTGGGCGTTATCTATTTCCCATGACAGTTCCTTGCAAGTGTTTTCTTCTTTATGTTTTTTCATCGTTATCACATCATTGAGGCATATTAGAAGATTTTTTATCTGATGCTTTGTATTGCAGGTGGTCAAGGTGGCTGATTTTGGAGTTGCCAGAGTGAAAACTCAATCTGGAGTAATGACAGCAGAAACTGGGACATACCGGTGGATGGCTCCTGAGGTACACCTTTTTCATGTTAAATGTTGAAGTCTTATAGTTTAAAGTTGTTGGAGGTTTCTGTGCATACCGATGCATGTCTTTTAATGCCTATGTACTTTTTAATTGAAATTTGTAGATGTTAAATTTTGAGTGTAAGAAATACTCCATTCTCTAAGTGCTGCCTCTGCAGAATTTTAATGACAACTTTTCATCTATGAGCTACTAATTAATTTATTATACCACGTCCGGTTGACCTGAATTATCTGACATGACCACCAAAAATTAAACTTACAAAGAATAGTTGAGTGTCATCTTTTTGTGGGGTTGTCAGGACCATGTAGTCACTTCTGATAGCTTGAAAATTTTGAACATGCAAAACACTTTCTTTTCTCTAATTGTATAATATAGTACTAATCACTGCGATTGTTCTGGTTTATTTGATTTGTTTTAGAAACATTGTTTTCAAAACAAAAATCATAAACATAAACAAAAGGAGAAATGACAATCAGGCAATCAGCTTCTGTAGGGACCAATGTGTTGATGTCAAATGAGGTACAGAGCCAGTGGTTGCAACATGACTGCTGCAGCTCTATATTTTAGTAACCATTTAGTTGATAAAAAATTGACGGACAATGACCACATTTTACTTGGTTCATTCTTAAGGATTCTTCGAGGCTATAGGATGGCAGCAATGGCCATTTAAGGGTTGTGTTTGGGTTAATCAGAAAAGAATGTGATGAGTAGTATCCATAAAATTGTTTATTAGCCACCTTAATTTTCTGCCATATATCTGCTGCCTTCTCTTATTTCAAAAGGGTGAATAACATTGTTCAGTAACTTCAGTTTCCTTGGTGGTAGTCATTATGTTTCATGTAATAGTAGGTTGCTCATCTTGACATTTTCTTACAACAGTTCTTTTACATTGAAGGTTATAGAACACAAGCCATATGATCACAAGGCTGATGTTTTTAGTTTTGGTATCGTGTTATGGGAGTTACTAACTGGAAAGGTATTGATTGGGAGTATCATGCCTTGAATCTAGAATTACAATCTTTTTGTTTTTGTTCCTTTTAGTTATATTATTTGGTGTTTGGCTTGCCAGCTTCCATACGAGTACTTAACCCCATTACAAGCAGCTGTTGGAGTGGTCCAAAAGGTAAACATCTGTTTGACAATAATGTTGAATTGGAACCATTTTAGCACACTGATTGGAAGGATAAAAATATTATGTGAACATAGATCACAATTTGCTTTTGTTGGCATGGTTTTCAGGGTCTACGGCCTACAATCCCAAAGCACACTCATCCAAAGCTCACCGAGCTGCTCGAGAGATGTTGGCAACAAGACCCAGCATCAAGACCTGACTTCTCCGAAATTATAGAGATCCTGCAGCAAGTAGCCAAGGAGGTAAGCTGTTTCACTTATGCACACATGGCCCCATTTTCCTTCGTGTAGTTCAATAATTCACGGTTACTCAGAGATTATTGTGAATTTATCATATTACTGTACATTTTTTATTTCCAATATAATTGCTTCTACCCACTGAACCATTCTTAATATTTATATATTTCAATTCACAATTATGTCCATGGTGGTTTCCTATCTGTGACATACCCTGGTTTGCAGTGAACTTTGACTATACGTGTTGTTATAGGTTGGAGAGGAAGGAGAGCGCAAGGAGAAATCATCCGGCGGGTTCTTGTCAGTCCTCAGACGGGGCCATCACTAAATTTTAAAGGGAGATGATGTTTATAACATGAACGTGGGCTCTAATAATGTGGGCCGTTTCTCATCTACTTTCCGTTAGCCCTGTATAGTATTGTCCAAAGGATCAATGTTGTGAATTTGTTTATTTTTCTTTTGCAGATTTATAATTTATATATCAATTTTTTCTGACCAGCAATTCCCTCCTTTTAGCATTCCCCGTTATAGCATCAATCTGTAAGAAGAGGAGGATGTAATGGATGAGCAATTGTATCGTAGCCAAAAACTCCTGCGGCCTAAGTCGGAAATTTTGATGTGAATTCTTCTTTCAGCGAGGCAAACTCCCTCACGAGTTAATTTGGAATATGTAGATGTTCGTATTAAGCGCATCTCCAGCGGTGAGTTATAACCTGTGCTATTGTTATATTATAACATTTAGTACAAGTTGGGTTGCTCTAATCTCCAATGGTGTGCTAAAAATAGCAATAGCTTCGCATAAGGGGGAGCTATTGTTATATTTGCCATGTTAGCTCTCCCTCCATTTCTCAACAACCAAACACACCAACAACTGTGAAAAATATAATATTTTCTCTTCCAAAATTTTCTCAGTGACCAAACAACCTGTAAATAAATACAATATGTTCAAAAATAATATTGAAATCTTATATATATAGAAGTCACAGACAAACAAATCTAGTTAGTATCATAACTAGATTTTAAAAAATAAGTCGCACACTGGCAAAACTAATTAGCATCATAACTTTATGGTTGGAACAATGGAGGTCGGAAGTGGTAGTTTATAAAAAAATGAAGGAAATAGAGGTTGTGGCAAAAAATAGTACACTGTTATTTGTATCATTGGAACACCTTGTGTCAACGTTGTACTAAATTATAACATTTGGCACTATAGCATGTGCTAAAATAACAATAGTACAAGTAATTTAGCTCACATCATTGGAGATGCTCTAATGAGTTTTCATGAATGTATGGTCTGGTGGCTAGTCATGTATGTGGAGTTTTGAAACCTCAAGACTGGAGATGCTCGAGTTTTCATGAATGTATGGACTGGTGGCTAGTCATGTATATGGAGTTTTGAAACCTCAAGACTAGAAAGAGAGCTGAAAGGGACAGGCCAATATATTCCTACGGTTTGTTGAGCCCTGATATTTTTTTTTTTTATTGGTAAGTGAGTCCTGGTATTTAACAAGGGAAATGCTAGTTAGCTTTACATTTTGCCCTACTACGAGAGAATAAGGGTTTTTTCAATATTTAGGGTTTAATTATGTTAGTGAATCCCATAATTTTACTTATTTATTCTCTCATAGTAAGATAAAGTATAAGGCAACGTGAGAGACTAACTAGCATTTCCACTAAATCAAAGCCCATGATTGTCAATAGCTCTATTCTCTAATGAAAGGTTCAAATTGTCCAATTTATCTTAAAAGAGGTGGAGACGTGGGTTAACTTTGATCACTTGTCTTACAAGAGGTGGGTCTCATCTTTATCATCTTTAACATAATGAAAGGCTCAAATTGTCCAATTTATCTTTAAGAAGGTGGAGTGTGGGTTAACTTTGATCACTTGTCTTACAAGAGGTGGGTCTTATCTCTTGTGAAAAGAGCAATGAGGACGTGATAAAGCTGTGATTTTTTCTTTTTCCCCTTTTTAAGGTTAAATGGGAAGTGCATTTTTGAAAGTGGCCGACCTCCATGGTGGGTCTCTTGCACATAATATGTGGCCGTGTGTCTCTGAAGAGTCTGGGTAGAAGACACCGACAATTAAGTAGGGGCAAGGGAAAAAAGAGAGGATGGATGAAGGGAATTTCCAATAACTTAGTGCCAAGCGTTGCAGTGTAATCGAAAGCAGAATGTCCCAAGTTTTGATTCTTTCATAAAATCAGCCATTAATTTGATTTTTCTCAACTTTAATTCATGCAGAGTAGTTGGTGATTGACTCGGTGTTTGAGGATTAGTTGGACCAATGATTCCAATACCTCGTTATAACATCATTATTGTGAATGGCCTTCTACCCTAATGGTAAATATCCTGGATTCAAATGCGATGTATCATTATTTGATATTATCTTTAGAGCACATTCATGCATTTTCATATTTTTCTGTTCTGTTTGCAAAAAAAATTTTTTTTCGTTTGTTTTTTTTCACATATTCTTATGCATCTTTTGTTTCATTAAAAATATCTCGACACATGCCATCAGGACGTACGTTAATAGGACCCTTAACCTTAGAAAGAGGGAAAAAGGCAATGGCAATGTGTCGAAATCCTTCTTGATAAGGTTTCAGTTTGATCTAGAAGTGAAACCCATTTGACCACGATATAATATGGAATCTACAAATTATAACCGGCAATACATTGGATTTGGACATTCCAATCACCAGAGAGAATCTTAAACCAAGATTCCTTAACGATGAAAAGGGTCTGAAAATGGTCCGGTTATTTCAACCCCAAAACTTTGCTTGTACACCTCACTAATTTTGATTTTTTAAAGTTTTAGAAATATATAAAAGGTTTTTATGAAAAGTGTGTGCGTAGTTCATTAGAAAACATCATTTTAAACAATTGTGCAGAGAAAAGTTTTTCCAAAATCTATAATTTAAGTTAACTTTATGGCAAAAAACTGAAACAGAGTCAGTAAATGACCAAAAATTCCCCTTAAATGACAGATTTTAGAAACACTTTTTTTTTTTTACAAACTTGTTCAAAATGACGTTTCCGAATAGACAATGCAGTCAATTTTCATAAAATCCTTTTATATTTTTCTAAAACTTTAATTAAATAAAAATTAATGAGACGTACAAACAAAATTTTGGGATTGCGTTGAAAATACATATTAGACCTATCAAGAAGAAGACGGGGATAGAGGAATGTCGGATAATGCGGCGCCGCTAGAAAAGGATGGATCGTTGGTAGTGGAGCACCAAGCATGTTATTGGATTAGATCATGGTCCAATTCAATTAAGCACTAATTGGATGGATTCTCCTGTTATGGAGGATACTATTGTTTATTTATTTATTTTTGGATGGATTCTCCTGATATGGAGGATACTATTGTTAAGAATGCTTAAGAAGTTTATTTTTTGGATGGATTCTCCTAATATGGACAATACTATTGTTAAGAATGCTTAAGAAGTTTATCCACTAGATTCAACTTATTTCTTCAGCCTCTAATGTAGAAATTCATATCTCCATTTCGAGGAGTTTTTTTTACCTTAAAGGGCAATTAGTGATAATATTTTAATAGTTTATAAATTAATTCAGAAAATAAGGAAAAAAATAGCAAGACAGGTTTAATGGGAATTAAATTAGATATGGAAAAAACATATGATAAAATGGAATGTAATTTTATATTGGCTATTTTGAGAAAACTAGGTTTTTGTGAATAATGGATTTCGCTTATTAGGAGTTGTCTTGTCGGATTACAGTATCTTACTCTGTTATTGTTAATGGTACTTTAGAAGGTCATATTGTTCCATCTAAAGATCTTAGAGAAGATGATCCTTTATCTCCTTATTTATTTGTAATTGTTGCTGAATGTCTTATCAAGTACCTTTGTAAATGGGCAAATGATAATAAATTAGATATGGGAATTAAATTATATAGTGGTAGTTTGACTGTTTCTAATATTATGTTTGCTGATGATTGCATTATCTTTGCAAGAGCCACTCAAAAAGCTAGTATAAATATCAAGGAATTACTTGATAAGTATTGTTCTCCCGATTTCGTGGTTGACTGTTATAGGGGATAAGTTTAAAACCAAATAAACTGTTTGTTTACGTTTACATAGTATTCATAATTATATGCATCTTTTGCTAGATGTGCAGGCCTAGGTAAGATAAAAGCTTGTTAATGGCAGTGGAGTTAATGTTGGTAGTCAGAATTCCACTCATGCCATAGTCGGTAGCTTGTCTATGTAAGTGCCCACTCTGGTTAGGTCTTTAGTTGTACATTTATAAACTTTGCAATCTCTTGAATGGCCAAATCAATATATATATATATATATATAATCACATGAAAAAAAAAAAAAAAAAAAAACCATGAAACTTTGCAATCTCGGTTTGAATTTCCAAATTAAAAAATATATATTGATAATCACCTAAAGGGAGAGGGGAAAAAAAAAACAAATATAGATAAACTCTACATGAGGAAAAAAAAAAACAGATATGAAAGACTCTCCACACTGTTTTCAATCTCTGCGCGGACCATAAAAAATAAAAAAAAATAAAATAAAAAAGGTAAATAATGATGCCATAAAAAAATAATAATAACTAAGAAAAATAAAGTAGAAAAAGTGAGAAAAACTATATTTATGGATCAGTTTCGCTTACAAAAATAAATAAATAAAACCCATGAATGAGATTATTTTACAAAGATCATGTCTTTGACAGTAAACAACAATACCACTGAATAAACAAACGAATAAAAAAAACTAAAAAACGAAGAGAAAGAGAAATTAAAAAAAAAAAAACCCACACACAAACACTTGAAAAAATAAAAATACGTAGAGAAAACCAAAGATCATCACCAAATCTTGGTGGTGGTTCACTAAGTATGGTTGAGAGAAAAAGTATGGCTTTCACTAGATTGTGTGATTTTGATGGTGAGGGGAGTGGACTGTTCACCAGAGTGGCTGCAAATGAGAGGGGAATGGGAGTATAGCTGGATAAGAGAAGTCGTGTAAATTGAGTTTTGACCATCCATGAAATTAATGACTATAATTGTAATAATAAGAGTGAATGGCTGTGATCTCATCATAATTTGAGGTGATAAGAGGTCACACCTTAAGAGAATCCAATGCATAAGAGAGGGAGCATTGCAAAATGTGGGAACTTTATTTTTGGTAGAACCAACTATTTTTGGTAATAATTGATGTTTTTATCTCTTATCCAATAAAAAAAAATAATAATAAAAGATATCAAAATTTTAGAGCATTAATGTGGTGTATTGTAATTGGCCCAATAGTTTATAGACTTTTTTTTTTTTTTTTGTTTTTTTCCGATTAATTTTTGCTTCCAAATCATCCCAATATGAGATCGACAAGTAGTGACTTGGCAACCAAGGGAAGCTCCTCAGTTTGTTTCCCACTACTGTTTGACTTCAAAACTAGTACATGACACATTCCATTACACAAGTCGTCCCACTCATTTACGAAACCTTCTCCAACCCTCTATAAACATAGGCTGTTCTTAACGTATGCCCTAAGGGCACTAAGATGATTTGTGTCCAAAATCATCCTAGTATGAGATCGATAGATAGTGAGTTGGCAACCAAGGGAAGCTCCTCAGTTTGTTAATTTCCCACTATTGTTTGATTTCAAAACTAGAACATGACACATTCCATTACACACGTGGTCCCACTCATTTACAAAACCTTCTTCAACCCTCTATAAATATATGGGTGTTCTTAACGTGTATCCTAAGAGCACATATTAACCTGCAATTAATGATTCAATCATTGTATAAGAAAATATGTTTTGACAGTTTTTTAAGTATTTTTGCATTTTTCCAAGCAACTTTTACAATTCTTTATTCTCTATGCATTTTTATAATTTCTCATGTAATGATTGCATTATTAATTGCATCTCAACATGTGCACTTAACGCACATGTTAGGAAAACTCTAAATATATATAAAAATAAAAATAAAGGACACTCCTTTTTTGTCAGATTTTGATTTGGTGTACTTACTGCATGGTGCAGTAATGTAGGATCGATGACACGTGACAAGGAAGAGAAATAGAGAGTTAAAATTCGAGAGATGCATTTGACGCCCAACGCCTAACAGCTCTCCATTTCTCCAACTTGCTTATATGTCATCAATCCTACGTTTACTGTATCATACAATAAAAGTACCCAATTGCAACAAATCTGAATCCCTTTTTGTCCTTTGGTGATCTCCTGGAACGCGGACTCCTAACCAGTAAGACATAAACAACCGTCGTCCATGGTACAAAACAGTGCCCGAATCCCCAAATTTCTGTTTGGCAACAATATCCTCCCTTCATGGCGTTAACTAATAGAGAGTAAACATTGGGTGGCGTTATTAATTGCCACAACAACTTTTGTTGCTTCCACAACCTTAAAAGGTTTTAGGGTAAATTACAATAAGACCCCCTCTAAAATTTGACTATTATAGATACACCCCTTCATGTTTTTAAAATTACACTGACACCCCTTTCTTTACAAAATAAACTACAAAAAGACCCCTCCTTCTAACTTCCGTCCAATAATCCGTTAAATCATATTCAAATTTTTTCAAAATACCCTAACTATCCTTAGTGGATGATAACTTCCATGTTAAATACGTATAACTCACCAGTCCAATAGTTCATCCAATACTTTTGAATTTTTTAATTATTATTGATAAACAACTAAAAGATAATATATATATATATATATAAGAAAAATGCTAAAAACAATTTAAATTTTCTGTCCAACTGATGTGGCAGCTGTCAAATTTGCTGTTTAGAAACAATTATTTATTTAATTAAATTTTTAATTGATTTGCAAAATAAAAAATAAAAAAATTGATTTGCTAAGTTGCCACCTCATTTGAGTAAGTAGATTTGAGTATAAAAAAAAAAGGCTATGTAGCATTACTCATATGTAAAAATCAATAAAAAGAATTATTACAATGAAGATGCACATATAGAGGTGGCAAATGAGGTAGCAACTTGGCAAATCAATTTTTTATTTTATTTTTACACATCAATTAAATAGATAATTGTTTCTAATGAGCAAATCTGATGGCTACCACATCAGTTGGACAAAAATTTAAGCTCTTTGGCATTTTTCTTATATATATATATATATATATATATATATATATATATATATATATATATATAATATTTTAGTTGTTTATCAATAAATAAATAAATCAATCAAATGTACTGGATGAATGTGTTGGACTGATGAGTTATATGCATTTAACATGGAAGTTGTCATCCAATAAGGGTAATTAGGGTATTTTGAAAAAAATTGAAAGTGATTTAACGGATTATGGACGGAAGTTAGAGGGAGGGGGTCTTAATGTAAATTCAGAAACGTAAGGGGGTCTATTTGTAATTGTCAGATTTTAGAGGGGGTCTTAATGTAATTTACCCAAGGTTTTAAGTAGTTTATGACAAATTTGCCCTCAAGTCAGAAGAGAGAGGAGAGAGGGAGAAAAAGCGAAAAGATAGCAAAGAGAAAAGAGAGTCGCCGCAACAGCGGTTGCTGCCCTTCAACGCCACTGGCAACTTGCCAGGGAAGAGAGAAAGAAGAGAGAGGAGCTTGAGAGAAGGCAACAATGCCGAACTAAATTAGGGTTACTGGTTACTTTCTATATGGCGAGTCCCTTATTTGTCTGTTTTTTACCTTGTGATGCCTGCAACTCAATGGGGTTACTAGTCATTGCCAGATGGATAATTTTGAAGGACAATCAAATGGGTAGAGCTAGTTAACTAAAGATCTTTGATGAGAAGAAAGGTTTTAGGGGTGCGTGCCAAAATGGTAATATCAAAGTTACTGGTATTGCGGGTGAGTGTGGGAGATAGAGGTGAAGCTTTGGGTAGCAGATGGAGATGAGTTGTGTGCAGGGAGAAGACCGGAGAATCGAGCATGGGCATTGCCAGTAGCGGATCTAGGAATTTATGCTAGGAGAGGCGATTTTCTTTGGATGTAACTGTGTTTTTTTTTTCTCTTTTTGACTCTATAAATTAAATAATCATTTGAAGTAGCCTTTTATATACAATAAAATTAACAAAAACAAAAATAATTTTTTAAACTTAATGATTAATACAAAAACTTAAATATTCATTAATAATTTTTATATTTTTTATTTTTTTGATGAAGTAATGTGTGTATTAAACCAAAAAGGGGCATAGCCCAAGAACATGAGACATATGCAAGCACTAACCAAAAGCCTTAGCTAAAACATTAGGAACTCCACAAAAGAAATAAAAGAACACCTACTAGTATTAGTATACATGATAACAAAACCTCCTAAAAAAGTCTTTACAAAAGACGACTAGAGGTCAAAATCAAAGTTTCCACCCCATCAAAATTTCTTATGTTCCTACTTTATAATTGTTTCCGACGAGTCTTTATGTTTTGAAAGCGCTGAATGATAATCTCATTATCAATGCTATCAAAAATATCTTTTTCAATATATACAACCAAACTATTATCATCCATTCATACTGCCCTTGGAGAGTTTGATTCTTAGAAATCAGTTTACAACAAGTCAACAAGAGTAGGTTTTGAGACTTTAGACTTGAGTAAAACATGTCATGGGTCAGAGATATTTATATAAAGGGGGAAAAAAAAAAAGAAAGAGAGAAGAGTAGGGGGATACAATTATAAAATTAGAGGGTTCAAAAAAAATTTTGGAGGGGTCAAATTTAGAAATATAGACATATATGTATAGTAAAAAAAAAATATTTTTGAATAGGTGAGGGGGTCAACCGCCCCCTTTGGCACCCCCCTCCCTCCACTCCTGGGCATTGCTCCCCCTCCTCCCCATCCCCTTCTTCTTTTGTTTTTTTTTGAGATCTAACTTAGAAGGGCAAATTTGTCTTTCAATAACTTAAAAGTTTTTATAGCTATGGAAGCAACAAAAGTTGTTGTGGCAATAACACCACCCTAAACATTTTATTTTGGTATTTATCTTTCTTTTTTTTTTTTTTTTGGGTAAACTAGATAGAATAAAACTAAGAAATAACATAGTTTAGTACATCACGGGAGTAGTAGACACCCCTAGTATCAGCTTCAAGCTGTTAAAGTAACCAATAAGGTAGTTCTTCAAAAATATTACAATTATAACCAAGAGTAACTCCTTTTCGAGCAAGGATATTAGCACATCTGTTGGATTCGCGGTACTTGTGCTCTAGGCAGACCGCTTCAAACTTGCCCATAAGCCACCTGCAATCACATAGGAGGGAACGAAAGGGATGAGTCAAAGATAATTCATTCCGAACAAGGTTAATAGCCTCAGTAGCATCTATGTCCACACTAAGTAAACTGATATTGCACTTGATTGCCATGTCAAGTTCGTCATGAAAGGCCCAAATCTTAGCTTCAATGCTTGAAACCATGCCTAAATTTCTAGAAAATTCCCTAATCCATTGTCCCAAATGATTTCTTAACAACCCACTAGCACTTGCTTTCCCAGGGCTTCCAATGGCAAAACCATCAATGTTGAGTTTGTAGAAAGGGGCATTAGGAGGATCCCACTTAACCATAATACGCTCTATCTTGCTAGGGGACTTGAACTTACCAGATAAATGATAAAATTCAGTGGCCTTAGTCTTAACGGCTTCACAGTTATCCTTAGGCAATAACAAGTTTTGCTCAAACACAAACTTGTTCCTATTATGCCACAAAGCCCAACAGGCAAAAAGAAAAATAACAAGGCGAGGGGTAAGAATATCAAGGTTACGGTTATAGTTATCCACATTGTGGATGATCCATTCAACCAGAGGCAAATTAGAATTAAGATTAGAGCTCAAATTAAGCAAGGACCAAAATTCTTTGGCATAATCACAATCCCTTAGAATATGTTCAACTGTTTCCAGATGATCAAAACAAATGGGGCATAAGTCAAATTCAATGATATGCCTTTTATGGAGGATAGCATTACAGGTAAACTTCTTTTGGCAGCAAAGCCACAAGAAGTTACGAATTTTGGAAAGAGAATTAATTTTCCAAATCTTCCCCCAGCAATCAGATGCTAGGAAAGGGGAGTAATTATCTTCAACGAGAGCATATGCAGATTTGGAACAAAATTCACCAGATTTTGACCCCACCCAAGAGATACAATCAACCCCATCAGAGAAGCGTTGGGTAGGTGGAGGCCTAATTAAGGCTAGAACACTTTTAGGTAAAACAAAAGATAATTTTTCAAGACACCATATCCCATCTTCACTGATCAACTCACAGATTTTAACCTTGGATGGCATTCCTCAAAATACCATGAAAATTCCAATTATCCATCCAGAATCTAACAACCTGGCCATTTTTAATATTCCATTTAACACCTTAAGAAAAATCATCAAAACCTTTTTTAATCCCCTCCCCCACCCCCTTCCAAAAATAATAATAATAATAATAAAATACAAGAGCCAGATTCGTTGTCTTGGTTAGGATCACCCTTACCCCAATGATATTTAGCTTTTATAGTCTGGGCCCAAGGTTTATTAACATGGGCCAATATCTATGTTCAACCATGAATTGCTTATCCAAATATATATATATATATATGTTCAACGATTTATTGGACTAAAGATTCAAATATGATATTAGGAAAAATGAAAAAAAAAAAAATACACCTCTTTTTGATGTTTTAAAATGAAAAACTTAAAAACGACACAAAAAATATGCTTATTAATGTGTTTCAGTAAAATTCCTCTTTAAGAATTTTTTGAAAAGGGGTTATTTGAATTTTTTTTTTTAAAAATTGAATCATGAACCATTTAAAAGGGTCCTAATTACATAGACACCACAAATTTTTATTTTATTTTAATATCAAAAGATTTTATATGTTTTGCATCTGACTAATCTCCTAAGTACATATAATCCCTTTATCCCATATATATTGGGTAATTATAAGACAAATCCATAAAAATGACCTTGGGATAAGAATAACTTTGAGGGAGGTGATGAAAGTTGAGCTCAAAACGTGATAAGAATAACTTTGAGGGAGGTGATGAAAGTTGAACTCAAAACCTTTTATTGTGTGTGTTCGTGTGTTTTTGTTGTTTTTGTTGGTGTGTGGCTATTACTTTCCCTTTTGTGTTTGGTTCCACACATTCTCCGATTTTTGCAAATTTAATTTCCAAAGTCCCACCACCCATTAAAGTGGCACTACCGTAATTAAAGTCAGGTGCACGGTCTTTTACTTTCACACGTACAAATAACAGAACCATGCGAGGCGCGCTACATTGCTGCGCTTTCAAAACGAAGCAACACTCCATTCTCTCTGCAAAAATTTACTGTAAGAACGTTTACTCCAGTACACTAGAAAATTATTTCTATATAATTTCCTAGATTCCAATCAGAACCTTTCTACATTCACACTCGGCGTTCCCATTAAATTAGTAATATTTTCTTCGAAAATCCTTGAAAAACTTGTTTAATGGATTTCCCGCTGAGAAAATCCGTTAAATCTCATGGGTCGTATAGGCATATGAGGAGGATCTCCGCCGGTGGAGGTAGTGACTCGAGCCACGAGGAACAGCCGATTTCGTTAAATCGCGACGATCATCATTCAATGGGAACCGTTGATTCGGCTGACCGGCGAGAGGTCATCGTCAAGATCGACAGTGGAGATACTAGGAACCATAACAGTAGTAGTGGTGACGGCGGTACTGGTTGTGGTAGTGGTGGAGGTCGTAAGATATGGAGAGAATCGAGCTATCAGTTTTGGAAAGACGATGAGGGAGAGAATGCGGGTTGAATACCCGTGGTGGGGGTGGTGCTGGCGGTGGGTTTAATTTCCAGCAACGCGGGCAGAGTATGGAGGATCCACCGTCGAAGCTGATTGGGCAGTTCCTAAACAGGCAGAGAGCTTCCGGTGATTACTCGTTTGATATGGATTTGGAGATGGATGGGCTCCGGCATGACCCGAATAACATGCTGCCGGTGGCGGAGAGTCCGAGTTGTAACCCACTGTCAAAAGAGCTGAAGGTTTCGTTACAGCCACCGGCTTCAAATATCGTCGAGAGCGCGCCCGAACCGACCTTCTGGCAGGACAAGGAGTCGTCGGACGAAGAGGAATATCACCGAACCCATCAGAATCGTCAGCAGCACGACCGTAAATCTTTGAATTTGACCTCCGCCGGAGCCAGCCCGGACTGTGGCGGCGGTGGGGAAGTGTTGAGGTGTACTTCAAACGGTTGGTTTCAGAGGAAGTCGAACTTGTTACAGGCGAAAACGAAGTCGAGACTAATGGATCCGCCGGAACATGCAGACCGACGACCTGGTCGAGCGCAAAGATCGGGGCAATTGAAGCCTGGGTTTTTGTCCAAAGCGATGGATGATGAGGAGGATGACCCGTTTTTGGAAGAAGACTTACCGGAGGATTACAAGAAGGCGAATTTTAGTGCATTAACGCTTCTTCAATGGGTAAGTCTTATATTGATGATCGCTGCTTTGGTTTGTAGTCTTTCAATTCCTAAATTGAGGGGTCGAAGACTTTGGAAACTTCGACTGTGGAAATGGGAAGTGTTGGTTTTAGTTTTGATCTGTGGTCGGTTGGTCTCCGGTTGGGGACTCCGGATTGTGGTTTTCTTTATAGAACGCAATTTCTTACTGCGAAAACGGGTTTTGTATTTTGTTCACGGGGTGAGGAGGGCGGTTCAGAATTGTTTATGGTTGGGTCTGGTTTTGATTGCATGGCATTCTATGTTTGATAAGAAGGTTGAGAGAGAAACCAAGAGCAAGTTCCTTCGGTCTGTAACTAAAATTTTGGTCTGTCTCTTGGTGGGTACCGTGTTATGGCTGGTGAAGACCCTTATGGTTAAGGTTCTCGCGTCTTCGTTCCATGTTAGTACCTTTTTCGATCGGACTCAGGAGTCTTTGTTCAATCAGTATGTGATCGAGACGTTATCGGGTCTGCCTTTGATTGAAATACAGAACACCCAGGAAGAGGAGGAGAGGCTCGAGGCCGAGCTTCAGAAGCTTCAGAATGCTGCAGGGGCTACTGTTTCCCCGGACCTCAGGGCAACAGCCTTCCCGCCGGCCCAGAATGGGAAGGTTATAGGGAGTGGGGGGGCCGAAAAAATTCCAAGAGGGAAAATCATAAAGCTGTCAAGGGTATCGTCCCAGAAGCAAGATGAGGGGATAACAATTGATCACTTGCAAAAGCTGAACCACAAGAATATATCTGCCTGGAATATGAAGAGGTTGATGAATATAGTTCGGCATGGGGTCCTGTCTACACTGGACGAGCAGATACAAAATTCGAGACACGGTTATGAGTGTGCAACGCAAATTAGAAGTGAAATTGAGGCAAAAGCCGCTGCGAAGAAAATATTCCGAAACGTGGCGAAGCACAGGTCCAGGTAAGTCCTTAATTGTTGCACCTAGCTATAAGGCTTTACGGCTTTACCCTTTATTTTATTTCGTGTGTATCTTTCTGTTGCATATTGCCATGCATTTGGGTCAATTCCAATCTAGTACTCAAGCTTTTCTTGAGGTGACTGATCTTTTAGACTTTTAGCCGAAGCTTTGTGCTGCAAAGTTGCATCTAGTTTGTTTCATTATGCGTATATGAGACGATCAAAAGTTTCTTTATTTCATATATGGAAGGCATTGCTTTTTGATGCAACTCACTCTGCCTTTGCTTCATTAGTGAACTAAACAGTAGATACTCCTTCGATTTCTATTTTATTGGCCTCCTTTCTTCTTTTTTTGGATGTTCCAAAATTATAATCTCATTCAAAAAGTTAATGATTCTTTTGATTTGATTTCCTTAAATACCCTTCTTCATGTATCAGAATTATAATCTCATTCATGGGCTTATAGCCTCACTCTGTCTTCTTTTTTTCTCTTTTTTTTTAAGGGTTTCTAATGTTATCTCTGGCAGGTACATTTACCTGGAGGACCTGATGCGTTTCATGCGAGAAGAAGAGGCTTTGAAGACTTTTAGTCTTTTTGAAGGAGCATCTGAAAACAGGAAAATCAGCAGGTCATCCCTGAAGAATTGGGTCGTAAGAACTAGATCCTTCTTTTAGATTTTTCTCTTTCATTGCTCTGCGATTGATGCTGGTAGTGAATATGTGAGGCTATAAGCAACTAGGAGAATATTAATATGTAATGCGCAATTGCTGCAGGTTAATGCTTTCAGAGAACGGAGAGCACTCGCCTTGACGCTGAATGATACTAAAACAGCTGTGAACAAACTTCACCAAATGGTAATGTCATTGTCGGCATCCTTATGGTGGTTATCTGGCTTCTTATACTTGGGATTGCAACCAGCAAACTTCTCGTCTTTGTGAGCTCTCAGCTCCTGCTCGTGGCATTTATATTTGGAAACACCTTAAAGACAATATTCGAAGCTCTCATCTTCTTGTTTGTGATGCACCCATTTGATGTGGGTGATCGTTGTGAGATTGAAGGAGCTCAGGTATGAACAATTAGTTTGAACTGATGCAAGTTTCTTTTTAATTTCCTCCTGTATATTTGGGCCCTAATTGATATTTTTGATGAGTTTCAGCTGGTAGTGGAAGAGATGAACATCTTAACTACTGTTTTTCTAAGAGACGATAACATGAGTGTTGTGTACCCAAACAGTGTTCTTGCTACTAAATTCATCGGTAACTACTATCGTAGTCCAGACATGGGAGAAGGAGTTGAATTCTGTGTCCATATTTGTACTCCAGCAGAGAAGATTGCTGTCATGAGACAGAGAATATTGAGGTGAGTTTGAGAAGGCATTCTGTCTCTTACATTATCTCTCTGCTTTCGATCACTTTTATTCTGCCTGCTGCTAGTAAGATGTCAATTCATCATATTTGGCTGTCCAAACACATTGAAGGGCTATTTCCGATTTGCCATAATCGTTGCCTAGATTACACCAGACATGTGACACTTCACTAATAAATGAAATTTTTTGGGATAATCAGTGTTCATGTTGTCTTTAAAATCAATGAAAATCAATTGTATTCTGAGTTCAACTAATAATTTCTTGCAACTGAAACTGCAGTTACATTGAGAACAAGAAGGAACACTGGTATCCTGCACCAATGATTATTCTGAAAGATGTGGAGGAATTTAACAGGCTAAGGTTTGCAGTGTGGCTGTGTCATACAATAAACCACCAAGACATGGGGGAAAGGTGGGCGAGGAGGGCCCTGCTGGTCGAAGAGATGGTTAAAATTTTCAGGGAGATTGATATTCAATACCGCATGCTGCCTCTTGACATCAATGTCCGTACCGTGCCTTCCACAACCTCTCCCTGGCCAACTTAATTCCTAACTGGACAGCAACTGCCTGCGCGCTGAGCAAGGCAGAAGAGAAAAATTACCAATCCTTATTTGTCTCCTTGAGATGTACAAAACGACTTGGGCTGTGTTTGATATACCCCGGCCATAGAATTGACGCCGAACTTGTACCACTATGCTACAATAAACTATTGGACTGTATTTCGTAAGCCAAGAGCTGAATATTTCTATTATAAATTTAGACCTGAATATGATTCATATACTTTTTTTATGCCTGATTGATTGACCCTACGTAATTATTCACAAAATTTGAAAGCTATAATCTTGATCCGTGAGTCCGTCCTTAGTAAAAGATCCTAGCGAAATAGTTTATTCAATTATTTTGGACAAAAATAAAATTTTGTTATTTCACAAAAGAAAAAAGAATAGAAAATTTGAAAAAGAGTAATAAATAAATAAATAAATAAAATGGAGAAGAAGAAGAAGAAAATAAGGGAAATGTCAGCATTGGCTAGGGTTGCAACTTGGGTAGGTTGGGCGGGTTGAGAGGTCAACCCAAACTCAACCTTAAGAGTAAATTCTTAAGCCCAAGCCCAACCCAACTCAACCCATACTTCGGGTTGAACTTTACTAGCCCAGGCTCAACCCATGCTCGGGTTGGGCGGACATGGGTTGGGCATGGGTTGAGCGGGTTAAAGTTGGGTTGAGTGGGTTGTACGTGTTAGCTTATTAATTTTATTTTTTATTTTTCATCTTTAGTAAACCTACTTCAATAAAATAAAAATGCATTGTTGCATATGCTTACAAATCTTAATCATCCAAACTCAATTGATTAACCTGCTTCAATAACATCAACGGTGTTACTCGTTAGTATTCAATGGGGACTGAAAAAAGAAAAGAGAAGTAGCAACAGAGTGCTCTGATGCCAAAATGATAAGACCTAACTCATAAAAATAAGAAAAATTAACATTCATGAACACCTATTTAAAGAGTCTTTTGAGTTAAACATAGATTATAATCCCATGATTCTAGTAGATTTTACAGATTTTTTTCTTTTTCTTGCTAAAAGAGGAAATTTTATAACTACTAAACGATAGGTTAGGGCTAACAGTATAAATAAAGCTCCCCTTTTAAACACTCCCTCCCCCCCCCCCCCAAAAAAAAAAAAAAAAAAAAAAAAAAAGCAATAGAAGGTAATCTAGCTGCAAATCTTCTTCCAGCCAATTGCACATCTTCCTCTAGCAGTTTCTCATATAAGCCCCCTATGTCCACACCAAATGACCAATAGTTAAAAACCATATGATATCATATTTAATGCATATAAAAATATTTTTAAAAATTATATATTATAAAGGTCGGATTCAAGTTAACCAACCCCTTTCCCAAGCCCAACCCAATTTAAATCAGGTTGATATCTTCCAATCCAAGCCCAACCTAATGTACAAAAACTATTTGTCCAACCCGTCTATCGACTAGGTTGGGTTCAAGTTGGATGGACTCTACCCACCCAAGTTGCAGCCTTAGTACTGGCAAATATTTTGGGCCTTTAGACTGAATTAGCAAGACTATCTTGGACTGAACTGGGGAAACTATTTTGGATAGGATCCGGGTCTCCGGAATCCAAAGAGGAGCACTATATAGTATATATACCGTCTGAGCACTGCAGTAGCTCATGGGAATATTTCTAAATAGAGAGGGAAGAGAATTGAAGAGTCTAGAGGGAGAAAGTGTGGCTTTGAGAGAGAGAGAGAGAGAGAGCATGGCGAACCTATGGAGCCAATGTCTTCCTGCGGGCTTTGAACCTATGGAGCATGGCGAACCTATGGAGCCCTGATAGTTAACAACCCAAGCCCATCATTGCCAGTGGCTCCATCCTATAACGAAAGGTTCAGTTTAGGAATCCAAGCCCATGATTGTCCTTGGAGACATGCTGTCATTATGATCCTTTGTCTTGGACCCGTGGACATCACATAATCTCACCCTTCTGAAAGAAGCAATGAGGAGAAGTGATAGAGCAGTCCTTTATTTATTTATTTTGTTTGTGTTGTTGGATAAATGAGCAGTGCAGTTTTTAAAGTGGCCGTCTCCATGGTGGTTCTCTTGCACATAATATGGGCCGTGCGTCTACTTCCTAATGGGGAGTTCAAAAGCCAAGGCTCTTGGAGTATTGGTAAAAGGCACTGACAAGTAGAGGCAAGGGTAATTAGAGAGTGTGGGTGAAGGGAATTTCGAATGACTTGGTGTCAAGCATTGCAGTGTAAATGCGTAATTGAAAGCAGAATATCCCAAGTTTGATTCTTTCATAAAATCAGCTATTAATTTGATTTTTCTGAACTTTAATTCATGCAGAGTAGTTGGTGATTTAATTGGTGTTTGAGGAATTAGTTCAACCCATGATTCCAATACCTTGTTAAAATGTCATTATTATTGTCAATGGGCCTTCTATCCTAATGGCACTCATCTCGGCTTCAAATACGATGTACTGTTTATTTGATATACTTTTATGTTATTAGGTTCTTATCTTAGCACCAAAACAAAAGAAACAAACGCTTGTATGCGTCTCACATCGGCTTAGAAGTGGAAGTAGAAAGTGTAATTAAGTTCCATAGGTGCCTCTTCAAGTTAGCAATTGCTTGGAAGCTGACTGGAAGAGGCAAAACAATTATAATTTGTAACAAACGCTTGTGCTGCACCAGTGTGCAACCATGTCAATTATAATAATTTGTAAAAGGCAAAACAATTTGTTTGGAAAAAAAAAATAAAAAGGTTCTTATCTTAGCACATTTATGCATTCTGTTTGCATAATTTTCCTATGTTTTTTCACATTGTTCTTATGCACATTTTGCTTCATTAAATTCATCTAAACATATACCACGAGAACATACATTAATAAGACCCTTACCTTAAAAAATAAAATTAAAAATTAAAAATTAAATTAAAATTAATTTTTAAATAAAAAAAAAAGAAGAAGACCCCAAAGGCAATGTGTAGAGATCCACATATTATAACAGGGTATAGATTGGTGGATATAAATTGGATCCACCAATTATAAATTGCTACAGATTGGATTGCACCTCCCAATCACCAGATAGAGTCCAAGTCCAAGAGATTCCTTAACGTTGAAAACATATTTGACCTATCAAAAAGCCGCGGAATAAATTAATGGCTGATAATGCGGCGCCGTTGGAAAAAGATGGTTGGGTATATGCACAACATTCATTAGTGGAACACCCTAGCATGTTTTGTCCTTTACCCAACCTAGGATTATCTTTTGTGTTTTTCTGAACAGCAATATAAAATAGTCCGCTTTCTGAGCTTTTGGCTGAAAGCTCTAAACATCGTACCAAAGAACCAAAAAAGGTCAAATATTATTTTCAAGCTGTGATTCAAATTTGTTTAATGGACGGTTCAGATTTAATCGCTGGTATAATATGAAATCCACAAAATCATGTGAGACTCATATAAATATGAATGACTTAAATTTCATTACACCGCCCATTATAATAGAAAATATCCTTTCTTTGGTTTGTTCGGACTTCTAGACGATGAACTTAATCCTAGGCTATGAGATGTTGGTTTATTGACATCTTTTCCTCTGCTCTTGCAAAGAATTTGAGATCTCGATTTCAAGTCATTGCGATAATAGTTAAATATTAATTGATGTTTTTCTCTCTCATACAAGAAATAAATAGATGGAACTTAACAAAATCTTAAAGCAGTAATGTGGTGCATGTACTGTAACTAGCCCAAAAGTTTATAAAGTTTTCTTTTTTTCTTTTTTTTTTTTTTTTTGTGCGTATTAATTTTTGTGTCCAAATTGTGCCTATACCAACACCTGCTTATAAGTACAAAGCAGTATAGGAAATTTCCATACCCAGACATGCGAAACACCACCCCAACCTAACAAATAAATAGAAAACCCGAACCCAACAAATAAATGGGAAACCCCAACCTAAAAATAACTGTGTGTGTGTGTAAGAGAGAGAGAGTGAGAGAGAGAGTCCGTCATTCACTTAAGTGGAGTCCCTTGTTTTCATCATTATTCATATGTAAACATAAAAAACGTTATCATTACGGTTGTTTATTTTCATCTTTTTTGTATTCATTTTTTATAAAACGATTTTTTTCATTTTTACAAGTAAATATATTTTTGACAAATTTTTCATTTTTCATTGAAAAAGAAGACAATAAGCTGGAAGATTTTGACAAAGCAAACACGCTCTAAAATAGTCCCTTTTTTGAGCTTTTGGTCAAAGATCTAAACATTGTACCAAAAAGGCCAAAAATAAATAAAAAATAAAAAATTCTAAGCTGTAATCCGAGTTTATTTATTGGAACTTCACGACGACTGAGGTGGATTAATTACTAGTTTAATTGAGGTGTATCTAAAAGTGGAATTTGGTAACAAATAAATGTTGTGTAATCACATAATCGATGTGTTGCCAGTTGTGCAATTGTGTACAAGACGATAAAGTACTGTTACAGCACTAAATTTTAATATTATATCTAGAAGCTATATACACAACTCGATAATTTTTTTGGAAAAAGTTATGACATGTTGGCCGACATCTTTTCTTTTGTTTTTTTTTTTCCCTACCAAGTGAGAGGTATCTCAAGTCATTAAACCTAGATTAATCCCCTTGTGATCCACAAACCTACCTTGCAAGCCTGTGAATTCGATAGTAGAGGTGCAAAGACTCGAATTCGGAATTTATGATTTTTTAGTTGTAATCTTTTGCCATCTAAACTACCCTCCTAAGTTAGCTGACAAAATAGTCTCTATTTTTGAGTTTTGGCTCAAAGCGCTAAACATTGTACCAAAAAGGCCAAAAATAAAAAATAAAAAATTACTAAGCTGTAATCCGAGTTTATTTATTGGGACTTCAAGATGGATGAGCTAGATTACTTACTAGTTTGATTGAGGCGTATCTAAAAGTGGGATTTGGTAACAATTAAATGTTGTGTAATCACACAATCGATGTGTTGCTAGTTGTGCAATTGTATACAGCACAATAAAGTACTGTTACAGCGCTAAATCTTAATATTATATCTAGAAGCTTTATACACAACTTGATATTTTTTTTTATAAAAAGTTTTGACATGTTGGCCGACATCTTTTTTTTTCTTTTTTCTTTTTTTTCTGCCGAGTGAGAAGAATCCCAAGTCATTAGACCTAGATTAATATCCTTGTGATGCACAAATCACTCGCAAGCCTATAAATCCGATAATAAAGGTACAAAGACTCAAATTTGGAATTTATGATTTTTGAGTTGTAATCATTTGCCACCTGAACTACCTTCCTAAGTTAGCCAACAAAATAGTCCATTTTTTGAGCTTTGGCTCAAAGCTCTAAACATTGTACCAAAAAGGCCAAATAATAATAATAATAATAGTAAATTCTAAGCTATAATCCAAGTTTATTTATTGGGACTTCAAGATGGCTGAGGTGGATTAATAACTAGTTTGATTGAGATGTATCTAAAAGTGGGATTTGGTAATAATTAAATGTTGTGTAGTCACACAATCGATGTGTTGCCAGTTGTACAATTGTATACAGCACAATAAAGTACTGTTTCAAAGCCAAATTTTAATATCATATCCAGAAGTTTTACACACAGCTCGATATTTTTTTAGAAAAAGTCATGACACGTTGGCCGACATAATTTTTTCTTCTTTTCTTTTCTTCTTCCTTTCCTTTTTTTTTACTTTTTTTTTGGCCAAGTGAGAAGCCCAAGTCATTAGACGTAGATTAATCCCCTTGTGATGCACAAACCACTCACAAGCCTATGAATCTGATAGTAAAAATACAAAGACTTGAATTTAGAATTTATGATTTTTGAGTTGTAATCCTTTGTTATCTGAACTACTTTCCTGAGTTAGCCGACATCTTTTTTCTCAATCTTAGAGCAATAATGTAGTGTACTGTATTGGCTAATAGTAGAGACTTTTTTTTTCCCCCCAATAATTTTTGTGTCCAAATCATGTTGATACCAAGACTCTAGTATGAAATCATTAACAGTGTTGATGCTGAAAATCAACTTATAGTAAATCCTCACGCACTCCTGCAAAATAAAGACTCAAATTATCGGTGGCTTGTCAGCAGGAGCCTCCTCCGATACTTAAGTTAGGAACACTAATATGGAGAGTTCAAATGTACCTCGAGATCCTGTGTGTCCCATTATTTATAATAATTGTATTCCCTTTCCTAGTTAAATTAGGAGAGTATGAACTTTCATTGGCTTAGGAGTATTTCCAATTGACAGATAATAGATAACATTAATCGCATGGTTGTTGAGTGCCATTAGGACTTGAATTGGAGAGAAACCTGAAGAAAATATAAGCGGAATTTTCGGACAACTTGGAGCTTTTAACGTGACATTCATTGGAGTTGACAATCCGAAACTAATTTAGCTCATGTTGGACTAAAGCTCAGCTCAATAGTAGCAGGTCTTTTTTGTATAAATGAAACATGATTTCATAAGCTTTGAATAGGACCAAATTGGACACATGCACGTTAAATTCCCATGTCAATTCTTGGGTTCAATATTCAAACATGTCAAGTGAACATATTAATTCATTTAATTTATTGGCAATACACTCACATGGCATGTAAGGCGGAAATATACTCTATCAAACAGACTGATGGTGAGTTGGCAACCAAACACCTCAGTTTGTTTCCCACTCTTGTTTTGACTTCCAAACACGAACATGACACACTACCCATGTAGTCCCACTCATTTACGAAACCTTCTCCAACGACATTCCCCTTTTTGTCCTTTGGTCGTTGCTAACGTGTCTTCATGGGCACACCGCACACTTTCTCTCGTTATTATATTGAGTCACTCTGTCTCAGAGGTTTCGTCCTGCCGCGTAATTTTAACCAAAATGTCTTGTCCTTTTGCGGCAATGAAACCTCACCACCACTACGATTCTGCCACGTATCAAATTTCTAGTCTCTTCATTTTTTGGTCATAGTCCAATTTTCTTGCATGTTGACGTCCTATGATGCTATAAGATCCAAACAGCTGTTTACATACTTGACACGTGTTGTGAGCATAGCTGGATCCTGGAGTCTTGGTGCCTTGTAATGTCACCTGCGGGTGACCTAATCGTTTTTGCTTTTCATAAACCCATTTTGCTGTCCTACTGCGAACGCCGTCTACTAACCAGTAAGACGTAAACAACTGTCGTCTAGGGATAAGAAGCGGTGCTCGAATCCCCAAATTCTATTTGGCAATAATACCCTTTCCCCACGGAAAAAAAAGTTGAAAAAAAAAACCTAGTTTCAATATTCTAAAATGAAAAATCTGGAGACGGCACAAAACAGCACTTGCTAATGCGTTTTAATAAATTTCTTATTTTTTAATAACTAATCTTAGTCACCAAAAATAATCCATAAACACGCTAATTTCAAAAACTTTTTTTCACGAATTCCATTTTCAAAAAACAAAAATGTGTGTCCAATCATGAGAATATATGTTAATTTATATTTAACGAAACAATAGTTGTACGAAGAAATTTGAAAATATATAAAAAAATAATGCAAATAATATAAAATAACGTAAAAACACATAAAAAATACAGTAAATTATAAGAAATCCCCTAATGTTTAGCCTATTTTCATGTAACTCTTTAATAATATTAGGTTATAATGTGCTTAAAATAGTTTGCAAATTTAACAATTAATACCACGTTAATCGCTATTCATGAAGTTTGATGAAATGTCATTTGGTTATTGTCATTTCCATGAATGGTAGCTTACGAAAGGCACTGATTACTAAATTTGTAAGCTATATAAGAGTACATTGCAATATAATTTTATTTATAAGATTATATGAAAAATAACTAAACATTAAGAGAGTTTATTATAGTTTACCTTAAAAAAATAGTGTAAACTGAATATAAAAAAAGGGACACTATATAAAAATTGTACAAATATATTTTTCCATTCAATTACTGCTTTATTTAATGTAAAAAAAAGCTTAGAACACATGATAAGGAATCTCAAAGATTATTTAATAAATTGTTTTTGATAATAAACAAAAAGGGTCCTAATTAATCCTAGCCATCCAATGATCCACCAGCCATACATACCCACATTCCATTTCCATAATTACATGGAGGCTGCAGATTTAATTCTTTCCTTTTGTTTTGGGGTGAAGATTTAATTATTTCCCCTTTATGTCTGGTTTCACAAATTCTCCGATTTTTCCAAATTTAATTTCCAAAAGCTCCACCGGACCGCCACCCATTCAAGTGGCGCTACCGTAATTAAAGTCACCTGCACGGTCTTTTATGTTTAGGCGTACAAAAAAGGCAAAAAGGGTACCTAACCCATGCGAAGCGCGCCATCTTGCTTCCCATTCAAAACGTCTTCGCGGCCACTTGTTCTCGGTCGCCACTCCATTCTATCTGCGGAAAATATAAAAACGCTCGCTCCAGTACACGCGTCACTCTACTTTCTCGGAAAACCCTAGAAAATTATTTCTATATGTTTTCCTAGATTCCAATCAGAACCTATCCACATTCACATGCGGCGTTCCCATTAAACTAGTGATTTTTTCTTCTAAACCATCATCATCAAAGCTCGCAGTACTAGAAAAACCTAACCCCATTTTTTTTCCATTTTTTTTTTTATAAAAAAATATATAATTTTTAATGGATTTCTCGCTGAGAAAATCCTTTAAATCTCATGGGTCGTATAGGCATTTGAGGAGGATCTCCGCCAGTGGAGGTCATGACTCGAGCCACGAGGAACAGCCGATTTTGTTAGATCGTGACGATCATCATTCAATGGGAACCGTTGATTCGGCTGACGGGCGAGAGGTCATCGTGAAGATCGACGGCGGAGATAATAGTATCCGTAACAGTAGTAGTGGCGGCAACGGCGAAGGTAGTGGTGGTGGTGGTGGTGGTGGTAGTAAGATATGGAGAGGATCGAGCTATCAGTTTTGGAAAGAAGATGAGGGAGAGAATGCGGGGTTGAATGCCCGTGGCGGTGGTGGCGACGGGTTTGATTTCCAGCAACGTGGGCAGAGTGTGGAGGATCCGCCGTCGAAGCTGATTGGGCAGTTCCTGCACAGGCAGAAAGCCTCCGGTGATTACTCGTTGGATATGGATTTGGAGATGGATGAGCTTCGGCATGACCAGAATAACATGCCGCCGGTGGCGGAGAGTCCCAGTTGTAACCGGTTGTCGAAAGAGCTGAAGGTTTCGTTCCAGCCACCGGCTTCAAATGTCGTCGAGATCGCGACCGAAAGGCATTACAAGGAGTCGTCGGACGAAGAGGAATATCACCGAACGCATCAGAATCGTCAGCAGCACGACCGTAAATCTTCGAATTTGGCCCCCGCCGGAGCGAGCTCGGACGGTGGCCGCGGTGGGGAAGTGTTGAGGTGTACTTCGAACGGTTCGTTTCAGACGAAGTCGAGCTTGTTACGGGCGAAGACGAAGTCGAGACTAATGGATCCGCCGGAACAACCGGACCGACGATCAGGTAGAGTGGCGAAATCGGGGCAATTGAAATCTGGGTTTTTGCCGAAAGCGATGGATGATGAGGAGGATGACCCGTTTTTGGAAGAAGACTTGCCAGAGGAGTACAAGAAGTCGAATTTCAGTGCATTAACGGTTCTTCAATGGGTAAGTCTTATATTGATAATCGCTGCTTTGGTTTGTACTCTTTCAATTCCTAAATTGAGGGCTCGAAGACTTTGGAAACTTCTACTGTGGAAATGGGAAGTGTTGGTTTTAGTTTTGATCTGTGGTCGGTTGGTCTCCGGTTGGGGAATTCGGATTGTGGTTTTCTTTATAGAACGCAATTTCTTACTGCGAAAACGGGTTTTGTATTTTGTTTACGGCGTGAGGAAGGCAGTTCAGAATTGTTTATGGTTGGGTCTGGTTTTGATTGCTTGGCATTATCTGTTTGATAAGAAGGTTGAGAGGGAAACCAAGAGCAAGGTCCTTCGGTCTGTAACTAAAATTTTGGTCTGTCTCTTGGTGGGTACCGTGTTATGGTTGGTGAAGACCCTTATGGTTAAGGTTCTTGCATCTTCGTTCCACGTTAGTACCTTTTTCGATCGGATTCAGGAGTCTTTGTTCAATCAGTATGTGATCGAGACGTTATCGGGTCTGCCTTTGATTGAAATACAGAACACCCAGGAAGAGGAGGAGAGGCTTGAGGCTGAGGTTCAGAAGCTTCAGAATGCTGGGGTTACTCTTCCTCCAGACCTCAGGGCAACTGCCTTCCCGTCGGCCAAGAGTGGGAAGGTTATAGGGAGTGGAGGGCTTGATAAAAGTCCAAGAGGGAAAAACATAAAGCTTTCAAGGGTATTGTCCAAGAAGCAAGATGAGGGGATAACAATTGATCACTTGCACAAGCTGAACCACAAGAATGTATCTGCCTGGAATATGAAGAGGTTGATGAATATAGTTCGGCATGGGGCCCTGTCTACACTGGATGAGCAGATACAAGATTCGAGTCACGATGATGAGTCTAAAACACAAATTAGAAGCGAAATAGAGGCAAAAGCTGCTGCTAGGAAAATATTCCAAAACTGTGGCTAAGCGCGGGTCGAGGTAAGTCCTTCTTTGTTGCACCTTTAAGGGTTTTCCCTTTATTTTATTTTGTGTGTGTCTTTCTGTTGCATATTGCCCTGCATTTAGGTAAATTCCAAACTAGTATTCAAGCTATATCATGAGGTGACTGATCATCTAGTTGAAGCTTTGTGCTGTAAAGTTGCATCTAGTTTGTTCCATTGTGCATATATGAGCTATTTTATGAGATGATCTTGGCTATCAAAAATTTCTTTACTTCATATATGGAAGGCTTTTTTTTTTTATTACACTTCATGCCACCCACTCTGTTGTGTTAGTTTACATCATTAGTGAACCAAATAAGCATTTGGGGGAAAATACGATTATGTCGTAGTTTCAGAGAGACAAATTGAGCTTTCCTCTGCGTGGTGTAATCCTTGACCTTGAAGTCATGTCATGAACTACAATCCAATTAAGGGACTGATTGTCTATTAGATGGTTCATCTGTCACTTGGATTTAATCAGCTTGTTTCATTAGCTTTGCAATTAATTTCAATTCTTTAAGTGTTTCTAATGTTTTCTCTGGCAGGTTCATTTACTTGGAGGACCTGATGCGTTTCTTGCGAGAAGATGAGGCTTTGAAGACCTTGAGTCTCTTTGAAGGAGCATCTGAAAGCAGGAAAATCAGCAGGTCATCCCTGAAGAATTGGGTGGTAAGAACAATATGGTTTTTTACCTTTTTTTTTTCATTTGTCTGCAATTAATACTGGTAGTGAATATGTGAGGCTATTAGTAACTAGGAGAATGTTTGTCAATGTTTGAAATTCAATCCAAAAAAAAAGGTCAATGTTGAAATTACATGGACTTATATCAATGTATGCAGATGCATATATCTTCGGAGTGTCCATGGGTTGAGTATCACCCGGCTCAGAGAAGTGAGTGGACTCAGACTGTCCATCTCTGCTCAGTTTTTTAACAGTGTATATATATGTTGTTTCTCTTGGCACTAGATAGCATATCAGTTTTTGATTTTAGTGATGATTCCTTTTTGCATTAGTATGAAAATCTGATTAGAAGATTTCATGTTATCGTGGTGTCGAAACACCTGATCTCTTCTAGCAATGGCTGTGTGTCCACATTGTATGGATGTCTCTGTGAATATGAAAAATTCCAACATCTGACAAAAGTATGTGTATTTTTTACTGTGTTTGTGTGTGTTTACTTACTGATTAAAATGTTAATATGTTATGCACAATTTCTCCAGGTTAATGCTTTCAGAGAACGGAGAGCACTTGCCTTGACATTGAATGATACTAAAACAGCCGTGAACAAACTTCATCAAATGGTGAACGTTGTTGTTGGCATCATTATATTGGTTATCTGGCTTCTTATACTAGGGATTGCAACCAGCAAATTGCTCGTCTTTGTAAGCTCTCAGCTCCTGCTCGTGGCATTTATATTTGGAAACACCTTAAAGACAATATTTGAAGCTCTTATCTTCTTGTTTGTTATACACCCATTTGATGTGGGTGATCGATGTGAGATTGAAGGAGTTCAGGTACAAAAATTATTTGAACTGTGTATGCATCTTAATGTGTCTCTATATTTATTCAAGTTTCTTTTTCCTCCTGTATATTTGAGCCCTAATTGATATTTTGATGAGTTTCAGCTGGTAGTGGAAGAGATGAACATCTTAACTACTGTTTTTCTAAGATACGATAACATGAGGGTTATATACCCAAACAGTGTTCTTGCTACTAAATTTATCAGTAACTACTATCGTAGTCCAGACATGGGAGATGCAGTTGAATTCTGTGTCCATATTTATACTCCAGCAGAGAAGATCGCTGTCATGAGACAGAGAATATTAAGGTAAGTTTGAGAAGGCATTCTCTCTCTTACATTATCTCTTTGCTTTCACTTTTATTCTGCCTGCTAGTAAGATGTCAACTCATCATTTCATGGATCATTATGCATTTATGCATCCCAGGATTAACTGTCCAAACAATGATATCTTCATCGAAGGGCTATTTCCAATTTGCCATAATCGTTGCCTAGATTACACTAAACATTTGACACTTCACTGATAAATAACATTCTTTTGGACGATCAGTGTCCATCTTCTCTTTAAAACCAAACAAAATCAATTGTATGGCCAGGATCATCTGATCAGACCAGGATTTGTAGTTCTGTTAGTGAGGTGACAATAGAAATAGAAGTTCCGTTTTTAGTGTTGGTCTAGATGTGTGAATGGCTACCTGCCAACCATATTTATCCACATTTAACGAGGTTAATACTAGCAAATTAGGTTGGGATTTCCAGATGGCTGTAAGGAAAAATATTTTTCCCAAGGAACCTTTTTTTTTTTTTTGCTGTGAAAAACATAATTTTTCCCTAGGAACCTACAATGTCCAAATGGACTGCAATAATGCTAAGATTACTGGGAAACAAGAATTTTTAAATGCACCTGACTAATGGAAAAGAAATTAAGAGTCTCGAGGAATTGTACTGTTCAAATGAGACAAAATCTTTGCTCTTTTAAAAAGTGTATTTCAACAGTTTTCCAAGTCCCCTCTCTTCCCGGGTCCTGAAATAATATGCAATTGGCTACTTAGATTTTTGCCCTTAAATTGACCATGTATTTGCTGAAAAAATATTCTAGTTCAATTAATGATTTCTTGCAACTGAAACTGCAGTTACATTGAGAACAAAAAGGAACACTGGTATCCTGCGCCAATGATCATTCTGAAAGATGTGGAGGAATTTAACAGGCTAAGGTTTGCAGTATGGCTGAATCATAGAATGAACCACCAAGACATGGGAGAGAGGTGGGCAAGGAGGGCCCTTCTGGTTGAAGAGATGGTTAAAATTTTCAGGGAGCCTTGACATTCAATACCGCATGCTGCCTCTTGACATCAATGTCCGTACCATGCCATCCACAACCTCTCCCTGTCCAACTTCCTAACTGGACAGCTACTGCCTGCTGAGCTTGGAAGAAGAGAAAAATTACCAACACTTCTGTCTCCTTGAGATGTATAAAACACCTTAATGACATCCATGCACTGCAGAGGGATCGATTTCGCATAGAAGTAGGATCCTGATGAGAACTAGAGAGGGTGATTCTTCATTTTCTCACCCTGCCCTTTTATAGTTTTTTTTTTAATAATTTTTTTGTATTGTAGTCCCCTGTGTATTATTTATATTGCTGTTTTTTTTTCCCCTTTAGAATAAGTTCCTGGTAATATTTGAGAATTGTTAAGACGCATAAGATGGGATATATGGATAAATCATTTTGATACAGCTTCCTTTGGATTAAATGTGGAACTGAGCATAATTAGATGTGAAATGGGCTGGTTTCCATTTTAGACATTGCATGTCTTCTGCTTGTGTTTTATTTGTTTATCAGATCAGGTATTTGATATTATTCATCATTCCCTGGACATTTGGTCAATGGCATGATTGTCGATACTGCTTCAAAAGATTTGTTGCATCTTCTTCATTCCTTAACAATGCACTACCAGAGCCTAAATAATTCCACCTCCTAGAGCTTCAGATTCCAGCTGTAGAATGAAGACGGGACAGCATGATTAGGATTCTTGATTTCTTTTTGCAAATGGTAGCAGCATTTGGAGCCTTGATCTGTATTAATTCTAGAGCATTAGGTCTTGAAACAGTTGCACATATTGCTCTCTTTAAAAGATGGATTGATTCTATGCAAAACCTGGGAATTAAGCACTTGGCAAGCTGAAGGACAACTGAGAATCAGGGTCAGTACATAAGTGTTTTCTATATCATATATATGCAGTGACTGAACTGCAATGACCATTTACCATTGATGCCTTCAACTATGCTGCAAGTACACCATTCCCTTGGCATGCGAATTTTGCACACATTCTGTAAGGATCATTGAATTTGCAAAGCAGATAATATCTTCTGAGAAGTAGGGGACAGCTCAAGAAATGGTTTGAGTGCTTGGTTTATGTGTTCCTTTTTAGAAGTGATGAATTGGGCAGGGGAGTCCTTGGGGTTGGTCGATTGATAAATGAGTCCGAAAGGACTTTTGTTTTCCCCTCCTCGGGGGAGAGCATTACTTTATACTTTTACTTATCCAGCAACAAAAATAAAAACTGAACTAATACATGGATCTTGATGGAGGACAATTTCCAAAATTTTTATAAAATTTTCCATCTTCAAAAATTTTTGTAGATTTTTTTTTTTTGGGAGAGAGGGGAAGGAGGGTTATCATAAGAATTGATGCCGTACTTGTACCATTATGCTATAATAAATTATTGGGCTGAATTTTGTAAGCCGAGAGTTGAATATTTCTATTACAAAGTTTAACCTCAAATATGATTTAGATACTTTGTTTATGCCTAATTTGATTGACTTTGCGCAATTATCCACAAAAATTGAAAACCATAATCTTGATCCATTGTTCCTTCAGTCCCTAGTAGATGATTCTAGCAAAATAGTATATTCGATTATTTTAAAAAAAATAAAATTTTGTTATTTGACAAAAGAAAAGAGAAGAGAAAAATTGAAAAAGAGTAAAATAAAAGTAGAAAAAAAAGAGAGGAAAAAAAACAGGGAGAAGAAGAAGAAAACAAGGGAAATGTCAGATTGTCAGTACTGGCAAATTTTTTTTGGGCAACTGAATTACCAAAACTATTTTGGACTGAACTTGGAAAACTAGTTTGGATCGGATCCGGGTCTGCAGATTCGAAAGAGGTTCACTATACATACCGTCTGAGCAGTTCCGTAGCTCGAGGGAACACATTTCGAAATAGAGAGGGAAGAGAGTTGCAGAGTCTAGAGAGAGAAAGAGTGGCTTTTAGAGAGAGAGAGAGCATGGCGAACCTATCGAGCCTGGTTCACGAACTTCGTGAGCGAATCGCTGCTTCATCTTCATCACCACCGAACAATGGAGATGACGATGCTTTGGAGATCAGATTTCGTGCCGTTCTTCCCAATCTTCTTAACGCTTATGTCGTCCCCTCTTCCTCAGGTCCCTCTCTCTCAGCTATCTTCCTTAATCCTCTGTTTTGGTTATCGAGAAAACTGGGCAAAAGAAAAAGAAATCAAAATCAACATTTTCTCAGCAACCAAAACGGTGCCTTGACTAAGTTCCTGATGAATTTGTTTTCTTTGTTGCAGCCAACGAGAGAGAGGTTATTGCTGTATTGAAACTCATATCTCACACTGCAAAGAACTTCCCTGGAGTTTTCTACCACGGCAAAGCCAGCGCAGTTGTACCCGTGATAGGTCGGATATTGCCCTTCTTTGCAGAACCTGCTTTCCGGTGAGTTATACTGGGTGGTTTTGTGAAATTTTATATATTTGTGTATTTTTCAGGAGCTTGGAGAGACTGAGTAACTTGGTATTTAGTTCACTGTTTTAGATAATATGGGTAATAATTTGTGTTTCAAGGTTATGATGGGTAATAATATGGCAGATAAATATTTTGGGCCTGTATGGTTTTTCCCATGAAATTTAATGGTTCCATTCACATTTTACATAGCATTGAAGGTGGAAATCCATAAGTGATGGTATAAGGTCAACTGGAGGAATTCATGAAATACTTCTGTTCTAGATTTCTTGTTGTCATTTGGAATGATAGGGGTCATTCTCTTAATTTTTTCCCATTCACCATGATGGTTTTGTTCACAAAATTATGTACAAAACAGAATGAAACAATTCAATTTCTAGTGCCCTTTATGTATACATCTTTTTCTGAGCAAATGCAAGAAATGGATTTTTTAGATCGACAAGTTAGCCTTTGTTATTTTACCATATGACTGACTGAATGACTGATTTCTTCATGGAAAGTTCTTCCAATATGACTGGTTTATGTGTCATGAATGTTAATTTCCACATTCTTCTTTATAACATGAATTTTTGAACATATATGGGGAAAAATAGCTTCTAATGTTGCATGCATTCATTGGATATACTATTTATTTAGATTATTAACTTTTCTACTTCTTCGATGGTTCTATTCCCCCACTTATTTTCTGTTTACAATGTGTGTTTAGGCATTTTTGCTTTTATTGTCTGTGTGTTGACTGTTGAGTAATAATGTATAATATATTTATATTGCAGCTCTCGACATGGAGTGATATTTGAAACAGTTGGAACCCTTTTATCCTTGCTTCGTACAGGAGAACGAGATGCATACCGGCAGTTTTTTATAGATTTGATGCTAGCAGTTGAAGGTATGCATTGCAATCTGATAAAGCCAGTCTTCTCAAGGAGATAGTGAGATCACTTCATTTAAAAAAGTGACTGACTTTATCTCCCGAACTCCTACAGTGATGAATAAACTGCAAATGAAATTTTTGGGGAGCTATACTTTTGTGTATTGATAAGATCATTCACTATTTGTTGAAGTTGTTATCCATTGGATGGTTTTGGGCTGCTGTTATCCATGGTGGCCCAAGTGCTTCAAATTTTTCTTTTGCAAGGCATATATGCACGTAGTGCGAAGGTTTTTGTGCATGTGTGTGTATGTGTTTGCATGTGCTCGTGTGAGTTTGTTTGTGTGATATATATATTTGACACCCACAACTCCCCAGTCATATCACAACGTTGTTTTTTCTGGTCCTAACATCTTGTAGCCATAGTTCAAAATGTCGGAGAGAGCTAATCTGCCTTTGTCTTCATACAGATCTTCTGTATATAGCATCAATTTGTGTTGACAAATCAAGAATCACAGAATCCTCCAGAGTGTCTTTAAAGTGTTTCTGTGAGTCCTTTAGTGAAATTTGTGGTTATCCAGCACTTCTCAGTGATCTACCAGTGTGTAGCAAACCTAATGATGGCCCTGGTATCTTGATTGACCTCACGGATAAACAGAGGTGGCAACCTTTCGCAACTTGGATTATTAAGCTTCTTAGTAAATGCTTAACTGAAGGAACTCTATTTGTGGAAGGACTCATCAATGCATCCTTTGTTTCAGCTGCATGTACTCTGTTATGTTATGGAGATGCCGATTTGCATATGGTGGGTAGCATATCGACTAGAAGTTGGACGTTGTTTCTTCTGGTTTACTTATCTTAAAAACGATCCTATTTTGATACAGTTTTTCTAACAAATTTAATTTTGTGGAAGGCATGTTTTGACTTTGCACGCATCATTGAAGGAGTAATAGATTATGACATTGTTCCTCATGAAAATTTAATCCAGTCGATATCCTCCATATTAAGTGAGGATGGGGAGGGACTTCCAGTGTTTAGGTATGTCTTCAGATGTTTGAATCTTGTTGATTTTTGTTGGTAGATCTCCATGTAGTAAGATTAAGCAGTGTAATGTTAAAATCTACCTAGATGTAAGAAACTAAGAACCTGGTACTTCTGAAATATCATTTTGCTTTGTATTACAATCTTAGTTTTCTATTTAAGAGTCAAATTTCTATGCTCTAGTAATCTTGATTGCATCATCGTGTTAGGTATGTTTACCTTTTGTGGTAGGCCATATTGATTCATGCTAACTTGCTAATTGCTATTACCTCAAGGGTGGGTTTGTAGTAGTCATAAAGTCAAGGTGGCAGCTCCGCAGCTGTATAGATGTATATATGTGTATGTGTGGGTATATAAATTTATTCTGAAAATTTTCTGCTGATTCTCTCTCTCCCCTTTTTGTCTTTATGATTCTCATTTCCATTCCTATGAGTTGATATGGATTCTCATAGTGGCATTTTTTTTCTTTGGTGTACAGTAAAACTGAACCCCTAATCCACCCAACTCCTCTGGATTCATTTATCTCTGCTAGGATGGCACTGGTGATTCTTGGTATTGACATTAAAACTGCAAATTTCTTGGTATAATGTCTTAAAAAGAAATTTTTTTTGGAAAGTGTTTTTCCTTTCATTGGAATTGCAAAGAGATTAGGATAGTTCACGAGATATTTTTGAGTGTTTTTTTATCTTTAATTGGAACTGCAACAAGACTATGATAGTTCACCTAATGCAACGCTACATTAGAAAACTATAGGAAAAGGAAATTTATGGATTTTCAGACCAGGTGGACGATAAGGGTTCTAGGTTTCAGAATTAAGGGCCGAGTGGCCGACATAAAACTAGGATTTATTAGGAATCATCATACTTTGGTCTTAGGGCTTGATATAGATGTTTTTTTTTTTTTGAATTTAAATTATCGGTTTTAGAGGCAGGGGTTGAAAGGAGTCGATGTCATAAATGCTTAACTATTTACCTGGATAATTGGATACACACACACACACACACACACACACAATATATATATATATATATATATATACACACGATGTAGGCACACGTGCGTTGCACGTGATTATTTTTCAATAATATGAAATATAAATAAAAGAATAATTTTTAAAAAATAAGATATTAATATCGGTTTGGTTAGATTTTTACTTCTAATGAAACTTATAGTGAGTAGTATAACCAATTTGAAAAATTTTAAGTTAGTTACAAATAAATTTTAAGAGAATTTGCAGGCTTTTGAGCAGAAGATTAGATGAGAACTGTGATCCATAGAGCAACCCACGTCAAATAAAAAGGTAACAAGGCAAAAGCCCAAACACTACATACCCAATAGACCCAAACAAACCTGCCTTTGTATCCCTCTCTCGAAGGAGGTTATTTAAGATGTAAAATTAAAACAAATGCTACAACATGTTGCACGTGAGAATGTAAAATAGACTAATCACGCCACCACAGAGAGAGAGAGATTCGGCTGTTTATTTATTATATACGAATTATAGTTTCCGTTTCTTTAGAATTCCTATTTGGGTTTGGTTTTATTTAGTTATTATACGAATTATAGTTTCCTTAGAATTCTTATTAAGGTATGTATTTTATATTGCTATATTTCCTATATATGCAGAAGGGTAGTTGTGTATTTAAAAATTAAAATAAGGGTATATTAGTCAATCAAAAGTTTTTCTCACATTCATCTTTTTATAGGTAGTATAGATATATATATTAAAAATAGGAAAATGATAAGAAAACTTGTAGAGAAAAGAGGGATAGGTGTTAAAATTAAAGTAAAGTTTTCTGCTGGGACTCAGCCCCAAGGGAGGCTTGATGAAGTTGTGATTGCCAAGAGAAGTTGGAATTATCACCAGCAAAAGTATCAGTGTGGGCCCAGAATCATTAAAGTTCTATTTTTCTTGCATGACTATATGAGTGTTAACAATGAATGGAGATAGAACGGGGTGGTTGTTGCCCTCTATTAGGCTCATTCTAAAGTGAAAATTCAAAAATAACCTCTTCTGTTATGTATCAGATGACAAAACATCAAAGCTGTATCTAGATAACTGAAAAAACTTGCAAAGATTATTCCTTGGACATAAATTTATGAAAGCATGCTAATGGAACCATCCTTGGCTCACATCAAAAATGAAAAAAACTCATGCCCAAAATATGGAAATTGTATTTGCAGCCTTGGAAGGTGAAATTTTAATTCTCTCCTGAAATATACTGTTGCTCTACTGGCTTGACCCCATGTCACATCAAATTAGTTGATTATATTCTAAGTTTCAGAGATGTCTTTTGAAGTCTGTAAAATATGGTGCTAGAAATTGTGGCTGTGATTGATTATAAAATTATATTTGTGGTCTACTCGGCATAATATGATCTTTTCTGTAATATTATTTACCTCATGGGAAACTCTAATAAGTTATTCAAACAGTTTTGCTATCATACTCTCTCTTAGGACACTAATGCTGGGTTTACATTGCAGAAACACGGTTTATGATTCATCCATAGGTGGTTGCCTTCATGCAGTGCACTCTAGTTGTCCTGATGATGTTGTTAAGTTGACGGCTGCAGATTTAGTTTATGTTTTTTCTCGGTCAGTGCAGAGAACCAAAAGTCCTGAGCTTAAGGTTAATTGGTTGCCACCCTTAAATCTTATTTACGCTATTGTGATTGTTCTAGTGGGTAATGTATTTTCATATTCTCGGTCGCTGGTAAAATTGAGGGTCTTAAATGTTTAAAGGAGCTCATAAAATTTTTATTTATTTATTATTATTTTCCAGGCTGCATTGTGTAGTTCATACATAAGGATTGCTAAAACTTGCCCCCCTCATATCTGGAGGCCAGAATCTCTTGTTTATATGCTTTGTTCTTCAGAACCCTGCTTTCCACTGATAGATTGCTTTCGAGTTGCTTTGTGCATACTTGGTCCTGATCGTGTTGGAGGGAGAACAACTAATGATAGTAGTATGGGTGCAACAACCTCAAGTGAGAAAGGAATAGAGAGCTCAAGAGTTGGAAAGAAAAGAGCTATTCAGGATCTGGATTATCACAAGATTAAGCGTCAAAAGGTAGATGAAGAAATTTTGGCTTCCAATGCTAATGTTGGGGTAGCAGGCAAGCTTACTGATGTAATTAAATGTGGGAGGGAAGAAGAACATGCAGATAGCATGCGCACATCGCTTCTTTCATTTGTTGAACTCTTGGAACCTCTTGGTGCTGAAGCTAATTCGTTGAAACCAGAAGTTGCGTTAACAGCTCTTAGCATGCTCTGTATTGCTTTCTGTAAATTTCCAGAGACAACTCTGTCATTGTGCATTTTTCAGAAGATGCATGCATGGATCCCTTGGATATGTGACAAGGTAGGCCTAAATCTGTTAATTGCTCATTAAATTACTCTTTCCCCTCATTTAATTAAGAATTACATCTTGTAGGCAAAGCAAGGCAGTTCAATCACCCTTGATTTATCCATCTATCTGGAAGCAGTTCACAGCATATTGCTATTGCGAAGTAAGCAGTGGACCTTATTTATTTATTTATTAAAAGAGCCACAATGCCTTCATTTTTGTGTTAGGGAATTGTATGTATGATATCTATTGTGAGCTCTTGCTAAGAAGATTGGTGCTTTGTTGTGGACAACTTTGAAAATTCTCGTATATGTAGGAAGGTGGATTCCTTTAAATCATGCTGGTAAATAGGTTGATCATACAAGCCTCAGTCATCTCATATTATTTGAGCTTATTTTGTATATGTTGACATTGTCAAAGTCATCATTATACATGCTTAATATAATGGCATTGGCACCCTTCTAATTCTTGATTCAATTTTCCATGATAGTGAAGGGAACCTATGTTTGTAGAGATGCATAAAATTAAATTTCTTTTTTTTTAATATAAAAATATTGCTTATACATTCAAATTATGCGATTATTTATAGAAAGGATAAAATGGTGAATGCTTCAAATGCTTTCCATATAACTGGAACTCCATTTTTTTTTATCTTACTAGCTTTTTAGAAAGCTATGTCTTTACAGTAGAGTTTCCTTTCATTAATTATAGCATGATGTCATTGACTTGAGACTTTAGCTAAGATTTGTCGAGGATTTCTTCTGACATGATCTTTGACTGGTAAAAAGAGCAGGTTATTTGAATTTGCTCCATAATTAATTGTTTGGCATTCTCTGAAAGTTTGTTATTTGAATCTACTTTATCTGCTGCTAATATATCAGTTGTGACTTCTGTCTACATTTTATATTTTAGATCCCCTTATCTTGGAGAACACGCTTTTCAGAAATAAGGGTGATGATGCAGATCTTATACCTGTAGTGCTAAAGCTGCCATGGAAACATTCTCTTGTGGTTACTGAACCTTATCCTCCATGGAAAACAAAATCTCTCTCTGTTCAAGTTTTATCCAAGATTGGTCCTAGCTTAAAAGCTGAAAGTTATCTTGAAGTCCTAGATTTGGGCCTTCATGATGAAGCTGAAGAAGTTAGAATGGAAGCTGTCATTTCGATGCCAGTGATTGTCTTGTGGTCTGGTCTTGGTGTACTAACACATATGTTCAGAAGGCTGGAGTAAGTGAATAATTTTTAATGTATGTGATGCGTATATGTTTGATTACATTTTTTTATGCTGGATTACATTCGTTATGCTGTAATGTTATAAGGTTTGGGTCACATTTTGAGGTTTTCCTTTGGATGCCTCGTTAACAATATTATGAATATGGAACTCTTTTGTATTACTAACTTTCTTTTCTCTTTAGGAGTTTCTCTAAAATAGAGAAACTTCTCATAATCTGATCTTGTAAAAGAATAATTCTTTATTATTGTCTTCTTAAGTTGTAGTGCAATTTTCTTTTTTCAGTTTTGGATTGTATAGTGTTGATTGTCCATACTTGGAATAGATAGTTGAAAACCAAAATAAAAAAGGGATGCTAAAATACTTAAAAGAGTCATATTAATCAAACTAAGGGTTTATAGAGTGAATGTTATGCAAAAAAATTGCTTACAGTTGAGGACCTTGTGCCGCTCTTGTGGTGTTTGCTCAGGTTTTTGGTCTCTACAGTCTTCATATAGGCACAGGAGTCCTTGTCAAAAATATATATATATAAGCACAGGAGTCTGAAGTTGAAATAGTTCTGTTAATTGAAAAATGCTGCAGCAAGGACTTGCTCCCCTTTTTTTTTTTATTATATTATTTCTTGCGGTGGTTGGGGGGTGTGTGCATGAATAACCAGCCAGCTTTATTTGCTTTTTGTTCGCATGAAATTTTATGCTAACATTCTGGAATTCTAGGTGTTTGAAGTGAGCATCAAGACACAAGCAACAATTGCTCCAAGATATATTATTTTGCTCCTACATAAAATTATTAATACAAGGCCTTCTACTTCATATGATCCTCTAAAGAGAGCTACCTAGTACCTACATTTTGATACATTGACTTTCCATTTCAAACATCCACTGATCCTGATCTAGTTGAACCTAATTCTTCTTTTCTTCCCCTTTTTTATTTATTTATAATTATGTTATAATTTTAAAAAATTAATTTTTTCCCCTTAATTGGCAGGTTCCTGGGGAAAGACAAACTTGAGAAAATTAAGAAAATCCTTCCCTTTTCTCTTGGTTTTCTGGCATGCCTCTATGGATCTTGTAGTGCTGTTGATGCTGTGGATAGAAGTGCATGCAAATTTTGCTTAAATATTGAAAATGATAAACCGAGTCTGACAGTAGATCATTTGTTGCAAGGATTTTGGTGTTCAAGATGTGATAGAAGGGTTGAATGCAGTAATGAGCAGTATTCTAAAATTATACATCCGCCTGACATCGAAATAATAGAGATTGATGTGGATTGTGATTTCATCCATCTACAGTCCCTTTTTTTCAAGCTTCTTTATGATGAATCATCAGAAGAGGTTCAAGTTGCCTGTGTGGAAATGATTCGACGGATCCTCATACATGGACCTAGAGCTATCCTGCTTGAAACAAGATCTGAATGGATCAAATGTATTGAATTCCTACTCCTTCACAGAACGAAGGCTATGAGAGAAGCATTCTGCACTCAGATCCCTTTCTTCCTTGAGGATCCTATTTTGAGTTCTTTATTTTTGGATGGGGAGGCATCAAATAAAACCAAAGAACAAAAGTTTTTAGACAAAATAAAACATGCTTTGGCTGCAGCTGAGGATCCTCAGATTTTTGAAACTCTTTTGGAATCCACATCAGAAATTATGATTGCGGTTGATATTCATAGTCAGCTTTTCTTGTTCTCTCTCATTTTGCTTGTTGATCAGCTTGATAATCCACACGTGACAGTGAGATTGACTGCGTCAAGATTAATACACAGATCTTGCTACTTTCATGTTAAAGGAGGATTTGAACTAATACTTTCAAAAGTTGTCCATATTCGGAATGAGTTATTTGATTATCTATCTGTGAGGCTTCAAAGCCGGCCAAAAATGGTCAGAGAGTTTGCAGAGGCTGTTATTGGTGTTGAAACTGAAGAACTTGTCAAGAAAATGATACCAGTCATTCTTCCAAAGCTTGTGGTCACCCAGCAGGACAATGATCAAGCAGTCATTACCTTATATGAGCTGGCCAAGTGCTTGAACACAGATATGGTGCCACTGATAGTTAATTGGCTACCTAAAGTGCTTGCTTTTGCTCTTCATCGAGCAGATGGGCAAGAGTTACGTGCTGCTTTGCAGTTTTACCATGTTCAGACTGGTTCTGACAACCAAGAAATCTTTGCAGCTGCATTACCTGCACTTTTAGATGAACTCGTATGCTTTCTGGATGATGGTGATTTGGATGAGATAAACATAAGGTATAATGTGTGTGTGTGTGTGTTCTTTTAATGGATAATTGGATGTCGAGGGATTCAAAGCATAGTTGCAGGCATCTTCTGAATTAGGTGACTCTCCAGATCTAATATTTTGATTCCATGCTTCTTACTCAGAAATTTATATGACTTGCTGTTCTCTTGTAAGTCGTAGCAGAACCGTGCTCCTATCCTGATAGAATCCCAAACTAACTTAATACAAGTTTGAGTTATCTATAGCAAAATTTAGCACACAAATTTTCAGAAGAAATAAATTATGATTGCTTTCTTCCTAATGTAAAACAGAAAATAGGAAAGGGCTATTATCTAATTACACTTCATCCAAGAATCGACAATTTCAGTCTAATGCCCCAAAACTTTGAACCATCTAATGAAAAGCACTCCCCCACATCTGTTCCAATCTGCTTCCACACATATTCCTACTTCGTGCGTCTAATTTTTTTGTGCCATATCTAAGTTTGACAAAGTTCAGATCTGATTCTTTCATTCTTTTAGGTGTGCATTTTTTTTTTTTTTGCTCAACTGAGTTGTTTTGCCAGGGCCTCTGACTAATAAGTCAAGTTCCAAGTTTCTTTTGCTAAACTTTTATACCTAAAACCAGTTCATGTAACAAGAAACTTATATTTTTATAGGACTCTGCAATTATTGTTATCTCATTTCTCATAACAGGTTAGCAAGAGTACCTCAGATGATTAAAGAAGTTGCTAGAGTTCTGACTGGTACTGAAGATCTTCCAAGCTTTTTAAGGAATCATTTTGTTGGTCTCCTTAATAGTATAGATAGAAAAATGCTCCATACAGAAAATCTGTCACTACAGAAACAAGCCTTGAAATGTATAGAGATGCTAATCAAAATGATGGGTTCTAACCTCAGTACCTATGTGCCCAAACTCATGGTTCTTCTCATGCATGCAATTGATAAAGAGTCACTCCAGAGTGAGGGTCTTTCTGTCTTGCATTTTTTCATTGAGCAATTGGAAAAGGTATCACCATCAAGCACTAAACATGTCATTTCTCAAGTTTTTGCTGCTCTTATCCCCTTCTTGGAGAGAGAGAAAGAAAATCCTTCTATACATCTGAACAAAGTTGTGAAAATCTTGGAAGAACTTGTATTGGAGAACAAGGCTATCCTAAAGCAGCACATTCGTGAGTTTCCTCCATTACCCAGTATTCCTGCTCTGGTGGAGGTGAACAGGGTTATACAAGAAGCACGTGGATCAATGACTTTGAAGGATCAATTAAGAGATGTTGTTGATGGTTTAAATCATGAGAACTTGAATGTGAGGTATATGGTAGCCTGTGAGTTGAGCAAGCTCCTGAACCTGAGAAGGGAGGATGTAACATCTCTGATTACTGGGGAGGTGGATTCAGATATGGATGTTTTGAGCTCTTTGATTACATCCTTACTTAGAGGTTGTGCGGAAGAGTCAAGGACTGTAGTGGGACAGCGTCTAAAGCTGGTCTGTGCTGATTGCCTTGGAGCACTAGGTGCAGTAGACCCAGCCAAAGTGAAGTGTTTTTTATGCCAACGCTTTAAAATTGAATGTTCAGATGATGATCTTATCTTTGAGTTGATCCACAAGCATCTAGCCAGGGCTTTTAGAGCTGCACCTGATACCATTATCCAAGACTCAGCTGCATTGGCTATACAGGAGCTTCTAAAGATTGCGGGTTGTGAGGCATCACTGGATGAGAATGTTGCAGCTTCTACTTCGCAGATGCTAAAGAATAAAGAACCATTGAAGGTCTCTGCATCTGGGATTACGGGCGCAGATGATAACAGTGAGATGAGGAGGGGTCACAGATTGTGGGGCCGTTTTTCTAATTATGTTAAAGAGATAATAGCACCTTGCTTAACTTCTAGATTTCAGCTTCCAAATGTAGGCTGATTCTGCATCTGCGGGCCCAATTTACCGGCCTTCTTTGTCGTTCAGAAGATGGATATTCTTTTGGATAAAGAAACTTACTGTGCTTGCAACTGGCTCTCGTGCCAGCATTTTCAATGCTTGTCGAGGTATAGTGCGTCATGATATGCAAACGGCCATATATTTGCTACCATATTTAGTCCTCAATGCTGTCTGCCATGGTACGCAGGAGGCACGCCATGGAATAACAGAAGAGATCCTGTCTGTTCTTGATGCAGCAGCATCAGAGAATAGTGGGGCTGCGGTTCATGGAATTAGCAGCGGGCAAAGTGAAGTCTGCATTCAAGCTGTGTTCACTCTTCTTGATAATCTTGGGCAATGGGCTGATGATGTCGAACAAGAAATAACTCTTTCGCAGTCTTTTCAAACATCGGGGTCTAGAAAACAAGCATCCAAGTTAAAGGATCAAGGTCCTGATCCTTTGGCAGATCCAGATCAACTCCTGGTACAGTGTAAATATGTTTCAGAGCTGTTGGCTGCGATTCCAAAGGTGACACTTGCCAAGGCCTCCTTCAGGTGTCATGCTTATGCTAGATCTTTGATGTACTTTGAGTCTCATGTGCGGGGAAAGTCAGGATCTTTCAACCCAGCAGCCGAGAGGAGTGGAATTTTTGAGGATGAAGATGTCTCATTCCTAATGGAAATATACAGCTGCTTGGATGAGCCTGATGGTTTATCTGGCTTGGCATGTTTACGTAAATCTCTAAGCTTACAAGACCAGCTTTTGATAAACAAGAAGGCGGGAAACTGGGCAGAAGTTTTAACTTCTTGTGAGCAGGCTCTGCAGATGGAGCCCACTTCAGTTCAGAGGCATTCAGATGTTCTTAACTGCTTACTTAATATGTGCCACCTTCAGGCCATGGTTACTCATGTGGATGGTTTAATTTCTAGGATTCCTCAATACAAGAAAACATGGTGCATGCAAGGTGTGCAGGCAGCCTGGAGACTTGGCAGGTGGGACTTGATGAATGAATATCTTAATGGGGCTGTTGAAGAAGGTTTACTCTGTAGTAGCTCTGAGAGTAATGCTTCCTTTGACATGGATGTTGCAAAGATTCTCCAGGCAATGATGAGGAAAGACCAGTTCTCAGTTGCCGAGGAACTTGCACTGTCCAAACAGGCTCTGATTGCTTCTTTGGCTGCTGCTGGCATGGATTCCTACATAAGGGCTTACCCATTTGTTGTAAAGCTTCACATGCTACGGGAGCTGGAGGACTTCCATATTCTCCTTGTTGATAATTCCTTCTTGGAGAAATCATTTCATCTGGGTGATCCAGGATTCTCAAAGGTGATAGAAAACTGGGAAAATCGGCTGAGGTTTACACAACCATCACTTTGGGCAAGGGAGCCACTTTTGGCTTTCCGGAGACTGGTTTTTGGTGCTAGTGGTCTTGGATCTCAGGTCGGGAACTGCTGGCTCCAATATGCAAAGCTCTGTCGCTTGGCTAGTCACTATGAAACAGCAAACCGAGCAATTCTGGAAGCGCAGGCTTCAGGTGCACCTAACGTGCACATTGAAAAGGCTAAGCTTCTGTGGAGCACTAGGAGATCTGATGGTGCCATTGCTGAGCTGCAGCAATCCCTCCTCAACATGCCTGTGGAGGTTGTGGGCTCTGCGGCAATATCATCAATCACTAGTCTTTCACTGGTTCCACTGAACCCCCCGCCATTACTTTGTGATACCCAAGCTTTGAATGAGAATCGTGATATTGCAAAGACCCTCCTTCTATATTCAAGGTGGATCCATTACACTGGGCAGAAACAGAAGGAAGATGTGATCAGTCTTTATTCCAGGGTGAGGGAACTTCAGCCCAAGTGGGAGAAAGGATTCTTCTATATGGCTAAATACTGTGATGAAGTACTTGCTGATGCTCGAAGACGACAGGAAGAGAGTTCTGAACTAAGTCCCAGAATAATACCTTCAACTTCTGCTATTGTCGCATCTACTAATTTAAATACCGAGAAGCGCTGGTGGTCTAGCCTTCCTGATGTACTGTTATTTTATGCAAAGGGCCTCCATAGGGGCCATAAGATTCTCTTTCAAGCTCTTCCGAGGTTGTTAACCCTGTGGTTTGATTTTGGAAGCTTTTATCAAAGAAGTGGCTCATCCTCCAATAAAGAATTGAAAAATGTGCATGGAAAGGTAGTAACATTATGGCGAAGATTAATATTATTCTGTATTGCTTTACTTTATTATACCTTTTCTCTTTTTTCTTTTCATAGGTAATGAGTATCATGCGAGGCTGTTTAAAGGATTTGCCAACTTATCAGTGGTTGACAGTTCTGCCACAGTTGGTGTCTAGAATATGCCACCAGAATGAAGAAATTGTTCGGTTGGTTAAACACATCATCACCTCGGTTCTCCGGCAATACCCACAGCAAGCTCTTTGGATCATGGCAGCAGTTTCAAAATCCACAGTTCCTTCAAGGCGAGAAGCAGCTGCAGAGATCATTCAGGCTGCACGAAAAGGCTCCAGCCAGGGAAATGGTGGCAACAATTTGTTTGTTCAGTTTGCCAGCCTGATTGATCATCTCATCCGGCTGTGCTTTCACACGGGCCAGCCAAAGTCAAGGACCATTAATATCTCAACTGAATTCAGTGCCTTGAAGAGGATGATGCCCCTGGGAATTATAATGCCAATCCAACAATCTCTTACTGTTTGTCTGCCGACATATGATATGAATCTTACTGATGCACTTACCTCTGATATCTTCTCTGCTACAGATCTTCCATCCATTTCAGGAATAGCTGATGAGGCTGAGATCCTTTCATCTCTTCAGCGACCCAAGAAAGTACGTTCTTCTATGATAGTGGATTCTGTAGAGATGGCTAAAATTTGATTTCTATGTATATATATGCCCTTTAGTTCCTGATTTTATTGTTCAATTGGTTCACACACGCGGTGTGCCACAATGTGGTATCTAGAGGCATGTGCATCATTTGTCTGAGAAGGCATTAAAATACCAAAATGATTTAGATGTGATGAGGGGTGTGACCCTCCTGAATGTGTAGGGAATGAATGTTAAAATCATGAACAAGAAAGAACACACAACCCATGTTTTGTGGCACACCTGAAAGGGAGTGCGAATCTCCAGTTTCCTTAGAATGTATGCTTTTATTGATCTGATCCGATAATTGTAACAGTTTAGATAAGTTTCTATCTTGGCTAGTTATTTAGAAATAAATTATGTCTATTTCAGCATAGATCTCTTTTGGGAGCCCACTGAACATCGGTCCCTTATCTATTGCCTGGCTAGACTGTCCTGATGGTCAACCAAGATGGTATTATTCTCGTGATCTTTGTAACCAAAGTTAAACTGTTTTTTGGTGTTTTCAGATTATTCTTTTGGGTAGTGATGGCATCGAACTGGCCATTCCTTTGCAAACCCAAGGATGACCTCAGGAAAGATGCCCGCATGATGGAATTTACTGCAATGATAAACCGTTTATTATCCAAATACCCTGAAAGCCGTAGAAGGAAGCTTTACATTCGCACTTTCGCAGTGATTCCTCTGACAGAGGACTGTGGTATGGTTGAATGGGTGCCCCACACTCGTGGCCTCCGGCATATACTTCAAGACATTTATATAAACTGTGGGAAATTTGATAGGCAGAAGACGAATCCTCAAATTAAGCGGATCTACGATCATTGCCAAGGTAAAATGCCGGAAGAAGAGATGCTGAAGAACAAAATCCTTCCAATGTTCCCCCCAGTTTTCCATAAATGGTTCTTGAACACTTTTTCTGAGCCAGCTGCTTGGTTCAGGGCTCGGGTTGCTTATGCACACACTACTGCAGTTTGGTCCATGGTTGGGCATATTGTGGGCCTGGGCGACCGGCATGGTGAAAACATTCTTTTTGATTCTACCACGGGTGATTGTGTTCATGTTGATTTTAGTTGCTTATTTGACAAAGGCTTGCAGTTAGAGAAGCCTGAGTTGGTTCCTTTCAGGCTAACGCAGGTAAAAAAGAACACAGATATGCATGTTTTGCTTGTGACAAAATTCTATTAAGTTGTAAAGAAGTTTAAAATCATGCTGAGTTCTTCATTCAGAAAATGTAACTAGATTTTATTGAAATAAATTTTCAGGTATTATTCATAAATTCACCAAAATCTTTGGATAATTTGCAAATTATTGGTGGATATCTCCAACTACTTCAACTCATTCTAAAATGTCAACATTTTATATATATATATAATGTATTTATTTTCCTGCATCAATTTGTCCTGAATGTCATAGCATATTCAAAGTTAATATATGTCAATTTTTCCAGACTCCCATGTTCTTATTCTCCTGGTAATTTTTTTTTATTGGACCTGCAGAACATGATTGATGGCTTGGGCATCACTGGATATGAGGGCATTTTTTTGAGGGTTTGTGAAATTACCCTTTCATTACTGAGGACACACAGGGAGACTCTAATGAGCGTTCTTGAAACTTTCATCCATGATCCTCTTGTGGAATGGACTAAATCTCACAAGTCCAGCGGGGTAGAAGTTCAAAACCCCCATGCACAGGTTTGGATATTCATTTTACTCCCTTGTCCTTGTTGTAACGAGTTTAGCTCACCATTGATTATGAAGTGAACAATAAATGTTTGTTCTGGAGAAAGATTTCCCCCCCAGTCTTTCACTCCAAATATAGGATCAGTTTTGGACCATTTAAAATTAGCACATTAGATGAAACAGGTAAAAGGGTTTTTATTGATTAAGTTGAAACTGGGGACAATGTATAATGATTTCAAGAAATAATGTTTTGAAATTTCAAAGTTGAAAAACAGGGTTCAAAATTTTCAATTAGTTTTAATAACAAATATGGCAGCAGAAGGGTTGGTAGGGGAAATAAAAATCTCCATTCTGGAAATGATAAGACGGTGAAAAAATTCAAATATTGTATCCTGTGTGTATTTATATATTTTTTCACTAAGCATCTATTAAAATGATAGAAAGTAAGACTCGCCTATTCAAGTGTTAGAGCTGAAATTGTTGACTTCTGACTTTAATTTTACACATATTGAGAACTTTTTTTTTTTTTTTTGGAGAAATGCTAATTATAACAGCATGGGTGTTCGAAAATTGCAGCGAGCCATCAGTAACATTGAGGCACGGTTGCAAGGAGTTGTAGTTGGTGTTGGAGCAGCACCATCTTTGCCACTAGCAGTTGAAGGTCAGGCTCGTCGCTTGATTGCCGAAGCAGTATCACACAAAAATCTTGGGAAGATGTATGTATGGTGGATGCCGTGGTTTTAGAAATTGTTATAAGCTGCAGGTTTTCAGCATTTCCACATGAGGGCTAGGTATTCTCTTTCATTTCTTTCCTTTTATATATTTGATTTTCAAGGATATTACTTTTCCATTGTTTTCTGCAAATATTTTTTTAGTGGCCCTGAATTATGAAAACACAATAGAGAGGCTAGATTAGCCAAGCAAGTTCATTGAAGAGGTAGTTATGAACTTATGATCATCACCTACATGGCTACATGTATATTCTTTTGCAATATCCAAACTGAGTTGTTTTATTTTCTTCCCTTGTGGGTGGGGGTGGATGGATGCATCTGTGTGTTGAGTAGTTGCATAGTGGACAAAATAAAGTTCAATTCATTGTTATCCACAACCAAGTCTTGAACTAGCTTGGTGTAAATCCAATGGTTGCCTCCCTGTCTGACTCATTAGATACCGACCCTGCAAGCATTCAAAGAACCATATGACTTGCATGGCCAAGTTTAAAGAAATTTATTGGAAAAAAAATCACCTGTTCAGGGCCTGCCATTTACTTATGTATTCTAATATAACACTACAAACTGCCATGATATTAAATACTCCCTCCATTCCTATTTTATTGTCCTTTCCTTTTTGGATGTTATAAAATTATTGTCCCATTCAAAAAGTCAACTCTTTTTAATTGATTTCCTAAATTACCCTTTTTCATGAGTATTTTACCTTCCAATGTTTTGTACACGTGAGGGAAAAATTGGAATGTTAAACATATATATTGATGTGAAAGCATTTAAAAGGGTTTCCTAAAGAACCGTGTTTTTTCAAAGGGGGTAGTCAATTAGGAATAGAGTGAGTAATAATTTTATAATTATATTAATGGCATGTTTTGAATGGTAGATTTAATTGCAATCAAATATTATTTTTGATTATTCAAATCAGCCATTAATAAATTTATACATATGTTGGCATGTTGGGTCTCTCTAGTTTAGTCGCTTGTTCCGCAATCAATGACCGCGTTTGTGGATGGATACATAGCATGAAATTCCATAATCTAACTATATTTATTTATGTTTAGTGATAGATATGGTAATGTGTTGTGCCTTTCTTTCGGGTTAATGCTCAGAGAACATGGAGTGCTTGCCTTGACACTGAATGATATGTAAGCAGATGTAAACGAACTTCATCACATGGTGAAGGCTATGTTTGGCAGTTGGCACTATGGTTGTGTTTGTATGCTTTCTGGTCCTTGTGGGGTTTATACATATTTGGAAACATCTGTAGGACTAAATTTGATGCTGTCATCTTCATATTTGTGATATTTTACCTGTCTGATGAGGGTGAACATTGTGAGGCTGAAGCATTTCAGGTACAAACAATTGAATATGAACTCATTTGTCTTTATGTGCATCGACATGGGATGTTTTTGGAGCTGTAATTTTTATTTTTATTTTTGTTTTTGCTGAAGTCCAGACGATAGTAGAAGAGAAGAAAGTCCAACCATTGCATTACCTAGTGTTCGTCAACCTGAGGAACATGTATCCAAACAATTGTTGTTCTCGAAAGGTCGATCAGGAACTGCCATTGTAATCCAGATTTGAAAAAGATACAGTTAAATTCTATATTCACATTTCAACTCTGGCAGAGATGATCTTTATGATGGGACAGATCAACTTTTGAATCTCGAATTGTCTGTTTGTTCTCTCTCTCTCTCTTTCTGCTTCCTGGCAGATGCTTTCAACTTCATGCTGCCTGTTTGATGCTCTCTCATAAAAGGTTAGCTTCTATCATTTATTGAAGACATTACGCATGGTAGGGGTAACTGGCCAAACAACCACCTGCACCATTGATGCTCCCATATCTGCTTTGGTTTTGATCATAGCCTAAATCATGCCACAATCATCTGAACATATAAGAATATAGATTTGGACTTACGTGGTGGCCACACCTCTAATTAAAAAAAGAAAAAGAAACTCCAAGGTTTGGCCACCTTACTAGTCCAAAGGGACAATTATGAGATCGCCCAGAATTGTCTTGTCCTGGGGATGTGGAAACCTCTCACCTCAAGAATCTTGAAAGTTAAAATACACCAGAATATTTCTAAAATCAATGGAGAATATATGGATGTCCAATCCCATTAGTCTCAATTGATTAAGATTTGATGTGACATTTAACTTCACTTGGAGCTCTATTTCCATATGATTACCCAGTTTGATAAGTGACCTAGATCCAAATCATGAACAGTCCAACTTTGTGATTTTGCTTTGAAGCAGGCATAAAAATGAAGTTAGACATGCATAAAGTGATGTTTGATTGACCTCAAAATTATTTTGACCCTGATAATGTGCTATACAAGGTTGGTAATGCAAATCCCTTTGGTGAACTTGATGGCGAACCGAAGTCTGCATTCAAAATATATCTTGTAGTTGCTGAAAAAATCTGAAATTTGATTGCAATTGCTTATTGCTCTCAATGCAGTTGCATTTCATAATAAGGAACAGTGGTTTAGTGCTCTTGTGATCATGCTGAATGATGGTGAGCTGAAGATGGCAGTGTGGTTGACACGGATAAGAGACCACCAGATGTGGGAGAGGTGGGCAAAGAGAGCCCTTTTAATCGAAGAGATGGTCAAAGCCAGCTTGACATTGTATGCACTCAGCCCCTTGACATCCGAAATTTGAACCATGCTCGGTCCGTTTCCACCTGGCTTCCCTCTCATTGCACGGATCATGCCAACTGAGCATGAGAAAGAATGGGGGAAAAATGGACAACTGTTCTGATCTCCTTGAGATGCATTCAAGTATACACAAAATGTTGCAGGCAGGGAATTTGATCGATATATATATATATTTCCCTTTTTCTTCCCACTTGTGTGCTCTACCCACCATTGGGTATTTTTTAATTTCTCTGTAATATTTCCATATGGTTACATCCGTACTTTATATGACAAAAGCAGACTCATTTTATACGAGGAAAGTGCAAATATATTTGACTCGTTACTTTCTAGCACTCACTGCAATTGGCAGATCTTTCTTAATGTTTACTGTGTCATCTTAGCTCTTGTTATTTCAACTCAATTTCATCTTTATTGCTGTGTCCAGATTGTGTAAGCGGGGGTTGATCTCGCTCAGGTGAGGGTCCAATAATGCCGTTGGAGTCCAGAGGCAGCTGGACTGTCTCGGAGAGAGGCTCAGTGAAATAGACATGTCAAGCTCCATCTCTATTGCTGTGTCCTGATTGTGTAAATATTAGTGCAAGACACCATAGTCCATAAAACCTCATTGGGGATTTCTCAAACTAGAATTGCGGCAATCTTTAATACTACTCCCAGAAACTTGTCAGTCCAACCCTCAGTTCTCTAACCAAAATGGAAATCCACTTTTCTTCATCTCAGTGTCTATGTTGTTTGCATCAAGCATTTCCCTACCATTAGACACTCAATGCAATGGAGGAAAACTACATAACCAATCCTTCACAACTTTCCCTTTGGCAACGAAGCAACCAATGTTCTTCCTATTGATTCTCATGGGGCTTCTCGTCCGAACCATAATCTCTCTAACCATACCTTTCACTGACGATTCACCTCTGACATTGCTGTGCTTCCCTGCCCCCACAAACCATCGTAATCTCCGCTGGAATCATGTATTTGCCATCGGAAAACCTCCACCTCAGTTCCACCATGCACTGCAATAGTATCAAATATGCTGGACCCAGATGCATACCATGCAAATCCAGTTTCCCCTCCGAAGAACTCCATTCCATTGCCTCAACCAGAACCGAGGACTCAGTGAGTTCTTGAACCAACAAAGTCTCGTCTCCATTCAGAATCTGCATTAGCTCTTCCTATCGAAAGCGGAAAACTTTCGCCTTCTGTTAAGATCTCCATGATTGTCAGGCAGGAATTCAAGACTGAATTGTAAGTCTGAATCGAAAAAGGAATGCTCATTTCCTTCATTCTTCGAAGCCACAGAACCATTTCGAATCCTTCCTTGTGTCCCCCATACGACGAAAGAACCATGTTGGAGCATACCTGTATCAATGGCAAACCCTTCATCCTCCATCTGCCCTAGAATTCTCTGCATATCTTTGAACAACCCTAACCTTCCATACCCATATACTACAGACCTAAACTCAAAAACAGACACTACAAGTCCTTCTATTCTCATCTTCTCCAGCAAACTCTCCGCTTCGCAAGGCTTATCCGTCTTGCATAAACCTTTAATTCATTGATTTATAAGCACGCCGTTTCACATAAACAGAGGATGAATTCGAGAGAAGCTGATTCAAGCGAGCGTAACAATCGAGAACCCCTCGGTTTGATTTGTGCTTGAAGTGGGAATCAATCAACTTGTAATAAAAGCAAGCTAGGTCTCATTCTTGCGACCCTAATTTCGATAAGGTTTCGGCGAATTAGGGTTTGTGCTTCATCGATTCTTCCTTGTTTTTCTAGCAAAGCGATGAGCTCTGCAACTAGCTTTGGGTTCCAACTGAACCAAGACGCTTCGGCGATCCAGTCCTTGAGTACAACTGCACCATGTAAGAGCTTGCTGTTAGAGAGAGAAGGTACATACTAGCATACATACATACATAAAAACATGTACATAAAGAGAGAGGTGGGCATACGGGGAGGGCGAGGGAGGAGAGGTGGGGCTGGGTGGTGGTGGGGGAGAGGATATGGGAGAGGGCGCTGAGAGCTACGGATTTCGGTAAAGATACTATGAATTTGCGGATCAACCGACTAGCGGCGAAGTAATCTCCGGCGGTGGTGGCGAGGGAGGTGAGAAAGCGGTGGCCTTGCTTGGTTAGTGTACATTGCGTTAACAATAGTGGTGGTTGTTGGCGGCAGCGAACGGCGGAGGTTGCATGATAGTGGCGGAGACAGTTGAAGACTGCCCATCATCGCTTTGAGTAGCTGAGCTGATGACGGAGACAATGGTTCTCCACTCTCCAGTGCTTTCTGGTTAAGAACTGATGAGAGTGGAGCAGTTGTAGTGTTTCGAATGGAAAATGCTTGCAGAGGATATCAACTCTTACTTTATGGGCTTCATGTTCAAAATGATTGGGCCCTGTTAATTTCTTTAAGGGAACGGCTATTGCAACCCCCATTCTTATAACCCATTATTTTTCTTTTCGTTTTTAAGATTTCATAAAAAATATAAAAGGTTTTTGCAAAAACTGTTCACTTAGTCCACTAGAAAACATTATTTTGAACAACTTTGCAGAAGAAAGTTTATCCAAAATCTATCGTTTAGATAGACTTTTTGACAAAAAAAATGAAATAAAGGCTATAAATGGCTAAAAGTATATTTAAACGATAGATTTAGGAAAAACTTTCTTCTACAAAGTTGTTCAAAATGATGTTTTCTAGTGGACGCTACAGCCGGTTTTCATAAAGATCTTTTATATTTTGCTTAAAACATTAAAAACCTAAAAGATGAGAGGTGGAGTGATAAGAATGGAGGGTTGCAATAGCCGTTCCCATTTTTTAATGAGGCCATGGACAGCATAAAGACTAGGGCCCAGCTATTGCCATCCCTTAATTTGATTAGCATTTTCACCTGTTTTAGTTTTTTTAAGGTTTTAAGCAAAATATAATTTTTTTATGAAAACTGGTCAATTTGCCATAGAAAACATCATTTTAAATAATTTATAGAAGAAAGTTTTTCAAAAATCTACCATTCAATTAGACTTGTTGGCCATTTATAGTCTCTATTTCAATTTTTGCCAAATAATCTATATAAATAATAGATTTTGGAAAAATTTTCTTTTACAAAATTGTTAAAAATGATGTTTTCTAATGACCATGTGTCTATGTTCACAAAAAAAAAAAACATTTTATATTTTGTATAAAATCTTAAAAACCTAAAATAAATAAGGGTGGTGATCAAATCGAGGGGTGGCAGTAGCCGGGCCCTAAGGATTAACAATCCAGACCAAAAGGAATGTCAAATTGTCAATGCAATAAAGTTCAAAACAGCTCTGGCACTCTGGCAGTAAGCCTTTTCCTACCAAATGCCGAGCAAACCGTCGGGTGCTCCTGCACGTCCTCGTCCTATGCAAATAGCACCCTGCTTCCATGGCAGAGTTCATGATGCGTTGGAAGATGGGCAGCTTGAAACGCGCCGTTTTCATTTGCCGGCGGTGGAGATCTCAGCTTCAGCTTTGTCATCATCCTATCGTAGCATGCATTCCCAAGAATACACCTGAGACGTCTCGTCGTTTCACCTCGACATCCAATCCCAACAATTCTCAGGCCCCAGACTTCCATTCATGGAACAAGAGGATTTCTCATCTGATCCGAACCGGTCGGCTTAGTGAAGCAAGGATGGTTTTTGATCATATGAAATACAAAAATACTGTAACATGGAATTCAATGATTAGTGGATATGTCCAAAAAAGAGAGATGACTAAAGCAAGTAAATTGTTTGACGAAATGCCCGAAAGAGATGTGGTGTCGTGGAATTTGATGATATCGGGTTACGTATCGTGTCGTGGAAGAGGATTTATTGAGGAAGGGAGATGTTTGTTCGATCAAATGCCTGACAGAGATTATATTTCTTGGAACACGATGATCAGTGGTTATGCGCGAATTGGGAGGATAGCAGATGCGTTATGTCTTTTTAATAGTATGCCTGAGCGGAATGTTGTTTCTTGGAATGCAATGATTACTGGGTTTCTACAGAACGGTGATGTGAAGAGTGCAATTGAGTTGTTTGAGAGAATGCCTAAACGGGACTCAGCTTCTCTCAGTGCACTTGTATCGGGTCTCATTCAGAATGATGAATTAGACGAAGCTGTGAGAGTTCTTCTTGAATTTGGGAACAAGGATGATAGTAGAGAAGATTTGGTGCATGCTTATAACACTTTGATTGCAGGGTATGGTCAAAGAGGAAGGGTTGAGGATGCTCGACACCTCTTTGATCAAATCCCATGTCACTACGGTCAAGGAAAAGAAGGTGATGGGAGGTTCAAAAGAAATTTGGTGTCATGGAATTCCATGATCATGTGCTATGTGAAAGTGGGAGATCTTGTTTCTGCCAGGAGACTCTTTGATCAAATGAAGGAGCGAGATGACTTTCTCATGGAACACCATGATCAGTGGCTATGTTCATATTTTAGATATGGAAGCAGCCTTGAAACTCTTTCGAGAAATGCCTAACCCTGATACGCTATCATGGAATTCAATGATCTCTGGATTTGTGCAGGATGGGTAGTTTAGAACTTGCTCGTGATTTCTTTGAAAGAATACCCCAGAAAAACCTGGTTTCATGGAATTCCATAATTGCTGGGCATGAGAAGAATATGGACTATAAAGGAGCAGTTAATCTTTTCACTCAAATGCAAGTTGAAGGAGTGAAACCTGATCGACACACTCTATCATCAGTCCTCAGTGTGTGTGCCGGATTTGTGGCTCTACACCTCGGTATACAGATCCATCAGCAGGTCATAAAGTTAGTTATTGCAGATGTACCAATAAACAACTCCCTCATTACTATGTATTCAAGATGTGGGGCTATAATTGAGGCGCAGACCATTTTTTATGAGATGAAATTGCAGAAAGATGTTATCTCTTGGAATGCGATGATTGGTGGTTATGCATGCTCATGGTTTTGCTGCTGAGGCTTTAGAACATTTTAAATTGATGAAGCAGCTTAAAGTGCAGCCCACTTATATAACATTTATTTCGGTTTTGAATGCATGTGCTCATGCTGGGTTAGTGGAAGAAGGCCAGATGCAGTTCAAATCCATGGTTAATGAATTTGGTATTGAGCCAAGGGTTGAACACTTTGCTTCCCTTGTGGACATTGTGGGTCGGCATGGGCAACTTGAGGAGGCAATGGATTTGATCAATAGCATGCCGATCGAGCCGGACAAGGGCTGTATGGGGTGCATTATTGGGTGCTTGTAGGGTTCATAACAATGTTGAGTTGGCCCGAGTTGCAGCTGAGGCATTGATGAAGCTTGAACCAGAGAGCTCTGCTCCATATGCGCTGCTATACAATATGTATGCTGATGTGGGACGATGGGATGATGCAACAGAAGTAAGAATGATGATGGAAGGAAACAATATCACAAAGCAACCAGGGCTATAGTTGGGTGGATTCCTCCTCTTGATGCTGATGATATTCATGCGCTGATTAGATTTGCGATCAGGTTTCTGAAGATTCGAAGTATGAGATTCGGTGTTCTCATGGACTTATTCACGATATGTAATAGATCAGGAGGGTTCTACGTTAGAATGTAGCATATTGAAGAGGTTTTGATATGCAATTTTTTTATTGGAACAATGGAAGAATGCACCAATTGATTGTGAAGAAGGAGCCAGCATACTAGAATTTGCTGGGGCACTGGGGACAAATAGTTTAATTCTATCGTACTGTGGCCTGCATTGTAGTTTGTTTATTCCATCACTGTGGGAATTGTTTTCCTGTCACTAAAGTGTTGATCTGGGTTTTATATACTTGTCATCTCATCCTGGAAAAGAGGGAGGGGTACAAAAGAAAAGGAGTTTCAGTAGATATGCAGAAAGATGATGAGTCCAGAATTGTGAGGGACATCTGTGGGATACTAGCCTGGGGGGTACCCTCAAGACGAACCCTGGGTAAGAGATCATGACTACATTTGTTGGAGATTTAAAAGAATATTTTGAAAAATTCTCCAATGTTGTTTGAGTGGACTTGCAGGACAGTATTATTCGTGTGGATATTACTAGAGACAATGGGCATTTTCTTGAGGATCTGCACTTTCAGAACTTGGGACATAGGAGACTACCATAAATTTTTTCTGAAACTTACGTGGTGGAAGGGACAAAATCTTGACAACTCCTAGCAGAGCTGGAATTTGGAACACGGATGCATGTACTGGTGCAGATTTTTTGTTCTCCATTTTCACTGTCATGACGAGTTTGATTAAGAATTCAGCCATGGTTGTGAAGTTCAGCTCATCTTTTCATGGCAGTCCAATTCAAGCAGACCAATTGAAGTGGTCAATGACCTGGGGCCAATCTGTTTGCCTATCAAAAATGGTCAATGACCTGAATTAGATATTCAATATGAACAATGAATTGTGGAGCAATTTACCAAGTTTTTTGTCTGTCAACAATTATTTGGTCATGGAATTTCATTTTTATAAGATGGAAGACAATGCTAAGTAGCCAAGCTTACTGTCATGAAATGCATATGTAAGTCAAATTTCCTCATAAACTAGCAATGTATCCGACGTCCCATATTTCAAGTCATTATTTTTCCAATAAAATAATAGATTTCAATATACATACATACATATACATACATACATACATATATATATATATATATATATACATACATACATACATACATATATATATATATATATATATATATATATATATATATATATATATATATATATGTTTTCATCGGGAGTATCTAAACTTTCAGTTGACTAAAATCATGTTTCCGATATCTCAAAAGTCAACATATAAATATTTATCAATCACCCGCATAAATAATTTATCAAAGGTGATAATTGAAAGTGACTCCCTCAATTAGATAAAAGAAAAAAAGAAAGTTACTCCCTTCCGATAAATAACAATTATAATGCTCTTGGTATTGGCCAATTGTATGATTATTATTTGAAAAAAAAAAAAAAAAATGTATCCAATTCACTAGTATTGGGTTGCTATCTTCATTGGAGAATCACCTAATTGGAGTAGTCGATGAGGTTGCTTGAAGTAATTTGATAGGAGAAGTAATGGAGTGATACATGGGATTGATTCCATGATCCTTCATCAATCATGTTGATTTCCATATTAAGCATTCCTTTAAATGTTCTATGTAGAATTGTGGATGATTGTTTATGCTCCAATTAATGGCTTGGATGATGATAATACATAAAAGATGTGCTCACAAAAATATGAGATGGTGGTTCCTTGAATTTAGCTTCTAAAATATATAGGAAGCAAAACAGTAGGGTGGATTGACTCTAACATACCATTAATCTGATAAAAAGGTAAATTCACTGAGTTTTAAAAATAAATTATTGAAACCTAGGGGTGCTGGTTCTTGTTAATTACTTTCTTCTGGGTTTGCTAAACCTGGCCTCCTTCAAATTTATACTTCCATGTTTGAACAAGCTAGGGTATGCAAAATTGCAAATAGGCTTTTCAAAACTGTGTCTGGGAGAAAATCTGTGTCCATGTCCCTAGGAATGGGCATAGGTCCTCTGTTAAGATAACAGAATGAGCCAATATATTATTGCGAGTATTACTTTTTTAATAAGAACATCAAACGAGTTGAATTTTAAATGGGAGGTAGCAAAATTGAACCCAGGACCTCCCACTGGGGAGAAGTACGGATCAGGCCTTATCCTACAAAGGCAGTGGTGAGACAAAGTAGATCCTAATTTCAATCATTCTTCACCACTTGTCCAAATAAAGAAGGAGAATTGATTATGTGCATACATTCCTATGTTTACATAATTAGGAACACATTTTCATAAATCCATATTTGAGTATCACATGTTTATATTAACATGAATGTATATCTACGTATCCATATTAGTTTATTTGTTTGTTAGTGTTTTTAAATTCATATTTTTGTAAAATATTTATGACATGTAGCAGAAAATGAATAGAGGTGGGGAACAACTCCTCTACCCTGGGGTGGAGGTAAGTAGTGTCCATTTAAATAAATAAATAAATAGAAAATCTTGTGTTACACTAGTATTAGAATACAATATTCCTTAAAGACACCTTCTACTCCAAGCTAGCTAATCTTTTTCTTGTAAAAAGAGCTTACGGGTTATTTGGTGAACTTGAAAATTTGGCTAGTTAAAGATAAGTATGATTAGTTTTGTTTTTACATTATTTGGAAAACTTTTTTTTTTCCCTAATTATTTTAGTATTTTTCTGAAAATAAGACATAAACACAGGTTTTTCTTCTTCAAAGTAACGATTAGTCGGTTTATTTAAAAACTCGATAACAGTTATGAATTAGACCTAATCTGATTCAGTTTTTGAAGTTTCCAAACAAACCCTTATACCCAGGTATGTGATCTTCCCACCACTGATACTGCCACGTGTCCACTCATAAACCATGTTTGTGTCCTAACGACCACACCCAACCAGCTCCCTGTAGATTTATGGACATTCCTATTGAACTCTTTACGTTTACCATAAATGTGACATTCCCGATATAACTTGTCTCATACACACAACCAAACTTGGTCAAGTTCTAGAGAGATAGAGACTGAGAGATTGATTCATTGATTTAGAGAGAGAAATAAGCGAGTCATTACATTCTCTCTCCGTCTATGTATACAGGGTGATGATCACTGCTGCGAAACGACTGTGAAGAACCAAGAACACCGAGCGTCGAGAATCGTGTCGAATTGCAAAAATCGTATCCTCTTTTTGCTGATGCTTCCTTTCTGATTGAATTCCCAATCATTTTCTCTTCCATAGCTGTTCTCTGCAACTCGATTAACCCATTAACTGAACGAATCGGTCGTTTTTTGGTGCTTTTTTATTTATTTATTGGAAGGATGGATAAGAGGGGTAAAGCCACGCTCGACAAGGCGGTGGTCGATGTTTGGCAACGGGAGGTCGGCCAGGTTTCCACTCGAACCTTCGCGCACCGCCTCGCCGCTTCGGAGGTCTTTTCTTGGATAACCTAAATTCCCGTTTTAGTTTTTCCTATATTTCTTTGTGGAAATTTTCTTCCCAATTCGTCCTGTTGTTTAGCTTTATTTACGGAACTATTTACTCTGATTGTGAAATTATTTCAAATTTTGTTTGGGTAATCTGTATTGACTGTTGATGATTGGTTTTGAGTTGAGTGTCAATCCATTTTAAGTATAATTCAAGTGATTAGGCACGGTTTTGTGTTATCCGCGTTTTGTAAAGCTCACCGTTGGATTAGATACCCTTATTATGCATGCTCAATATCACATTGATCAGATACTGGTAGCCATCCCATCCATAACACATTTTTTATCAGTAAAAATCTCACATTTATGGACAAAGCAGCTCTTAAATCTTCCTATCAACTTGAAATTTTGGGAAATATAAGTCACGCAAATTTTGGCAATGGAAACAAGTGAGATATAGCGAAAGATAGAGGGATAGATCTTATTGGGATTTTCATTCGTTCATCCGCCACCCATCTCCCACCCCTCTTCCCCTTTCCTTTCTCTTCTGTATTTTCTGAAATCAGTGAGGGTAAAATGCAAAAAGTCTTGTTATACCCTTTGGTTATTATAGTTGGTCCATTATGAAATATTCATCTTCTACAAAATTTTATTTAGGTGATTCTTCTTTTTTGTTTCAGGATCTTGTCCTCCAACTTGATATCCACAGGAAGCTGGAGAGGCACACAGGTTGTGTGAACACAGTAGGCTTCAATGCAGACGGTGACATTGTCGTGTCGGGCTCTGATGACAGGCGTGTTATACTCTGGGATTGGGAGACTGGGCATGTCAAACTTTCATTCCACTCTGGTCATTCTAACAATGTTTTCCAAGCGAAGATTATGCCTTACACTAATGATCGAAGCATTGTTACTTGTGCTGCAGATGGGCAGGTAATTATTTTGTTTAAAAGCAGGGCGTTTTATTCAGGATGGTGTGACATGAAGCGTACCTGTATCGTAAGGATTTGTTATCCACCTTATTTATGGTGGATTCCACTCGGAAGATCTCCTAGGTCAAAAATTGTGCCTATTGAGTGATCCTGATGTGGTATTAGTTTTCACATAAGCTGACACTTTTTCTTTAATCTTAAAGAATGTAATACATCAAAGAGGGTAGGGTCATTATCTTGCCTAACATAATGCACTTGGAAATCTTGGTGTGAAAAATTTGATCATATTTATGACTATTCTGCATGTTTTTCAGAGACTTACCACCTGATTTCAGCATTCCTCCCAGCATAAAGGAATCTTCACCTTGTTTTTATCTTTCTTTTATGACTTATGACTTATTATTTTTTCTGTATACTGTGATCTTAGGAAGTGTTTATTCTTAATGTAAACCCTTGCTCACTGTAGGTCAGACATGCTCAGATTCCAGAACGTGGGCGAGTGGAGACTTCTTTGCTGGCCAAACATCAAGGGCGAGCTCATAAGTTGGCTATTGAGCCTGGAAGCCCTCATATATTCTATACTTGTGGTGAAGATGGGTTAGTTCAGCATGTGAGTCATGATTCCCCTTGCTATTATCAACTGTTAATTAAGTAGTTTCTTTTAACAGAGAATTGAGATATTCTTGGATGACTTTGAATGATTGTTCATAGCAGCATGATGCGGCCATTTTACTTGTGTGGTGCATCATGCCTGTTGGCAGACCTTTATTCTGGCATTTATTTTATTGTTATCAATCACTTTGTTGGGTTATGCATCCATGTGACACTGTCAGTACTCTTACAGTTTGATCTGAGAACTGGGGCTGCGACGGAATTATTCACATGCTATTCAATTGAAAGTAGGAGGAGTTTCAGGCCGATTGTCCATCTAAATGCAATTGCAATAGATCCAAGGAACCCAAATCTCTTTGCAGTTGCCGGGTCAGATGAGTATACTCGACTTTATGATATCCGCAAGTATAAGTGGGATGGTTCAACCGATTTTGGTCTACCCGCAGACTACTTTTGCCCGCCAAAGTTGATCGGTGATGTGGACGTGGGAATAACGGGCTTAGCTTTCTCGGACCAGAGCGAGCTTCTCGTCTCATACAATGATGAGGATATCTATCTATTTTCAAGGGATATGGGGTTGGGACCTAATCCAGTTCCAGCCTCTCCAGTGTCTATGGAGAGTGATTCTGGTGAAATGGGACCTGATCATCTCTCCACAGCAGCTCAATCGAAGATGGAAACTGATGAAGTTGGTCCCCAAGTCTACAAGGGGCACAGGAATTGTGAGACAGTGAAGGGTGTGAACTTCTTTGGGCCTAAATGTGAGTATGTGGTGAGCGGTTCTGACTGTGGTCGGATTTTCATTTGGAAGAAGAAAGGCGGGGAGCTCATTCGTGTAATGTTAGCGGATAAGCAAGTGGTGAACTGCGTAGAGTCTCATCCTCATACTGCAGTGCTTGCTAGCAGTGGAATCGAGACTGACATCAAAGTGTGGACTCCTAAGGCTATTGAGAAAGCTACTCTTCCTACAAACATTGAACAGGTATGCTCTGTAATTTTTGAGTTAAATATTGAGATGTGACACCTTAAGTTATGAGTCATTGCATTTAGTCTTGAGGCCTTGGCCAAAGACCTTAAAGAGTTAGAGCATGAAACTTGAGATTTTAAATATGTATTGCTTCATGGGCCTGCTGCATGTATGACATTTAGACATAAAGTTGGAAATGATTTTCCGATGGATACATCATACATCTGGTCTAAGAATATCTCCCTAGAATCAGCTTGGTTGGATGGATGTAAACATCCAATTTGGTCATTTTTTTCACCCACATTTTTCCTGTTTAAATCTGCACGATAATTGGGTGCCTGCATCCATTGGATCTAAGTTTTTGGCAGTGATACACTATTGAGCAGGGTTGTCTTTTTTGGGGTGTATGGACACAATTGTCTTTGGCTTTCCTTGCTTTTTATATCATGCCCCAGTGTGTTGTTGCACTGTCATGGTTGTTTCATGATTTAATATTTTGCTATATTTGGTGTATTTTTATTTTAGATTGTAGTGGATATAATGGTTTTATTCTGAGGCGATATCCTGTATATTGGTGCTCGCCCTTCCTTCCCGAGCCCAATCAGGTGTTGTGATAGTTGAAGATAATTAGAAATAGATGGCACTATGATAAAAATGCTACAGGCTATATGGGCAGCAGAGGAAATTCTAATTTCTCTGCTGTTACTTGTTTGAAAAAGGTTCTGAAACCTGATCACTTTCATTGGTTTGCCATTGATGATGACGATAATGATGATGATTTCTATGATGACGACAACAATGATGACGATGACGATGACGATGACGATGACAACGATGATGATGATGATGATGATGACGATGACGATGACGATGACGATGACACTTGTGATGATGATAATGTTGATGATGACAATGGCGATGATGCTACTTTTGATGGTGCTAATGATGTTGATTGTGATTCACTTGCTGTGTCTAGTTGAAACCCAAGCCAAGGGGCTGGATGCGCCGCCGTGTGTCATCACCGCAGGACCTGATGCTGCAATTATTTTCACTGCAAAGGCGGAGGACAAGCCCAGAGCGCAATGGAGAAAACTCTGCTAGAGATCGGGACCTTCTACAGCTTATGTTGGCTTTTAATGCCAACAGCGACAGTTCATCAGATAATGATGGAGATATCTCCAGCAGTGTTGAGGACTTCTTTGGTTGAGTGATGCTGAGGCAGCTTTCTTTCCTGTTTATAGGGAAAAAAAAAATAGTGATTGTACATAATATTAGGGATTAAGTACAACTTTATGAGGGGGGTGTTCTTGGAAAAGTTCATTTTTACTGCTGGTTATTAATCAAGTTTATTTGATTCATTCTTGGTTAATTATTTTGTGTATTTGTGTTCAAATGATGGATGTGTTTGGCCAATTCGTGGTTACAATTAGCGGGTTGCTCTTGAAAATTCTTGTAGGAAAAAAAATCCTTGAAGGTATGTATGTAAAGCCATATCGGGGTAATTAATTATAGTTTTGAAAAATTGTGTCCAAGGTCAGAATATGCATTGGTTCATTTGGTTGTCAATGCAGAGTGCATAACCCTTCACATGGGCTTCATGTAGCATAGCTGAAATGGATAAAAGATATAGTGATTGAAATGGACTTTTAAGTTGTTATCAAGTGTGTGAGAAGTACAAGCAAACGTACTTCATAAAAAAGAAGAAAAAACAAACTAGGCAAATCTCTAATTTTTTTTAAAGAGAACTTGGCAAATCTCTAATATATTATGGGGTTTTCAAATAAGATCACCAACCCCAACACTAAAATGAAAAATCTCTGTGATCATTCGGTAAATTCTTTCATTAAATCTTCTTTTAGTAACGGTGTTATATGGCTATGCCAGCTGCCCAAACTCCTTTCATTGCTCCTACTATGCCTCACAGGACCCGTTTAGAGGTAATTTGCAGCTGTAAGGAGGTTGAGCTCATTGAATTTGTTGAGTCTTGGTGTTTTTTATCTTCATTTTTGGAAATATGGGCAGGTGCTGCCTTAATATCAGAGGGATCAGGGTGACTATTACTATCATTGGATCCCCCAAAGTTCTTGTTATTGCCACAAACTTTCCTTTTAGAGGGGATGAAAGCTTTTCGATCTTGTTGAAATTGCTGAACTGAAGAATTCATCCATAGCTTTAATAGATGATCCCTTAAAACCTTCTCCCTCTCTATGTGCTTCTTCCATCTTCTCTTTAATTTCACTGGCCTTTCTTCTCATTTCTACTCCTTTCTCTGTCTTGTCCATCACCATCTTGATCACTCTTGCAATATGATCGTGCCCAATACTCACAGAGCTGATCCCTCTAGCAACCTCAATGCAAACACCCACTTCCTTTTCCAGCATTTGTGAGTTGAAAAACAGCTCTGCAATCAGTGGCCACCCAATGATTGGTATCCCCTGACTCAAAGTTTCCAGTACGGAGTTCAACCACAATGGCTAAGAAACGCACCAATGGATTTGTGGGAAAGAATTTCGAGTTGTGGTGCCCATTTATATATCAAGATTCCTTGATTCTTTTCTCTAATTCGTTCTTCGAACCCAAAAGGCAACAATTCGGCTCTAAATTCATCTGTCATGCTGAACCCAATTGGCTGCCTAACAACCCAGATAAATGCTTTACCACTTGCCTCTAAACCCATTGCTAATTCCACCATTTGTCAAGGTAAGATGCTGTTTTGTGATCCGAAAGATACATAGAGAACTGAAGCTGATGGATGGAGATCAAGCCATTCAGAACAACTATAACCATTTGAAGAGAGCCTCTCAGCTTGTATCCCTCCTTGCTTGTGCTCATCCTTATTTGTGGACAAGGTGGCCGGTCCAATTGCCCATACTGGCTTCCCACCTGTTTTCCTGCTAAAATAATTTACAACATTTTGCCCCAACCCCTCTTATGGAATTTAACAGAATTGCGTCTGACTTTAAGCAAAATGAGAACTGGCGCAAGCGAAAATGGTACCAAAAATCAGTGCCATCGGTAAATTTGAGATCGTTTCCAACTTGTGATTGTTGAATTTTGGATGCTTCGGGAAAGTCAGGCAATGAAAATTCCTCATCATCGGTCTGGAATTCGAGCATGTTGAGAGAAATGGAGAAATAAATGGCCATGCTGTAACCAACCCCAGCTATGAACACTGAATGAAAGATTCCAAGCTCATTAGCAACTTTAACTGTCCACCCCAGGAACATATCAGAGATAATGCACACAGGGGCACAGCCACCATGTTCAGTGATGTCCACGAGGAGTTTCTTGAAGGGTGATTGAAGATCTTCCAGCAGCCTCCAAGAGGCGAATCATGAATATGTAGGACAGTGTATCAGTGTTTTCCGCATCAGGTGGGAGGCCATAGTCAGTGCTACAAAAGGGGATTTCAACAAGGCGTATGTTGGTTTCTGAAGGAAGTGAAGATCTTAGTTTACAGATGTTAAGAGGGGTATTGACAAAAGTGATGGTGTGGCCCTTCCTTTGTGCTATTAGTCTTGCAAGCGCCATAAAAGGGATCAAATGGCCTTGAGCCATGACTGGGAACATCACAATGTTTCTTCCTTCTCTTCCTTTAGCCATATCCATCACAGAAAGTAAAGGGTTGGAGGCTTGGCGCAAAGGGATGCGTCTTCAAATGTAGAAAAAGGTGGGGTTGTGGGGAGGGGATTTTACCTTCAGATTAAGGTGTGGTGATAGGTCTGAGACCGTTCAATAGAATGGCTTGCGGTGTAGTTGGGTTTGGTTTTTCCCTCCAATTAGTGTACAAAATTTATAGTATTGGATGAACCGCAACATTAGTTTTTTCCTTTTGGATGTAACCCAGTGATGAAATAATTTGTGCTTTGGTGACAAACGTGGCTACAAACAGAAACAGCTTCATATGATGCACATGTTTTTGATGGCCAGACCAATCCCTTCATAAATTTCCATGAAAACTGGTGGGGAATACGTTGTATTTGACAGTGAATACCATTAAATCAATTTGTTTACGTGCAAATCAAACATGCCGAAGAAGTTAAAAAATTGAGTCCAAGACAATCTAACTAGAGGACACTAACAATGAACATCCAACCGCTCTTTGGGGATTTCTCAAACTAGATTGTGTAAGAATTAGTGCAAGACACCATAGTCCATAAAACCTCATTGGGGATTTGTCAAACTAGAATTGCAGCAATCTTGAATACTCTACTCCCAGAAACTTGTCAGTCCAACCCTCAGTAGTTCTCTTACCAAAATGGAAATCCGCTTTTCTTCATCTCAATCTCTGTTGTTTGCAGGAAGCATTTCCCTACCATCGACACTCAATGCAATGGAGGGAAACTACACAACCAATTCTTCACAACTTTCCCTTTGGCAACAAAGCAACCAATGTTCTTCCTATCGATTCTCATGGGGCTTCCCGTCCGAGCCATAATCTCTCTAACCATACCTTTCACCGGCGATTCACCTCTAACACTGCTGTGCTTCCCTGCCCCACAAACCACCGTAATCTCCGCTGGAATCACGTATTTGCCCCCAGAAAACCTCCACCTCAGTTCCTCCATCCACTGCAACATTATCAAATATGCCGAACCCAGATGCATCCCATGCAAATCCAGCTTCCCCTCCGAAGAACTCCATTCCATTGCCTCAACCAGAACCGAGGACTCAATGAGTTCTTGAACCAACAAAGTCTCGTCTCCATTCAGAATCTGCTTCAGCTCTTCCATCGAAAGCGGAAAACTTTCACTTCCTGTTAAGATCTCCATGATTGTCAAGCAGGAATTCAAGACTGAATTATAAGTCCGAAGCGAAAAGGGAATGCCCATTTCCTTCATTCTTCGAAGCCACAAAACCATTTCGAATCCTTCCTTGTGTGCCCCATACGACGAAAGAACCATGTTGGAGCATACTGTATCAATGGCAAATCCTTCATCCTCCATCTGCCCTAGAATTCTCCGCATATCTTTGAACAACCCTAACCTTCCATACCCATATACTACAGACCTAAACTCAAAAACAGACACTGCAAGTCCTTCTATTCTCATCTTCTCCAGCAAACTCTCCGCTTCGCAAGGCTTATCCAGCTCGCATAAACTTTTAATCATTGATTCATAAGCACGCCGTCTCACATAAACAGAGGATGAATTTGAGAGAAGCTGATTCAAACGAGCGAAACAATCGAGAACCCCTTGGTTTGATTTGTGCTTGGAGTGGGAATCAATCAAATTGCAATAAAAGCAAGCTAGGTCTCGTTCTCGCGACCCTAATTTCGATAAGGTCTCGACAATTAGGGTTTGTGCTTCATCGATTCTTCCTTGTTTTTCTAGCAAAGCGATGAGCTCTGCAACTAGCTTTGGGTTCCAATTGAACCAAGACGCTTCGGCGATCCTTGAGTACAACTGCACCATGTAAGAGCTTGCTGTTAGAGAGAGAGAAGGTACTTACTAGCATACATACATACATACATACATAAAAATATGTACATATAGAGAGAGAGGTGGGCATACGGGGAGGGCGAGGGAGGAGAGGTGGGGCTGCGTGGTGGTGGGGGAGAGGATATGGGAGAGGGCGTTGAGAGCTACGGATTTCGGTGAAGATGCTATGAATTTGCGGATCAATCGATTAGCGGCGGAGGAATCTCCGGCGGTGGTGGCGAGGGAGGTAAGAAAGCGGTGGCCTTGCTTCGTTAGTGTGCATTGCATTAACAATAGTGGTGGTTGTTGGCGGCAGCGACGGCGGAGGTTGCATGATAGTGGCGGAGATAATTGAAGACTGCCTATCATTGCTTTGAGCAGCTGAGGTGAGGTGATGACGGAGAAAATGGTTCTCCACTCTCCGGTGCTTTCTGGTTGAAAACTGATGAGAGTGTAGCAGTTGTAGTGTTTCGAATGGAAAGTACTTGCAGAGGATATCAACTCTTACTTTATGGGCTTCATGGACAAAACGATTGGGCCCTGTTCATTTCTGAATTGGACCATGCCAACATGAAAATTAGCAATCCAAACCAAAAGGGGACATCAAATTGTCAAATGCAATCAAAAAGTTCAAAAAACTCTGGCACTCTGGCACTCTGGCAGTAAGCCTTTTCCCACCACGAGGAAAGGGTCACGTGCCTTGCACGTGTATATTGGCATTTGCCTATTTGTCCATTGTGTTATTGAAACAAGCTAAACATGTTGCATTGTTTATCTGTTTCATGTAGGTACACTAACATCTACACCATGATAAATTCATAATCCACAGCAATAGAAAGAGCACAATTGGTAAAGATCCAACATTAATGTTGCTGTTGTGTCTTATTCTTCATGCTATTAAACCAATAAATAATTTTTGTAATGGTTATATCTCACAACTATTAGAGTAGGCAAACCACATTTGTATAATAAAGTGCCAATTCACAACTACAATATTAGACAACAGGAGGTGGTAATATTGGAATTTAATGTAAAAGTGACAACAGGAGGTGGTAATATATTTTTTTGATAAGAAACATTATTTTTTTATTTTTATTTTTTTTTGGGGGGATACGAGGATGAAATCCCTCAACCTGTCCTCCACGATTTCAGAATCGATACCTAATGCCGTTAACTGGAGTAGGACAGAGAGGCAAACCCCGGAATCCAAAAGAACTTGTATTAATCAAAAAAGAAAAATACAGTTTTGGACAAAGAGTCTAAAAGAAGAGAACAATAAACAAAACAAGGCCCAACCCCAACAGAACCACCAAACCAAGCAGCCAAACAAAACCAAAACAGGAGGTGGTAATGTGTGGAAGCAACTTCCCCTAATTGATTAGCAAATAACCTTAACACGATACCTATGGATTTGACATGTGAGGGCAGCATGTGGCATTTCCAAACATGTTCATTTTTGTGTGGAAATCATCATAACATTACTAATAGTTCTCTAAACCAGCCCACAATTGAAGATCTTTTACAAGGAAGTTGTCGATCCAAATAATAACAGTCACCTTTGTTTAAGTCAAGAAACTTTGGCACAACCTTTGATGGCAGTCCAACGCACTCAAGAGATAGCGAGGACCATGAGACCTCAACTTTGCTTCCTTTCGAGATAAAAATTCAGCCACTTTCTGTTTCTAATACCAGAGGAAACATTTACAAATAGCCTGCAATACAAGGGAAGCATAAGTAAAAAAGCACACATAAAAATTCTCTAGTATTGAATTATAAGACAACGCAAAGGGACTCCTGCTATTTTTTAATTCCCTGTATGTAGGCCTCAGAGAGAGGGCCAAGAAAAGTTGAATAAAGCACAATGAAACAAGTGGCTAGTCCAAGCAAGATGGAAGAACCTCAACTCCAAAACCAAGAAAAGAGAAACAAATCAACCGGACAATCAACCCTCTAACAAACCACCTGTTGTAAAATCCCTAGGAAAATCAACCGGAGCACAAGTTTAACATCAATCAATGTTTTCCTTTTTCACAGGCGCCGAACAAAGGCCAAGGAAATAACAAGTCGTTTCCAAGTTGTGATTGTTGAATTTTGGATGCTGGGGGAAAGTCAGGTAATGAGAATTTCTCATCGTCGGTCTGGAATTCGAGCATGTTGAGAGAAATGGAGAAATAAATGGCCATGCGGTAACCAACCCCAGCTATGAACACTGAATGAAAGATTCCAAGCTCATTAGCAACTTTAACTGTCCACCCCAGGAACATATCAGAGATAATGCACACAGGGGCACAGCCGTCATGTTCAGTGATGTCCACAAGGAGTTTCTTGAAGGGTGATTGAAGATCTTCCACACCCTCCAAGAGGCGAATCAAGAATTTGTAGGACAGTGTATCAGTGTTTTCCGCATCGGGTGGGAGGCCACAGTCAATGCTACAAAAGGGGATTTCAACAAGGCGTATGTTGGTTTCTGAAGGAAGTGAAGATCTTAGTTTACAGATGTTGAGAGGGGTATTGGCAAAGGTGATGGTGTAGCCCTTCCTTTGTGCTAATAGTCTTGCGAGTGCCATAAAAGGGATCAAATGGCCTTGAGCCATGAATGGGAACATCACAATGTTTCTTCCTTCTCTTCCTTTAGCCATCTCCATCACAGAAAGTAAGTGTTGGAGGCTTGGCGCAAAGGGGTGTGTCTTCAAATGTAGAAAAAGGTGGAGTTGGGGGGAGGGGATTTTACCTTCTGATTAAGGTGTGGTGATAGGTCTGAAACCGTTCAATAGAATGGCTTGCAGTGTAGTTTGGGTTTGGTTTTTCCCACGAGTCAGTGTACAAAATTTATAGTATTGGATAAACCGCAACATCAGTTTTTTCCTTCTGGATGTAACCCAGTGGTGAAATAATATGTGTTTTGGTGATAAACATGGCTACAAACAGAAACAGCTTCATATGATGGACATGTTTTTGATGGCCAGACCAATCCCTTCATAAATTTCCATGAAAACTGGTGGGGAATACGTTGTATTTGAAAGTGAATACCATTAAATCAATTTGTTTACTTGCAAATCAAACATGCAGAAGTTAAAAAATTGAGTCCAAGACAATCTAACTAGAGGACACTAGCAATGAACCTCTAGCCGCTCATCATCTTATATTAGTTCATTATTTATGCGATCCAAACATAGAAACTCGAATTAGTCCCAAATTCAATTTAATTTAAACTATACGTACATACGACAGTTTCCGAACTGACCAAAAGAAAGGACAACAATGAACATAACAAGAAGACAATAATGGTAAACTGGTAACCACATATGGCAAAATATTAAGCTCTAGCTCAAGCCAATTTCTGGATGTAACATTTTTAGCATTTCAGAGCAGATCCCAATTCAAATAGCCCATTATACAAAGAAAAGATAGATACAAATAATAGCAATAACTCGAGGATGTCTAGACCAATCTGCATGATTGCGTGACTCATAGTTACACTTGATGTTTCCTCTTCCTTGTTAAAGAAGACTGTAGCTAAAGATCAAACTTCCCACTGTTGATTTCAATTACCAACTGTGCTCAAACTTCATAAATTCTTGGTGGGTTATCGTAATCTTTCATGTGAGTACTAAATGCATGATGCACTTTTGGATTTAATTTTTAGTTCTTGATAGCCTATTCATGAAGGTGCATCATTATTGTAGGACATTACAATAGTGTTTTATGCATCAGGTGGGAGACCAAAAAGGGGATTTCAGCAAGGCGTATGTTGGTTTCAGAAGGAAGCGAAGATCGTAGTTTACGGATCTTAAGAGGGTCATTGACAAAGGTGATGGTGTATCCCTTTGTTCTATTAGTCATGCACGTCCCATGAAAAGGATTAGATGCCTTTGAGCCATGAATGGGAACATCACAATGTTTCTTTATTCTCTCTATTTAGCCATGCATATTTTTTACCTTCAGATTAAGGTGTGGTGATAGCCCTAACAAACCATTCAACAGAATGTTTTGTAGTGTAGTTGGGTTTTCCTCTCTAACCATTGTACAATATTTGTACGTAGTCTTGGATGAACCACAACACTAATGTTTTCCTTTTGGATTTAACCTAGTAGAGAAATAATATGGGCTTTGCGGATAAACATGGACACAAACAGAAACAACTTTGTATGATGTGCATATTTTTCATGGCCAGACAAATCCCTCTGTAATTTATTTACTTGCAAATAAAACATGCAGAAAAACCAAAAAAATGAGTCGAAGACAAGAACTTGAAGAACAATCAAACTAGGCGACTTCATTATTTATGTAAATGTCGCTATTTGGATTCAAACATAAAAACTTGCTCCTAAATTCAATTTTAAACTATACAGATGGCAGTTTCCAAACTGACCATGGAGTAATTGCATGAAAGGACAAAGATGACGCTGATGACAATGACGGTAAATTGGCATTGATATGTCATAATTAAGCTCTCAAGCCAATTTATGGATGTAATATTTTTAGCATTTCAGAGCAAATCCCAACTCAAGTAATCCATAGACAAAGAAAAGATACATACAAATATGAGTAATAACTTAAAAGTTTTCCAGAAGCTTATCTTGTCTTACTATACTTACATTATCACATAACTCATAGTTACACTTGATGTTTCCTCTTCCTTGTTAAAGAAGACCTTTAGCTAAGGATGAAACTTCCCACCCTTAATTTCATTTACCAACTGTGCTTGAACTTCATGAATTCTTGGCAGGTTGTCATAATATCTCCTGTATAGAAGTGTTATAATATATGCACGAGTCCATAATAATTACCGTCAACTCTTCTTAGGTTTTTTCTTTGTATCTCTGAGAGGCTCTGGAAAAACATAGGTTGCTCCAAGAGGTAAATGAAGGGTTTGGATAAGTTCCTCCATATACATTAAACCATTCAGTTCCTCACAACTAGGCCTCCATGCAGCTGTTATTGCTGATTTTATGACTTGCAACAGGTGGAACAGCCCTTATCATAGTACTCTGAATGAATGCTATCAGCTGCAACATAGTAAGAGATTTGTGAAGTGGATTCCATAGGCAAAGAACAACTGTAGCTTAATGATAGAAGGGCTATAGGCAGCATTTTTGACACTTTACCTTTTGCTCCAAGCACCCCACATTGTGAACGCATTAAAGTTTATGAATACATGAGAAGTGGAGTGCGGGGAGCTAAAAGTAGAGAGCCATTAGGGCTTACCCAAACCCAGTTATATTAGATTATAAAGTACATGCTCTTACCGATACAAATCCGATGCACATTATACTGAAACCAGGAAAATGAAATGGTGCTCCTTCAGATAGGAATAAAGCTGGAAGGATCAAATGAAAGTTGTTAGGTTATATAGTTGTAATGAATTTTTTTCCCCAGGGACAAGTGATTTTTATCAATTTGCTAATCACCTGTTAGCGGACTGAATATTAATGGAGAGATGATGCTGGCAAAGGAACTTATGCCCGAAATGCATCCTTGAGCCTTCCCCTGATTGAGAGTTTTAATTAGTCAAACCCACCCAAAAAGCAAAGAAAGATCTCAAACTTACAAAATTAAAATTCAATATGCCATTTAAGAGAAGTCCATTGATCATAACATTGAAGCCCCTGTTCACAAAAACTACCTGTTCATTGGGTCCAACTTGTTTTGATGCAATGCTGCGTAGCTGCATAATTCAGAAACTTAATTTCATCAACAATCATAGTACTGCAACTGACAGAACAGAGTTCATACCAAGATAAAAGTGAAGAACTCACAGCTGGGGGTGCAAAAACAACAAACACGGCAAACATAGAACAGACATAAGGAACCTGCACATCCCGAAAATTTCTATGAGAAAGGTATATACTGAAAAGTACTTAATGAAACAAATACCAAAATCTTTGAGGAAAAACACAATTAAACAGATTTTGTGAAAAAAACAAATTGCGGAGGGCTACTGTAGTGAACAAAAATACACGATTTCTAGTACTGAGTCCCACAAGTAGAAGTGGCAGGCATGTCAAATTTCAGATGTAAGGATTTGATGGTATACGAATTTCCTATCTATCACCAAATGAATGACAGAAAACTTGTTTTCTTGTAACAAAAGGAAATTAGAAGCTTGCCGACTTAGTTAATGAGTATTACCCAAACTGACCACGCTATGCTGTAGAGAAACATCTGCATGATTCGAAACAAATGTCAGCATCATATACTCACTGTACAGGTCAGAATCACAAACACACGTGCACACACAGAGACCTATGGAAAACAAGTAACACAGTGAGAGGAGGAGCATACATGTGTACAGCCCACCAAGAGTCCAATGGAAAGCAATTTCTCCTCCCCTACAAAAGGTGCCAACATGGGGATGAAAAGCAGCTGCAAGATTTAGAGATATCAGACATCGCAACTTGTATTATTCGAGCAAGGAGTACGTAAAAGGGATTTGAAAAATAATAATATAAAATCTTGAGCAAATGTAATAGCAGAACATAGCAAATGTAAAACATACCTGTGAAATGGTCCCTGCAACTCCAACTATTAGCATTAGATCAGCAAACTGGTTTTTGTTGAAGTGAAAGCGGGCCTTCAAGAAGTACTGCATGGAAGAAAATTTCCAAAAAAATAATATATATATATATTTATCAGCAGATATCAGGAGAGAATTTAACTACATGTCTGACTGCAAAAATATGTTCTTGAAAGGCCTTTTGATATAATATTTTGGGTAGCTTAATATGCCAATATATCTCACTGATATAGAAGTCCTTTTTTAACCAAAAGACAGAGAGGTACCAATAATGAAGCCTGAACCCCACTATCTGCAAGACTATTGAAGAATGCAACAATTGCTGCTTGTGAAAATGTTTGGCTGCAACACAATGTTTTATAAATTATAGCTAGTAGTCAAAATTTTTTTATAACAATGAACAAAATTGTGGACAAGAAAGGCCATTCAAGAGATTGCATTCAATGTAGATAAGAACTAGTGCACACATAAAAATAAAATGGATCCAATAAGACCTTCTATGGCAGAAATGATTGATTGGCGACTTTTACCGTTGTCTACCAAAGAAATATTGGGGATTTTATCCTGAAAACACTATACCATGATGGTGTCTCTTATCATCACAAAGTGGGTCAAATTTTTAGATAGGATGCCATTAGAGGATATGAACCATACAGGCATTCCATTAACAGGAATGACAAAAGTTTAGTTTAGTTTAGTTTTTTTTTTTAATATTTTAATTCCTCCTAATTTCAGATGGTACTACAGTATTGATTTGAAAATTCACTGATCTACTCTAAAAGGATCAACTGCACACACACGAACCAGGATCCTTTGCTTGGGTACTTGGGTGCTTGGGTTCATCCAATGGCTCTAAAAATTTCAGCTCTCATCCCATAAGTGTGATTATTTTTTTTCCAGCCATTAGATTCCCCCACCCTAGCAGAGGATTCTCTCTCGCGCACACACAAGTCAATTCTAGGATGCAGGGTACCCCAAAAAGGAAAAAAAAAAGGTCAATCCTCAACACCCCTCCAAGGGCAAGGGCTTTCATTTACCGCAGAAAACCCAAATTCGTAAAATCTGAGTTTTTAACAACAGAAGGCAATTCAATTAACCCAGAACATAAAAATAAAAATAATCTGCAGCAGAATTTTCAAAAAAGAAAAATGGTGTTAAAAGGACAATGATAGCAAATGTGTCTTACCTACTCCTCAGCAAGCAAATCAGATCCTCCACAGACGGAATATTCTTAAAAACCTCTATCTTCTTCCTAGACGATTCGCCGTCAGAATCAATAGTGGTCTCCGGTGCTTGCTTCAAAAGTGGCTCTGTGGAAGCATCACGGTCGCTTGCCGTATCTTTGAGGAAAATTCTCATGTACGCGGCCGCGAGCATTGATACAAAGGCAGCAACCTGAATCGAAAGAAAGGGATATAACAATATCATAATTGATGGCCCAAAATTGAGTAGTAACTGATAGGAGAAACAAAGGAGGACTAGAAGAAAAGAAAAAACACCTGAAATGTACGAGCAGTAGAGAGGAAGCGAGCGGCTAAGGTTCCGCAGACAAAGGCGGAGGAAGCTACGCCGGAAAGAATGCCGAACGCCGACGCTCGTTGTCTCTCGGAAATGATGTCCGCCTGACAACAAGAAAGATACTCGTTTAGCGCAGCATGTTGAGGGCAGTTGAGCCGAAAGCCTCAGGGAGCGTTTTGGGCTGGAAATTTGTCTTCACGGTCTAAATTGTCGTAATACTTTCTCCACCGGTTCATAGACGGTATTATTATTTTTAAATTTTACTACATTTTTTCCAAATGAGAAAAGGAAAATGTAAGTCCCATCATCATTAAAAAAATAATAATAATAATAATAATAATAAAGAGAGAGAGAGAGAGAGAGAGAGAAGGGATTTGAACCTTTAACCTATTTTATTTCTAATTTTCGTTTCATCTACTCTTATCATTAGACTAATTTTAATGACTTACTTTTATCATTTTTCATCAATGATTGACTAATAATGTAATAATATAATTTCCAAACTTTGATTGATGTTACATGCCATGGTAGATACTACTATTGCACCAACACTTTAGTTGCATTGATGTGCCATTCATTGATATCACACGATATTGTCACATTATTTATCATATCATAGGATTGATGACAAATGATAAAATGATAGACAAAAAATAATAGCACCAAATGATATATAGAGAAAAACTTCCATGTGACTGTGACACAGCTAACATGGTGTCACAAACTTATAAAATTAGGTTTTTGAGTTGGAAACTTAATATAGTATCAAAGCATGTTGTTCTTGAGTCTATTGAATCCGTATTTGTTACCCACGTGTAAAGCTTGTGTTAAACTTGCACGTGAGGGAGAGTGTTGGAAAATATCACATCCCACATCGCCTAAATATTGGAGTTAATATGTCTTCATATACCTATTTGGGTCCTCCATTTACAAGTTTAGTCTTTTAAGTTGGAAACTTAACTTGTGTTACAAGTAAATAAAAAAAGAAGAAAATGGGATTGTTAGAGTGTTTTTTGACCTTACAATTCTACTTTTCTCCTCTCCTATTACCCCATGACACTAAGTGGCCATTTCACAGTTACATGGAAGACTCACTCAAAATAGTTACATGGAAGACTCACTCAATGATATAACATCGGAACTTAGATTCTCATCTCCCACTCGGCCACTCAGGTCGTTGCACTATCATTGTGCTATGAAGGTTTTGAGAAGACACATTAAGGCAGAGGGAACGGCTATTGCAACCCCCCATTCTTATAAGCCCACCCCTTTCTTTTTAGTTTTTAAGATTTTATGAAAAATATAAAAGGTTTTTGCAAAAACCGGTCCCTTTGTCCATTAGAAAACATAATTTTGAACAACTTTGAAGGAAAAAGTTTTTTCAAAATCTATCATTTAGATAGACTTTTTGGCAAAAAATGAAATAAAGGTTATAAATGGCTAAAAAGTATATTTAAACGATAGATTTAGGAAAAACTTTCTCCTCCAAAGTTGTTCAAAATGATGTTTTCTAGTGGACATCTTGGTTGGTTTTTATAAAAACCTTTTATATTTTGCATAAAGCCTTAAAAACTTAGAGGATATGGGGTGGGATGATAAGAATGGGAGGTTGCAATAGCCGTTCCCTAAGGCAGAGTCCATTGTAAATGAGGCCCATGTAGTAGTGGTCAACCGTACCAAAACCATTGGAAGGCCTCTATTGGCACCCCAAGACTTGCTTTTCATCCCTCATTTATTTTACACTTTAAAGTTTTATGAAAAATATAGAAGGTTTTTATAAAAATTGATCGCATATTCTATTAGAAACATCATTTTGAACAACATTTTAGAAGAAAGTTTTTTGAAAATATATAATTCAAGTATAATTTTTTTCCATTGATAGTCTTCACTTCATAAATGTCTAAAAAGTCCACTTAAATGATAGATTTTGGAAAAACTTTCTTCTAAAAAGTTGTTCAAAATGATGTTTTCTAATAGATAACCCGATCCGTTTTTATGAAAATCTTATATATTTTTCATAAAATCTTAAAGTGTAAAATAAGTGGGGGATAAAAAGCAAGTATTTGGGTGTCAATAGAGAACTCCAAACCATTGTGGCCTCGTTCATATTAAAAGCCCATATAGTGGGCTTTGGTCCAAAATATGGTAGATAAGACTAGAAGGGTCATTGTGGCCTCGCCCATGGTCTGCTTAACAAACCCGCCACCACCACCAGTCCACCACCCTACTTTGTTTTGTTTTGGTTTTTATATTTTTCTTTAAAATATTATTCTTCCCAACTTTTTTCGACCATCTCACATGGGAGGACCCGCTCGGATTCCACATGATTGTGGGTCTCAGAAGAGAGATATCAAGAAATGACAGGTCTATTTCACTCAATCAATAATCGAATCGGATCTGGTGTACCATAAGAGATTTGCATTTTATGTGACCAGTAAGAAAAAAATAGTTAAGGAAGAATCACACCGCTTGTCTACTTTTCCTCCTGACTAACCTTACATTAAAATCACTACGTCATCGTTTAGTTGCATTTTTTTAAAAGATTTTTTTAAGTAATAAAAATTATATTTTACTTTCTTGTTTTTTGCTTTTAAGTAGAAACGACAAAAGTAAAACGTAGTTTGATAAAATTGATTTTGCTTGTAATTTTTTGAATGTAATGAGAAACTTCTATCGAATCATTATTATTCAAACGAAAGCATAGAATAGGTATAATCTTTCTTGATCGTAAATTTTTCGATTTAAGGTCAAGTTCGTCCAAAAGATAAAAATGACTTTTAAAAGTAAATTTTCATTGCTTTCGCTTAAAATCAAATATTTTGCTTTTTGCTTTCTAAAAGTTATTTTTATTTCCTCTAAGAGCATCTCCAGCCATGTGAGTTAAATTAGGTGTGCTATTGTTATTTTAGTACATGCTACAATGTCAAATGTTATAATTTAGCACAATGTGCTCCAATGATGCAAATAAACGTAATGTATTATTTTTTGTCACAACTTCAACTCTTTCTACAGATTTAAGATCTCGTAAGATAGTGAATGAGGTATATCGTGGATTAAATGTAATGTTACTTGAATGGGATGAATGAGTTAAAAAAAAATGGTATGTTTTCTTTCTTCTTTTTATTTTTATTTTTTATATATAAGATTTCAATATTATTTTTGAAAATATTGTATTTATTTGTGGGCTATTTGATTACTGAGAAAATTTTAGAAAAAAAATAGAGGAAAAGAAGTTACCGATGTGTTTGGTTGTTGAGAAAGGGAGGAAAATTTGACATGGCAAATATAGCAATAGCTTACCTTTGTGCCAAATATAGCACAAAGATGAGTTATTGCTATATTTAATACATGCATTTAGCATACCATTGGAGCATCCCAATTTGTGCTAAATGCTATAATTTAGCAATAGCACACCATATAACTCACTCTTAGAGATACTTTAAGCAAACAATGCTTTTTACTTTTACAACTTTTTATTTTTAAAAGCAAAAAATATCTTAAAATAAGTGCAACCAAACGGTACCAACTTAATTCAAAAGTTCTTCCTTAGGTTTATTTTCTTCTTTTGTTTTTCCTCTTTTTGGCCGGTGGAGGGTGGGGATTGTGATACATTAATAGGCTCCACCCCTATCCAGATACCTCTAGGTTAGAAGACCAGTGATAAATGCATTCATACTTTATGACAATTCAAAACCAATCATACGTATGAGAGTGATTAGGGGTCATTTCGAAGTAATTACCACATAAGCAAGAGAAAGGCAGATAACGCTGCCCTCACATAGCATGGCGGTGAGAGTCCTGAACACAAAGTACGCATAGAAGAAGTTGGTTGTCCTGCTATACGCCAATATAACTGCAAAAACATTTTTTTATTAGCACAAACCATACCAACCTCCAGAATTCAAAAGGGAAAATTGTAATTGTAAATGCTGAAAAAAACTTCTTAAAGCACTGTTTGGATCACGGGAAAAAATATTGAGGAAAACAGAAAGAAAAACTGCTGAAATTTGCTTAAAAATAATTCCCAACCTTTTTTCCCCCTTTCCTTTCCCTCAACTTTTCCTGAGTCCAAACAGGGTCTAGCAACTCAACCTCAAGTGCCAAACCCAAAATTTCAACCAGTGGTCCATCCCAACATTCCAACTATATCCCATCCATGTACTGTATGGAAGGGCAGCTGGAAAGAACTACGAAGTGGCAATAATTTGGAAACTCTTTCATTGTACTTCCCTCCGATCCAAGGGCCAGGACTGAGTAACCAGACTGATATTTTTCCTCATAAAGTCATCCACAAGGGCTGTCAGTGTGAAACCATTCTTTCATGGGATTAATGGGGTCACCCCATAGGTACCACTAATGGCACTAAAAAGCAAATCAGGCGTGTTTGATTTTTTTTGGCCCACAGGGGCACTGACGAAGCACGAATTATTAAGCAAAGGAAGCATACCCAGGGGGATGATGGAGATAGTCAAGGGCAGTGTGAGCAAAGCTTTCCTCCCGTACACGTCCGACAGATTCCCAATTAGCGGTGTCATCACCACCGTCCCCACTCCTATAATCTGCATATATCAAATCGAAATGTTCTTGATTTAGTAGGGCAAATGGATGATGATTTTATAGTACGTATTTGGTTACTTCTAATTGATTCACGAGCAGTTAGTGACATGATAGTTTAATTGTATTCTTCTTATTTGTTAAGGGAATGGTTCCGAGAGTAAACTTACATATAAACACTTATACCTATTTGAGCTTTGTTTGGATAGGAGATTTTAGTTGAAATTTGTGATTAAAATGGAAGTTGTCAAATTTTGTAGAATCAAATTCTGTATTTAGTTAGTTGTACTTGGAATTTCTAAATTTTTAAACTAGAACTTTAACTTGAAATTTGAGAGTTCAAATTCTATTTAAAAATTCCATCTTTTAAACAAGTAAGTTTGTACAATTTCATTTAGAAATTCTAATTTTCAAAAGTTTAGTCATACAAAGAAATTTTAAAAATCCCATTGAAAAATTCTCGAAGTTTTGAAAATTTCAGCATTTTAAAAATCTTAAGTTTTGCCTTTGCAAAGTTGGTTGAGCAGTCAGATCTTGGATATATTCTCCAAAGGTCATTGTTTCAATTCCTCGCAAAAATCGCTATTCGTGTGAGTATAAAACATCACACAGACCATTAAGTAATAATTTGAACCTGAAATCTCAGTGTGAGTAAAATCTAGATACCCCTAATAATAACAATAATAATAATAACAATAAAATCTTAAGTTTTTCCCAAAATCCTTATCCAAATACGACCTTATTGATATTGGACAATTAAAGATTGAGATTATCTATATGCATCAAGATAAAATAAAATAAAATAATTGATTCACGAGCGGAGAAAACAGGGCTGGCTTATCAATTCATTAGAACATTTGCTAAATACCAAGACACGTACTATTTCCTTTCACATGACAGCCTCGTCCTTTGCTAATAAAAAGGAAAAAGACAGACTTGTCCTGTAATACCTCCAAGAAGGTTCAAGGAAAGAGAAGGAAATCCGACCTTACACTTGGGTTTAACATGCAGATATAGATGAGCCCATACGAAAATGGTCACTAGCATTTAATGTAGAGCTGAAATATTGGTGCATGACAAAATTACTGTCATTAATCAGATTTGTATGATTAGACAGGACAAAAATCATAACACTCGTGTTTAATCAATGGTTACACCACGTTAGGTAATGGACCATCTATGTCAACCCATAATCGTATAACGTTTTCAATCTTTTCTTGTTCATTTTTTCCTCCAAATGTCACACAACCAAGGGAAAATAAACCACGATCGTCATCATGGCGCCATATGGACCGGCAAGAAGAAATTTTATTTTATTTTTTAATATTATATATTATTAGTATTATTAATTCTTTGGAGGGTAATGGGCTAGGAGAATTTTGGCAAGGGCAGGAAAGTGGATATTTTATAGTGGCTTTGAACAGTAGGTTTGAAATTTAGGTTGGGAATCCAGAAACCGAGGGCCCCGCCAACTCCATACTCATAGACGTGTGCGCTTTTAGACCTTATTGTCATTAGTTACCATTTACTGCTTATGATGATAGAACATTGATTAATTAACGGGTGGTGCCACAAATTGAGGAGTTTCCGTTTGGTTCTCAAGAAACAAGCGTGTTCTTATTTCTAGCTTTTTCCCTCCTCTTTCGCAGAAACCAAACATGGGATAAGTTTCTTGAACAAGCTTAATTGTATTTTTTTAGGTTTCCATAGCTGACAGTTATGTATCCCTAATAAATTATACATATTTTTTTTGAAGTTTTCTTTGCAGTTGACATTTATGTGTACCTAACTAATAATTTTTAAAGGAATAGGAATTGAAGAAGGCTCGTTCCTTCCTCTCTCAAAACTAACAAAGCTATAAATTTTAATCCCTCATCGTGGGCAGTGGTTTTACTCGTGTTTCAAGGAGTTAATCGGGTCAAACTTTTTAACACCATGTTGGCCGGAAAAAAAAAAAGAAAAAAAAAAAACCTGTGTGTGTGTGTGAGAGATAGAGAAAGTAATAGGTTAAAACATGCTTAAAAAGCATAAACAGGCAATCTTGAAGATTGAAAGAGAAAAACGGTAGAGGAGAGAAAATTAGGTGCATATAATTAAATTGGACATGAGAGTGACATACATACCGCCTGTTGGAAGCCGGTTAGATAAATGGCGAGAGAGCATTCATCTTTACCAGGGCAAAGCGCAGACATGGTGACGTCTGTGATGGCCGGAATCACCATGAAACTGGCAAAGTTGGAGAGGTATATTGTCACAAAGAGGTGGCTCAAACCTGTAAACTTCTCCATCTCCGTCTCTCTATTTCTCTCGCAAAGAAAATCTAGTGCTACTACTTCTATATATATGACAACAAATGCTTGACAAGGTAAACTCCCTTAAATTAGGAGAACAGATATCGTAAATCTATTTGGGTAATTTGCTCTCTGCTTTCGTCCAAAAATGTGTGTGTGTGAGAGAGAGAAGAGGAGAGAGAGAGAGAGAGAGAGATGGGCAAATGAGATTCCAGGTCGTTTTCGCTTCCTGTTTTAACCGACCAATGACATACAAAAGCAAAAGAGTGAGGATACGTAGCTTCTAAGTTCTTGCAAGGTTAATTTTCACATACATGCGATTTAGGGTAAGTTTGGACCGTATAAGAAACTTACCCAAAGACACAACGTACGCTTTAAAATCAAGTAAGGTTTTGAAGTAGAAAAGTACTTTTACTTGCCCAATTGATGATGCCACAGTCACCACATCAACGCATTATAGACCACCATTCTTTTAATATATTTTTAATTGGTTGGTGAAATTTTCACATCAGTTTAGCAAATAAATTTAGACAAAAAATTAGACTACACAACATTAGTGGGAGTATTGGATTCTCATGCAAAAACGAATGTTTGATTTGGCTCACGAACAAGCTTAGTTAAGCTCATGCTCAAACTCAAAACTCAAACTCGATTAAAATGCAACAAGTATTTATAGATTGGGTTAAGTGGTTTATTTTTTTTTTTTTTATTTTTTAAATTTAAGTAAGAACATCAATACGTCATTGTTATCTAAACCTACTTTACTAAGAGGAGAAATCAAACCATGCCTCTCAAGAAGGGGTAAATCATGCCATTAGGCCCAAAGGCCAATGGGAATTGAGCTTGAGTTTGAATCTCTTGGACAACCAAGTCGGCTACTTTGTTCCTCATTGCAGAAGTGTATAGTTATATACGGTCGAGCGCCAAGACAAAAGCTCCCTCCAATTCTCCAAATACATTTTTCTTTTACATTTTTCATTATAAAAGGAAAATTCTTTCTTGTTAGTATTCTTTGACTTCTGCACACTACAAGTTAGTGGTATCCACCTATTAATTTAAAGAGGATTTCATTATTTGGTAAGTTTATTTCATAAGGGGACTACATTTCCTATTAAAATGACAATGATTCCCAAAAATAGGAGATAGCAGGTTAATTAACTTCTTACCAAACATCGAGAAGGGATGCTAGAGTCAGTCACTCTAGAATCATAGTTGTACAAGTTTTGTCTAATTTTAGAATAAATGTCCATTAATAAAGAATGTTCTCAATTTTCTCAATCTTGGGCAATTTGTAGAATGCCGTGTTTAACAATTAGACAAGTGCCCGAGTCTATAAAGAGAGTGGTGCAACGTTGCTTTAACACGTATTCAAAAATTAGATACGTATCATATCCCTAAGAAAAATGGTGTGACTGACGCTAGCATCCCTCCATTCAAAAGTATGGCAACAACTTCTTTATTTAGATGAACCTATTATTGTGCCATAGTATATATATATTTTTTATTTAGGAAAATCAATACTCTAGATGGTTGGTGTGCTTGGTTTGAATTTGTCAGTTTGGGTAAAAACTAAAAAGTCTTTGTCTTCCTATTTCATGAATTTCATTTTTGTCCAACACAAAAGATAAAATTAATTAAAGAGGTAGTAGTGGGTATCATAAGTCATATTGTGAGGCCAATCCCATCTTCTACCTTAAGGCTTAAGCTTGGTACCCTGCCTGCCCTCATACAGCTTCAAACCTTGCATAGAATACCTTTGAAATTAATCCTCTAAGAGTGCTCCTTCTGGCATGGTCCAATAATTTGCATTCCTCATTTTATGTATTCTTCCCTCACCAAAAGCAACACCAATAATCCAAGAGTAATTTTTAGAAACTTTTGCTTTCTAATGGTGAAAGCTTAACATATACGTACCAATGCTGTAGAATCACAAATGGGTGAGTACTTGGATTTGCGGGTTTTCTTGTTGGAGGCATTGCTACAATTATTGGCGTCAATGTTGTTTGTTTTTATTTTTTTATGCTGCTAAAAGCTACTTCCCTCCTCGTCAATCGCATTTGTCTAGGGGCTAGGGCTATTATTCGAAGGTTGTCCCCCACTTTTTGGTCCATTGCATGCCGAACTGTGAGCTTCAACACACTCTAGGGTCAATAATGTGCAATTGATATTATTGAAAATTTTCGTCCTACTTCGTGATTATAATGTCCTTTTTTATTCTTTACTATGGAAAATGATAATGTCTATCTGTCCATCACTACTAAGGTTTTCTATCATATGAACGCGGTAACATATATATATATATATATATACAGAGATGATCCCATCAGCACGTGCTAATATAAGTTACATCAGCACTATGCATTGGGGGTTGTACCCCTTGCATTGATTCAATACACCTCACATCTCACTAATGCACAAGGTACAACTCCCAATACAGGTTTTGATATAAGTTATATCAGCATGTGCTTACCTAAGTTATATCAGGTAAGCACGTATTGACATAATTTATAACAATACTCACATTGTAAGTTATACTTTGTGCATTAGTGGGTTATGAGGTACATTGGATCAATGCAAAGGGTACAACCCCTAATGCATGGTGCTGATGTAACTTATATCAATACGTGCTGATAGGAACATAACCGTATATATATATATATATATACAGAGGCGATCCCATCAGCACGTGCTGATGTAAGTTACATCAGCACTATGCATTGGGGGTTGTACCCCTTGCATTGATTCAATTCCCCTCACATCTCACTAATGCACAAGGTACAACTCCCAATGCAGGTTTTGATATAAGTTATATCAGCACGTGCTTACCTGATCATCATCCTATATATATATATATATGGAGAGGATTCCGTTGATATCCGGTGTAAAATTTTTTACACTTACACTTATCAATATATTTCTATAGAAATCATATTTCATCAATCCAACCGTTAGATTATATTTTCTTGTCATGCACATTATGCAGTGCCAAATTTCAAGCTAATCGGAAATTATGAGTTATGTCATCCAGTAAAGTCCTCAAAATAAAAGTTTTATTGATTAAAAGAAATGTAAGTTTATGGATCAAACATTTCCCAATATCTAATTAAGTTAAAATTTGACATGCGTAACATACATGATAGGAATATGTAATTCAACGGTTGAATTGATAAAATATGATTTTTATAAAATGATATTGACAGGGTGTAAGTGTAAAAAGTTTTATATCATATGTTAACGAAACCCTTCTATATATATATATATATAACAAGCATCCCTTGCCCTAAGCCCTATTTATTTTGTTTTTAATATATAATAAAATCTTAATCACGTAGATTTCACCTCTCACGCTAATTGCTCACATCAATTGACTTGCAAGGCTTGTCATAATGACAAAAGGCTCTCTATTACTTCAGCATATGCTACAAAGTTATTAGACAAATATATATACAGGATGATGATCAGGTAAGCACGTGCTGATATAACTTATATCAAAACTTGCATTGGGAGTTGTACCTTGTGCATTAGTGGGATATGAGGTGCATTAAATCAATGCAAAGAGTACAACCCCAATGCATAGTGCTGATATAACTTATATCAGCACGTGCTGATGGGATCATCTCTGTATATATACATATCAAGCATCCTTTGCCCTAAGCCCTATTTATTTTGTTTTTAATATATAATAAAATCTTAATCACGTAGATTTCACCTCTCACATTAATTGCTCAACAATTGACTTGCAAGGCTTGTCATAATGACAAAAGGCTCTCTATTACTTCAGCATATGCTACAAAGTTATTGGACAAAAGCACCCCTAATCCCTATTTATTTTATTTTTAAACTATAATATAAAATTATAAGAACTCTGTTACAAAATTATTATAAAATTAGAAGAACTCTGTTACAAAATCTAATCCAGTGCGATTCCACATTTTACATCACTCAAATCAATTGACCTGAACCAACGAGAATTGGCCTGCTGGTAAAAGGGCGACTTGTAAACTTAGACATTCCGACTTCGAAATCAACCAATCTTTTTTGGTCAGTCACCAGTCAGGACTAGTAGTCTAAACGTTAAACAACCTCATAGGTGGTGGGGAACAAAGATTAGTTGGGTTTTGACAGTTCGGACACCTTTTTTGGCCCCCCCAAAAAAAAAAACATCAATTGACCTGCAAGACTTGTCGTAAAGGCATAACGCGTTCTATTACTCCAATATATGCTACCAAATTATTAAAAAAAAAATGAGAACTGTTGTTTAATTAATTGCAAAAAACGAAGTGAATAATTAACAAAGATCCATCAATATAAATGCAGAGCGAATAATTGGAGGAGTATACTGTTACTCTTTTCTATCTTTATTGAAAAATGGATTCTATGATAACAACTCAACAATGAGATATTAATTATATAGAGCATGACTTTACAATTTGATGCTGACAAGTGGTGCAATTAACGTATTTTTACAAAGCAAACACCCCCTTAAGCTCTTCCTTTACTCGGTAGATCTAACATATTTATTTTTTTTTATTTTTTATTTTTTTTTGGATAAGTATCTAACATATTTATTGATACATGCAAAAGTTGAAGTCAATGTTTGAGCCCCACCTATAAAATTCAGTGACAGATGGCATAACATACAGCACATATGTCATTTTGCTTACATGGCATCGTTATGCCATTCATATGCTAAATTATTGATGGCACGACAATCTAGTGGTAAATTTCCTCAAGTTGATTGTGTCATACGAGGGTAATGAAGGATTAATGATATCTAATTGTTCATATTAGGAAGGTTATAACTAAGGCCTTATAAGCATCTCACATGCCTTACCAGGAAGGAAAAAAAAAAAAAACAAAAAAGAAATGGGAAAAAGGCAAAGGGAAAAAGACATCTCACAAGCCAAAACCCATTTGATGACTCTCCACATCAGGAATCACCCCACCTTGACCGGCATCATTATGGGCCTTCTATTGGCATCTAAAGACTTGTCTTTTAGTTCCATTTATTTTATATTTTATGGTTTTATGAAAAATATAGAAGGTTTTTATTAAAATTGATCGCCTAAGTTATTAAAAAATATCATTTTGAACAACTTTTTAGTATAAATTTTTTTCAACTTTTTTGCTATTTATAATATTTGCTTTATGAATGACTAAAAACTCCACTTAAATGATTGATTTTGGAAAAACCCCCTCCTAAAATGTTGTTCAAAAGGATGTCTTCTAATAGATTGTATGATATGTTTTTATGAAAACCTTTTATATTTTTCATAAAATTTTAAATAGTAAAATAAATGAGAAATAAAAAGTAAATTTTTAGGATGCGAATAGAGGCCTCCCACGCCTAGAGATTTTACTCGTGGCATCTACAAAGCCCACCCAAGCCTAGCCTGGCCTCCCGAAAAACCATTAAATCGATCCACCCAATAGTGGCCTGTGTGGCCCAAATTGTGCGCGAGTGCTATATGATCCACTTGACCCTCCCTCAATAGGACGTGGAGCCCAACCCGAAAGGTAGATTAAGTGTTTGAAACCTCGTAAAAATGTTTGATCTTTTTGGAAGCGGATTAGTTTGTGTTTTCTGCTAATATTATATGCTTACATGTGAGTTAGGAAAAAAAAAAAAAAATCAATTTGTGTTTAGAAAAGTTAAAGATCTTGGATTTAATTTTTCAGTTTTTCTTGAGAATAGTCACAATAAATTTTGTTTAAATGATATATGATATAAAATGAGTGGTGACGTTATTCATTTTTCAAACCCTTCAAGAATTTCTAAATATTCTTTGTCCCAACTTAAAAAAAAAAAAAAAGGAAAAAAAAAAAACACCTAATGATGAGCTATCACCCTAATCCATATATGAGAAGATATTGATCAAATACTAAGACATGTCATGTCATGTGGGTTGCATCCAGGAATGCAAGTTAAGTATGAGACCAGGTCATCATATTTATCGCGTCGAGTTGTTTTTTTTTTTTTTTTGATTCTTATCGCGTCGAGTTGTTAATCTACAAGAAATTTTGAATTTGCGGGAAATTCGTGTAATACCCACCTCAACTTAGATTCAGATTTGGTGTAATTTACTATTTTTACTGCATGATATACTAAATATAGAATCGATAACACGTGGGTGGGTGAGGAGGAGAATTCATGGATACACCTATGAAGGTGCCCTTATAAGAGCGTTCCTCCAAACTTTTATTATAGAAGCAATTCAGCATCCCACCAGGGCCAAACTCCCAAACATAAAAAGGGACCCATTTTGCTCACACACTCCCACTTTGTGCTCTCTTTCATTCCACCATGGACTCTCTCACTCTCTTCTGCACCGCCTCCCTCCTCGCCGGCGGCCTCTACTGGTTCGTCTGCATCTTAGGCTCCGCCGAACAAAAGGGAAAACGCGCCGTCCAGCTCTCCGGCGGCTCCATCTCCGCCGAGAAGGTCCAGGACGAATATAAGCAGTACTGGTCCTTCTTCCGCCGTCCGAAAGAGATCGAAAGCGCCGAGAAAGTCCCCGCCTTCGTCGACACCTTCTACAACCTCGTCACCGACATCTACGAGTGGGGTTGGGGCCAATCCTTCCACTTCTCCCCTTCCATTCCAGGAAAATCTCACCGCGACGCCACTCGCCTCCACGAGGAAATGGCCGTAGATCTGCTCAATGTTAAGCCCGGAAACAAAATCCTCGACGCCGGATGCGGCGTCGGCGGCCCAATGCGGGCCATCGCGTCACATTCTGGTGCGAATGTTGTCGGCATTACGATCAACGAGTACCAAGTGAACCGCGCTCGAATGCACAACAAGAAAGCAAATCTCGACACCCTTTGCGAAGTGGTTTGTGGGAATTTCCTCGAAATGCCGTTCGCCGACAATACCTTCGACGGCGCGTACTCAATCGAGGCGACGTGTCACGCGCCGAAGCTTGAAGAAGTCTACGCTGAGATTTACAGGGTATTGAAACCTGGGTCTATGTACGTATCGTACGAATGGGTCACGACGGAATTTTTTAAGGCCGACGATTCGACGCATGTAGAAATTATACAGGGGATTGAAAGGGGCGATGCTTTGCCTGGATTAAGGAACTACGACGAGATTGCGAAAATTGCGAGGAAAGTTGGGTTCGAAGTGGTGAAGGAGAAGGATTTGGCGAAGCCGCCTGCGAAGCCGTGGTGGGTGAGGTTGAAGATGGGGAGGATTGCGTATTGGAGGAACCATATATTGGTGATGGTGCTTACTTTGTTGGGGATTGCGCCCAAAGGTGTAGTTGATGTTCATGAGATGCTTTTCAAGACTGCTGATTATCTGACTAGAGGTGGGGAGACTGGGATTTTCACTCCTATGCATATGATCCTCTGCAGAAAACCCGAATCTTCGTCGAAGAAGACGACGTCAGCTTAGGAGAATTTTGTGATCATGGAGGTGCTGCTTCTCATGGCTTTGAGTTTCCATCTCTTGTTTCTTTGTTTATTGTTGTTTCGAATTTAATTTTCGCTATTTATGTTTTCTAGTTTGATTTGATCTTTCTTTCTTTGATGGGATGGCATTGAGCATTGTAGTAGTTTGGGATCATTGCTAATTGTAGCAGAGGAGAAGATAGTTGAGAACGTATGAAAATTTCCTCTAACTTATCCGTGAAGTTCTTTCAATTTAGCCCATTTCTTCTGTGTTTGAGAATGTTAAAAGCCCTTTGATATACATTACTCTTTCTTATAGGTTGGTCCTCTAGATGAGTGTACAAGTTGACATGGTATCAAAACAGGAGTCCTGTATTTCAATTGTGTTTTTTTGCATTGGTGCTATCCCTCGTATCTCTTCTGGCTTTCTATTTTCGTGCATTCATTGTATTGTATGAGAGAGAAGGCTTGAAATAAGATTGCACTCCGACATTGATTTGAGAGTTTGGGCAGTGGCTGCTACTTTAGTTTGGTGGGATTTGTTTTAGGTTGGGCTGCATGTAATGCTGGCAGGCAGCTGTGGAGTGCAGTGATTGTCCCAGGATTGATAATTGATAATTTATGAGACTATGAGTAGACAGAGCACGTGATGCAAGTGGCTTTATGAGATGGTATCTCACTCATGAATGAATCAGGGGCAAATTTCCCCAATGAAATCATGTGAGAGTCACTACCAGTGGTCTAGAATAGATCTGTTATTATTATAATTATTATTAGTTATTAATTAATAATATTATTATTGAAGTTTACCCACAGTTATCAAAGTGGAAATGGAATAAGAAAACACCATGAGAACAGAAGCAAGCAGGATGCTCTAGCTCAAAAGAATATGGAAGAAGTGATTTAAAGGGAGAGCTACCCATTGATTACTGGAATGTTGTTGCTGATGCTGCACACCTTCACACTGATAAAACTAATGATTCTTTGCCATAACGTAAGATGCCACATGCCAAAGCATGTGATTTATTGAGGTCAATTGTGGTCATCTATAAGACTACGAGTCATGTGACCCTAGGACCCTCATTAAACGCTGAAATTTATTTTAAAATTAACTTAGCGGGGAGTCATGTGACCCTTGGAGGAGATGAGATGCACTCTCCCTTTTGTTTGTCTTGTTTTCCTGTCCTGTAATAGTTGCCCTTAGATTAAGCTAATACAAAAATGTATATCTTAATTGATCGGTATCATTAGCCGTTTTTCTTCAATTGTTTCTAATTCTTCGAGTATTTATGTCGACATAACACGAATACAACCCGTCAACACCAATGTAATGTTTAGCACCTTAGTGACTGTCATAAGATAGGGTTGATCCTTTCATTTACACCATAGTAGTGATTAATTCTGCTGTGCTATCTAGCCAACATAAAGCATATAGGGGACAAGGCCATTATGCTGTGCTATCTAGCCAACACAAAGCATTTAGGGGACAGGGCTATCAACTTGACATGTTACATGGTACTGGTGTTCCTCCTTTTTTTCCTCTTTTTTTTTTTTTTTTGGGGGGGGGTTAGGTTTTTTGTTGGTCCACTTCAGTAAATTTAAGCTGAAAATTAATGCAAGTTGGCAATCAAAACCATGCCATGGACCTGGATTCTTTTCCCACCCTACTTGACATTCACTCCATTCAAATACAACAAAACATGTCTGCAGAATAATTCATCAGTTCAGATCTGGTTTTTTTACTCACTGTTTCTCTTGGGGTATGAACTGTAAGGGGGGAAACAGGGGACATAGGCCTCGTAAGAAGCACATGACCCATCCAGAACTCGGTTTGCTTGGCTGGCTCTTGTTGCTATCTGTCTGACCAGGGAAGCAGTGCTTCCCTTGTTTTACTGTTTAGCATGTGCTTCTTTGTTCCCTCTCCAGTTGCTTTGGCTCATAAATTGCAGCCACTTCCCAAACTCTAATCGCAACGGTTTTTGGATCTCGCACCCCATGACTTTCTGCCACCATGCCTCTCAAAGGGAAAATGCTATTTTGTCCTTTTTTTTTTTTTTTTTTTTTACATCAATATCCCAAATATTGTGGTAATATAATAATAACCCATAACTTTGAATTTTGAAATTTCAATTTGAATAGTGAGCTAAAAATAAATCCAAATACTAAGATATCACCTCATTAGGAACCTTCAATTTAACCCCCAAAAAAAAAAAAACACTTATTTTTAATGAAAAAAAGGGTATGCAGATGGGTGATTACACATACCCACCAAAGAGCATAGCATTGCTCCTCTCAAAGAGAGATGCATAATGATTTGAACATGCATTACCTTTTTCTTTTCTTTGTATATGTGCATGAGTTTAAATCCTTACTTTTTTTTTTTTTTCTTTTTTAGAATTTTATTAAACTCAATATTTAGACGCTGGAGGACACAAGAGCCACCAACATATGATATCATAAAGCCTGCCAGATGCTCCTTTCTCACTACTAAAGTCCATCAATCTTCATTCTTCAAAAAGAAAGAATTACAGAGGAGATTACTCAATCTGAGCCCCATGGCTCAAAAGACCCACTGGCGACACCTCATTACTGCTTACTATCGTTCGGCTCAGAAGGCAAGTTTTCCATTATGTGATAAAATATTTACCAAATACAACTTTGACAGAAATTATGTCTAAAGAGTATTGATTGATCCTATTTCATACATTTCTATTTTCCTTGTCTTTTAAGAATGGTCATAAATAAAAGGAAACTATATCAATTAAAATCATCGTGGTGATATGCTTGAAAGGGTTATCTCATTAACAGAACAGACTTTATTATTTGAGTTGGATTCAGCAAATCGCACAACTTGCCCAACAGAAAATGCAGGTTGAGTTTGGCTGAGGAAATGCTATGGTATCAACTGCTGCTAGCATAAAGACCACATTTGACACAGTAGGTTTGTCTAATGGGTCTTCAATTTTAGACGCACAACAACCCAATATGGATGCATTTTATCACTTCAACTTCCACACATGACCCCACTAGTAATGGGTCCATCAGCTCCAATCCTTGGCCCGTGGACCATAGTTTTCACGCCTGTGACATTTATACGATTTATGAAATTAAGATAAACGTATTCATTTATAACCTTTTCTAATTGGAAATGAAGAGGGTGAGAAAGAGCAGCGTAGAAACATACAAAAGTGAGGAGGCTTTGATTGTGTCTTGAAAGAGAAAAGCCGTCATTTTTTTTTCCCATTTATTATATTTAGTAGGAGAACTCCAAAACTAAAAAAAGTTTGGTTTAACTAAAAATAATCCTTCTGTAGCACACTTTAGAACCAATTATCCACCGTTTCAAATAAAAACCTAAAAACAATAGAAATGAGATTTAGATGAAATAAAAAAATGGTATATTACAGCTTCACGACATTTGCTTTCAGCTCCATATTAGTAAGGCCATGATTATTTGTCAAATAAAGTTTGATTGTTTACTTGGTAGCACAATGTCCACAACACCCCCCCCAACCTTACACTAGAACAAAAAAAAAAAAAAAGGGTAATCCTACTTTACTTTACACTTTGCCCTACTATGTGCATTTAGGAATGTTTTAATTTTTAGAGTTTAATCATATTAGTGGGTTCTACAACTTTACCCACCCAAATGCACATAGTAGGATAAAGTGTAGGACAAAGTGTGAGGCATACATAAAAAAAAACAAGTGCTTTTTTTCCTTTGGTTCTCCTTTCTTTGTAAATAGGCAAGTAAGTGAAGAAGTTCAAGCTCAAGACTGGAACTCAAGTCAGGTTTATCAAACTATATTACCTAGCCTAAAGGCAAACAGGCCTCTTCAAACACATTTTTCACCTTCCACAATTCCATTTTTTATGCAAATTTTTTCCCCATTGCAATTGTTGGAATCCATGAATCAAAACATTTCATTTCAGCCCAATTCCGGCCCCTTGTACTCTATGGAAAACAGGATAATATATAGTCCTAATGTAATGAATGTAGAATGCAGAATGCTGTGACTAATAGTTGCAAGTTGAAAAACACAAACCGCAATTTTATAGGAATTTGCGTCCCAAAATTATTACTCCGTAATATTATCGATCATTATTTTTAATAATGAAGGCGAGTTCCTAATTAATTTTTTGAATGTGGTTTTTGGCTGCAGCAACTATCAAATGCAGACTTATAAATGGAGGAATAAGTGGGTATTAGGTGTGAGATGATTGATCGATAATCAAAGCATTTCAGTTAAGTAACCGAAAACCCCTTGAATATAAGGAATCCTTAGGAATCATGCATTGGTGTTAGGAGAAAAGGAATGATCAGAACAGGCTATAAACACTAGCTCGATCTCAATCATGCATTGACAAATCGCGTTTAGACCAAACCACCTCTAATCAGGGTCCAAATGCACGTATTCACCCACTTTATTCGCCTGAGGAATGCCAGCTATTCCTTCATTTCGCAAGAATGTCTTACGCCGAAGCTAAGCACTTAACCAACTCCCTACAAAAAATAAATTATGACTTATCCTCCCCTTCAAGTATACGCGTCCCTTCATCAATTCCTGCACAAAAATCGGATCTTGCATGTGAGGAGTCGGTGTGAAATCTATTTCATAAATTTATAGCTATAAGAACACTTAAAGAATATTTATCAAAATAGTCAATAAATTAATTGATTCGCTTCAATGGAGGAAAAAGGGGAAGGAAAAAAAAGCCTCAATTCTCGAGATGGAGACATTATTCTCCCTGTCGACTCTCTTAAATTATTGAGATGTCCAATGGAACACTAAGCTAGGTGAATGGGCAATTGGGTAATCCTCTACCAAAGGCAAAGGCTCCACCATTTTTATATTTATGGCTTTCAGTTATCATTCAAACCTTCTTTTAACTAACCGAACTCAAACTTAGTTTATTAGCTTCCCTTTGGCGGTGCCATGCTATATAAGACTCAATGGTTCAGGAGTTTTGATTCATACAGACAGATAGACAAATAGACAGAGAGAGATGGAGTTCAAAGTTGGAGAAGGAAAGGCCGCGTCGCCCAAGAGGGAATTCAAGCTTTTGAGAGCTCGAAATCAAAGGAATTCGAAGAGCAATCTATTGGAAGCCATTGCACAGGTGAATGGGGCGAGTGTTGTTTCTCGAGTCGATGAAGATGGGGTGATGAGGATGAAGATTGTGGTGAAAAAACAAGATTTGAAGCAAATGCTTGAAGTGATGAAAGGTGGTGGCAAGAACAGCATCAGTACTCAACCATCATTTTCGCCGTCGTCATCTGTGTCATTGGAACAACGGTTGATTCTTATGCGGAAAAGGCATCTTCTGAGAGTCAATCAAGCGAAGGGGAGCCGGAGCGGCCCAAGTTCTTGGAGGCCTGTGCTTCAGAGCATCCCTGAGGAGCTTTGAAGTTAACTGCAATGTTTTTCGCCTTATAGTGCATGTATTTAACATATTTAACATTAACATACCAACAAAAAGAAAAAAGGTTTAATGTTATTTCAATGTAGAGCTACACTCATATTTTCATTTTTTTTTTCCTACAAAATGAATGTATCCTTTTCTTGTGAATGTTATTTTATTATTTTTTTTTTGAAAGATATATACGTGATTTTAAATAAATTATGACACCTCATGTCTAAGAAATAGTTGTATTATGGTATTACCTATGTATGATTTTTTTGGATTTTAGTCATGATCAATATGATGTCATTTATCAGATTAATTGGCTTATAACTAAATTATGCATCACATGAGACTAGTATGAATTCAAATCTCAACTAAAGTAGGTTGAGATACCCATGAAAAATGATGCCAATTCTTCAGTTGAGATACCCATGAAAAATGATGCCAATTCGTACACAAATACCAATTACTTGACCCAACCGATTTACCAACCAAAAATAAATGTTCCATATAATTTTTTGATCCAACCAATCCAGCTAGCAAAACTAAATACTCCTCATAAATAAATGAGGACTCAATCCAATTAGCAGGATGTGGATCCAAAGGTTTGAACCACCCTATCTATAATTGGTGCAGGCTTGGTCCTCTTTTGAGGCTCAATTTAAGTTTGGGCCCAATGAGACAGCAGTGGCCCATTTTTGTGGGACAAGTACCCTCCACTTAGGGAGCGGCTAATGCAACCCCACAAAAGCTTAAGTTGCCCCACCCTGTTAACTCCACCCCAAAAAAATATATACCCACCCCCCAAAAAGTCTAACCTACCCCTCTTTCAAATAACCCTAACCCTCACCCACCCCACTCCCCCCAACAGCCCCGTTCCGGCGACGGCGAGGAAGACGAAGACCGGCGATGGCAACGGCGAGGACGGCGACGGTGACGTCCTCTTCTCCTCTTTTTTCTTTCTTTCTTTTTTTTTTCCTCCTCTTGTTGGTCAGATCTATGCATTTTCTGGCGAGGGAGGGTTTTTTTTTTTCAAAACCTCCATTTTTTCCGGCTAGGGAGGTCAGATCTGGGAAGGAAAGAAAAAAAAAAAGCAGAGAAGAAGAGGGAAGAGGAGGAAGGGAGAAGAGGGGTGCAGGGTTCCGGCGAGGGGTGCGGGGTTCCGGCGAGGGGTGCGGGAGAGTGGTTCTGGGAAGGAAAGAAAGAAAAAAAAAAAAAGGCAGAGAAGAAGGAGGAAGAAGAGGGGTGCGGGTTTCCGGCGAGGGGTGCGGGGTTCCGGCGAGGGAGGTTTTGTTCTCAAGACCTCCATTTTTTCCGGCGAGGGGTGCGGGAGAGTGGTTCTGGGAAGGAAAGAAAAAAGAAAAAAAAAAGGCAGAGAAGAAAAGGGAAGAGTGGGAAGGAAGAAGAGGGGTGCGGGGTTCCGGCGAGGGGTGGGTGCCGGAGAGAGTCGCCGGCGAGGTGGGTGCCGGAGAGAGTCGCCGGTGAGGAGGGGTGCGGGAGAGGGGATGGATGAGGGTTAAGCCCTTTTTGGTAATTTTCCATAATAATTTTTTTAATTAAAAAAAAAAATGGGGGCAACTTAACCCTTTCGGGGGTTGCAATAGCCGTTCCCCTCCACTTACCCAATTACTACGACAATGGCCCAAAGCTTTGGACCTAATCAACAATCGGGACAAGTTTGGTGTAATGTTCATTCTTAATGCCATCATTCCTGTGGAAAAGTTGGTGAATTTTAACAATTTTTTTTTTCTCCAAAAGTTTTCATATTGTTCAAACCATTTTCTAAGAATCAAATTATTGAAAATTATCAATCCAAATTAATTTTTTAGTACACGTGGTGTCTTAAAGTAAGTTTGTTTGTTTGTTTTTTTTCTTTTTTCTTGGCTTGACAGTTAAGGTGTCTAGGCCAATTTGCGTGCACGTCGACTAAATCCCTCCTCGAATGATCTTAAGGGCATACTCCTCCACATCGGTCTGATGTATTCAGGAATTAATTCTTAAAATACTCTTCAGATGAATCGAACCCAAGTTGAGGTGTCTTAAAGTTATATCCAATAACATATCATTAGGTAAAATGTAGAAAGTTACCTTTAAACTTATTTTATTTTTTTATTTTTAAGGATGAATAAGATCAACACCTCCTAATACAGGCTCAAACAACTAAACCTTCCCATAAAATGACTAAAATTTTTTTAGAATAGTTTTCCTTCCAAATCTGAGTATTTCGAATGGAGTGAAACTATCCTCAACTTTATGTGGGTGTTCTCTAAAAATAATTTTAGAGTTCATTGGCGATTAATGACATGTAACTTATTGGAAAGGTTTCCCAAAAATAGAAATTATTGTTTTAAACTTAAATGGCAGCAATGAGACCCAAGCAATTTTACGGCAATATTTGTAAACTTTTTTTGAATATGGTAGGTAATTTGACGATATTAAAGTCCATAGTTGGTGTGTTGGCTTGAAACAGAAACATTTGCAAATTTAATTAATCATTCAATATGGCCCCCCAAATTTTATGACTTTTTAATGTGAAAATCAAAATTTCACACCCACTTAATTTGCTAAATTTAAAAAGAACAGCCAAGTGCATTGGTAAGATGCAGCTTATTATGGTATGTAATCGTGGTAATAATCTTCCTTATCTATCATAATTAATGCGGCCTATGAAGCTTTTCAAGCTTCCCTAGTTCCCTATCACTTATATAAACTAAACTTGTACAATTCATTTTCTGTGTATCAAAAGGTCAGGTAGGAAGCCAATTTCAAATAGTACGTTTGCGATTTAAGAGTGGTTTTTTTAGTTGAACAGAAAGATGTTTGCCAAATCTTTCAAGAAATTCGTGGTATCGCTAATGGGCGGTCCACTCCTAAAGAAAATCTGTGGACGAAAAGATTTTTGCATCAAAGGCTGATTCAGAAGAAGATTGTTGTTTGTGGCATTACACAGAATGATAAGCAGCTGATTTATTTAAACATCACTTTCCTCCTCTCTCTCTTTGTTTTTTTTTTTTTTTTTTTGTTTGTTTTTCTTTGGGGGTGGGGTTAGGGGACCATTGGATGTTAATTTAGATAATAAAAAAAAATACATTATTTTCCTTATTGACCCTGTATTGCATGTGTTTCTTTGGAACTTTCACATCTTTGCAATGTTGAGATTCTTTTGTTTAATATGATCCTCCCCCCGCCGGCCCTCTCCGCCTCGGGACCAAATTGGATGACCAATATCTTTTTTTCTGGAGAGGATGGTTTCAATTTTTCATTCGAGTGGTTGCAAACTAAATTTTGCGCAATTGGTATTACATGAACAGGAACCATTAGATTATGAATTTTTTCCCCTCTTTACTGATACTAAAAATGGCAAAATTATTTTTATAGAAAAAAAAAATCATGAGAGATGAGACAAATTGAAACCAAGGAAGCACGACCGAATAATCCTTTTTCCAATGGCATGGAACTATTTCAAATGTTTAGGTGATTCTCATCATGGAATTAATGCTTTCTTTTCCCCCATCTTATGGGGTATTGAACTCTTCACCCATAGGAGGTATAGTTGGTCCATCCCCTATTCGCTATTCCAACTTTTTGTTACACCAACGGAGGCAAGTTTTGGAATTCCATGAGATCTTTCCTTTGAAGCAAAGGAGAGAGCCAATTATTAAAATCATTGTTCACTCGACTTAGTACTACCAATTGTTATAAAGCCAAAGGCAAATGGTATAAAATCCAAACTTTTGTTTAAATATATTTGTTCAACTCATATGATAACTAATTTAATATGATATGATAACAAACGTGACACATCACATCAGTTAACAGGATTCACATTTTATTTTTTTAAAAAAAATTTATTTTTGGTTTAGTAACTATCACATTAATGGTGCCGTCTATGTAATAACCAAATTGGGCAAATGAATCGGTGAATGGGACACTGCGCGAAGCAAGGGACATATAGGTTTCTCTATACATAACCCAAAAAAAAAAAAAAAAAAAGGCCACAGTCCTGTGGGACCCAAGGTTGGTTCATAAACTAGCAGCCTGTCAGCCTCTAATTATGTCACGGGTCTATGCGAACTTATCATGGTGCAGACTGCCGAGTTACTTAGTAATATGACGCCAATCAAGCAGCCCTGTACATATACACAACGAATTAACGGCTACCCCAAATCACCCGCCAAAAAAGAGAAGTGAAACTCCACCATGGATTAAATGCTAAGGATGGATTGTGGGGCATGAACAACGCCCAAAAATTGTTAGGTTTATGATGTTTTCATATAAAGTGACTAAGTGGAGGAGGATGATGAATCAAAAATTAATATGAGAGTTTCCCATCTTTGCATTGATCACTGAGGGTTGGGTTAGATAATGAACAACTAGTTTTAAGCCGTCTCCGGCGATGAATCAACAATTCAAAGTGATTTTCTTATGTATAAATGTAGGAGGAGCTGTTTGGGAAATAAGAAGCTCTCCTTTGACGTCTCCTTCTTCTGCAAAGAATTCTCAATGTGAAGAAACGCAGACAAGGGGGCTGATCTAAAAAGTCAATGCATCCATGGCTCCTCCCCAAGGATGAAGACGACCAGGTTTTGGAAATTCATAAATTGTTTTCCCAAAATAAATTTATGAGTCCATATGTGAATTAGAAACCATAGCCTGATTAGACTTAAGGGCAAATACAACTTTTTTTTTTTTTTTTTTTTTTTTTTTCAACGCAAAGATTGCCAAACCACAAGATTTCTGCCCAGTTGGAAGGTACAATACAGAGGAGTTTCACTTTGGTTTTTAAGAACAAGTTACTTGAGAGCAAAATCATGGCAAAAAATTCACCATCTACACTAAAAACTTCAACTAGATTTGTAAGGAACTTCACCATTTAAGGGAAGTCCTTCCAAAAAGTGGCATATGCTGCGAGCACAAGCACACGGTTTTCTTTAGAATAGTTCGCTCTTTCTCACCATGTGACTGCGTGATTATAAAATGAAGCTTATGATCTTTTATATGACAGGCAATTGTTTTCTCTCGCAACTGATGTGGGACTATATTCAATGTACTCTTGAGTAAGCAGAGATTGAAAACTACATCAGTTGGTCTACTTCTCGAGATTCCCATACTACAATGACGGACATGGTACATGCTTGACAAGATGAATTTTTTTTAAAAAAATTTTTTTTTAAATGGCTTTGAAAGTAAAAATTTTGGAATAGGAATTGTAGGGCTTTACCCTGGGTTAGAGGGAGCCCTTTCAGAAATTCTCAGTGACCTGAGCCAAAATGTGGGACTTCAACTCCTCCTAACTTGAACTTTCCTCAAAACTTTCATTCTTTAACTCCTTCGAATCGATATATACAGTTGATTTGTGGGTCTAATTGTATTTCAATCATTCGGATAAAAACATAGGAGAATATAAAAGAAATCATTAGAGGGCTGGGATCCCAAGGTCAGCCTATAGTGCTTGCCCAGGCTACAACAAATGTTCTTCATGCCTCGCACTTTTTAGGTTAATGATGGTTTCCTTTCTCATCTCGCACATATGAGTGAGTCGGGCGAAGGTTAAATGGCCGTCTTGCTTTTAACCAGGCAAAGTCGGTAATAATTGCAAAAACTGCCTTCCTATGGGCTTTCAATAGATGAGTTTCACTTGTTTTCGCAGAGACATTTCCTCAGCCAAATAATGGCAAAATTGAAATAGGGTTTGGAACTACTCCACCAACACTAAAATTTCTAGCACACGGTATTCTTTAGTAAAAGGTGAAAGAATAGTTCGCTTTGTGCTCACCGCCCCGGCTGCGTGCTTTAAAAATGAAGCTTGTGAAATCTTATGTGTGGAGGCAATTCTTGTGGGTCTTCTCTCGCAACCGATGTGGGACTATATTCAATACTAGCTTTCTTCTGCACAGGTGTCCCATTTCGGCTGAAGGCTGTTTTAAACAGTTGTAACAATCGAGTGCCAAGCCCAGGTTACAGTACAAAAGTTGGGTCAGGTCTGCTTACAATGCTGCCTATTTCAAAGTTGGGCCAAGTCTACCTACAATGCCGCCTATATATGCCAAAAAGGTACAACTTGTTAGCATTGTTTCCTCCATTCTGAGAGAGCAGAGATTGAAGCCTATATCAGCTGGTCCATTTCTTGATTAGGGGAAAATGGGAAAACTTAGAGGTCCTTGATTCAACTTTAAAGTGGCATTGTGATATAGTACATGCTATAAGATGGGTTTGTGCATGTTTTGATTAGTTCAAGCTCTGGCCCAATGCTTCCTTGAGAGTTGAGACCCTTAGTTTAAAATAAATGGTTATAAAACCTCCACCCTAATCAAAGAGACAAAGACTACAACCAGGGATGGAGTTAAAAATTTTAGAAAGGAATCTATATTCTTTATAAAGTATTAATTTTGTGCACTTAATCTGTCTATGATTATCTTGGCACCCCCTCAACTCTCAGGTACCTAATATCAAGGTTGAATAGTTGTGGTCAAGTTTAAAATTGTGATTTTACGAGCACAAAGTTTGATTAATGCCCCAAATTAACCCAGCTCATGTTAGGATGTGTTCGGATGTCCCATGTCAGATTGCCCCATGGTAGTCATTTCTGTTTTCTATATAATTCAGTCATTACTGAAGTGTGAAAACTACACATTTGAAAGAGCAACATTTCATGAAATCCCAAAACTGATCTTATGCCTTGAATTCTGATAATGGCTCCAATTCTCTTTGATGATTTCCTTTTTCACAAAGGAATTTGTTAGTTCAAATGGAATGGTGAAGAGAATGGAGCCTCTAGCTCAATCCTAATAGGACATCCAAATTAGAATGCCTTCAGCAACCTATGCTCTTAATCTCATAGGCCTGCATTCATAAACAAATACATGTTATACACACATACAAATCCACAATATATAAATATATATATACATATATATATATATATATATATATAGAGAGAGAGAGAGAGAGAGAGAGAAAGAGAGAGAGAGAGAGTACAACTGGTTTAGACAAAACAGAACTTATTTGGAGACTTCCATTCATATCCTTACAAATACACGCCATTAGATAACACAAAAATACAAGCGAGAGAATATTAACTTGATACTAGTTTTGACTATCAAATACATAGATTGGAGCCACACAATGGAATACAAACAGATCCTTATTTGTAAAATAGTAAAAGGCCCCATCAATCAAGGATAAGCCTCGATAACAAATTGCACAGTACAAATTGGTTTTACAGTGTATCGATTAAATCCTGCTTCCCCAAGAATGAATGCCCATTCCTTCAAGGTCCTCTCTTTGCCCTTATTGGTACAAGCCAACATCACCATGTCTGACCTTAGCCTCGCATCCTCAAGCTTGTCTTCTTCCTCTCCTTCAATCACAGCTTCTACGATGATCGCTTTCCCTTTGTCCTTTGGAATAGCTTCTCTACAGTTTCTCAAGATTTGGATGCACTCGTCATCACCCCAGTCATGCAGAATCCACTACAATTTTCCATACCAAAACCATTAATCAAAGGAAGTAGCTATCAATCATTTAGCTTATTTAAAAATGAGGCTAAAAAAAAAGAAAGAAGGAAAGAAGAAACTTCTAGGTAGAATGACATCTATTGGGTCCAGTACTACCATTAATGGCCTATTTCAGATTTCTTATTTTAAGTAGAGAGTTGAGGAGCAGAGGTGAATAGTCAGTGTAACTTCAAATAAACACATCCTCTTAATCCCACAACCCATCGTAACTTCTTTTAGGAATTATTTCAAGAGTGAAAGTACTCGAAGAATTAAGGGAATGACTTTCCAGAGAATTTTCAGTAAAACTTGTTCCTATTGTATTTTTTAAAAAAATTTAGCTTGAAGAATTCCCTCAAGTGTCTTCCAAACATTTCCAAGTAAAGAATACTGTGTATCCCTCGAGGCAAATTTTTTAAAGCCAAACTATACTAACCTTGAGGATAACAGCATCAGCCTTTGGAACATTCTCAAACATGTTCCCTCCGATGTGCTCAACACCATCACACTTCGGCGCAACAGACACAACATGAGGAAGATCAAAATTGATGCCTCGAATCCACGGACAGGCCTTGATCAACAAGCGCAGAGAAGTCCCATTACCCCCACCAACATCCACCAAAGAGTCCAGCCCTTCGAACACCTCTGGACAACCAGTAATTATTGCGGGCACTGCCACCCTAGCATCACATGCCATTGCCTCATTGAGGAGCTCACTTTGAGAAGGATTTTCTAGTGCATGGCTCCATATATCCTGTCCGTGAGCAGCCTCAAATGCTGGAGTTCCTTGGGCCAGAACACGGGTACTTAGATGATGCCACGGTGCCATAATCACTGGGCTGCTCAGGAACAACACTAAAGCAGCCATGCTCTTTCCTCCACGACTCATCAAACGGCGGGATAGGGGTGTTTGGACATAACCAACAGAACCTTGGGTCGTGGATTCCTCCTTGAATATTTTTCGGTGCACCAGGAACCTCATGATGCGGTAGAGGGGAGACGATGCGCACCCAAGAGCAGATGATAGCTCAGAGAGCGTCATGGGGTTTCCATGGCTTTCAATGGCATCAGCTATCCCAAGCTCAATGGCACACTTCACCACTGCCGTTTCCACAAACCCAAATACGTACTTCCATATATCAACTTCTGCTTGTGCTTCTTCTTGCTCTTCACTTTTTGCCTCTCTTTTTGTGTCTCCCATCTCCTTCCCTCTCTCTCTTTCTCACTCACAAATTGAAACTTATCTATCTATAATCCGTGAAAACAGTACAGGTTGATGCTTCAATATATAGAGAGACAATCACAGTGCTTGTGATGAAAGCCATGCTTTCATGTCGCAATTTTTTATGGTTAATTTACTAAATTATTTCCTTTTTATATATGTTTCTGGTTAGGGGAGCTTGTGTGGATTTCTTACATGTTAACCATGTGTTTTACTCAATGTTGTCAGAATTTTTTATGGCCTCCTATCTACTCTAGCTAGCTCCAGTTGATCAATCAGCCGAGCCTGACAAATGGAAGGATAAGAAAAACAGAACACATTTGGAAGCATAAGAAAAACAGAATGTATATGTAGTTGACATGACCAATTATTGGGAGGAACAAACTATACAGAGGGCACCTCTTTTGCTTGTGATGATCCCACCCTCCATTTTCGTATTTGTTTGGCGTGGTTGGTCAAGACAAACGCCTAGGAGATTTATGGAGATCCACATTGGCCGGCCCCAACTAAAAGTTATAATTCCCATGTGAAATTATTCTATAACAAGATAACATGACTCCACCAACCGTAGGCAAGAAAACTTTTCTTTTGTTTAGCATGAATATATTTAACTTTAATCAATTATTTATTCAACACTAACCATGTTTATCACAACCAAACCCAACTTCTTGTCCTTTTGCAACCCAATGGGAAAATGCATCGTCCCACCCTCTAAAATTTGATCACGTTTATCTCAACTAAACCAAATTAGTTGTCCTTTTGCTACCCAATTGAGAAATGCATCATCCCACCCTCTAATATTTTAATAAGCTTCAACCACCAAGTATCTATGTATTCATATATTTTAATGCGGAAAAGGCATCTTCTGAGAGTCAATCAAGCGAAGGGGAGCCGGAGCGGCCCGAGTTACTGGAGGCCTGTGCTTCAGAGCATCCCTGAGGAGCTTTGAAGTTAACTGCAATGTTTTTCCCCTTATAGTGCATGTATTTAACATATTTAACATTAACATATCAACAAAAAGAAAAACGGTTTAATGTTATTTCAATGTAGAGCTACACTCACATTTTTTTTTTTTCTTTTTTTACTACAAAATGAATGTATCCTTTTCTAGTGAGGTTTTTTTTTTTTTTTTTTGAAAAATATATATATATATACGTGATTTTAAATAAATTATGGCACCTCATGTTTGCGAAATAGTTGTATTATGATATTACCTATGTACGATTTTTTTGGATTTTAGTTATGATCAATATGATGTCACTTATCGGATGAATTGGCTTATAACTGGATTATGCATGGCATGAGACTAATTTGAATTCAAATCTCAGATAAAGTTGGTTGAGAGACCCATGTTTGGCCAATTTTTTTTAAAAAAAGGGAAGAAGTGATGTCAATTCGTACCCAAATACCAGTTACTTGACCCAACCGATTTACCAACCAAAAATAAATGTTCCATATAATTTTTTGATCCAACCAATCCAGCTAGCAAAACTAAATACTCCTCATAAATAAATGGGGACTCAATCCAATTAGCAGGATGTGGATCCAAAGGTTTGAACCACCCTATCTATAATTGGTGCAGGCTTGGTCCTCTTTTGAGGCTCAATTTAAGTTTGGGCCCAATGAGACACTGGCCCATTTTTGTCGGACAAGTACCCTCCACTTGACCCGATTACTACGACAATTGGCCCAAAGCTTTGGACCTGATCAGCAATCGGAACAAGTTTGGTGTAATGTTCATTCTTAATGCCATCATTCCTGTGGAAAAGTTGGTGAATTTTAACCTCTTTTTCTTCTCCAAAAGTTTTCATATTGTTCAAACCATTTTGTAAGAATCAAATGATTGAAAATGATCAATCCAAATTAACTTTTTAGTACACGTGGTGTCTTAAAGTTTTTTTTTTTTTTTTTTGGTTTGACAGTTAGGGTGTCTGAGCCAGCTTACTTGCATCTAGACTAAATCCCTCCCCAAACGATCTTAAAGATGCACTTCCCCACATCAGCCTGATGCATTCAAAAATTAATTCCTAAAATGTTCCTCAAAAGAATCGAACCCCGGTTGAAATGTCTTAAAGTTATATCCAATAACATATCATTAGGTAAAATGTAGAAAGTTATTTTTAAACTTATTTTTTATTTTTTTTTAAAGATGAATAAGATTAACACCTCCTAATACAGGCTAGAACAACTTAACCTTCCCATAAAATGACTAAAATTTTTGTAGAATAGTTTTCCTTCCAAATCTGAGTATTTCGGATGGAATGAAACTATCCTCAACTTTATGTGGGTGTTCTAATTTTAGAGTTCATTGGCGAGTAATGACGTGTAACTCATTGGAGAGGATCCCAACCCCCACGATTCCATGCTGTACCCACCAGTCAGAACTAGGGGTGTTCATGGTTTAGGTTAAAACCGAAAACCAAACTGAACCAAACCAAACCGATCGGTTTGGTTTGGTTTTTTTGTCATTAGGTTTGGTTTTGGTTCCAATTTTAGAAAACCGAATTGAATTGGTTTGGTTTTGGTTTTCATGTTTAAAAAACCAAACCAAACAGAAAAACCGAAAAAACCGAAAAATATATAATATATATTTTATTTTATATATTATATATCAAATTTTAATTTGTAATTTGTTGATTTTAAGTTTCTTATTGTTTTTCCTATTTTAGCTTGGCATGTATTAAACTAGTTATTAATGTTGTGTGAGATAATGACATGTATTAACTTGGAGATTTAAACTTGGATTGACATATGTTAATTTGTTTCCATTTTGATACAATGTTTAATGTTTTTTTTTTAGTTGCTAATGTAATGCTTTTATTAAAAATGTTTTAATTTGGAGTTTGGCATGTCTTTTTTTTCATTTTCAATTATTTGTTGCTACTTGATTGGTTAAAACCGAAACCGAACCGAACCAAACCGAATTTTTATGGTTTGGTTTGGTTTGGTTTTTTTATAGTATGGTTTGGTTTTGGTTTGGGAAGAGAAAAACCGAAGTATAATGGTTTGGTTTGAAAAGTACCCCAAAACCGAACCAAACCGAACCACGAACACCCCTAGTCAGAACTCCCTTCTGGCATCAATTTTACAAGGAAACCTTTCAACATGCATATAATTACATTGTTGCCCTGATTGATGGAACAGGGAAACCCCAAGTCAGCAACTGTCAAATTTGAAAGGTTGGTTGGATTAGTAGGTATGGAGGAATATTGGTGATGGTGGTTGGTACCGAAGCCTTTCTGTTTCCCCCATTTTCTTCATTAATCTCTTTCGTAACTTTCTGCACAACAACATAGTACAAAAAGGAATAGACAGAGTGGGGAAAAAAAATAGGACTAGGAAGATGAAGCAAATAGAGGTGGACGCAGGGGATGTTGCTAAGAGAAAATGGACATGTCAGCCACCGCCGCCGCCGCCGCCGCCACTGCCAAGAGGCTGGGCTATGATGAAACCAGCAGCGAAGGCGGTTACAAAGAGCGTGACAAAGCAAGAGATTGAGAGGTTCTGGAAACAGAAGCGCATGGAGGAAGAGGATCACCTACTTGCTGGTCTCAAGGCTGCTGCTCGTATCAGGGCTCGGAGGCTCACTGTAAGTTTTTTCAATCTACGATTTATATTTGCATCAAAAAAATGTTACAATTAGCCTGCTATATTATCTGCCTTGTAAAACTGCACCTAGGAAAAAATGGCCTGGCCTCTGGGTTTCTTATGCTGGGTGTGATGTGCATACAGGAGGAAGACTACAAGCGCTTTGAAGAGTCGTTGAAGCACAATAGGTTCAAGGAGGAGCACACAGAGAGCAACAGTGACAACGAGGATGATGAGAATAAAGAGCGACGAGTTGGAATCAAGGATTGGTGGGTTTTACTTCCCTTCCCCATTTTTCTTTTTCAATATCAAAGTTCAATCTAAGGGCTTGGCCGTGGTCTTTGAGACTTATGCCTCATGAGGACCAAGGTTGTCAGTCTAACTTCCTACTCCCACCTTGTGCCAATCTTGATTTTAACCACTGCGGAGTCTGGTAGTGACCATACCTAGGACTAGTTGGTCCAAAAGTTTGGATAGCAATTGGTTGAAAAAAAAAAAAAAATTTCCCTCAAAGTCCAATTGTCTACAGTAGAAACTCTCTAACATAGGGTATTTGAGTAAGAAAAATGCTTTAACGGTGGATGAATACCAAGACATCCAATACACATGTGCATACAAAGACATGGAGAGGATAGGGACTCACATGTTAGGACAGTTGTTGTGTTTCCATCATTGTTTTAGTTATTACTAAAAACAATGACGGAACTATCATGTTAACCGTACTCTTTTAATTACTTACGAAGTTTTAATAGACAATGGAAGAGGTTAGCCAATGACAAATGTAAATTGGACCAGTTTAAATCCTCCTTGATTGAAAGTTTTCACCCCCTGTTTTTGAGCTCAAATTTCTCTGTTGACTTAAAGGTCACCCCAATGGCATCAATGTTTGAAATAATTCGCCCCTTAACATGCAGGTGGACAAAGAGCAAGTATGCATATTTGAACCAGCCAGCCAACGAGACCATGGATAAACCAAAACGGGCATCTACATACATACCCAACACTTGCTTTTACAAGCCTCCATCCTGTACTGCTGCTCCAAACCAAGCTGCTTACCTTGGGGTTTTCTAGATTCATTGTGCTCATTTATAGCAAATGTGCTTGTTGATCGGTGTATGTGGGTGTTTGGGCATTGTAAATGGTACCTCGATCTATCTATTGTTGTGATTTTTTTATAAATTAAGATTTTCAATATTTTCGTAGCACTTAAATTGAAAGAGGGTTCGAGTCGTTGCCTCTGGTTGCAGAATAAATCAATGGTCATAATTATTTTCAAGTTTTTATCATACGGATTCCATGTATCAAACTTAATTTAATCAACAAAATGGACAATTCTTGATCTTATTAGGTGAAATCCTTCAATAAAAGATCAGGAATCCATCTGCTCAGACTGTTCTATGAAACAAATGGTGGGTTTACTTACGGACTAATTTCCTTTAATTATGGAATAAATGGTCGGCTTACTTCCAGATTTAAGTTGAAGTACTGCCAACTGACCTGACTCCAACTCAGATTCTACTTTTCCGTGTGGAGACAAGTTGACCAATCCCTATTTTGCCTATTTTCTCTTGGAAAATGTTAAAAGAACATAACTTTTTATCCAAATTTATATGCTCAACCTATGCAGTGACATGATATATGTATAACACCTTACTTGGTGAATTTTTTAAATTGGCTGACACCACATAGGTGGACAAATAAATTTAAACAAATGAGTTGAGCTATATGGCACTGCTCATTCTCTCATAGTATAATGTATTTGCAATAGAAAATGGAATAGGATAGGGCTACCCATCATTTTTTTCCCCCTTTTTTTATCCATTTTCAAATGGGTATTCAAATTTTTGGCTGGAGTAATTATCTAGACAGTCCACTCTGCATTGATTAACACCTAAGAATGAATGAGAAATCGAACCCCAATAAAAAGCCATAAATATAAAATTTCAGAGTTAATATTCAGCATGGCGATAAATGATTTCGGAGGTAATATTCAGCATGGCTACAATGTCTTAATATGATTTATATATATATATATATCAGCATGACCATTTAAGTCAATGTTCTGTTTGCTTGAGAGAGAGGTTTCCCAAAAACAGAAATTAGTGTTTTGAACTTAAATGACAGCAATGAAAGTATGACACCCAAGCCATATTATTCAGCAATATTTGTATACCTTTTTTTTTTAATGGAAGGTAATTTGGCGATATTAAAGTCCATAGTTGGTGTGTTGGCTTAAAACAGAAACATGTAGGCTCTATTTGCTTTGCGGATTTTATCAAGGAAAGAAAATAAAATATAAGGGATTATACTTTTCTTTATTTGGTTGCAATGGAAAATTGGAAGAAGAATAAGAATTGGAATAATTTTAGCTTAATAGGATTTTATCTTTTCCTTTCATTTTCTTTCCTCCTCATTTTTTTTCCCTTCCTTTTTTTTTTCTTGGTAGAATCCATGAACCAAATAGAGGGTAAAGTCATTTGAAAATTTAAATCATCAATATGACCCTTGCAAAAATTTTACAGTATAACTTTACATGTAATCGTGGGAAATATTTCTCCATTTATGGAAAGTTTAAATGTGAATATTGAAATATTACACCCACTTTGTTTGCTATAAGAAAAAAATGTGTTGGCGAGACGCAGCTTATTATAGTATGTAATTGCGGTAAAATCTTTCACAATTATGAAAGTTAATGCAGGCTTTAAAGTTTTTCAGGCTCCTTATGAGCTATATAAACTAAACTTGTACATCCCATTGCATCAAAAGGTCAAGTGGGAAGCCAATCTCATAAGTAGTTTGTTTTGTTGAGTGGAATTGAGTTGAATCGGAGAGATGTTTACCAAATCCTTCTCTAAGTTCGTGGTCTCGCTAATGGGTGGTCCGCTACTAAAGAAAATATGTGGCCGCAAAGATTTTTGTCTCAAAGGTTAAGATTGAAAAGATTGTTGTCCATGGCATTACACAGCAAGATAAGAGGTTGATTTAAAATTTCAAATATGTTCTGGATGTTCAAGAAAAAAAAATTTTTTTTTTTTTATATTGGATGCTAATTTAATAATAATAACGCACATTATTTTCCTTATTTACTTTTGTATTGCATGTGTTTCTGTTGGAACTTTTGCATTTTTGCAAGATTGAGATTCTTCTGATCAGGCATTAGTTCGGAAAATAAAAGGCATAAAGCAGTAACCTAGTCATAGACTTCAGAAATCAGCTTATGACACCATCTGAATGTTTCTCCTCCATTTTTTTTTATTTTTTTTTTAATCTTTTTCATTTTGTCTCCTAAGACTCTATTTGGTTCCCGGATTTAATCAAGAAAAAAAAAAAAATATATATATATATATATATATATATATATATATGAAAGAAATTGTACTTTTTTTTTAATTTGATTACGATGGAAAATTGGAAGAAATTATACTGTTTTTTTATTTGATTACGATGGAAAATTGGAACAATAAGAAGAATTAGAATAATTTTGGTTTCATATAATTTTATATTTTCCTTTTGTTTTCTTTCCTTCTCATTTCTTTTCCCTTCTCCTCTTTAGTCCTTGGTAGAATCCAGGAGTCAAATAAAAGGTAAGGGATCTGACTAAGATCTTTTTCTAAAGAAGAATATTTTCAATTTTTCATTCGAGTGGTCGTCAAACTGATTTTTGTGCAATTGGTACGCGAACTGGAACCATTAGATTATGAAAAAATTTCCACTGATTTTTGCGCAATTGGTACCTCTATCTATCTATTGTTGTGATTTGTTTATAAATTAAGATTTCCAATCATTCTGTAGCACTTGAATTGAAAGAGGGTTCGAGTCGTTGCCTCTGGTTGCAGCATAAATCAATGGTCATAATTATTTTCAAGTTTTTACCGTACGGATTCCATGTATCAAACTTAATTTAATCAATAAAATGGACAATTATTGATCTTATTAGGTGAAATCCTTCAATAAAAAAACATGAATCCATCTACTCAGACTATTCTATGAAACAAATGGTGGGTTTACTTACGGATTAATTTAATTTCCTTTAATTACGGAAGAAATGGTCGGTTTACTCGCAGATTAAGTTGAAGTGCCAACTGACTCTAACTCGTATTCTTCTTTTCCTTATGAAGTCAATTAACCAATTCCTATTTTGCCTATTTTCTCATGGAAAATGCTAAAAAGACTCCAACTTTTTTTTTTTTAATCTAAATTTATATACCCAACTTATGTGGCAGCTAACATGGGAGTACACCACCTTGTTTGGCGAATTTTAAAATGGTTGACATGGTAGCCACTAGCCACATAGGTTGACAAATAAATTTGGACAAATGAGTTAGGTTTTATGGCATTGCTCATTGTCTCATAGTATAATGTAATTGCAACAGAAAATGGAATAGGTTAGCATAACCCATTTTTTTTTCCCTTTTGACAACTATGTATCCAAATTTTTGGCTCAATTAATCCTCTAGACATGAGTAAGGCCAATGTGCACTCTGCGACTAATTCACAGGATAAACCCTGACTCAAAACCCAAATAAAAAGCCATAAACAGAAGATTTTCAAAGTTAGTATCCAGTGTGGCTGCAGTGTCTGAATATGATTTCCATTAACTATACACAGCATGACCATTTAAATCAGTGTTCTGTACTTCTGTTTACTTGAGAAAGAGGTTTTCCAAAAGTGGAAATAAATGTTTTGAACTTAAATGACAACAATGAGACCCAAGCCCTTTTGTTAAGAATATTTGTAAGCTTTTTGTGAATATAGAAGGTAATTTGGCCATATTAAAGTCCATAGTTGGTGTGTTGGCTTAAAACAGAAACATTTGCAGTGTTCTGAAAATTCAATCATTCAATATGGCCCCTCAAATCTTATGACTCTATAACGTAATTGTAGGAAAAATTTCACCACTCACTCGAAGTTAATGTGAATATCAAAATTTCACGCCCACTCAATGTGCTAAATTTTGAAGGAACAGCCAAGTGTCTTGGTGAGATGCTGCTTATTATGGTATGTAATCGTGGTAATAATCTTCCTTATTTATGATAATTAATACAGTCTTTGAAGCTTTTCTAGCTTTCCTAACACCTATATAAACTAGACTTGTATAATCTATTTTTTTTGCATCGAAAGGTCAGTTGGAAAGCCAATTTCAAGTAATATCTTTGCGATTTTAAGACTGTTTTTTGTGAATTGAACAGAAAGATGTTTTTCAAATCTTTCTCAAAATTCATGGTGTCGCTAATGGGTAGTCAACTCCTAAAGAAAATCTGTGGACGAAAAGATCTTTGCATCAAAGGCTGATATTATGAAAATTGTTGTTCGTGGCATTACACAGTAAGATGAGTAGTTGATCTATAATTCTTACAATGTTCTAGATATTGAAGCCACATCATTTTTTTCATTTTTCTATTTGTTTCAGACTATTGGATGTTAATTTAATTAACATTTATAAAATACATTATTTTCCTTATTGATTCTGTATTGCGTGTGTTTCTCTTAAATTTTGCATTTTTGGATTCTTTTGTTCAGGCATTGTAAAGTAGAATTGTTAATTTCCTGTTGTCAAATAAAAGGCATAAATCAGTAACCTAGTCACAGACGGTAGAAATCAGCTTAGGACACTATCTAAATATGTATACCACCCCCCCACCCACCCCCCACCCCCCTCCCCCAAAAAAAATAATAATAAAAAAGGGATCAAATTGGATGGCCAAGATCTGTTTTTTTTTTTTTTTTTTTTTTTTTTTTTTTTTTCTGGAGAGGACGGTTTCAATCTTTTACTTGAGTGGCAGTCAAACTGAATTTTGCGCAATTGGTACATTATGAAAATTTTTCCCTCTTTTATGATGCTAAAAATGGCAAAATTATTTTCATAGAAATAAAAAATTTCATGAGAGACGATCCAAATTGAAACCAAGGAAGCGCAATCAAATGATTTTTTTACCAATGGCATAGAACCATTTCAAATGATTAAATCTTAAGGGGTATCGAACTCTTCACCCATAGGTATAGTAGGTTCATCCCCTATTCCAACTTTTTGTTACACCAGTCATGTTTTGAAATTCCTGTTAGATCTCATCTTGAAAGTGGAGGAGAGATGTCATTATGCTACAACGTTGTTAATCACTTGATAAAATCATAATTGTCTCAACTTACTGCAACTAATTGTTATAAAGCAAACGGAAAATAATATATACCCAACCTTTTGTTTAAATATGCTCGTTCAACTCATATGACAACAAATTTAATATGATATGACAACCAATGTAACACACCACATCAGTTTACATGATTCACTTCTTCTTTTGTACTTTTTGGTTTAATAACTATCACATTCATCGTGCGTCTATGTAATAACCAAATTTGGGCGAATGGATCGGCGAATGTGACATTGCGGGAAGCAAGGGACATATAGGTTACTCTATACATAACCCCAAAAAAAAAAAAAAGGAAAAAAAAAGGCCACAGTCCTGTGCGACCCAAGGTTGGTTCATAAACTAGCAGCCTGTTTGGCCTCTAATTATGTCCCGGGGTCTATGCGAACTTACCAGGGTGAAGACTGCCGAGTTACTAAGTAATATGACGCCGATCAAGCAGCCCTGTACATATACACAACGAATTAACGGCTACCCCAAATCACCCGCCAAAAAGGAGAAGTGAAACTCCACCATGGTTTCTAACAGCTCCTTGTTCAGCCTCTGAAACTTGAACGATCTGCACATGGCTGCAACTCTTGCTCTTACCTACTTCTACAACTCCAACTTACCCAAAAATGCTTCGCCCAAACGAATCAAATCGCCGAAGAGAAACCAGAAGCTTGTAATCAGCCAAAGAATCTCCAAATCAGCTAGCGAATATAGAAACCAATCAAAAGCTTCAAAATCTTTGATTGTGCAACACAATATTTCTCTCACAAAGGCTCTTTGTTCTAACATTGATTCCGGGTGTTTGGAAAATGCGCTCCACCTGTTTGAGAATATGAACCACTCGGATACCTTTGTTTGGAATGTCATAATTAGAGGGTTGACCGATAATGGGTACTTTTCAGAGGCTGTAGATTTTTATCATAGAATGAAATGTGAAGGGGTTAGAGGGGATAATTTCACATACCCGTTTGTAATCAAGGCATGCACGGGGTCGTTTGCTTTGATGGAAGGACAGAAGGTTCACGCTAAGCTGTTTAAGATTGGGTTGGATTTGGATGTTTATATTTGTAATTCGCTTATTGTTATGTATGCAAAGCTTGGGTACATTGAGTGTGCGGAGAGGGTGTTTGGAGAAATGCCTGTTAGAGATTCTGTTTCTTGGAATTCTATGATTGGTGGGCATGTTTCAGTTGGGGATGGTTGGAGCTCGCTGATGTGCTTCCAGAGAATGCAGGCATTTGGAATTAAACCCGACAGGTTCAGTATCATACATATTCTTGGTGCTTGTTCTCTCGAGTGTTCTTTGCGAAATGGGAAGGAAATTCATTGCCAAGTGATCAGAAGTGGGTTCAAATCAGATGTTATGGTTCAGACATCACTCATTGACATGTATGGAAAATGTGGCAAAGTTGATTATGCAGAGAGGTCATTTTATAGGATCTCTCGAAAGAAGCATCGTGGCTTGGAATACTATGATAAGTGGGTATGCTTTAAATGCGCAACCCTCAAGTCATTTGCTTGCCTAAAGAGGATGCAAGAAGATGATAAGTTGAATCCTGACCTGATCACTATGATAAACTTGCTTCCCTCTTGTGCACAATTAGGAGCTCTTTTGCATGGTAAATCTATCCATGGCTTTGCCATTAGAAACAGGTTTTTCTCTCATCTAGTCCTGGAGACTGCTCTTGTTGACATGTATGGAGAATGCGGGGAGCCAAAATTAGCAGAATGTATTTTTGGTCGGATGACTGAAAGAAACTTGATATCATGGAATGCCATGATTGCTGCTTATGTACAAAACGGGCTGGACAGGGAAGCCTTGGAACTGTTCCAATACCTTTGGAATGAGCCTTTCAAACCAGATGCAGTTACAATTGCTAGCATCCTACCTGCCTATGCCAAATTAGCCTCATTGAGGGAGGGTAAGCAAATTCATAGTTATGTCAGTGAAACTGGGCTTCGGTTTGAATACCTTCATCTCAAATTCAATTGTTTATATGTATGCAAAATGTGGAGATCTCCAGACCGCACAGTTAATTTTTGATGGGATGGTATTGAAGGATATCATTTCATGGAATACAATCATTATGGCTTATGCCATTCATGGGTTTGGGAGAATTTCCATTGATTTGTTCTGTGAGATGAGGGGAAATGGCTTCCAACCAAATAGCAGTACTTTTGTTTCCATATTATTAGCTTGCAGTGTTGCTGGCTTGGTCAATGAAGGGTGGGAATATTATAATTCAATGAAGAAGGACTACGGTATCAATCCTGGAATAGAGCACTACGGTTGTATGCTTGATCTTCTTGGTCGTAGTGGAAACCTTGACCTAGCCAAGCATTTCATTGAAGAAATGCCATTGGTTCCAACAGCAAGGATATGGGGATCTTTACTGGCTGCTGGTAGGAACAACAGAAACATAGAATTAGCTGAACTTGCAGCCAAGCAGATCTTAGCCCTGGAACACAACAATACGGGCTGTTATGTCTTGCTCGCTAATATGTATGCTGAAGCCGGGGAGTGGGAAGATGTGGAACGGATTAAATGTCTTATGAAGAAAGAAGGGTTAGAGAAAACAATTGGATGTAGCATGGTTGAGATCAATAGTAAAACTTACAGGTTCATCAATCAAGATAGATCCCACGTCGAAACCAACATGATCTATGATGTCTTAGATATTATTCTGAGGAAGATAGGAGAAGACGTTTATGTTCATAGTGTCACCAAGTTCAGACCTTTAGAAATGGCAAAAAGAAGAGCAAACTCTCCAGCTTGTCACAGTGTGAGACTGGCAATTTGTTTCAGCTTAATTTCCACAACAATTGGGAACCCTGTTCTGGTCAAGAAAAACACTAGAATATGTGAAGATTGCCATACTGCTGCAAAGAAGATTTCAGAAACTACTAGAAGAGAGATAATAGTAGGGGATTCTAAGGTGTTTCACCACTTCAGAGATGGGCGTTGCTCATGTGGGGATTATTGGTGACTACAGTCGTATTAAACCCGATAAAACTGGTAAACAAGCCTAGCTAGAATTTTGTGAAGCAAGCTTAGGCATGAGAAAATGAACAAGACATTGTAAATACTCCATATCTGTTATTCCATTTGTATATTTTATCACAGGAGTAATAAAATTACTGAAATTGTTCCGACTTCTTGGCATAGACTTATGGTATTTGGATTTAATGTTAAGTGCTAACCCACATTGTTGTATTTTCTTCATTTGTTGCGCTTTCTTGCAAACACCCAGGATGGCAGATCCTTTGCAGGCTCGATTGAAGTACAGAACCACTCAAATGGCAGCAAAGCCTTGTTGACCTTCGTCCTGACCTCATTTGAACTGGGGATCATTTTGCTCCTTTCCATTTTCTATTTTTCATATGAAAAGCCTTCCATATTGAAGTGATAACTGAAGGGGCAACTTTTGCTGAGGTTGAACCCTTGGCATTTTGCATCATATTGAATGCTAGAGTTTAGAACATGTCTTCATATTAACCCACTAAAATAAACAATTAATCAATAGAAACAAAAGAGCAAAATAAATATTAGATTTCTGACTTCCCATTAGCTAAAGTAAATTATTACAAAAAATATTTTTAAAAGTTCTTAACTGTTTTTAAAAATAAAAATTTATTAATCAAGCCAATTACCTAAAGAACATGTGTTGATGTTTAAATAAAAACTATTTAAAATTACTACCAACAAGATTATTGACCAGTTATTAGTCTTTCTTCATAATTCCTACAAAAAATAAAAAAAATAAAATAAAATAAACATCTGCATGGCCACAACTTGCCCCCCAAGTTTTGAAAACTTTGGGTCAACTTTCACAATAGCATTTTCTCAAGGGTTAGGTACGGGGAATAATAGAAATTCCCAGTACTGGCTACGAGTGAAATAGAATATGGTACTTATCCAAATATAAAAAAGATAGAATTACGTCAACCATTTGTGGCCCCACACCGGCCGACACGCGCTTGAAGGCGCCTAGGCAAAAAGCTCCTGGCATGTGACAGGAAACATCATAGTCCTAGTCCTAGAGGAATTGCTCCCTCTCCAGTTCACTTTTGTTCACATTGTTGGTTCACTAGTTTTCTACTAGAACACTAGTAGTACAATACCAACATAATTCCCAAAAATAAAAATAAAAAATAAATTCCCAACATAATCTAAACCAAAATATATATGAAAAAAAAAAAAACACACACATATATATATATATATATATATATATATATAGAGTGAGGCTATTGACACCACGTAAAATACTTAAAACTCCCGATTAGTTTACATTTTTTGAGATTTTATGAAAAATATAAAAGTTTTTTACTAAAACTAATATCATTGTTCACTAGAAAACATTATTCTAAATAACTTTGTAGAATAAATTTTTTCCAAAATCTATCATTTAAGTAGATTTTTTGGCTATTTACAATCTCTATTTAATTTTCCATGAAAAATTGCTAAAAAGTCTACTTAAATGACAGATTTTGGAAAAAATTTCTTCTACAAAGTTGTTCGGAATGATGTTTTCTAGGAGACCATGTGATTAGTTTTCATAAATTTTTTTTATATTTTTCATAAAACTTTAAAAATGTAAATTAAATGGAAAATTTAGAATATTTTATGTGGTGGCAATAGCCTGATCTATATATATATATATATATAATGACAGTAGTGAGACAATACCAACCTAAATTCAAGGAGTGGACCATTACTTTCAAGGACTTAGAAGGCCATAGATTTGACTTTTTTTCTTTTTTCCGAAGATGACCATTATTTTATGGATGCATACTAAGTTGTAGACTTACTAGAAACTAATTGTGCCAAAAGCATTATTAAAAAAAATGAATAAAAAAGTAAAGAAAAATATTGAACACCGACCTTGTCCATCCACCAGACCACCCCTGTCCAACCACAGTAAAAAGTATAACAGATGGAGAATTTGAAAGAATGATTATCTTGCTGAATATTTTGTTAAATGAATTTTAAAATAAATAAAAAAATCTCGAAACCGCTAGTTGATATAATTGATATATAGCTTTATATATTATGCATACACTGCAAGAGCCCAAATTTGGTACCACGCACAATCAAGGATTGACATGTTGCCGACATTGTGGATGTTTTATTTTGCTCATTGGGCACAACATGATTGACAAAATATCACTCTTTAGATATGTACGGTATCAAATCCAAACGCACACTAAAGAGCCTGATGATTTTGGAGTTGCCTTCCGTGTGAGAGTGATGGCAAAGCGTATGGACATTGGGACCACTATCTTCCATTATTTATTTAGAAAATGTTGTTTATGAATTTTCCTGTAACAACAACAATAACAAAAAAACAAAAAATAACAATAAAAATATTTGCATCTCCTTGGACTCTCAGAAAAAATTAAATAATAATAATAATAATAATAATGTATCAAGGAACCAAGTGTCGAGCTAGCTAGCTAGCCTGAACACCTGGACCCCAAAAGAAAAAAACAAATTGATGGTTCATCAAGTAAATAAGACCTAAGTTTTGGCATTGCATTAACAAGGGGAATCTAAAGTGGGGTTTGAGAAAAAATAAAAAATAAACAGAAGAGAAGGATGATTTACTAATAAATATAATTTTATCCCAAAAATTATAGACTAAGATAGAGCACACTAATTAATAATACAATTTTGTCCCAAAAATAAATATAAAAAAAAAAAAACACTTGATCACAAATTTTATTTTTCTAATTAAAAAACTTCATTTCATAAAACCTCTGCACAAAGAACAAATGATTTGATTTCTCCTATGCAAATAGAGGAGTATTCACAATTTTTCTTTCTTGAACATGAACTCTAGTCTATACTATTCTTACGATGACACCCACCAATATATATGTTTAAAAAATTCCAACCCAGAAAAGGAAAATCACTATTTACAAATATCAGAGCTGTGAGCTATCTACCATTCCAACCAAAATTTCGAGAAGCTTCGTTTCAGTCAACTTTGTCTTCCTCCTCGTCATCGTCGTCGTCGTAGTAGTCATCAATCTCTCTTCTCTCAGAGAAAACCTGCTTAATCCCCTGAAGAAGGACTTCGCCGAAATACGCAAAACACCCAATTCCACATCCGTAGCAGCATTTATCTTTCAACTTCAAAAAGAAATTCCTGTCGTCGGATTCCGGCGGCGTCGACATGGGTTGGAGGTAAGCCCAGGCGGCGTGCTTCACCAGCGGATTCTTGATCGGAATCTCGTGCCAACTCGAATTGTGCGTCGGCGAGGTGATCGTCGCCATCGAAGGGGACCTCGCCGGGGACCTCGCCGGGAGGAGGTCCTTGAGGCTGGTGTAGGTGAGGGAGTGTATAGAAATCATCTCGATGTCGGAGATTTCTACGGGGGAGTGAATGCCGTTGGGTATGAGAAAGCTTGAAGTTTGATGGGTTAAGGAGTATTCACTGTCAGGGTCCTTAATTTGCGCCATTTATTAGGGGGGGAAAAAATAAGGGTTTTTGCTTTGAGCGAATTGGCTAAGGGTTCGGAAATTGGAATTGCTGAATTAGGGTTTCCTAATTAGGGTTTTTGATAAGGAGAATGAAAACATGGAAGGTTTTTGCAGGGAAAAATGGAAACTTTGATGGGTTACGATATCGGAGGAGGAGGAGATGTTTTAGGTGTGAGAGTAAGGGTAGGTTCACGCGCCTTCGAAAGGTAGTGGGCGACGTCTACCTTTATATTTTATATTTTTTAATATTTTAAAGTTTTATTTATTCTTTATTTTTTTGCTGAGTATTTTATATTTTATTCTCATATGGAGAGTCAGCCTAGGGTGTTAGCCGTGTAGGAATGAGGAAGACACTTTGGTGACTGACTCACTGGTAATTGGCAAGGCAGAGGAAGTGGGGTGATTGGGTGAACTTGCCACCGGTTAGTGAGCGGATTTGTTGATCGTCCAGCTCTTTATGGTAACTTCCCAAATATACTGTGAAATAAATTATTACCACGTCACCCTTTAAGGGAAAAAATTGGTTATAACAATGTGCCAACTGTTGTGGCCTCACAAGTTGATAATAATGTGATAGGGTAAATGTGGAGTCATGACACACCCATTAAAAACCATAATGATCTACTCTAACAATTTATTTTACAACTTCTTCTATCCTCTATTAATTGTCTTCCTTTTCTATTTAAGGTTGTTTCAAATTTATTATCCTAATCAAAAGGTCATTATTTCATTTTAATCAATTTTTCAAAATATTCTTATTTATGGTACTAAATACATGATATAGACAAACAAATTCAATTAATGACTGTACTCCACTTGAGGGCAAAATTAGAATGTTGTAGTGTAAAAGTGGATGCGGATGTGAATGCATTTAAGACGGATTTCTAAAAAAATGCATTTTTTCAAACATGACAGTCTGTGTGAAATGGAAGAAATACATTACTAATAGCAAGAGTAGGCCCAAATATATTACCTACTACTTATGGTAAATACGCGTGGGCATCCTACTTCACACGGTGGTTTTTTTTTTCTTTTGGTTTGACGGTTAGGGTGTCCGGGCCAGTTTGCGTGCATCTCGACTAATCTCTCCCTGGGCGATTTTAAGGGCGCACTCCCTCACATCGGCCTGGTGCATTTAGGAATAAATTCCTGAAATACTCCCCAAATGAGCATAGCGGAAAATGAAACCTAAAATGTCCGAGTTTACGGCTCATCCTAAGACCATCTAAGCAGTGTTAATCTATCATCTTTTTTACTGTATTTGGTATAGCCTTATATAGGAATTTGGATCTTATTCTTGATTGTGAGGGTTGGGATTGTGCTTGATTTGTACACCAGAGACTACATTACGTGAAATAGTACTACCTATGAATGATAAAATGTTAATACACATGAGGATTTTGAGTGTGCCTTTCATATGAGTGCTTTTTGTCCGTTAAATAATATAATAGCATAAAAATCGATCAATGCCTAAGGCATATTCTAAACTTTTATTTATTTGATTTTCAAATAAATGAATGTTCATAAAGTTATAGACGAATTCCCGGTCTCCAAACCTTATCTTTGCAATGGAGTTGTTATTGTTCCCTATAATATGGTAGGAACTTTGCGGGAAAATGCTTTACTTACCTTTTGTTTTTTTTCCTATTTTTGCAAAATCCAATAGCTAGAGGCCTAGAGCCAACCCATATCCCTCAAGTCTTACAAACTCTGCTGTGGCATTAGGGAAGGGGATTTGCTGCAGTTGGAGGTCTCAACTGCAGCGTCCAGTAGCCGTGGATGCGATGACACGTGGCAGAAACCTCATCCAACGGCTGAGATCAAGAGACCCAATTTTCACAATTCAACGTTAACGCCGTTAGACAATGGCTTACAAAACGCAGCGTTTTTAGTGTTTTCGTTTGGAGCCAAAAGCAAACGAAATCCAGCCATTTCAAAATACAGCCATTTCAAAATCCATCCCTTCTCTCTCTCTCTCTCTCTCTCTCTCTCTCTCCTCTTCCTCTCGTCTGGTAGAAAACCCATCCCCTTTCTGGTTCCCGTCGGACTATCCCGCTCGTCTCCGGCGCCGGCGACACCAGATCTGGTCCCCACGCGCGAACCAGCACCTGTATTGTCTCGAAATCCAGCCCCTCTCCTCTGTCTCTCCGCTGTAGCCCTCGTCGCACTATCCCCTCTCGTCTCCGGCGTCTCCGGCGACACCAGCCAGATCTGGTCCCCACGCGAACCAGCACCAGCACCAGCGTCGACGGCGAGCCCCTTCCCTTCCCCCCTTTTCCAGTGGTGAGGTCCCCCTTTTTTGTGGTCAGCCGTCCCCTTCCCCCGTTCCCCCGACGGCAAGCCATTCACCCCTTCCCCCGTTCCCCCCGACGGCAAGCCATTCACCGGATTTGGGTTGACTCTCTTATTCATCAGGTATGTGTTCATTTCCCTTGTTATTTTTTGTATAATATTTTGAATTTTTGGGTTTGATAGAAAGTGTGTAAGGTGAATTTGCTATGTTGTAGGGTATGGACACAGCACTATGCTTGTTAGGAGTGTTTTATTTTATGAATATTTCGAGTAATTGTAAAGAGACTTTTTGCTGTTTGAGACCTTTTTAACTATTTGTAGTGGTATCACTCGTCAATTTTTAAATTGTAGGATTTTGATGTAGTGTGGTCCAGATTCTGAAATTGCGGGATTTTTTTCTTTTCTTTTTCTTTTTTTTTTTGTTTTTTTTTAAATTTTTTGTGTGTGATAGTTTACGATGCTAATCCTAATTAAAATTGCCTCTTTGGGAAAAATTTCAGCTTTTCCTTGCATGTTTGAGAAGTGATATCCGAGTTTCTAGTCTAATCTGACTAATATCTATGTTTTCTAGATCCATTATTATAATAAATAATTTCTTTCTTTCTCTAGCAAAGGCCTCTGTAATTATGCCTGTGCCAATAGTAGACTTGAGCTTTGCTTTTCTGTGGATAAGTCCATTGGGTTGTTTCTTTGTTATTGGGGATATAGAACCAAACAACATTAACTTCTAGTGCTATATCCAAGTTTGGAACAAGAATCGTGTCCTATTTCTTGATCTCGTATGACAGTCTTACCTGAAAATTTTGATTCCTAATTCAAGTGGCTATCATGCGCTAATACTATTTTAAGTATTGTACTATCATAATCCTTGATGTGGATATGCTTTGGAAGCGGGGAGATTGAAATACTTGAATTGGGGAACAAGAAATCCATCTATATGGTGCTGATTTTTTCTCCTAAAGAATTTGGGCCTTGTGATGTTAATTAAAATACTAGAAGGAAGATTTCTGTTGTTTCCTTTGTTAAATGTTTGAGTATGTCCTTTTCTATATAAATTAGAGGGGTAGCACACGTTATGCATGTGCGCCTTCCCTCATTATATCTCCTTAATTTCTTCTGGTTTGTAATTTATTGAGTGATCTAAAGTCCAAACCGTTACCACATAAAATTTTATAGGTTGTGACTTTTATGTAAAAAGTGGTAGATGATTTTGATATGTTGTTTATTAGAGTACATGTTAAGATACATTTAA